>VONZ01000085.1:0-1200000 GCA_012976165.1 Labeo catla
AAAATCATGCTAGTGACTTGCTAAAATCATGCTAGTGACTTGCTAAAATCATGCTAACGACTTGCTAATCATGCTAAAACAATGCTAGCGACTTGCTTTCTATCATGCTACCGCCATGCTTTCTTTCTAACTAATCTAATCTTTCTAACTAATCTTTCTTTCCTTTCTAACAAATCTTTCTTTTTTATTTTGTTCTAACTAATCTTTCTTTTTTCTTTCTTTTTAACCAGTCTTTCTTCTTTCTTTCTAGCTAATCTTTCTTTTTTCTTTTTCTTTCTTTCTAACTAATCTTTCTTTTCTTTCTGGCTTTTCTTTCTATCTAACTAATCTTTCTTTTTTCTTTTTTACTTTTCTTTCTTTCTTACTTTTCTTTCTTACTAATCTTTCTTTTTTCTTTCTTTCTAACTAATCTTTCTTTTTTATCTTTCTTTCTTTCTAACTAATCTTTCTTTCGTTTTCTTTCTAATTTTTCTTTTTTTCTTTATTTATATCTATCTAGCCTATCTATCTTCAAACTTTATCAATCAAACTAAAACTATTTCAAACTGAAAACCTTTAAACTTTCTTTAAACTAAAAGCTTTTAAAACTGCTTAAAACTTACTGGCTAGGCTTTCTCAAGCCAACTTAAAGTTTGCTAACAAACTTTTTATCTAGTTTCGGATTGTGACTGTGTGTGTTTTGGGTTGTATATGACTTTTTTTTTCTTGAATGAAAATGAGGTTGTGAGGGATAAACCTAGTCTTTACAATGACACACACTGTCCACTGCCCTACCTATACTTTCCATAAGTCACAGCAAACTCACACCTGTTTTATTTTTGAATGCATTTATAGTTACATTAATTACAATAAATTACATTTATATACATAAAAATTGATTATTAGAAAATCATGCACACCCAAGATGGTTTTGGACCCATAAAAACTGTTGCTGCAAAGATGGTAGAAAAATTATTTCTAAGCTAGAAACTGCCACCATGTTTAAATAATAATAATTTCAATACAGAAAAAACTAATCAACTAATGTAAGTAAAACATTCTCGAGCTCAAGGCAAGTAAACACTCCAAGTATTACTTACAAGCAAAAGTATTAATACATATATTAATCAAAAATACAAATGAAATAATATTTTTTAAAATAGAATCTTTTTTAAAATAGAATTGTATTTTTTTTTTTGTAAGTTTTTTTGTTTTTGTTTTGTTTTTTATGTAGGTCTATAAAGGCTATTACAGAAATAGACTACAGACATTTCATGAAGTAATAAATGTTAAAATAAAACACTGCCAAATCTTCACTGTATATACATTAAAGATAATTCTTATTACAGTTAATAAGTGATTCAGTCAAGAACAGTGAGTGATTTTCTCTTTCTTTTGTTGTTTGATTATTGTTTGACGTGGGCGGCGGCTGCAGGTTTACGCTGCTGTCGCTTTAAGATCTGACGCACATTTCAAATATTTTGACGCATCAGTGTTTCTCCCAGCTGTTCAGGTTTACTTAAGACAAAACCGACTTCATTTACATGAATAGTCTCCAATACGAGCATGTGTGTAGCAATAACAGAACCTATTAAAAGCGAAAGAGAACTCGGCATTCGCACACTGACTGAGAGGCGCGTTAGGGCCGATTGCAGAACAGCAGAACCATACGTCACAGCAGTCACACGGCAGCAACGCTGCGGCAGCAGGCTCAGACGGTAGTGGGCGGAGTCTCCGTCGCAGATCGGAAAAGGGTGAAAATAGCAATAAGTGATCAACTTATATTTTTTCTTGTCCTTTTCTTATTTTTAATGTTGTTATTGTTATTTGAAGAAAAAATAAAAATAATTATGAACACCAGAATTTGCTCTACTTATCTTTGTGGAGCGTTTCAAAGTTAAAGCTGTTAATGTTAAGTCCGTATTATGTATATGAGTGCTCGCGCCTGTTTATATATACACATATATACATACACGAAATTACTATTAAACGTAAGATACAGTTACACTATTAACTGTAAGATACGATATGTGTGTGTGTGTGTGTGTGTGTGTGTGTGTGTATGCATGTACATACATACATACAGTATATTACAGTTAATAGTGTAACTGTATCTTACGGTTAATAGTAATTTTTACAGTTAAAAATTATTAAAAGATAAACAGTATAGAGTACAAAGCTTAAACAAAAAAACAAAACAAAACTTGAGCAATAGAACATTTTTATTTAGTTAAACTACTATTTTTTACTTAATCTTTTCAGTATCAACCAATTTTCCATAGTAAATAATACCATGTACTATACAGAAAAACTGGATTTTCCAAAAAATAATACAAAATCAAGCACAAAAAAAGTTATAGCACTGAAGGCACACATTTAACAAGAACAACAATAATAATCACAAACTACTCAAGTTAAACCTAACTAAATTAGGTTAAACCTAAAATAAATCAAAACTCTTTATACATGCAGTTAACCCGGAGGCATGTTTTGACCCTACACTCATTAAGGAAAATGTCCATATCATCCTTACATTCGAAATGAAACATGAAGGGCTCTTTGGCCAGCTGAATCTCATCATTTGTTTCTGCCTGTGAAAGCTGCAGAAGAGCTTTTTTCTGGTCTTCATCGGTCAGTGTCAGATACCACGGCTCTTCTACTGATCCTCTGAAAAGATGTTGGTTGACTCGCAGCCACTGAACTGCCATGTGGAGGTCCTTTGTTATCCCTGTCTCCTAAATTTACAAACAAATGGGATAAAGTTTATTGATTATTTTATTTGTCAGGTACAATGCAAAAAATGATGTTGAAGCAACTAGTTTCTGCAGGTATTGTGCTGGTTGGAAATGTTTTTGAAAATACATCATATTTTAGCCAGGATGTATAACAGGATGTATGAGTTTTGAAAATCTATTTTCTCATGTGTCTCTAGACAAAAAAACATACCATGTCACTGTTTTTAAGGTCCTCATCAGTTGGCCCCTGCACATCAACAAGGGCATGCTGCCTGTGACAAATTATTTTCACTTTATTTATAGTCTGAGAAAAATTATATAAAAAATAAAATGTATTAACTGAGAAAAACATAATACAGAGAAAAAGATACCTCTCGACAGCAAAATTCTCCAACAGAATAAGGCACCACCATTTTCGTACACTGGAAAAATCAGACTTGCAAATAGAAAAAAACAAAAAACACTGTTAATAGACCAACAAACTGATTAAAGACCAAATAATCTTTTTAGCACTTACTGCTCTGAAGTCAAAGGGTGCCTCAAAGACTGTATACAAAGCATACTGAAAAGAAAAAGAAAAAAATTTATATAAAAAAGTCCAAAGAAAGGACTTTGCGTTTTTCATGATGATGAAAAGTGTTTTTTCCCCCCTTCTTTCTCTCACCATCAACATGAAGACTCCACAGTCAACAGAGCAGCTCAACTGTTGTGGAACATTCTAAATAACAGAATATCATTGGGTTATTTGTGAAAAGGATATGACAAATGGCTTATAGTAGCTTCAGTATGAGTAGCTTTTGTTTTATAAAAACCTAATACTGACCTTGTTTTTGATAAGCTTCCACTGTCCTGGGGCAATTCTGCTTGTCAATTTACTGCAACAAAATTGAACAGAAATGTTTAAGGTAGCCATTTATTACATTAAAGCAATTAAATTGCACTGCAAAACAACATTTCAAACTAAAACGAACATGCAGAACATCATGCAAGAGTACTTTGTGCAAATGAGCATCATGCCAAGAACAAACAGCAAAGAACAGCAAACTTGAGAATAGCGAACTTCGAACAGCAAACCTTGAACTGAGAACTTTGAACTGGGAACATAATATCTAAATTTATTAGTGCAACCTGAAGACAATGACATATTGTGCATCACCAATCCCATAAGGATTATTTGAATCAAGGAAATGCATTATGTTGCTCTTAGGCTTCAGGACCTGTGAATTACAGTTGTTAATGCACTGAATCCTAATACTTTAAACACAATTTAATAGTAACTAGTAATGGCAATGATTAGAAATGAATGCAATTAGTTAACATTTTAGCAGCATTAAATGGAAAGAAAATAAGGAAAACCATACACATAGCATCCAGTGCCCTTTGTTACAAGCAGGGAGCAGAATGCAGTCTTTGGATGCAATGTCATCCTGGGGTTAACACAAGATTCATTAAATTGTGTTACTGCAATTAGAACTGTTCAAATTTTAAATAAAACATAACATTATTGACTTACTGGAAAAGATGGAAATGGATCCAAATCAAGGGGTGGTAGCCAGGTAAAAACAACATAGCTATCCACTGCCAAAACATCCATTCCCTAAGCAAAACAATTTCAAAACCGTTAGAAAAGACAATTAGTTCTTAATAATTTGTAGCTCTAGAAAAACATACCTTTTCTTTAGCCACCATGACAATCACTTCAAGACAAGCATTTGCAATCTGGATAAAAAAAATATCAATGAGTGTTTGCAATCAGTTGTAGTCAAATTTTGTTTTATTTTTTCAATAACTGTGTGTCCACTTACTGTTGCCTCAAGCTCTGCATTGAGGCCCAACGTCCAGAAATCTTTTCGATGCAGTCTTATGTTTCCAACTTGAGCAATGGTCTCATCTGGATCATTTTTACTCAAAGTCCAGTTAAGCTTTACCACAGATAAAGGTAAAAATACCAAAATAATTTAAATTCAGAACACACAAAATGTATGAAGTCATAAAATCAAATGATATTACCATTGCTGACTGCCTATCACTTGGCTGGAAATCCCAACAGCTTCTACTGGCAGACAAGTGTTTGATGTCACATGTTCCTGTTGCAGTGAAGACATTTTAAAAATAATTATTCAAAAAACAAATTAATTCATGTGTTTCCACTTTACATAACCTCCCTGATTTAGCACTGGTTGAAAACACTCACCACTGGTTGTAACCTTTGTAGCAGTTGGAGTACTGTCCTCCATCATAACCTGGTTCCCACCTGGTTCCTCAGGTGAGAAGCATGGATTACCTGTTTAAAAAAGTAATTCATCATTTCGTTTTACTGGAAATGGACTCCAAAATCCTCTCCAGGCTGACATCCCCTTAAAAACTTTCTTTCATGACCTTGAATGTTACTTATGAAAGAGTGGCACAAATGGCGCATTATAGACAACATTATCAAACTTGAAAAATCCAAAACATTCACCACTACATGTAACCATCGTAGGAGTCTGTGTACTGTCCTCCATCACAACATCAGTTCCTCCTGGTTCCTCAGGTGACAAGCATGGATTACCTGTTTAAAAAAAGTGAATTCATCAATGGTTAGTGGATTGTTAGTGTTAGGTTAATATGTTATAAAAGACAAGTTAAATTTACCCAACACTGCTTGGCCATACATATTTGTCGCCAGCATGGACCCAAAAGTCTTCCTTAATCTATGCAGCACTTTGTTGTTTTTCTTGACATTATAGTGATGGATTATGTTTCTCATTCGAAAAATATGTGTAGATGGCAAAGACATGTTCAAAAAGTAGTTATTCTTTTTCATCTTTGCAAATAGTTGCTCTGCCACCTGGCTGTTCACTTTCCCAGCCAACTGAGGTACTAAAGTGAGTTTCCTCAACACATCTTTGATGTCTTCTGTATTGGCTTCATGAAAACGGTCATACAGCACATAGTGATGAGATGATCCTGTCACTGGGTGCCCGTTGATGTCTGGGACTGCCTTTTTAGTGTTCAGCCAAGGTAGTGACACTTTAAGCTTTCCACTTTTGGCCAGTTCAATGTTTAACTGAGAAGGTTCAGCCAAACGTCCTTCAAATGGAGAGATAGGTACCTTCTCTGATTCCCTCAGATTCATGTGGGTTG
Source organism: Labeo catla (assembly GCA_012976165.1). Lineage (NCBI taxonomy): Eukaryota > Metazoa > Chordata > Actinopteri > Cypriniformes > Cyprinidae > Labeo > Labeo catla. The sequence goes on from VONZ01000085.1 coordinate 5,841, forward strand.
CAAGACCCCGTGCAAAGTCATAAATTATTACATTTGGCATATGTTTCCAAGATAACAGTAAATCTGCAAAGTCTCGAGGGCTTTCGGCTCGCAGATTGCATTTGATGCTGTAAACAATCCCACATGGGCACATGATCACTGCCCAGCCTCCTAGAAGAACATAAAAGATGTAAAAGACAACAGTCAAGTCTATTGTATTTTGTTTGTTGCTTCTAAACTAAAGCTTACCAGAGGCACCCCAGATTTTCTCAAAGATTTTGTCATATGCCTGCCTGGACTTCATTTCATTTGATAACCTCAGAAGAAGGTCACTACGAGATCCATGAGAGTCCAAACCGCATTCTCTGCATAACTTTCTAACGACCTCAACCTTAATATTCAACAAAAATATATTATTTTTTAAAAGTAGTATAGTAAGCAAGTTAATACAAAAAAAAAAACACAGTTGGGTGATTTTAATTAACGAACCCTACCTTTTGTTTAAATAGTTCTTCTCTGAGTCTGTCTTCCGTAACCGTAATTTCTGAGATTTCGGATACAGACTTTGAGACATGAATCTTTTCGAACTCTGTGTTTAGTACAAAGTTTGAACACCGTGTGTGCTTGCCTATCCAAGGAGCCCAAAATTCATATGTTGGGGATACAGCAAATGGATTATGTCTACCACCTAAACACAAAAAATAGCATTGTATTTACATTTGCATTTTTTACAAGCTTTCCAGTAATGAAGACAAAAAGTGTGGTCATACTTGCAACAAATCCACGACCAATCATATCGCTTGACAAGGACTCCCAAAACTCTTCCAGGTTGACATTCCCATTGTTATTCTCCACAGGACCTTGAATGTCACTTACTAGGATAGAACATACATAGTGTATTATGACAAGATTATCACACTTTAAAAAAAATCGAATTGCAATGAACATATAAGAAATACAATGCAACTTGCTTTAGATTAAGGTGTCTGCCAAATGTGAATGTAAATGCATTTACCAAGCGAGGGGTATTGCATACCTGATAAATGGAAAACACCTTTTTTGTGTAAATCCATGATCACCACAGGGGGGTGATCACCACAAGTAACGCAAGAAAACTTGTAGTCATGATCAGTAAGGGCCTCAAAGTGCAGGTATGCATGGAGCACTGTGTCTCCTGATGGAAACTTTACACCTGTTGTATCTTCCAAAGCCTCAACTGTTCTGCTTACAGCAGTATGGACCTGAAATTTTTTTATAAATATATCCATCTAGACACTTTGTGACGTTAACAAGTATGGTTATTACCACAATCATACATAGACCTAAATTTACCTGGAGAAGACTTCTTAATGTCAGGCATAGGGGTATGTCAACGATGTTGTAGTCGTTAAAGTTGTGAAGTTGGTCTTTCCACTCTTGGTATCGATAAAAATATTCCACAAAGTGGACACTGCTTACAGTAGGTAGATACATCTACAATTTAAACCAAGTGTTAAATCAGAAGACCGTGTAATTGCATTGCACATGTCCACATTTTATAACAACATCCTACCTTCAATAATGCCCCAGCTGGTAAGTATTTTAGCCCTCTTTGTAATCAGAATAGGGTCAGATAGGGGGACGACACCTGGGCACCTTTGACAAATAGCTTCGTCTGGGAAAAGATATTTTGGGTATTCTTTTCCAGGTGATGTTACACGGATATTGTCTGGTAAGACAGCAGGTATCTTCTTTTTCTGAAGAATGTACTCCACCATTTGTTTCAGTCCCGAATCTTGTGGTGGATACAAAGGATGGTCATCTGTGACATTGCTCTTCTCTAAATGAGTTTGTTCCTTTTGGTGCGGCAATTCTTCTGTGCTGAAGACAGTACGGAAAAGCTCACGGTCTGTTTGAAACAGATGCCATTTGGCAATGTATTTATGTAGACATGAACGGCGTTCTTTGGCACAGGGGCAGTGCCATGAGTTTAACTTTTTGTTGTAAACAACAATGACACGCCCCAACCGGCTATAATATGACACTTTTGGCTCAAAAACTGAAATCAATTTTTTGGTCGGAAAGGAGCCAACTGAGGTTTCTACAGATAGTGGTATGCAGCTATTATTGGCCAGCTGCTGATGAGCAAGACAAAGCCTCTTTTTCTCCTCACCGAACCACCTTGCTTTCACCATTTCTGTTAAAACGCTTTCTTTTAGTGTTACTGGTTCAGCGGTTGATGTGCAGTAACTTACGGATCTGATATGTATGCACTGATACGATAAGAGCCCACTCCTCTGTGCTACATTCATGTTCACCTGGCATTCATCTGATTCGCAGTACATTTTCTGCTGCTCTCCCCACGTACTGTACTGAACATGTAGTGGAATGCTGTGACCACTTGTAACCTTGCGCACAGTGTATACTCCATTTTTCCTGTCGATACATTGGCTTGCCAAATGAAATTTGCTATTAATGTCCTGACTTGGTGTGTCTGTGTGTTTACGGTCGATGTGTTTTTTTAGATTTTTCTTATTCATGACCTTACCACATATTGGACATTTCTGTTTGATCACAGGCCGCCTACAAACCCTGCCTGAAGAAACAACGGTGTCTGGCGAAATTGCTGGATTAGTCACAGTGCCGGTGGCCGATGGGATTCCAGAGGTGGCTGGTGCCATATTGCGTGATCGCGGATGCTGCACAGGTTTACAGACATCTAAATGGTTCAAAAAATCATCTTTCCTTAAAACTTTACTGGTACAGTACAGACAGTGGTAGTGTAGCTTTGGTCTGCATGCCAATCCACATCTGTGAATGGTGAAATCTGAAATATATATATTTTATATAAAATAAAAACTGCAAAGTGTAACTCCAAACCAACTTAAACATCTCTGCTGTGTATTTAAAATGTTTCAAACCGTTACCTTAAGTATATTGAGTTCGTGTAGTGATTTTGATGAAGATAAGATGGCATATGCCACTATGACAAAATGTTATACTATTTCTTGCAAATGTATGTTAACAAATAACTTAAGATGTTCATACCTCCATGGATAACAGCTTTTTTGACGTGGGACTGAAGATGTGCATTTACTTTGGCCTGTCTGTTGGGTTTGAAGACACCAGCCTCACAAAAAGGACAGTGAAAATTGTTGCAGCAGGTTTTGCATTGCTGCAAATGAGGTAATGTTATTCCTTTTTGGATTGTTATATGTCTCTATGGGGAAAAAAATACATAACATGTTGATCAGTGCCAAAAACAGGGTAACCAATGCAAAAAAACAAACAAACAAAACAAAAGCAGTGCCAAAACAAATTAAAATAAAAAACTAAAACTAACCAAACAAAGTGAAACCAGGCTTAAGCCTAGTCTCAAGATAATATGAATGCCCGCACAGACACTTTCAATGACATATCACTAAAATATGTCATTACTATTGTCTTTGTCTCAAAATGCCACATGCAATCTTTTTACCAAAGGCACATTTGTAAAAGCCAACGTTACTTAAATGTCTTAATTGAACTATAGCCTAATGCTGGCTTGGTTTAAACCCTGTATGTGAAACCAGGCTGTAAATTATGATAGTATGTGATAAAGTAAGTACATAGCAAAGCCCATTTATACAAAAAATATATAAATAGCAACGTTATATGTAACTTATTCATTAACTTTATTCAACAATCGATTAAGTACACAGACAACTTTTTACCGTGAACTCTTCGTCCGCCATAACGTTCTTCTTCTTCTTCTCATTATTTCCACCCACTACCGTCTGAGCCTGCTGCCGCGGCGTTGATGCCGTGTGACTGCTGTGACGTATGGTTCTGCTGTTCTGCAATCAGTCATTATTGCTCTGAGCTGCAGAAAAAGACGCCGGCGGTGGCGTTTAAAAAAAGCACTCATGACTTTTTTAAAAAGACGGTTTACTCCATAGAATTATAATGTAAAACAGACGCTGGCAGTTTGAAAAAAGACGCTAAGTGTGAACGTAGCCTTAGATGTGTTTATTAAACACCAACATTGAAAGAAAGGCTGACTCTGAGGTGTGGACAGATATCACGTACTGTTAAAACGGGAAGAGACGGCACCAATTTGTAAAGGTTAAAAAATAATTCAATGGACTTAATATAAACTTGATGATACAAACACTGGGGCACAAATGGGCACGAACTACATGCGAGTTGAAGCTATGGCCAATGACAGCAGCAGCAGTGAAAGTCGTAGAATTTTGTATAAGTACACTTCTCTAATATCAAATGAATTTTTTTGACATGGTAAATTGCATGAATTATCACTACTTCAACATGATACTTTGTTCTTCCTGATAGGGCCGTGGTGTATGTAAACCAAAGTTAAAGAAACATCAAATGCTGTGCAAATGTAACAGTACAGTACAGTTCAGTCAAGGTGCTCAGACAAACACAGACATACCATTGGGAATGTTTGCCTTTGCAGCTTTTGGTGTTCTCCATAAATGCACAATATGGCCTAATTCAAATCCCATGACAGGCCTTCCTTTGGTCTTCACTTTCAGCTAAAACAAAGACAAATATACATGATGAGACAGTGTGCTAAAAATGATCTGTGACCACAATATTTGAGAAGAAGGACTGAATGTTATTATTAACACATAACATTAGGATGTGTACATTAAATCAAACTTGTGAAGGGTTCGAACCTTTGAATGACTTGTTCAGCCTCCTTGACAGCTTCTTCAATTGTTGGATTACAAATTTCTAAAAGGTTATGTATATTGTGATTTAGCAGACAGCCCAAGCCCTGAGACGATAACCTTTTGTCTTTATACATTTCCTGAGCATCTGGCAGGTTTCCCAAGTTAAGTGTGAAGTCTAAGCTCAAGGTACAACCGTGCCTTTTGTTTAGCACCTTTGCATTTGAATGACACTTGTATGCTAAATAGATCAAGGCTGGGAAAAATCTTTTACTGGGCTGATTTCCTGTATCACATTTGCATGCTTTGTTTAGATTGATTCCACCTCTATGTACTCCGCCTCCTTCAAACCTATATACTTTGCTGTGCTGAGATATTGTCAGACTTTTGAGGACTGCAGAGCTACGCAGCGCATTCTCAATAAAGAATTCTGCTGAAGATACCCAAGAGTCTCCTGGTCTTCGCTTCTGAGTTTCCAACAGTTTTGGTGCCGTGACCCGGATAGAGCTCCTCACCTGAATCCAGATTGAAGCTCAACAAGCTCAACAAAGATCTGACTTCGTTCCAGACTGAATCTTTCTGTACCAAGGGTTGGTGAGTATCACTCTATCCAAAAGAACCATTAGAAGCCAGTACATGTGGTTATCCTCTGCGCCGCCAGAGAAGTGTTAACAAACAGCTGCAGGGTTTGTTTAACAGACAAGTTATCCTCTATTTCAGGTAGAGAAGATTAGCATTACGTGCTAATATCAGTTATCCTCTATTTCAGGTAGAGAAGATTAGCATTACGTGCTAATATCTGTTATCCTTTGTTTCGGCAGAGAAGAATTGTTTATCCTCTATTTTAGGTAGAGAAGATTAGCATTACGTGCTAATATCTGTTATCCTTTGTTTCGGCAGAGAAGAATTGTTGATCCTCTCTTCAGAGAGAGAAGTTTAGCGTAAAGTGCTAATATCTGTTACCCTCTGTTTAGGCAGAGAAGACTAGTGTAAAGTGCTAGTAGTTTGTGTTGTCTTCTGTTAATTCAGGAAAGGTTAACTATAGTTGATCTGTGTTAACAAGCGTACCCTCTGTTGATCAGAGAAGTTTTAGTGTTGTGATTGTGTGGTAACAAAGAAACTCACAAAATGGTTAGAAAGAACGCTAGGCTGATCCCCACAACTGAAAAAGGTGGTCTCGCAACTCCTTTGTGGTCAGATAGCTAATTCAAATCACTGTTAGGAGTGCAAATGAACCTAATAGTAACTGAAAAAGTTAGACAAGAATTGACTAAGAAATATGAGATCCATCCAGACAAGACTTGGTCTGTAGATGAGTGTAAAAAAGTACTTGGAGCATGTATTCGTAAGAAAAATGTGAAAGGCATTATCTGCTGCCACAGAGAATTTGGTTTAGCGCTAGCTACACAACAGTCTCAGCGTAACTCAGAGCTAGAGGAACAGAACAAAGAGCTTCGGGCTAGAATATCCGCTTTGACTAAGAAATTGAACCACAACAAAGCTTTAGAAAAAACTGATATGGAAGTTAGTCAGCCTGATAACATTTATCCTGACCTACAAGCTTTCTTTGAAACAGATGTAGCCATCCAATCAGTAACTGATGTGCCTGTAGATTCAGTGAAGGTTTGTGGTGCTAGGAGAAGATCTCAGGGAATTGAGGGAATTGAAAGTGTTCCTCCCAACTCTGCTGTTGTCCGGGTTCAAGCAATTGCAAAAATGCTGGAACCTAAAGATATAGAGAGATTGTCCCAGGACTTACCCTCAGCACGCACAAATTTTTGTGAATTTAGAAGAGCACTGATTAGCAAAATGCGTCTCTACGACATGTCATTAGTAGAAGTCACACAGCTGATGTCACAAATTCTAACTGAATCTGAATTCAACAGTTTTGAGTCTGCTGTTACTTCTGAACTACGCCATGCCAGTAAAGCGGATTTGAGAGAAGGTGTTTTGAAAATTATAAAGAATATTATGGGACCCAAAATAGACTGGTCCAGAATCACTAACTGTGTACAAAAGAAAGAGGAAACTGTAAGTGAATACACTGAGAAGTTTTGCCAGTCAGCCGTAACTTACAGTGGAATAGTTGATGATCCTGAAAGTGTGCTAGATGACAAGGGACCCTTAGTCCGCATCTGGTCAGATGGCCTTGTAGCTGAGTACAGAAAAGCCTTGCCATTCCTAGATCTAACTTGGTCTAACAAAACTCTCAGAAGTAACTTAGACACGTTAGCTACTTGGGAAAGAGATTCTGATGTTAAGGCAAAAGTGAGAGTAGCAGCAGCTACGTTTAGCACAACAAATCGAGACAAGAGATGGTCTAAAAAAGAAGGGAAATGCAATTATTGTGGAAAACTAGGACATTGGGAGAAAGAGTGTAGGAAGAAGTTGCAAGATAATAAAAGAAATGCTATGCATAATTCTGCTCCTTCTCAGCCCGCCTACAACCCTGAAGTAGTTCCACCAGTGACCAGTGAAACGTTAGGACAGCTCGCTCAGGCTCTTCTAAGAGCACAAAAAGAGCAGAAAAAAAACTAATTGTTGGGGCTGTGAGTAGCTACCTTTCCCCTGTAATACATCACAATGACAAAAGAATTTTTGTGAAAGGTAGCATACAAGAGAAAGAGATTGACTTTTTGCTTGATACAGGTGCAGAAATCACAGTAGTTCCTACAAAATTGGCTAAAGATTTAAACATTCCGTACAAGAAAACTAAACTTTGTTTAACTGGTGTAGTAGGTGAAGATTCTGTTTTGTATGAAACTCCACCCATAGAGGTACAATTAGGCCCGAAAACTCTGACTACAAAATTGTTATGTGCTCCATTAAATACAGGTGCAATTCTAGGCATGGATCTACTGAGACAAGTACATTTAACTTTAGACATGTCCTCAGAATCTGCTAGCATAAAAATTGCTTCAGCACAAGTTTCTACCAGTAATGCAATCACTCCTGAGTATGCTTTCTTACAGAATCATCCAATTTGGGCTAAAGACAAAGATGATTGCGGGTTTCTCACTGGTGTAGAACCAGCCAAATTAACAGGAACCGCCCCTCCTGTTACCAAACAATACCCGATCAGTAAGGAAGCTATACAGGGAGTCAAACCTATTGTAGAAAAATTGCTGAAGCAAGGAGTGCTCGTTAAAACCAATAGTCCCTGTAATTCACCCATATGGCCCATCAAGAAAGCCAATGGGTCATGGAGACTCACAATAGACTACAGAGTAGCCAATAAGCATACTGAAAAAATCACCCCCCTAGTAGCCGATCCATCTACAATTTGTAATGGCTTACCATTAGATTGTAAGGTTTTTTCAGTAATTGATATGTCTAATGGATTCTTTTCTGTACCCTTGCACGCTGACAGCCAGCCATGGTTAGCTTTCACAGTTGACTATGAACAATATCAGTGGACACGTTTGCCCCAGGGATTTCAAAATTCCCCAACCATATACCATCAGGCTCTCAGACGTGATTTGTGTGACCCAGAATGTCCAGTCAAACAGTCCACTATGATTCAATATATTGATGATATTTTATTTGCCTCAACAGATCATGAGGTACATCAAACTGAATTGACAGCATTGTTGGACTATTTGCAGAAAAAAGGACACAAATGTAGCTTTCACAAAGCTCAAATTGCTAAAAATCAAGTTACATTTCTGGGTCAAACAATTGGTACAGGAAATAGATCCATTACACAGGATCGAGCCGCTTCAGTCAAAGCAATACCTCCGCCTACTAACATTAAAACACTAAGATCATTTTTAGGAACAGCAGGTTACTGTAGACCTTGGATAGAAGACTATGCCTCGATTGCTCAGCCCCTCTACGACTTGTTGAAAGGTCAGGTTAGAGATTCCGATACAGTTTGTATGGAAGAAATTCACCTCAAAGCTTTCAATGATTTGAAGAGAGCACTATGTCAAGCGCCAGCATTAGGAATTGCCCAATCTGATAGGCCCTTTGTGCTTTATGTTCATGAACACTTAGGCTTTATGACTGCATGTCTAATGCAAGATCATGGGGGCAATTTACGCCCAATTCATTACTATTCTGGCAAACTTGACATAGTCGCTCAAGGTATGGGCCCATGTCTCAGAGCAGTACAGGCAGTTCATCTAGCTCTTCAGGCCTCATCAGGAATGGTGTTAGGACAGACTGTAAATGTAAGATGCCCTCATGCAGTGTCTGCACTAATGAATCAAGCAAAAGTCACTTCTGTCACCTCCTCTCGTTGGGGAAATTGGTTAACAACCCTCACAGCCCCGAACATTGTTTTACAGCGTGCACCAGTCACAAACCCATCCTCATGTATGATGTCTGCAATGACTGAAGTTGTCTTAGAGGATGAAGGAGAAATGGCTCATGATTGTGTTACGCTTACATACACACCTACAAGTGAAATAACAGAAACTCCCATAGATAATGCAGAATTGGAGTTGTATGTTGATGGTTCAGCTCAAGTTATTGAAGGTAACAGAAGAGCAGGTTATGCAGTAACTTCTACCACTGAAGTGGTAGCTTCAGGTCGTCTTCCAGATCATTTTTCAGCTCAAGCTGCAGAACTAGTAGCCTTAACTAGAGCATGCACGCTAGCGTCAGGATCAACTGCAAATATCTACACTGATTCCAGGTATGCTTTTGGGGTAATTCATGATTTTGGTATCATTTGGCAAAGTAGACAGTTTTTAACTTCTGCTGGATCACCCATTAAGCATGCTGGATTAGTGAAAGATCTAATGTTTGCCATGAAACTTCCAAAGAAATTAGCTGTGATCAAAGTGAAAGCACATCTCACAACTAATACTACGGAAGCTAAAGGTAATGCTCTTGCTGATGTAGCTGCTAAACAGGCTTGTTCATATGCAAATGTACAGGTGTGTTCAGGTAGTACAGCACAGAAGACAATTCTGCCTCCTGAATCAATCATTGATCTGTACAAAGACGTTCCTTTATATGAAGCATGGACATGGTTAGACAAAGGAGCCACAGTGGATTCATCTGGTTGCTGGACCAAAGGAGGAAAATATGTTGCTCCCGAATCACTGCTGCCATATTTGGCTCAACAAATACACAATTTGGGTCACAGTGGTCCAGCAACAATGAATCACAGGTTCTCAAATCAATGGTGGAATCCAAAATTCAGAAATGTAGCCACTGAAACAGTCAAGAGATGCGTTACATGTCAAAAAAATAATGATGTGCCAGCAGCAACTACACCAGCAACACATACCCCAGCTCCACCAGGACCGTTTCGTCACCTACAAGTTGATTACATATCATTGCCTCCTTGTAAGGGAAAAACTGACGTTTTGATAGTAATAGACAAGTTCTCAAGATGGATAGAAGCTTATCCAACAGGGCGTGCCACAGCTGCACATACTGCTAAATGTCTTGTCACTGATTTCATTCCCAGATGGGGATTACCAGATAGCATTGACTCAGATCAAGGAACCCACTTCACAGGACAGGTAGTCAAGGAAGTGTCTAAAATGTTGAAAATTAAGTGGAATCTTCACTGTCCTCATAGACCACAAGCATCGGCGCAAGTCGAACGTGCAAACAGATCAATCAAAACCAGGCTAAGCAAAATGCATCAGGAAGGAGTAGTACGGGTCGAAGCGCTGCCAGCGGTATTGTGTAGTCTGAGAGCATCACCTAACAGATCAGTAGGTCTAAGCCCTCATGAGATTATTACAGGACGCCCAATGCAGATGCCAGGTGCAATTGATCTTAGAAATGCTGATGTGCACATTGCCTCAGATGCCCTGATCACTTATTGTGAAAACCTTACAAAGGCAGTACAGAGTTCCAGAGAAAGAGTTGAGTCATGTTGGCAGAATCCACCAGAAGGTGGACACACAATCATCCCAGGTCAGTGGGTTATGATAAAGTCATTCAAAAACAAACCATTAGAGCCTAAGTGGCACGGACCACATCAAGTGATGTTGATCACAGCAGCTGCAGTTTTGTGTCAGGGAAGGAAAACCTGGACTCATGTGTCACACTGTAAAGTTGTTCCCCCACCTACAGGGATAGGATAGGACACACAGATCAGTGAGGAGCCCAGGGAAGAACCGAATGCAACAGGCTTCGGGGGCCAACCCTGAGGTGAAGACTTCCTCATAGGCCTTCCCCATCCACTAGTCCATCCTTACCTCACTGTTCTTTAGGTGTCACGGGAATTAAGAACTAGGGAAAGAAGGAACAACAAGACTAGACTCAGATTGAACAGAGGCTACAACTCTATTGTTTGCAGCCTTTTACAACAAATACTGCTCTGTCGTCTTTTGTTTTCTTTCTTACTCTGTGCAGATACCCCTTGATGGCTGTCCCGAGACCCATACACATCGACCCCCTCACCTGTGTATGAAGCTACAAACTTTAAAGGACAACTAGACCCACTGCCGAGCCAACTGTCACGGAAGACAGAACATAAAAAAAAAACACAACGCAGAGAATTAAATGAAAGAACTTCAGTCATCCATCAACATGATCAAGATTGCCGTTCTAGTAATCATCGTGAACATCGCACAAGCTATAGACTCCAGAAACAACATATTCTTAGAACTGATGAATATGTCAAGAAATGCCTTGTTTGCTGGAAAGAACGTTTGCATGAACAAAGTCCAACGAGACATTCTTGATCTTTCAGAAAAACTACACCAAATGACTGAAGATAATTCTTCATGGTTCGGAGAACTGTTAGGTAAACCCTGGCTGTGGATCAAGGAAATAGCAATTCTGCTGCTATTCTTCCTACTGGTATACTATCTATGCGTCCACAGTATCAAGTGTTTCATTCAACAAATGACTCATGACCGTCATGAGGAAACAACAGTTCCAACCAGAAAAGACTATTACCCATAAGAACTTCACGGACCCTAGAAGCATGTTTGTTTCTGTGTCAGCATGCTTTTCATCACTACAAACAATCAACACAGAACTTTTTAAGTGTCTAAATTTGTATTTTATGAGAGTTTTTTTTTTAGAACTCTCAAAGGAGGAATTGTTGGATTACAAATTTCTAAAAGGTTATGTATATTGTGATTTAGCAGACAGCCCAAGCCCTGAGACAGTAACCTTTTGTCTTTATACATTTCCTGAGCATCTGGCAGGTTTCCCAAGTTAAGTGTGAAGTCTAAGCTCAAGGTACAACTGTGCCTTTTGTTTAGCACCTTTGCATTTGAATGACACTTGTATGCTAAATAGATCAAGGCTGGGAAAAATCTTTTACTGGGCTGATTTCCTGTATCACATTTGCATGCTTTGTTTAGATTGATTCCACCTCTATGTACTCCGCCTCCTTCAAAACTATATACTTTGCTGTGCTGAGATATTGTCAGACTTTTGAGGACTGCAGAGCTACGCAGCGCATTCTCAATAAAGAATTCTGCTGAAGATACCCAAGAGTCTCCTGGTCTTCGCTTCTGAGTTTCCAACACCAGCATTGGGAGCTTCAAGTCCAAGTTCCCTGTTAATTCTAGCAGCTTTCTGAAAAAATTGGTCAAAATTTGATTCTGAGTTTTAAAAATATGCCATGATGAACCACAGAAAGAGAGGCTATGTGTAAATGAATTATGGATTAGTTCAGAAAAACAGGAAAGGAAAATTTAAGAGAGAGAGAAAGAAAGAAAGAAATAAAGAAAGACAGAGAACCTTTACAAGAGATGGCTTCTTAAAAGAGCCGCTGTGTGATCCGATGTAACTGCAAGACAGAAACAAAATATTGAATTACAATTACTTCACAAAACCGTATTAAAGGCGTGGCAAGCGTTGTCATTACTGTGCTTTACGAATAGCATACAGTTAAAAAGGTTAATGTGGTAAAAACATTGTAGGTGTTGTTTTTACTGTGCAGACGTTGTTATTTTAACTACAAATACCACAGTAAAACTAGAGTTACTGAGGTAAACTACAGTAATTGAGTTACAGTTAAACCCATAGTAAGCGTTGAGGTTATTGTGCTTTAACTACAAATACCACAGTAAAACTACAGTTATTGCGGTAAACCCATAGTAAGCATTGAGGTTATTGTGATTTAACTACAAATACCACAGTAAAGTACAGTCACTGTAGTAAAAACATAGTAAGAATCAAGGTAATTGTGCTTTTACTACAATTACCACAGTAAAACTATAGTTACTGAGCTAAACCCATAGTAAGCGTTGAGGTTACTGTGCTTAAACTACAAATACCACAGTAAAACTACAGTTATTAGAGGTAAACCCAAAGTAGCGTTGAGGTTATTGTGGTTAACTACAAATACAGAAAAACTACAGTTATTGCGGTAAACCATGAAGTAAGCGTTGAGGTTACTGTGCTTAAACTACAAATACCACAGTAAAACTACGGTTATTGCGGTGAAGCCAAAGTAAAGCGTTGAGGTTATTGTGCTTTAACTACAAATACCACAGTAAAACTACAGTTATTGCGGTAAACCCATAGTAAGCGTTGAGGTTATTGTGATTTAACTACAAATACCACAGTAAAGTACAGTCACTGTAGTAAAAACATAGTAAGAATCAAGGTAATTGTGCTTTTACTACAATTAACTATAGTTACTGAGCTAAATCCATAGTAAGCATTGAGGTTACTGTGCTTAAACTACAAATACCACAGTAAAACTACAGTTATTGCGGTAAACCCAAAGTAAGCGTTGAGGTTATTGTGATTTAACTACAAATACCACAGTAAAGTACAGTCACTGTAGTAAAAACATAGTAAGAATCAAGGTAATTGTGCTTTTACTACAAGTACCACAGTAAAACTACAGTTACTGAGGTAAACCCATAGTAAGTGTTGATGTTACTGTGCTTTAACTACAAATACCACAGTAAAGTACAGTCACTGTAGTAAAAACATAGTAAGAATCAAGGTAATTGTGCTTTTACTACAATTACCACAGTAAAACTATAGTTACTGAGCTAAACCCATAGTAAGCGTTGAGGTTACTGTGCTTAAACTACAAATACCACAGTAAAACTACAGTTATTGCGGTAAACCCATAGTAAGCGTTGAGGTTATTGTGCTTTAACTACAAATACCACAGTAAAACTACAGTTACTGAGGTAAACCCATAGTAAGTTGAGGTTACTGTGCTTTAACTACAAATACCACAGTAAAGTACAGTCACTGTAGTAAAAACATAGTAAGAATCAAGGTTGTTGTGCTTTTACTACAATTACCACAGTAAAACTACAGCTACTGAGGTAAACCCATAGTAAGCAGTGAGGTTACTGTGCTTTAACTACAAATACCACAGTAAAACTACGGTTACGGTGGTAAAAGCATGGTATGTTTTGTGGTTACACTGAATATACATGATGTGTTCGAACGACAGTTACTATAGTAAAAATACGGTAAACGTGTGGACTTGTTACATGAACGCTTTCCCACCATAGGCAAATTTTAAATGAATAATTTCATTCATAAATACGGAACGATCGACTGTTTTACGAGACGGTACCTGTATGTGTCTTGATGTCATCTAAAATCCGTCTTTTAATGCACTAAATCGCTGGTCATTGGTCCGCGTGGAGTTGATGGCATTGGGGAAACGATCGCCCCTGCTGGTCCGCCAGTGGTAATTTCACCGTCATACATGCGTGCGGTGATTAACCATTTGAATGGACGATAACAGCCTTCTGAGCCTACCAGTAGGCGCAGCAGGCCCCTTCTGGCCCATATCAATGAGCTGATAATCACTGATAACGCCCATTCAATCGAGTGACAACATCCGAAGCGGGTGGTTTATGCATAAACTTTATTTTTTACGATTGTTTTTTCCAAGGCATTGTTAGATGCTAGTGTTTTCTGTCATAACTATGCAAACATTTGATTTCAAACCCAGTATCACAGCTATTAAACTATTTCTTGTTACGATGTTATTTATGTTATGATCTTGTTATGACATATAGCGTAACTGCGCTCACAGTGACCCGAGTTCGATTCCCATCTCGAGGTCCTTTGCCGATCCCGCTCCCCTCTCTCCTCCAGCTCTTTCCTGTCATCTCTCTACTGTTCTATCACAATAAAAGGCATAAAAAGCCCAAAAATGTAAGTAAGAAGAAAAAAACTCAGTGCTATATGCTTGATAATTTTTCTTGGTGGAAGCTTTGTGTTTGGTTAGCTAATAAAATATTAAAGCTTAATTCAATATTATGTGTACAATTTCTTAATTCTGTCATCCTGGTATCGTGGACTTGCTCTATTGTTTCATACAAATGCAGTTGCTGCCATTTTTTTTTTTTTGTACACTGTAATGGATTATAAAATAACTAAGAAACTAGTACTACTACTTAATTATTTATGTGGTGAAATGTTGTGTAAGAAAACTGGTATGACTGCACTGTATCCCTAAAATGTCTAGTTTGAACTTGCCGTTTGCTAGCAACTGATTTCTTCATGGAAGCTTTGTGTTCAAATATTTCAACTCAGATCAGTGTTTCGTGTCTAATAATTCTGACACGAAACATCTAAATAATCTATCAAGCAGCTGTGTAATAAGTGAGATAATGTACATTCAGCCAGTTGTTATCGCAAAATAAAGATGTATATTATCCCTTACTTATTATAATCTTAATTCAAGTGATAAAGGATTTTGAAAGTCTGACAGTAATCAGTGTTGAGTGCTACTGTAAGGTTAACTCTGCCTGGTTTAAATGTTTCAAAATGATTAACAGTTGAAAAAATTAGAAATTTAGAAAAGTAATCAAAAAGTAATTAAAAGTAATATGTTACATTACTTTAATAAAGTAATTGAAAAGTTACACTACTTATTACATTTTAAATCAAGTAACTTGTAATCTGTAACCTATTACATTTCCAAAGTAACCTTCCCAACACTGGTTTTATATGACATTTTTTTCTTGAATGAAAATGAGGCTGTGAGGGATAAACAGTCTTTACAATGGTACACACTGTGTATAAAGCCCTACATATACTTTCCATAAGTCACAGCAAACTCACACCGGTTTTATTTTTGAATGCATTTATAGTTACATTAATTACAATAAATTACATTATATAAGGAATAACTGATGATGGGCCATTTAATTATTAAAAAATCATGCACACCCAAGATGGTTTTGGACCCATAAAAACTTTTGCTGCAAAGATGTTAGAAATTTCTTTTTTCTTTGAAGCTAGAAACTGCCACCATGTTTAAAAAAATAATAATTTCAATACAGAAAAAACAAATGAACTAATGTAAGTAAAACATTCTCAAGCTTACTGAAGGCAAGTAAACACTCCAAGTATTACTTACAAGAAAAAATATTAATACATATATTAGTCAAAAATACAAATGAAATAATATTTAAAAAAAATTTAATATTTTTAAAAATAGAATTTTTTTTTTTTAGGAAGGTCTATATAAAGGCTACTACAGAAATAGACTACAGACATTACAGACAAGTAATAAATGTTAAAATAAAACACTGCAAAATCAATGTATACATTAAAGACGATTCTTATTAATGTTAATAAGTCAGTCAGTCAAGAAAAGTGATTCTCTTTTTCTTTTGTTGTTTGATTATTGTTTTGCATTTCTGACTCGATGGACTCGGAATATTTTCTCGAGTCGAACTCGAAGTCCGGACGAAATTAAGCCCTAAAAATTGTATCAGACCGACTGAACCGAAAATTCCAACTCTAGCGATTTCATTAGCACACCCTTCGTGACATTTACAAATGACCAGTGTTGGGGAGTAACTAATTACATGTAACAGAATTACGTAATTTAATTACAAAATAAATGTAATTGTAATTAGTTACAGTTACTGAGAAAAAATGTGTAATTAAATTAGTTACTTTTGAAAAATGCCAGTGATTACAAAGGGGATTACATCTGAATTTTTTCACACACCCACCCCCACTTACAGATTTAATTGACTTCTTTCATAAATTGCATTGACTGCTCTAAAATGAGACACCAATGTTTCAGGAGTTTAGGACACAGAATAGGACACATGCTTATTCGATAACTCTTTTATTTCCTATTTGGGTTTATGCATAAACTTTATTTTTTAAGATTGTTTTTCCCAGGCATTGTTAGATGCTAGTGTTTTCTGTCATAACTATGCAAACATTTGATTTCAAACCCAGTATCATAGCTATTAAACTATTTCTTGTTATGATGTTATTTATGTTATGATCTTGTTATGACATATAGCGTAACTGTGCTCACAGTGACCCGAGTTCGATTCCCGTCTCGCGGTTCTTTGCCGATCCCGCTCCCCTCTCTCCTCCTAGCTCTTTCCTGTCATCTCTCAACTGTCCTATCACAATAAAAGGCATAAAAAAGCCCCCCCAAAAAAAGTAAAAAAAAAAAAGTCTGAATTTGTGGTGGCTGAGCTTTAAATTTAATTTATACATAGCTCAGGCTCATTGGGGGCAACATAAGTCATAATTTTTCTTGGCGGAAGCTTTGCGTTTGGTTAGCTAATCAAATATTAAAGCTTAATTCAATATTATGTGGACAATTTCTTAATTCTGTCAACCTGGTATCGTGGACTTGCTCTGTTGTTTCATACAAACGCAGCTGCTGCCATTTTTTTTTTTTTTTTGTACACTGTAATGGATTATAAGATACAAACTAACAAACTAGTACTACTACTTAATTATTTATGTGGTGAAATGTTGTGTAAGAAAACTGGTATGACTGCACTGTATCCCTAAAATGTCTAGTTTTAACTTTAAAACTAGTTTGCTAGCAACTGATTTCTTCATGGAAGCTTTGTGTTCAAATATTTCAACTCAGTGTTTCGCGTCTAATAATTTTGACACGAAACATCTAAATAATCAATCAAGCTGCTGTGTAATAAGTGAGATAATGTACATTCAGCCAGTTGTTATTGCAAAAATAAAGATGTATGTTATCCCTTACTTATTATAATCTTAATTCAAGTGATGAAGGATTTTGAAAGTCTGACAGTAATCAGTGTTGAGTGCTACTGTAAGATTAACTCTGCCTGGTTTAAATGTTTCAAAATGATTAACAGTTGAAAAAATTAGAAATTTAGAAAGGTAATCAAAAAGTAATTAAAAGTAATAAGTTACACTACTTTAATAAAGTAATTGAAAAGTTAAACTACTTATTACATTTTAAATCAAGTAACTTGTAATCTGTAACCTATTACATTTCCAAAGTAACCTTCCCAACACTGGAAATGACACAGTTTTCCTTTCATAATTAACAGATTAAACTGAAACAAAACATTTCAGCTCATTTCACACAAATATTTCTTAATGGAGTTTAATTTTTATATTTCCAAACATGTGTCCTGCACAAGAGCAAATTTATACCATCAAGATGATTTATTCACAATGAAAAATGACAAAAGTCATAATGATAACACTTTTTTTCTTCCATTTTATTGTAAAAGAAAAACATCTATCTATATCTATTTACCTATCCATCTCTGTCTATCTATCTATCTATCTATCTGTCTATCTATCTATCTATACACTTGAGTTGTGATTGGTCAGATCTGCACTTAGTATAATGGAAGTATAATGATGCGTTTGCAACTTTCAACCATAATCTTGTTTTATTACAAACATTTGAAAACCATGTCTACATGTCAGGTTAGGGTCAGGGTCATGTACCTAAATACTAAAAATGTGTGTGTGTGTGTGTGTACCTGATATTTACCACGTTAGGATAGTAATACCAGTAAATTTTGACCTTGTGGAGACATTTTTTAGGGACATTTTTAGGTCCCCATGAGAAAACAGGCTTATAAATCATGCAGAATGAGTTTTTTCAGAAAGTAAAAGTGTCCCCTGTGGTTTAGGTGTAGTACGGTATAAAAACCATTATGCCTATGGAATGTCCCCATAAAACATGGAAACACAACGTGTGTGTGTGTGTGTGTGTTTTCTATGTATGGAGGCAGATTTGGCAAACAGTATAGTATTTCTTCTTTCCTTTCTTCAAATCAGCATTTGAGAATGATTTGTGAAGGATCATGTGGGACTGAAGACTGGTGTAATGAATGGAGTAATTCAGCTTTAGTCACACAAATGTATTCCTTACTGAACACTGAGTCTAACTCCGGCCTGTGTTAAATGGTTAAATGATCAGTCCGTTTCTCAAAAATAACTTGTAATGTCCATAAAAACTGTCTGTCAGAAATATTTACAAATATAAATACATTTCAAATGCAAATGTACATATTATACTGAAAACAAACGAAAAAAGGTAGAGCTCAAAAAAGAACACTGAAATGAAGATGAATAAGGGATATTTCTTCGATGTGATTTTGCAATGAGTTTACGGCTCCGTTGTCTTGTGATAGAGGGACAGAGAGAAAAAGGGGAACAAAAGAAGCAGAAAACCCCCCTGAACCACTTCTGCATTGAGTTTCATCATTGAGCAGTTACCACACACCTACACTTACACGCAATTACATCATTTATTACAGAATAAATCATGTCAAAATGTGTAATTCAATTACAGTTATTTATAAAAACGGTATCATAGCTATTATAATAAGTTATGATTTTAAATCAGTATTAAACCTCAGAACGATCTCAAAGTAAAAAGTTGTGCTGAAGTCTGATGTTGTGGCGGTTGTGCTTTAAAATTTTATTTTTCTAATCTTAATTCAAGTGATGAAGGATTTTGAAAGTCTGACAGCAATCAGTGCTGAGTGCTACTGACTAATGCTGCCAAATGTTTTACAATGATTAACAGCTAAAAACATTCAGTAAAAGTGTAAAAAAAAAGAAAAAAAAAAGTAATCACATTAATGTAATAAAGCAATACTTATTACTTATTACTTATTACATTTTTATTAGGGTCACTTGTAATCTGTAACCTATGACATTTCCAAAGTAACTTTCCCAACACTGTTCATCAGGGATGTGAAAGTGATCCAGTGACAGGGATGCGTTTTGAGTCCACTTCCAGAACAACAAATCACAAATAATGTACTCACCCCCTTGTCATCCAAGATGTTCATGTCTTTCTCTCTTCAGTCGTCAAGAAATTATGGTTTTTGAGGAAAACATTTCAGCATTTTTCTCCGTATAATGGACCTGATTTTGAACTTCCAAAATGAAAGAAAAATTATTATTACATTTTTAATTTTGAACGGATCTTTAACGTGACTCGGGAAGAACGAGTCGTCTCGGGGAGTGATTCGTTCAGTCGTGTATGCGCAACATCCTGCAGATGTGTTCGGGAAGTAACACGTAACATTATAATTATATTTTGTTAAAATGAACGTAATGACTCGACTCCAAGGTCCGAGTGGGAAAAATGATCCGGACTCCCCACCACTACTACGAATCACGTGTAAGTTCATGGTCTGTGTACTGAGTATGGCGAAAAACTCCATCTTATTTTCTCCTACAACTTCAGAATCGTTCAACATCATTGTACCTTCTTCATCATTGTACACCGACTTTTGTGCTTAAAAAGTTAATTTTCCCAAAAAAATGAGCGATCGTTTCGCTAGATAAGACCCTTCTTCCTCGGCTGGGATCGTTTAGAGCCTTTGAAGCCGCATTTAAACTGCATTTTGGAAGTTCCAACCCGGGGCACCAATGAAGTCCATTATATGAAATTCTTTCCTCAAAAACCATAATTTCTTGACGACTGAAGAGAGAAAGACATGAACATCCTGGATGACAAGGGGGTGAGTACATTATTTGTGAATTGTTGTTCTGGAAGTGGACTTCTCCTTTAAGCCACTCAACCCACCGTGATGCTCCACTAAGCAGTTTTGTTGAAGATCTTCTTCATCACTTGGACTGCTGTTCTGTCAGGTTAATGTATAGGTCGGTGTGGTCGGGGGTGCGGGGGGTGCGAGCGGAGCGTGAAGCTTTGACTGCAGCTGCAGTAGCAGAGAGAAACATCAGCGCCGCCAGTCCAACACCGCCGAACATCAGCACGCGCTCCGTCACGCGCACGCGCACGCGCGCGCCACCTGAACGTCAACACGCACACAGACGATCACATCAGTCAACAGTTCAAACCTTTCATCAGCAGCGACTCAAATTCATCTCTAGAAAAATTCATAAGTTCTGAAATATTTTCTTACGAGTCTACGAGTAAATGATCTAATGTAACTAATGCAATACTTCTGCTTAATCTTAACTAGACATGTGCACATCTTCTTATCTATTAATCTGTTTTGTTTGTTAGTTTTTAAACGGAAAGCCAATAGCAATATCTGTCGTTAATTCAGTTTTACTTATTTATTTATATTTTTGTATGTAAAGTATGAGACGACGAGATGATTTTCTGAGGTCATTAATTGAGACAGTTGAGTAATATTATTTCATTACAAACATTCATGATGAGGAAGTGAAAGAATAAATGATCAAATGAATGATGCTCTGCCAACAGCCAGTAATTTCACCACAGAGAAAGAGAGAAAAGTTATGAGCGTGTAAGACATGCTCACGAGCACATTATGTTATTTCACACGCGCAAAAATGAACCTTCAGCTGGCATGATAAAAGTACTCGCGCACAAATTCAACAACCGAGAGGTGTACAGGCAGCTGCGCGCGAGCGCCTGGCATACTCTCATAGGTTAACTGTGCTTGTACAGTGGAATCCTGCTCGCGCGCAGCGGGCTTCTGCTCGCGGAGTGCTGTTTTGCTCGCGCAGTGGATTTCTCCTCGCTCTGACAATTTCTGACAATTTGGGGGCGGAAACCAAGGAGGGCACTGACTCTCTTATGATTGGTCACTTTCATCGTAATCACACCCACAGGGACATCCGTGTACCTTGATTAACAGCTCTCATTACAGGAAGCACGGAGTCAAAGTATCTGACGGAGCGTTTTAGTCAGTGCTGCATGTGTAAAACAAAACGTAAAGTATGGCCAGTGGTTCCCAAACTTTTCATGGCAAGTGTTTTAGTTGAACTAGTGACCATGTACAGTACCAGTCAAAAGTTTGGAAACATTACTATTTTTAATGTTTTTTTTTTAAAGTCTCTTATGCTCATCTGATTTATGATCAATGTTGGAAACAGTTGTGCTGCTTAATATTTTTTTTTTTGGAATACTTTTTTCAGGATTCATTGATGAGTAAAACGTTAACAGCATTTATTCATAAAAACAGCATTTATTCAAAATAAAAACATTTCTAACAATATACATCGTTACCATCACCTTTTATCAATTTAACGCATCCTTGTTGAATTAAAGTACTAAAGTTTTTTACTAAAAAAAAAGTTATTGTTCCCAAACTTTTGAACGGTAGTGTATATTGTTACAAAAGATTTCTATTCTAAATAAATACAGTTCTTTTTAACTTTTTATTCATCAAATAATCCTGAAAAAAGTATCTCAGGTTATTAAAAAAATATTAAGCAGCACAACTGTTTCCAACATTGATCATAAATCAGATGAGCATAAGAGACTTCTTTCAAAAACATTAAAAATAGTAATGTTTCCAAACTTTTGACTGGTACGGTACATGGTCACTAGTTCAACTAAAACACTTGCCATGAAAAGTTTGGGAACCACTGGCCATACTTTACGTTTTGTTTTACACATGCAGCACTGACTAAAACGCTCCGTCAGATACTTTGACTCCGTGCTTCCTGTAATGAGAGCTGTCAATCAAGGTACAAGGATGTCCCTGTGGGTGTGATTACGATGAAAGTGACCAATCATAAGAGAGTCAGTGCCCTCCTTGGTGTCCGCCCCCAAATTGTCAAAAGTCATCTAGACTCGAGGGAGCAGAAATCAGCTGAGCGAGGAGAAATCCACTGCGCGAGCAAAACAGCACTCCGCGAGCAGAAGCCCGCTGCGCGCGAGCAGGATTCCACTGTACAAGCACAGTTAACCTATGAGAGTATGCCAGGCGCTCGCGCGCAGCTGCCTGTACACCTCTCGGTTGTTGAATTTGTGCGCGAGTACTTTTATCATGCCAGCTGAAGGTTCATTTTTGCGCGTGTGAAATGACATAATGTGCTCGTGAGCATGTCTTACACGCTCATAACTTTTGACTAAAAAATAACGCCATAGAATTAGCAGTGATCTCAAGGAAAGGCTGATATTAGTGAGCAGCATTTAAACTGCTTCATTCTTTTCTGACTCACCTTTGACACATTTAGTCAGATCCTCTCGGTTCTGTCCATCAGCTGAGAAAATTACACAGAGAACAGAAGTGTGAAATGCAAAGAGGTACATTTCTGTCCTTGTTTATTCATTCATCATCTCTATGAACATCATCAGCTCTAAAATATACTCAGAGATTCTGTAGAAGAAAGGGGCTGTGAAGTGTATGTGAGTAATCTGCCCTAATATTACATAGAAAACATTAACATTCACATGTTTAGCTTCAACTTAAGGTTTTGGGAAAACACTTCAGCCATTTCCACATATATTATGTAGCAACTAGCCACCGATTGCACGCTCGTTTCCTGTATGAGAGTGTCATTTACCGGTTTCTGCTTTTGAGGACAATAATCTTATTAAATAAAAAAAAAAAAAAACAGACTGTTATTTGAAGTTATTTTACTCACTTTAATATCAGAAGAGACACGTGTTTGTATCCCCAAGTGTTATGTAACCTTACCTAATGAAATTATTTGACAAATACATGAAGTATTGACTCAAAATGTTACACAATCTTTTGCTTGTTTTTTTTTTTTGACCTGGCCTGTGTTTTCCCAAATCACTGTGAGTCTATAGATCCTAGAGACCCTTGTGATCTTCTCAGTGTTTTACCATCATATCTTGCATGTCCCACTTGTACCCATCCTAACCTGTATATATATATATACACTGACCAAAATTATAAATGCAACACAATTCTTTTTGCCCCCCAGTATCTATCTATCTATCTATCTATCTATCTATCTATATAATGAAGAGTTCAGATGCAAAACCAGCTAAAAGCCATCTCGGTCAAAAATGAGATGTTGATAGTGAGTGAATGCTCCTGACACATATTATACGTGCATCAAATACTTTTACTTCAAACTCGCTAAATTCCAGCCTCAGTCCAATCAGAAGCACCAGTACTTACATAGAAACCAATAGAAAGTAGCCAGAAAGAAATGCTCATTTTAAAGAAATACATCAGATGGATTTAGAGGCTTTTAAAATTATATTTGGTTTCACTTCCAACCTGTTATTCCATATCATTTGATAATTCATTCATGTAATATATTCTAAATGCATGTCAAATATATACAGACATGCTTTCGGCAAATCACACTGAGGCTTTGGTTTCTTACCTGCTTTCACTGTTAGACATGCCACAGGCGTCCCGTTGCAATAATACAAGCCTTCATCCGAAGACGAGACAAACCAGATGAGCAGAGACAGGTCTGGTAAAGAGCTGTGATTGCGATTGTCCATGTGTCTGATTACGTCTCCATTATCAGTGCTGAGGATGGACACTCGGCGTCCTTTCACATCTCTGCTCCAGGTCACTTTGCCAGCCTTCAGTTCACCACAGGGCAGAACGGCCATGCCGTTGGGTCGGACCCGCTGGTGCTGGAGAGCTGACACAAAACCCACGGCATCACACATCAGCTCTAATGAAGACAAGAGCAGTATTCACCGTAAACAAAAAGCAGACGTACCATGTGTTGTGAGAACCAATCCATACAATGAAAGACAGAGTAAACCAGTGACACTCATAGTCTCTCAGATGTGAACTGGTTGATGTAACGTTGATCTGAAACACTGTTCCTCTATTTCACCCTTACTCAACGAGACATTCGTATGGAGCTGGAGGTCATGTGCTCGTTGTCAAGTCATTTTCTGCTGATTTCAGAGAAGCTGAGTGTTATAACCTAGAGGAATCTGTTTGTGATTTAGTATTAAATCATATTAATTTGGTTAAATCTTCAGGCAGAGCTCCAGCATTAGTCCGTGAAACACAATGTTAATCGTGAAAAATAATCATCTTATTTTAAGAGAGTAACCAAGGAGTACTAAACTAGTTTTCACTAGTTAACAATATTTTAAGGACAAAATTCTGTTTTATGTGCTATAATCCTAATAAATATGTTGTTAAAAAATCGCAGACCCCTGCAATGTCCACAGTCAAAATTACGACAAGAAAATCCAGCCGGGCCTTCAAGAACATCTGATGAACTGCTCTACACGACCCATCTGAACTGTGTTTTGTGAGCTGCCTCAACTTGATATAAGAGGAAAATTCCTTCCTGTTAGGAAACACAGACTCAAGAGGATGGTGAGTGATAACAACAGTTGATTTTATTGAAACGGTGCGTGATGAAGATGAAGAGGATGACCAACAGTTGAACAGCACACACACACACACATACACACAGACCTTGAATGTCGCTGGTGACGTGGTAATGTTTTTTTAATCTCATTTCTTACAGGTTCCTCAGAATTGAAAAGGGAATTTATATATGGTATATTTAGTAAATCTTAATTAAAACAAATTACGTAGTTTACTTTCTAAAATGTTTGAAGTTGCATCAATTTAAAATGCACTGAATACATTTAAAATACATTTGTGTTTATTTAAAAAAAAATACATCAGTAGCACCTTAAAGCATCTATAAAGCAGTAGTAAAAGCAGCTCCACAGAAGACAGTAGTGTCCTTATTCAGCTCATTGTTTAACTTCAGTCTGTCTACAGTGGATGCATTAAAGAGAATAATTCCAAAAGCAGCCACTCAAAACAACAGGTTGCTGTTCGTAACCCTGCTTCTCTTCAGTGTGAGTGCAGAGATCCACCTATGTGAAAGGGCACCTGAGGCTCAAAAGGCTGATGAGACGACGCCTATTTCTTCAATTGTTCAACACTCAGATCCAGAATAGGACGAGAGAACCATCCTTCTTTGGAGCTAACAAATAACGTGAATAAAACCGCTGACTGCGTGAAGGCGGGTGTACCGCTCGAACTGCCCCCTTCTCGAGAAGGGAGGAGATTTTGTCTTTCAGAATGTGAGTGGAGCTTACTTTCGTGAGAGAAGAGGTAACTCAGTTGAAATGTGGGGGTTTTCTGGCAAACTGAATGTCTGTACCCGTTCGTTATTATGACCCCGGCAACAGATTAGCCTTGTTTTTTGAATGGGGCAACATGAAGGGCAACATGCTGGCCACCCATGAATGTGGACTTAAATCCCTTTTCTGGCTGTGCATCAAGCCACCAGCTTACGTTCATGGTCTTCATCTTTCCCCGGGGTTTAGCAGGAGGGGGGTCACTCTGTTGAACCAGTGGCTTACTGCAGGGTTTATTAGCCCTACCCGTATTATGCAGATGGTATCCCATAGCAGGGGGATTAGGAGCTGCACAGAGGGGGTCTGGTGTGGCCCAGATTTTCTTGGATGCCAGAAAAATGTTTGAAAGGCTCATCCTCTTTTTCTTGTCATCACATGCGCCACTTCTCACTATCAGAGAGACCTGATCAATGAAGCCACAGAAAGAGCCATAGATTGCCCGCTAGATTTGACAGCTTCACGGGCATTGCAGAGAACAAGGTCATTAACCATAATAAAGATCGGGTGATGCATCTGTTTCTCTAGTTGTTGTCCGGTGTCAACCAGAACTCTGCCTGGTAAGCAGATAGCAGGGAGGAGACGTTGAGGGCGGGGGTCCCAGAAGTTTCCCTCTCCTGGTCCTAAGCATTTTGAAGAGCAGGCCATTTGATGAAGGGCAGATTGGGGCCAGGCAGCGGTAGCATTAGCCTGAAGGGCTACAGATGATGGGAAGGCCTCTTTATCGTCTGAAGCATCGCTAAGTTCTTCATCATCCTCATTCTAATCTAATATTGGAAGATAAGCAGGTGCAGGCCTGGCTAGTACTAGGATGGTAATATCAGGTGCTGTAAATTTTGTTTTTCCTTCACTGATTCACTAATTCATTAACTTCTTTAAATAGCCCACTCTTGGCTGCGGTCTTAACTTACAGTCCCACCCTGAGCACGGCCAATCTCATCTCATGTCGGAAGCTAAGTAGGGTCGGACCGAGTACTAGAATGGTAGACAACCTCCAATCACCCAGTGCTGTAATCTTTTGGTTTTACTTAACCAGTTAGCTAATACATTTTAAAAAGCCCATTCTTGGCTGCAGTCCTCATTTACAGCCCTGAGAACATCTGATCTGATCTGATCTCGAAAGCTAAGCAGGATTTGCTAGGATTTACTTAAAAGGATTTACTAAACAGGATTTGGTCCTGGTTAGTATTTGGATGGGACAATACCTCTGAATTTCAGGTGCTGTAAACTTTTGGTTTTCCTTCACTTCACAACGAGCATTAGGTCATTAGGTGTCTGGAGAGCACAGAGGGCTGTGGAGAATTTACATGAGCCATAAAACCTTCTGTTTGTCCATCATCATTGTTGTTTCAAGACCACAGTGAGACTGCGTCGACCTGTCGGGAAGTTGAATTATCTCACTCATCTTCTCCGCAGAGCTCAGCCAGTCCTCCAGCGCCATCTCAGCTGGACGCCTGCAGCCCTTCATCTTCTCCCTTTAGCGATGTAAAGCCTCAGGCTGAGCGAGAGGATCCATTGGCTCTGCTTTTGGCCTCTGATCCCTTCGCTCC
Organism: Labeo catla; assembly: GCA_012976165.1. NCBI lineage: Eukaryota > Metazoa > Chordata > Actinopteri > Cypriniformes > Cyprinidae > Labeo > Labeo catla. The sequence goes on from VONZ01000085.1 coordinate 32,990, forward strand.
ACCTTGGCCTCGGCTCCACCGAGTTCCTCCGTCCCACCGACTCACCCTTGGTCAGTTGTCTCTCTACTTGTGCCACGGACTTGTAAGCCATCCATTGTAAGCCGCCCCCCCGTGGCTACAGTGGTTTCCTCCTTCTTTTCAGGTACGCCTCGGTCCTTGGTCACGCCAGCATCGCCTGCCTAGGTCTCCAGTGCCAGAGATGTCATTCAGTAAAATCGGATCTCTGTCTGCTACCTTGGATCCATCGGCCTCGTCTCTGTTGTCGTCAGACGTATCTACATCTTGGTTCCTCCCTCCCTCGACTCTGCCGTGGGCGGTCGTTATGGCTGGGCACTGGGCCTGCACCATCAACTGGCTACCATCATCAACACCAGGGGACCATCGTCTTCCCATCACTCTCCCTTAGCCACCATCCCATCACATCCTGCCTCTGTATCTTTGCTGCCTCCTCGTCCACCTTTAAAGCCCCCACAGTCCCCCCCCTTTTCTCATCTGTTACGACGCGTGGTCGCACCTTTCCGGGCGGTGGGTGTACTGTCACTGTTTGCTTTTGTGGACTTTTACTTTATATTTCATTTGTTCTTGGTTTCCAGTTATCAGCAAATGTTATCAGCACAGGTGTTTGTCATTTTACCCTCATTTGTCTGGTATTTAAGTTGCAGTCTTTTTAGTTCTCATTGGTCCGGGCACATTTACATTTATGTGTCATGTCATGTTGATGTCCTCCTCCTCAAAGTGCTGGCTGTGACTAAATCCAGCAGTACCCAACCTGAATGAGGTGTTGATTTCACTGGTGGCTGCAATCCTGTATTGCCCTAGACACTTTTGCCCAGATGTCATCCGGTTACTGTTCTGGTGTCTCTGGCAAAAATGTAAACACTTATGCTGTTTGCACGTGTAAACAGACACTTTGCTTATTTGAAAAAAAAAGAATGACTACTGCTTTTATTTCTGTAAGTATGACTATACATGTTTTCTGTACTACCACCATCAAATCAATAATCAAATTTACTGTTTTTCTTTCTTTGAGAACATGCTCAATAACACAGCTAAATGGCCTAAAAATACAAACGAACAGAAGTTAAAGATACACATATAAAGTAAATGATGAGTGGCATTCGAGGAATTGCATAAGTGTATATAAAAGTATTCTGGCATTAAGTGATTTTATGGATTTTATGGACCAATCATGGTGGTACACCAGCATATCGCTCATGATTAGCATAACTTGTGTTTAATGGACAACTTTATATCTTGTAACCCAGTATTGGATTTTGAATTTTCCTCTTTTCATATTAGAAACTGAATCTCTCTTTATCTGAAGTTTATGTACAAGATGTTTATGCTTACATGCAGTTAATGTAAATTACCTGAGCAGTTCTGAGTTTGAATGCATTTAGCATTTCTAACCACTAGGTGGTGGAGTTGGTATGAGATTTCGATGTGGTTTATATCATTTGATTCTTTTAAAACATTTAACCTGGTAGTGTCATCAGAAATTATGTCAATTGTTCATGTAAATAATGTATTTGGGATAATACTTCAGACACTGGTTGCACATTACCATAGTGTTAAAGGGATAGTTCACCCAAAAATAAAAATTACCCCATTATTTACTCACCCTCAAGCCAGGTGTATATGAATGGGTGCTGAGATTAACCCCCTGAACTGCGTGGATCACTTTTTATGATGAATGGATGCACTTCATTTGGACTTCAAAATCTCAAGCAACAAAGCAAAAGCGTGTGTATGCATTTACTGGGGAACAGCTGAGAACAGAAATGTGTAAGAATGAGAGTTCCCTGTTCCCTGTTCCTGTTCTCCTGCCTTGTTTTGTTCCATTGACCTAGTTTTCCTTAGTTGCCCTGATTACGTCATTCTGTTCACCTGTATTCAATCAATCAAGTCACTGGTCCCTCGTTTGCCTACGTTTTTATACTCCCTGTTCTGTTGTAGTCTTCGCCAGTTATTGTTTGTTGTTGTTTTGCTTTGTGTCGTGCACTTAATAGAGCAACATATTTGTTACATATGTCTTGTCAGTATTAGAAAATTCAGAAATGAAGGAGTTAACAGGGTAGATTTTAGGATTTTATAACGGACTTATCGTCCAAAAGTAGACATACAATTCTACAGAACAATCGCTACAGTGGGATTTACCTTTCCTCGCCCAGTGCAGAATGACATGGTTTTGACAAAAACATGGTTGAAATGAGGGGAAAAAAAGGCTAAAATAAGAATAAAAAAAAATTATTAAAAAACACCATGTAAAAGAAGCTTGATAATGTGACAAAAAGGATATCTGACTACTAAAAATGTTAAAATAACAATAAAGATAAAATAAAATGAAATGAAATAAAAATAAGAACAATTTTTAAAAGGCAAATATACTAACTTGTTAAAAAAAAAGTCAGCACAGGTGTTGTTAGTTTGGTTTTGCAAGCTGAGTGGTTGCAGGTAACACATTAGGTATGGCGTTATTTTTTAGTCAAAAGTTATGAGCGTGTAAGACATGCTCACGAGCACATTATGTTATTTCACACGCGCAAAAATGAACCTTCAGCTGGCATGATAAAAGTACTCGCGCACAAATTCAACAACCGAGAGGTGTACAGGCTTCTGCTCGCGGAGTGGTGTTTTGCTCGCGCAGTGGATTTCTCCTCGCTCAGCTGATTTCTGCTCCCTCGAGTCTAGATGACTTTTGACAATTTGGGGGCGGAAACCAAGGAGGGCACTGACTCTCTTATGATTGGTCACTTTCATCGTAATCACACCCACAGGGACATCCTTGTACCTTGATTGACAGCTCTCATTACAGGAAGCACGGAGTCAAAGTATCTGACGGAGCGTTTTAGTCAGTGCTGCATGTGTAAAACAAAACGTAAAGTATGGCCAGTGGTTCCCAAACTTTTCATGGCAAGTGTTTTAGTTGAACTAGTGACCATGTACAGTACCAGTCAAAAGTTTGGAAACATTACTATTTTTAATGTTTTTGAAAGAAGTCTCTTATGCTCATCTGATTTATGATCAATGTTGGAAACAGTTGTGCTGCTTAATATTTTTTTAATAACCTGAGATACTTTTTTCAGGATTATTTGATGAATAAAAAGTTAAAAAGAACTGTATTTATTTAGAATAGAAATCTTTTGTAACAATATACACTACCGTTCAAAAGTTTGGGAACAATAACTTTTTTTTTAGTAAAAAACTTTAGTACTTTAATTCAACAAGGATGCGTTAAATTGATAAAAGGTGATGGTAACGATGTATATTGTTAGAAATGTTTTTATTTTGAATAAATGCTGTTTTTATGAATAAATGCTGTTAACGTTTTACTCATCAATGAATCCTGAAAAAAGTATTCCAAAAAAAAATATTAAGCAGCACAACTGTTTCCAACATTGATCATAAATCAGATGAGCATAAGAGACTTTAAAAAAAAAAACATTAAAAATAGTAATGTTTCCAAACTTTTGACTGGTACTGTACATGGTCACTAGTTCAACTAAAACACTTGCCATGAAAAGTTTGGGAACCACTGGCCATACTTTACGTTTTGTTTTACACATGCAGCACTGACTAAAACGCTCCGTCAGATACTTTGACTCCGTGCTTCCTGTAATGAGAGCTGTCAATCAAGGTACACGGATGTCCCTGTGGGTGTGATTACGATGAAAGTGACCAATCATAAGAGAGTCAGTGCCCTCCTTGGTTTCCGCCCCCAAATTGTCAAAAGTCATCTAGACTCGAGGGAGCAGAAATCAGCTGAGCGAGGAGAAATCCACTGCGCGAGCATAACAGCACTCCGCCAGCAGAAGCCCGCTGCGCGCGAGCAGGATTCCACTGTACAAGCACAGTTAACCTATGAGAGTATGCCAGGCGCTCGCGCGCAGCTGCCTGTACACCTCTCGGTTGTTGAATTTGTGCGCGAGTACTTTTATCATGCCAGCTGAAGGTTCATTTTTGCGCGTGTGAAATAACATAATGTGCTCGTGAGCATGTCTTACACGCTCATAACTTTTGACTAAAAAATAACGCCATACACTTTCCAGACTTGCTACAATAACATTTGATTTCTTTTCCCCATCAAACAGAGAGCATAAATTGCTAGCGGCTGACAGTGCTGTCTTCACAAGAGGCCAAAGCTTCTCCATCGCTGCTCTGTCCTCAGAAGACTGTGTCTACTGTCAGTCAAAAACTTGCTACCTTAGGCAGCGTCCCAGATTTGTTTTCCTCTCTCAGACTCAGATTCCATGTGATTTAGAGCCTCTTTATAGCGGCCGACATCCAGAACAAGCTGTTGCACTGCTGCGCTCAGATTTGTCTTGAGGTTGCCTCGGTGGAAACAAGCCCACGTTAAGCCCACAAGCGTGCTGCCTTCCTGCGTAAAATAATGAAGGAGGAAACGTACAACTTTTTCACTTCATCTTTTACACTGTCTCTAGCCTAAGGAGCAGGTTATGTCATCACTTCACCTTACAATTCCTTGAAGAACAAAAACATGCAACCACCTACATCACCACAAAATGGCACATTTTAAATGACCATTGTTTGGCAAATGAATAAATTATGGACAATTAAATTCTTATTCCCAACATTTTATTATGTTTGACAGGGGTATTGATGGTAATGTTAATATTAAGCCAGTCCCCGGGCACATTCTCTCAAGCGGTTTGAGTAGGCCGAGCATTTACATCATATGGATACTGAAAATGGGTTGGAGCTCCTAAGTTTGCACTCTCACTAAGTGCACCAGATTGACACATTTATTGTGCAAAATTGTCTTCTGCGGTGCAGTACGTCACCTTATCAGCAACAATACCATAAACACCTTACCCATTATTGACTGAGAGCTACAGCAAACCAGGTCAACTCAAACAGCTTAAATTAAACAGCACTCTTGTATTTTGTATATTGCATCACCCTCTGTATAGTCAAGTCAAGTCACCTTTATTTATATACCGCCTTTAACAATACAGAATTGTGACAAGGCGGCTGTACAGTATTAAATAGGAAATAGTGCATCAATAATGCCAAGGGCAACAATAAACACTCAATTTTCAGGTAAAGGTAGTTAATCAAATACAACAAAATAAAATACAATATCATGTGAAGAGAAAGTGTCCCAACTAAGCAAGCCAGAGGCGACAGCGGCAAGGAACCAAAACCCCATCGGTGACAGAATGGAGAAAAAACCTTGGGAGAAACCAGGCTCAGTCGGGGGGCCAGTTCTCCTCCGGCCAGACGCAGAGGACTCATCTGGTTCCCGTGGTCTCGTGCCGACGGCCGTCTAGGTGACGAGGTCTTCACTGGGGATCCGTCTCTGGGGCTCATCTAGTCGACGTGGTCTCCGCTGACATTCAGGGCTGTAGAGGTCGTCTCTAGGTACCGATCCACCGTCTGGGCTGGGTACGGACTGGATCCGGAGGACTGCAGTGACCATCTGATCTGGATACGGACTGGATCTGGTGGTTAAGGTGACCTCGAAATAAGAAAGAAACAGACTAATATTAGCGTAGATGCCGTTCTTCTGACGATGCACTGAGTACATGGGTGTTATGAGAAGTGTAACATGCAGCCTAATGCAGCCTAACAATCCTTTAACGGATTTGAATTATAGAAATATGTTGATGTGTTATGTGTAAGCAAGGTTAAAGAGATGGGTCTTTAATCTAGATTTAAACTGACAGAGTGTGTCTGCGTCCCGAACAGTGTAGGGTAGATTGTTCCAGAGTTTGGGCGCTAAATAAGAAAATGATCTCCCGTCCGTGGTTGATTTTGATATTCTCGGTATTATCAAGTTGCCAGAGTTTTGAGAACACAGCGGACGTGAGGGACTATAATGTGATAAGAGCTCGCTCAGGTACTGAGGAGCTAAACCATTCAGGGCTTTATATGTAATTAGCAAGATTTTAAAATCTATACGATGTTTAATAGGGAGCCAGTGCAGTGTAGACAGAACCGGGCTAATATGATCATACTTTCTGGTTCTAGTAAGAACTCTAGCTGCTGCATTTTGGACCAGCTGGAGTTTGTTTATTAAGCGAGCAGAACAACCACCCAATAAAGCATTACAATAATCTAATCTTGAGGTCATAAACGCACGAATTAATGTTTCAGCATTTGACATTGAGAGCATAGGTCATATAAACCCATATATTTCAAAACTGTTAGCCTCGTAAACTGGCAGAAACTAGCTGAATGAACTATTCTATGCTAAAAATAGAACTTGACTTGAGACTTGATTTGGGGTCTTCCTCAGGGTCTTGTGAAGAAGTCTGGGCAAAGGTAGCAGTTACATTAACAAAATCAACAAGCCCCTATGTAATGTAGCCCTCTGTTCCCTTTCACATGAAATGCCTAACTTCGCTGACCATGTCGTTCAGAGACGCAGGCATCAGCATCATCAAGGATCATTTTATGTGCATCACCAAATCTGATGAACAAACTCATCTATGTCTAGTTTAGCCTGAGGGTGAGCACATTTCAACACGTTTTCTTTTCTTTTCCGAACAACTGTGATGAGTATGTATTTCAGTAGTTTTGATACTTTTAATGTGTGTCAAATTTTCAATAGATGAGCTGCTTGGCTAAGATACTTGGCTGTGTTAATGGTTTGGAGAGCAATTATTTTGTGACAAAGACATTAAGATCTATTCTTTAAGATATCTATAGAAGAGAAGAAGAAAGAAGAAAAACCTAGAGCAGGGGTGCTCAACCCTGGTCCTGGAGATCAAACACACCTGAACCAGCTCATTAGGATCTGAAGGAGCACTTGATAATTACAGACAGGTGTGTTTGATCAGGGCTGGAGCTGAACTCTGCAGGAAAGTCAATCTCCAGGACCAGGGTTGAGCACCTCTGACCTAGAGGTAACCAAGTGACTCAAACTGCACTTTAAACGAACTCAACAATGCCCGAAATATAGCACTGGACTGACGGAGGTCATAAAATCCGGTCAAACCATCCTAAAGACACACAGCAACTAGAGAAAAGGGTCATGAAATGCTCAGTTTCATGCAAAATGAAACTGAAGCTTTGATCTAGCCCAGTGGCTGGGCATTTGTTCCTGCATTTGCACTGGTATAGTGTAAAATCAAAGTTCTCAGGGACCACACATCTGCGCATGTACTGCAATACCTTGGATGCATTATTAGCTGCTTTGAACAAAATCGAAATATAAATGGTTAGAAGAAATGACAAAAACATAGTCCGGATGTCTGTCGCACATCTGCACGGGTGATGCGAGTGCGCTGGAGGATCGTTCCTCAAACGTCTGTTCGTCAGCTCATGTGTTCGTGCTGACTCAGGGACGGTGTGAACAGAGCTGCTCTAGAGTTTCCTTGTTCCTCAAAAATGAAACTTAAGTATGGTGCTATGCATCAGGAAACCGATTCTTCGCTTTTCAGTAAACACCAGCGCAGCGACTGTGGAAATGTGCATCACTGTGGTTTAGAAGTGAAAGCCTGACCTGTGTGGTGGTGGCAGACTTTAGCATTTATAAGTAAGACCCCCTGCTCCCAGGCACCTGACACAGAGACTGGAACATGAGCACTTTCAAACTAATCCTTTTAGTCAGTGAGTATAAATGTCCATAAATACACCTCTGTCAATACATTACATATATATATTTGCAATTTCCTAGTTACGACTTGCGAGTGAATAATTGTGATATTGTGTACGTGTTGTCTTTCCTAGGCATCAGCACACAGTACGTGATGTGTGCAGCCACTGTGAATGTGAGCGTCCAGCAGGAGCAGAACGTTTCTCTGTCCTGTTACCTGAACTCCAGCTCTGAGATGGCATGGTTTCGACTGAGCTCGGAGAAGATTACTTTACTCGTGTCTGCAGCAAGAGGAAACCTTCAGAAAAAAGACTTCATTACTTACTATAATGAGGATGAGAGTCACTTTCGGCTGGAGGAAGACAGGAGGCTGGACTCCATCACCCTGGCCATCACCGGGGTCCGAGAGTCGGATCTGGGGCTGTACTACTGCGCTCTCGGCATCGGTGCGAAGGCCTTGCGTTTTGGGACTGCTGTCAGACTCACATTTGCAGGTTAGTGCTCTTCAAGTCAGCCAAAACATCCTGATTTTATATGAAATCTAAACTTCAGAGATGTGATGTCAGAGCAGGAATGGTCACCTGTGCTCTGGGTTTTAATGGATCGCTTCTCCAGAACGAACGCTACGCTCTCTTCCTTAATCGGCATGGTAAAGAAGCAAAGCAAGTGCGTAAGACTTGCTGTTCAATTGGAAGTACATTTACAAATGATACTTGGCAATTTTACTTAATAACAAATCACCATATTTATAATAAAATAAAGCACAATATAAATTCACAAAGGTGCAGCAGCTGTCGGAATATAGTGCTAAAGTGAATGTTTTATTTGTTGACACGTCTTCATGGAAACAATCTTCTTGTTCTCAGACAACTGGTCTTGAAACTAAGAAACCACAGAAGACATATTTAGAGAGTTTCTCAAGGCTTAGTATTTCATAGTCTCTGTTCCAGCGAAACTGCTGCTCTTTCCATTGGTTTTGTGTTTCAGACGCTGAGCGGCAGCGCTCCTCGGCTGGCGTGGGCTGCAGGACGCTCTTGGTCTGCGCTTGTGTTGCATGTGGGTTTTGCGGCAGTCTCTGCGTGTGTGCGCTTTGTTACGGGCGAGGTAAGAAACCGTGAACCCTCCACTTCTAAAACAGCGTGAGGCCCCAACTAAAACCAGATTCAACCACACAGTGCTGCACATCATTTTACATCTGTGTTTTTCTTTCAGGGTTTTCCAGGGTTTCTTGCATCAGATGTGCGAAAGAAAACTCAAATGTCAAGGTGGGTTAGAAAAAAAGGAGCATAAGAATGGCATAACTCAGAACATGGCATTAGAACACAACAAAACAGGAACGACATAACAATGGGCATAAATGTGGGAATTCCATACGGAAGCGTTGTTTTTTCCATTTGTCTGTGTAATCAGTAGTTCGTGATGTTTTTGTGCTCTGAGACTGACATATTACTAATGGTATATTAATGCAGGGAGATGTTGTTGTTTTCCAGACAGCACAAGTACAGTATTCCAGTCTCCGGTTCCTCAGACGCTCCAGAGCCGCGGCTCCTGCTCCGGCCAACGTGACGTACGCTACTATAGCCAAAGCCATCCGCACGTCCTGACTTCACTGCGTTTAATCTGCTTCACATTAACAGAGAGAGAGTCTGCTGCAGCTACACCTATACTTTGAACTTACGCTTAAAAAAAGTCATTTATACACTACCATTCAAAAGCTGGGGATTGGAAAGATTGTTTAATGTATTTGAAAAATGTCTGTTTTGCCCACCGAGAAGCAAATGTACCAAATGCAGTGAATAATGTGAATCATTATTGCAATTTAAAACAACCGCTTTTATTTGAAAATGTTTGGTAACACTTTATAATAACGTTTAGTTGTAAGTCATTTATAAGCAATTAGTTAATGATGAAATAATCATTTACAAAACATTTATATAAGATTACTAAGTGATATGCTGACAATTTGTGTATGTTTTGTTAATTCATTTATAAGTAATTTACAAATAATTAGTTAATAATTAACTAATCCTTTACAAAACATGACTATGCATTCATAAACGATTAATAAGTGATACGTTACTATTTTTATCTATGCTTTGTAGATGAAGTTATAAATCATTTACAAGTGATTAGATAATGATGAACTAATCATTTACAAAACATCACTATATGTTCACAAATGATTAAGTAATATGCTAACGATTTACAAATCTGTCGTAAGTTATCTTTAAAAAAATAGCATATCATGAAATAATCAAACAGATCCTTAGTCACTGGTTAATAAGTTACTAGTTAATATAGTATTAATCAATTTTAAATAATTTCAGTGTCAGTCATTGAAATGTTTATTCACCATTGAAGATCACATCATTAATAAATCATTTACAAATCTTTCTGCGTCCCCTAATCTAAAGTGTAAACAGTTCATCAGTTGTAAATGTTTTACTCATTATGTGTAGATCTTTCCGCACAAGTGTTTATACACACACAACCTGTAGCCGGCAGGTTTGTAAAACATTTACAACTGATGAGTAGTTTACACTTTAGATTAGGGGATGCAGAAAGATTTGTAAATGATTTATTTATGTGTTTACACAACAGGTTTTGAATATTTGTTGTGTGTACTGCAATGTAAGGGCTGACTGGTGAGGGTAAAGATGGTAAACACACGGAGTATTTTAGCGCTGTGCACCTGATGTGATCTTCAGTGGAGGGTAAAACTGGTTCACATGTAAACGTTGTTCACACTAGATCCCACACACTGCACACAGAACACAAGTCTGTGCTGATGAGAGAAAGGGTTTAGACGTTTATTCACTTGACAGCAAATAATTTATTATTATTTTTAATTGCATAATTTCATTTTTGTGCTTTTCAACATATCACTTATTAATCATTTATAAACACATAGTCATGTTTTGTAAATGATTATTTCATCATTAACTAATCACTTATAAATGACTTACTACTGAATGTTATTATAATGTGTTACCAAATATTTTAAAATGTAATTTATTTCAAGAATCAGGATTCTTTGGTATGTAGAAATAATTTAAATAAAAATTATTTAATTATTTACTTAAATAAAAATTTAATATTATAATTTATATAACATCATAAATGCTGTCACTTTTGATAAATGTAATGTTTTAAAATTTACTATTTTGAATGGTAGTTTATGTTAAATTAACCCTGCTTTATTCTGTGGTTTCTTTTTCATTTGTTTGATGATATATAAACTAGCTTTTGTAGGTTGACGTATAAAGCTAAGATCCTACTTAAGTTGTTTTCGCGTATATTCTGTTTATATTTACATATTGTTGAAAGTCACTCGTATTGACTGTTGTTTTCACGAAGTGATGAGTGTGGAGTAAATGACGTGCTGTCTGCTGCTCAGCTGTCTGTCTGTGTCCGTCCAGCGCTGCACACCCAGAGACGCGTACTGGATTTCCCACACACACACACACACACACACACACACACACCAGCAGAATTAGCACAACTAATGCAGCCTCCGGCTATATTCGAATCATTATTATTATTACCACGAATGTTCTTAAACAAACATCATACTATTGTGATTTTGAAGTAAATATGTTCATAAAAAAAGATTCTTTGTCTGTTGATTGGCGGAGAAAGAAACTCACTGCATCCTCAGGAGTGTCCACCATCCACGGGCCTGATAAACAACACAAGATCACCGTCTGAGATTCAATAAACCGAGTGACGTCATAATGACTTTTGATGACACTATATCTGCGTTGAAGTAATTCATCTTGAATGCATGCGACACCCTGATTTCATGATGTTAAGGCAAAGCATAAAATGATTACAGCCCACCTTCATTTGACATCCTTTGTAACTGTAGATCTGACGCAATGTCTGTCGGCTCTGAAAAAACACATTTTTCTAGATTGTGTTTTCATTTAAATTTTTGTAAAACAAGGAAGAGTCCTAGTCACACGCACCAGTTTCGTTCCTGATGTTTCTACTCCTTCTCCTCCTGTTCGTCCAGCTGATCGTCACGGACAGAAGACTGACACAAACCACCGCCGTTATGCACAAAGCCAGCAGGACGGCCGCCGTCACTGAAACACACACCGTCACGTTTTACAGAGCGTACGGTGATATAGTGGAAGATTATGAAGTTTTTCTGTATTTCTAAATAACTTGTACTTAAAATGCTATACATTGAGATCAGATGTTTGTCAAAGAACTATAACTTGAAAAACAAAAAGACAAAAAAAAAATGTAACTAATTACAGTGTGTACTTTTACTCTTTCATTCCTGTAAAAGTATGTGAACCTTTGCCCTCAGTATCTGCTGTGATCCCCATGTGCAGCAGTAATGAAAGAATGAATGAATGCGGTGATTTTATAGGCCTTTATTGTGTATCGCTTTATAATCGCATGAGGGGTCTGTCCTCACCCACCATCGCGCTCACCACACATCAGCTACAGCTGGAGATGAGAGAGAGACAGAGCCAATTCAGCTGATGGGGATCATTTGGAGGTCGTGACTGCTCCTTATCAGCCACTGGAGGGAATCTGGCAAGGACATCAGGGTTACACCCCTACTCTTTAAAAAATGCCATGGGAAAGACAGGGCTTTTTTGACAATATAGTGTCCCCCTGCTGGCCTCACTGATAACCTGGCTTTCCCAGGAGGTCTCTCATCCAGGGTGATGTGGCGGTGGTAATGGCAACCAAACATTTCTAGTGAGTAAGCCCATGCCTCCTTACAGCACTGCTCCAGTACCATCGTACGATGGTGGGCTTCTCGCATGAGCTGCTTTCTATAGGATAATGGGCGGGACTTGGCTCTTACGTGTTTTGTGTGTTCAGGTTGATGTTTTTATGGACCGCATCACGATGAACATCACTAACGTGAGCCGGTGTCGGTTTGTTCTTTCAGTAGAGCAAAGCTGTTCAACTCTCATCTGTTTTTATCCAGTCTACTGAAACAATGGACTCCAACGACCTCGATTAACTTAAATAAACTGCTAATCCGAGAGGTTCACATACTTTCTGCAGTACAGATATTTACGCATGTCTCTTTTTCCTGTAGATTTGTGAAATATTTATCTAACCGGATTCTCTTTGCCTAGTTATAGAATGAAAAATCAAATCTGATGTGGGTTAAATTCATACAGAAATACAGACCATTCTAGAAAATCAAAACAGCAAAACTGAACAGAACTTACAATATTTATTTATTTCTGCACTGCTGTTTTCATCGTCTGACGATTCTGTGAAAAAGAAACATACAACCTTATCACAATACGGTGTCTAGAAAATAATGTGTAAATCAAAGGGTGAGAACCAGAAGGGCATAAGTGACATTTTGGGTGAAATGGGGATTTTTATTATAGCCTAAACAAATTAAATCAGTACACAAAGTCATGTCAAACTATGGTAATTTTTTTTGGCCCTCCTGTAGAGTTGATGAAATGTCACTTACGCCTTTCATGGCACTCGGACACTTTTTAGGTTTGAAGATATGGTGCGTTGTGATTGTGATATGTTAGTGGAATGTGATCTACATCCAGTTACTCTGCGAGGACCCCTGTGTGAACTTTATACAGCCACTAAAACACCTCCAAAACACCAGCTGATTCAGTGGCACTGAAAAATGGCTCAGAAAAGTAGAGTTGTAAGAAAAGCTTATTTCAGTGATGACAACTCTCAGAATAGTTTGTGATGGCAACGGATATGACGACGTTAATGTGTTTGGTCTTGGCGGTACAGATCTACTACACCATCAGATGAGACCCAAACTTGAGCTGAATTAAGGCAGATTGCGGCACTTCTGTAGAGCTGTTTTACAGATCAGTCACATCTTGCAGCATCGACACTGCTGTTGAACTGAACTGAATCAACACTGCACTTACTCAAGCTGAATAACAACATTGCTGCCTTCTGCAGAACCGCCTATAGCTGATCGATTAACTTCACACTGTTTTCGATCTGAACTGACCTGAGCTGAGTAATGACACTATTGTCTTTTAGATCTGCTTTATCAGCAGAGTCTTCATAGTGGAGTTTCCAAAACGGATTCTGCGGTTTTCCTCTTTGTCTCTGTGAAGCTGCTTTGGCGCAGTCTGTATTGTACAGATTGCTGTAGAAATAAAGGTGACTTGACCTGAAAGTAAGCATAGCTTATGAGCCAAATTTGGAAAATAAATGGTAGATTTATTCCTTAAAGCATGACACGTGTACTGCTCACGCATGCCATTCCTCGGATGAATGCACCTCGCCACGCGCACATCTGACGACTCACCCGAACTATGAATGGAAGAAACTGCAAACGCAGAACCAAAACGATTTAAAAGTTGAGCAGCAAAGGCCAATCGGCTCATGCAAGTCATGATGATATCTTTGCTTGCAGACTGCATTAAGAACCTGTTAGCCTGGACCATCTGCGCCGCATGCGTTTAATCAGATTCCACTTTTCGTATCTAATAACGCGATGACATTCAGACATTTAAGTTGAGTTGAGTGTCCAAATATGTTTTGCCGACTCCTTCCTGCAGGAATATCCTAGGGAATTTCCAATCGTAAAAGAAACGGTGCAGATGTAAATGTTCGGTGCAGCGCTACCTGTGGTCACCGTAAGGAAAGCCATCTCTCTGTTGTTGCACAGATAAAGGCCCGAGTCCTGCAGCTGGAGATCAGAGATAACCAGGTGGTTGACCGTATGAGTGAATCTTAACGCTGGATCTTCTCTCTCCTTCTTTACGGTGCTGTTTTTATAAAGCGTGGAGATGAACTCTTTTCTGGACTGAGGGGTGCGCTTGAATGCCCATCTCTGCTTCATTTTATCGGACGTCTTACATGGCAGGTAAACAGTTGTGCCCTCAAGAACTGTAAAGTTATGGCCTTGGAGGAAAGAAAGAAAGATTCGTTCAAACAAAAGCTTGTGCAAGAAGAACGCAACCCTAAGAACAAACATATTTGTCCTGTCGACAACCCGCGGTCTCAGTATGCTTTCGAAATTTAGTCTTTTGCGGAAATCGCGTGGGTTTGGAACGACGTACCTTTGAGCACAGTGATGTCTGCCACGAGCTGATGGTTGCAGTAATATTCTCCTGCGTCTGTTTCCTGCAGGTCTTTAATGAAGAGATGGCCGTCCGCAAGCAGCTGGTGTTTGCTTTGGTCCAGGTAAAACACCTTCTTTCCTTGCCTAGAGGCGATGACCCTTTCCAGCCCATGGCTCCAGTCGACGTATGCAGCGTCAGTGCACATCAGGACGAGAAAATGCTTTTCTGGGACACTCAGCTTTTGCACTGAGAAAGGTGAAAGGTCAGAGGTTATACGTTCACATTTTACATGTGCATGTAACAACAGTCCTCAGTGCACCGCTTTCCTTGAACTGTCCTGCACCCATGGCTTTACATGAGGTGACAAAACATGCAGATCCTAATATCAACTTTTTATTCAGACCCCATAACAAACCTTACAACAAACTGGCGGCTTCATGACAGCAGAGTATGGGTAAGCACCAAACACCACGTAGAAGATGTTAAAAAGATTAGTGTAGTATTTTAAATGATGGCAATAATAATAAATGACAAATGGCTTTATTGATTGTACCAGTTCTGCATGAGTAACAGTGTAAAGCGGCTCACTGCTGCAGAAAGCAAAGGCGTTTGCTCTAGAAACTATAAACGGCGACTGATATGAAAGCGCTGTCGAACACACATTCAGAGCTGAGGCTGACTGGACTTCCTGAGTCTGCTCCTATTTATACGCTATCGGGAGGAAGTGTGTGGACAGTGGTTCCTGTGACTCCGCTTGAAATGGAAGTTAATATTGCTTTCTTTGTGTTCTTTGTGTTTCTTTGTGTCAAAACAGCTGAGAGCACACCGTGACATGCCCACCTGTTATTAAATATTAAATGACATTCATTTGGAATAAAGAGTTCACCTAAGAATGAAAATTCTGTCATTTACTAATGTCATTGCAAACTTGTTTGCATTTCTTTCTTCTGAATGTCTCTCTGAATGTATGTCGTTTTTCTACATACAGTTGAAGTCAGTGGAGTCCAGCGTTGTTTTGGTTTAAACATATTAATGAGCAGAGAATGCTGCAGTGCTACAAACACTTCTCCATGGAGCGGTTGTACTTAATAATCATGGCATTCTTAATTTAAAATGTCATCTAAATTGTATTAAGAGTGTCACGGCAATGACATTATTGACATTAATGACATTATTAGTTGTTACAGACCCTATTTATACTTTCGTTATAAGGCAAAAACTAAATATTAGTTCAGCAGAAGAAAGAAACAGATACAGCTTTGATGAATAAAATTTTGAATTTTGGGAAAAATGTCCTTTTTAATGCCTGTGTTAATAGAAAAATTAAAGTGCATCATACTTTCCTATGTTCAGAAATGACAAAACATCAGAAGACAGCATTCTACTGAAGATTGTCTGAATATAATCATCAAAGACAACAGCCGTTTTGTTAGGACAACAATTTGACAGCATTTCAAACAGCGAGATCAACTGACATCCACACTCATGCAGCTGAGCAAAACATACGGAAAGGATTTAGATTCAGTCATTTGTTTTACCTGAAATGTCCTCTTTGCTCAGATGTAAGATGAAGAGAAATGTCCAGGTTAGAATAAGGTTTCTCATTGCTGTGACTAAACCAGTCCAATGTTCATATGACTGACTAGACTGTTTCTGTCTTTCCACTTGATCCCAAAAGTTCCCTTTTCGTGTGTGTGTGTGTGTGTGTGTGTGTGTGCTGAGGGAATGGGATATGATGAATTCGAGAGGTCTGGAAAAAAACATACAAGTATATCAGTAACAAGATGGAAGAAATTGTCATATGATAAAATACACCCAGACATAAAGACAGACAGACAAGTGAAGTGTGACTGCAAACTAGTGAATTGTCTGTTCATACAGTGTGAATGACTTGTGGTAGTAGAAAATGTCTAATTGTGTGTCTTTTCTGATGTGACCAAATGTTGTTCCAGATCAACAGTGTCAAATGTTTTGGAACGCACAATATCATCTCACTTCCATTCACAGTCAACAGTTCATTAATATTGAAATGTAATCACACACCCTCTACATATTCAGTATATATTCCACTGTAGTGATCGTCAGTGTTATATGGAGTAGAGGTAAAACATGTGACCCTACCTCAGGGTCTGGGCTGCACCAATAACATGACATCCACATTTTTACACATTTTAATGGAACAACAAAGAAATGACTAAGATGACATTTTTCAGCACCTCTGCGTGCAGTAGGATTCGATGAAGATGGAGCACAATATAAAAACCTAAACATACATGATTCCTGACTTACAGCCTGAAGCAGAGAGCGGGGTAAGTTGCTTCGTTTTGGGCAGAAAATAAGACAGACATAAATCTAAAACATCTGACCTAATTATGTTTCAGGATAGAAATTGTCTACAACACAGGGCCATGGAAATGTAAAAAGAAAAAGAAACGAGGCAGTGGCACAACTTGGTCCAATGTGCCACAGCTCAACCACTGGATAACGTGGGAATGATTCAGGGGCGTAGATTTAGGGTGGACGGAGGGGATGTGTCCCCACCAATATCCTCTGACCATTGAAATGTCCCCACCAATAATTTAATTTAAAAAAAAAAAAAAATCGTGCTGTCAACATTAACCTAGACATGCAGAAAGGGATAAATCACGTTCTCTCCTTGAGTCCTCCCGCCCCCAAAACACATATGAACATTTTGATTGGCTGTGCCTTTCCCTGAAAAAAAGAAGCTGGACATAAGGAGCTTTTTTTCAAAGAAAAGTGTAAGTGACTTCAAGTTCGCTAGTGAATCCATCAAAGTCCATCAAAGTAACAACAACAGTTAACGTTAATGCTAGTGTTTTTGTTTTTTTTTTTACCGCTTTGACGCACATTCATTATAGCAGGGCAGGCTATAGTCTGTGAATACGGACTTAAAACTAACAGCAGATTAAACAGCTAAATGTAAAAGTATAAATATGATCCCTGTCAGTTCTCCTAATCTAATGACGACTATTTGTCAGAAATCAGTCTTGTGAATCGGTCTTGTGTAGATGTTGGGGGTTATCATAGGTCCCCACCAATGTCCAGAGCAAATCTACGCCCTTGAAATGATTTACTTCTGAAGCAAGAGAAAATAACACACACACACATAATATACATACATATGCAAAGCAATCAAAGGTTTGGACACACAGTTTCATTCCTTCTTTCTTTTTTTTCACATTTTAGAACAATGGTAAAGTCACTAAAACCGTGACAACATGAACGGCAGTAGACTGTGTGAGTTGAGGATGTTCAGCACATCAGCCTCGAATGTAACTCTTACAGTGTGTTACATCACCATCTACTGGAAGATGTTTGAAACTGAAAATATATGGTGTAACCTGCAAGGTCACTTGCGCAGATCTCCGTCTGAACAACTCTTTTGTCATTCCCCTTTTCTGGAAGTATGGCTCTCTCAGCAGGAAAATCTGTAGCTTCTGTTATAATGAAATGGAGCAAGCGCTTCACTTTATAACTAAAACAACAGTGTTGTGGTAGTGCGCCACAGCAGAGGACTGCTGCGATCTTGAAAACCTCTCTGATAAAAGCATTACAGTGCATTTAGGCTTTACGTAGCAGGCAGACCTGTAGTCTATCTGTTAATAAACAAATACTGTAAGTATTGTGCCTACAGCTCAAGATGCTGGGATGCAACAAACAATAAAGAAGTGACATACAAAATATGCAAACTTGAAATGAATGTTCTATATGCATTTTACAATGATGAACTAAAAATCTTACCTCATGTTTTCAAATGAACCACTTGAATTCGTGTCCATTTGTGTATAGGAAAATTAATTATTTCCCTTGAATATTACTGTTATATCATCCAGGACTGTCAGTGTCAAATCAGACAGAAGTAAGGAAATGTGGTGCTGCAGTGAGTAATATTTCATTTTAACAATCGTTATTAATAGCAAAACATTCATTTTGGTCAGTACTTGAAGCGGTGGCTGCACATGAGTTTGGATTTGAATAAAAACATTAACAAAACGTTTATGGCAAAATGCTAATACTGTTAATTCCAGAACTCAGTAAAGATCCCCTCTTATTGATAACTGGCCCATTACTTGTTGAATGTTTAATAATAATAAATTAGGTCATAATGAATCTGGTTTTATCAAAGAGATGGAACTGTATCCCAGATAATCTGATTAGTTGCCAACTGGTGATACTACTTTTTTTTTTTTTAAACATATCTATATTAATTTTCATCTCATCGTAGATGCTGATTATGCCCTCATTTCTTATATTTCTTATTTTCCTTGACTGTTAAAAGTCTTCTGATTCCTTAGCATTTGTACTTTTGGGTTTAATATGGGATTTCTCTGTATCTCTTCAACAAATAATGTCTACAACAGATCAGTGGTTCTCAGCTCCAGTCCCGGGCATCCACACGTTATGTATGTCTCCCTCATTACAACACCTGATTCAGATCATCAGCCCAGTGGCAAAGAGCTGCATGAACTCCGCTGGTGTGTGGTGTTCTGTGGGACGCCAGACAGAAAAAAAACAGAGGAGGAATTTTAACAGGTAGAGACAAGTAGTTTTCCAGAGAGGCAAAAGGATAAAGAAGGTTAGTTCCTAGTAGATGAAGCAATGTCTACTGTCATTATTTCTCTCTAGTGGCTTTTTTTCGTTTCTTTGTTGAAGCTCATTCGGACACACTTGAGACTATTTTTCATAAGTAAATATCTGAAATGAGTCTGCCATGAGTTTTCGGGTACTCTCTTTCCAGCTACACTGATCTGCAGAAGCCCTCCTCTGTTGTATGTCACAAAGTAAAAAACTCCTCTATGCCAACACGCAGTTAAAAAGAATACCGTCCAAATAGTTAGCAGTGTTATAGATGTAAAGGCACAAATCACACGGCTGCTACCTGTAGATACAAATATGAAAAGTGTCATATTTGTGGGAAAATTGGACACATTGCTCGAGCTTGCCGTAATGCTCGTAAACCTCAGGATCACAAGTCGCAGCCTAATGAAGATACGGCCAAAGCAGCTTCCCGACACAAGTCAAATAAAGTGAATGTAAATGATCCTGAAAATGTCTTTCCAGATTCTTTTGCATTGGGTTGTCTCACATACAAGTTTGGCAGTCTGCACTGTTCAGAACTACAAAAGGTGAAATCGTATACAGTCTAACTAAATGTCGATGGACGGGATGTGAGTTTTGAACTGGACACAGGTTGTGGCCTGACGGTTATGAATGAAGCCTGCTTCAAAGCCACCTGGGAAGAAACATTGAGCCCTAAATTAGAACCTGTACAAATTAAACTAGAAACTTATACAGGTGAACCTATTAAGATGATAGGAGCAGCTTATGTGGATGTCACG
This sequence comes from Labeo catla, assembly GCA_012976165.1. Taxonomy (NCBI): domain Eukaryota; kingdom Metazoa; phylum Chordata; class Actinopteri; order Cypriniformes; family Cyprinidae; genus Labeo; species Labeo catla. The sequence goes on from VONZ01000085.1 coordinate 52,951, forward strand.
TACCTTCATCAGAGAAAAAGGCTTCCTCTCATTGTGGTTGAGGGAGAAGGACCTAGTTTGCTAGGCCGAGGCTGGTTGGAGCAGATGAAGCTGTGTTGGGGAGAAATCCGAAATGTGAGAATAAAGGAAAATGAGGAGGCCCTTAAAGCGACATTGCAGGGAATAGTGCAACGTCACAAGGAGGTTTTCAAAGAGGAATTGGGAACTCTCAAGGGGATGACAGCGACTATCCATGTCAAACCAGGGTCTGTGCCAAAGTTTTTCCGTCCCAGATTTGGGACCTTTTGCCATGCGTTCTAAAGTCGAGGCAGAAATTAACAGGCTGGTGAATGAAAACATAATCACCCCTGTGAAGTACTCAGAATGGGCAGCGCCGGTGGTACCCATCCTCAAGCCTGATGGGTCCATTAGACTGTGTGGAGATTATAAGCTCACGATAAACCAGGCCTCGCCTTTGGAACAGTATCCCATACCACGAGTGGAGGACCTTTTCACAACCTTGTCCGGGGGATTGTCTTCTTCAAAGCTGGATATGAGCCATGCCGACCAGCAGATCGTGATGGACGAAAATTCCAAGCAGTATCTTACCATCAACAACCATAAGGAAATGTTCACATACAACCGGCTTCCCTTTGGCGTGGCTTCGGCACCTGTGATATTTCAAAGGACTATGGAGGGGTTGCTGTGAGGTTTAACTCATGTGGCTGTCTATCTTGATGAAATACTGGTCACTGGAGTGATGGATGAAGAGCACTTGCAAACCCTGGATGTTGTGCTCACTCGGCTACAAGATGCTGGTCTGCGCCTAAAAAGGAACAAATGTGAATTCCTTCAAAAAGAAGTGCGTTACTTGGGCCATCTGGTAGATGCTCAGGGTTTACACCCACTAAAAGACAAAGTGCAAGCAGTGACAGAGGCTCCATGTCCCACCAATGTCACTGAATTAAAAGCCTACTTGGGATTGCTGAATTACTACAACAAGTTTCTACCTAATTTGTCCAGTGTTCTAGCTCCCCTCCACAGACTGATAAGAAAAGGCACTAAATGGTGCTGGGGCAAATCCCAAGCCAAGGCTTTCCAGCAATCAAAGGAACTCCTACATTCTGCAGATGTGTTGGTACACTATTCTTCTGAGAAAGATTTGATCCTCTCATGTGACGCCTCTTCGTATGGCGTAGGTGCTGTGCTTTCGCATCGGGTGGAAGATAACGCTGAAAAAACCCCTAGGGTTCACATCCCGTACGTTAATACCAGCCAAACGACGATATTCCCAACTAGATCAAGAAGCTTTAGCCATCATTTTCGGGGTTCAAAAATTCCACAAGTATTTATATGGTCGCAAGTTTACTGTGTGCACAGACCATAAACCCCTAATGTTCCTTTTTGGAGAAAAGAACCCTATTCCACAGATGAGTTCCTCTCGAGTGCAAAGATGGGCTCTGCTGATGAGCGCATATGAATACACAATGGTGTATAAGTCCGAAGACAGCCATGCAAATGAAGACGCTCTAAGCAGACTTCCTCTCCCGGATGTGGAACCAGATCTAGGTAATCCAGATCAAGTTTTGATGTTGGACATGCTGGAATTCGAACCTATTAGCGCCACTCAAATTGAAAATTGGACAAATAAGGATGTGGTACTGTCACAAGTTCGTAATTACGTGCTGAAGGATTAGCCAACCCAGGTGGATCCACAATTTAACACTTATCACATAAGGAAGCTGGAATTGAGTGTGCGTGATGGGGAGCCAGAGTAGTGGTGCCCTGTCAGGGTCGGGCAAAGCTGTTAAAGCTGTTACAACAGTCACACACAGGAATTGCAAAAATGAAAGGACTGGCTCAATCCTATTTTTGGTGGCCTGGCATGGATAAGCAGGTTGAGAAGGAGCCTCAACTTTGTAAGGAATGTATGAAGCACAGTAAAATGCCTCCTGTAGCGCCACTGCACCCCTGGGAGTGGCCCGAGACCCCTTGGTCTCGTATTCATGTGGATTATGCGGGCCCTTTCTTGGGGAAGATGTTTTTGGTAATTGTTGATGCACATTCTAAATGGATGGACATTTACCCCATGACCTCAGCAACGTCACAAGCTACCATTGTAAAACTTTGCCAAAGTTTCAGCATTTTTGGATTACCTCAGGTCTTAGTTTCTGATAATGGCTCTTGCTTCACAAGCACAGAAGCACATCAACAAGCACACAAGCACATTAAAGCCAAAGTGCTGCAAAAACAACAAGAGAATCATGACAAAGGTGCAAGGTCGAGAGTCTTTATGACTGGAGATGACGTGTTGGTGCGGAAGTACAGCTACGGTCCCAAGTGGATACCTGCTGTTATTATGAGTGCCTCGGGTCCAGTTTCCTACACTGATGCTGTCGGAAATGGACAAATCCTAAAGCGACATGTTGACCAAATCCGAATTTGACATGTGGATGACTTGCAAGACTTCACCCGGGTTGACAGTCCCCTCTGACAAAGAGTCGCTGCTGCCTGAAATTCCCGGTTCTACTGAAATGGAGACCCTGAACAACCGAAGTTGTTTCAAGCCCGATCATGTAAGAAAGGGAGGCTGGGAAAGAGTTTCAGTTGCCTGACAAACTGGATACACCAGCTGCTCCTCAATTGCGGTGTTCTTCAAGAGAGAAACAACCCCCTATTCATCTCCAGGACTATGTTAAATAGCAAAACATAGCGATATCCACATTATCTGAATTATTCTGAGAAATTTAGCATTTTTTTCTAAAATGATTAGATTAGATTAGTTTATTGGTAAAATAATTTCCTCTTACTTTCCTACCACTTTACAAAGAGTGCATTACTTCTTTTAGGAGTGTCATTTGCAATGTTTCACAGTATTATTTGAATAAAAAAAAGTGGTATCTTTACTGTAATACTTTAGGTTGGAATGCAGTTCATAAAGTGTCCACAAGAGGGGACTCGGTTATTACATATAGGCTGTTTTCTTCGGGATTGCGCTCTTTGGTGTGAGTAAAAACAGCTGTGTTCCGCTGTCTTCACTTGTTGAGATTAAAGTCTCAGTTGTTGGGTATCCGCCTCTATGTAATCATTCCGCACGACACTACACCAAGAAGGTTGCCTGGTGTGATGAATCGCATTTTTTTTTAGTTTAGGGTCTTTTATGGCCGGGTACGTGTGTGTTGTGAACCTGGAGAAGAGATTGCGGCAAGATGCCCCGGGGAAGAAGGCAGATCGGCGGAGACAGCGTTATGATCTCAGCAGTGCTCTGCTGGGAAAACCCTGAGTCTTGGCATTGACTTTGACGACCTTCCAGAGCACACGCAGCCCTTCACGACAGTGGTGTTCCTGACGGCAGTGGCCTCTTTCAGCAGAATAATGCACCCGACACACTTCAGAAACTGTTCGGGAACACTTTGAGGAGTCTGACAAAGAGCTCAAGGTGTTGCCCTGTCCTTCAAATTGTCCTGTTATTCAATAATGACAGGCATCCTGTTTCCCCATTTCTTCTTTCTTCATCCTCCTGTTCTTCGAAAATGCACATGTGGTGGGCAAATCAATGCAAAAAACATCAACCAACCATTTGAACAAAACCTGTAGTCTCAGAAAAAGTGCAACACTTACAACAAAAGGTAAAACACTTAAAGAGAGTCCACACACCCCAAAAAAGAAGCCATCAATGGGGTGATAAAAGCAATAATGAAAGAAAAGGCAAACATTTCGTCAATGCCAGTCGCACATGTAATGCAGACCAGTGTACTACTCCCCACAATGACAATGCCTTGGACTATTTGTGAGGGAGTAGATCGTGTTCAGTCCTAGACCTATCTAATAATCATTACTTCAGACTTATGTGCCCTCTAGAAGCTTGCGTTCTGCAAGTAAACGGCACATTATTGTGCCATCCCAAAGAGGCACAAAATCACTTTTACGGACTTTCACATTAAATGAACCCTCCTGGTGGAATGACCTGCACAACTCAATCTTCAAGAATCGGCTTAAAACACATCTCTTCCATTTTTATTTGACCCTCGAACTAGCACTCTCTATTCTAATTCTATTCTTTAAAAAATAATAATAATAAAAAAACTTGCCCTTTTACACTTTTACTCTATTAAAATTTTACTGCTACTTTTCTTAAAAAAAGTAACACCAGCTTACATCTGTAAGGCCTCTAACACTAGCTTGCTTTTTCTTTTTCCATTCTGTTGGGGTTTTTTACTTATTATATAATTAAAACCAAACTTTGCTACGTGTCCTGTGTTAGGCTAACTGAGACTTGTCAAAGCACGTGCATGTTATGGTTGTTTTGTTGATTTTGATTGCTTCCATTGTCCTCGTTTGTAAGTTGTTTTGGATAAAGTATCTAGTAAATGTCTAAATGTAAATGTAATTGTAGACCTCAGAAGTAGATATTACCAAACCGATATGTCCAAAGAGGTTAAGGATAAAACCATCTGTATATGCCCATTTGAGCGTGTGTCACGGGGCACCAGCAACTGTCCAATGCTTGATGGAAAACACTGTTTGAAATATGAACCTTCTTTGGGTCCTGGTCCAGGTGAATGATCTGGTCATCTTTAGAAAGTTGGAAGAACACAAGGAAAGACTTCTAAAGGTCTTTGACAGACTAGAGGAAACTGGTCTGAAAGTGTCACTGGACAAATGCCAAAGTGAGCATGAGGAACTGAAGTATCTGAAGTCATTACAGCCACGACCGTAACAAGTCAACATCAAGCCACATCGTACAAACCTTAGGTCCTTAAGATCTTTTCTGGATTTCTGTGGCTATTACTGCAGTGTCATAACCAACTATCCCTGCAATAATCAGAAACACTTACTGACAAAGTTTTACGCACCTACTGACAAAGACAAATCTTGGATGCTGATGCCAATCTAAACCCATGAATGAGTTGGTCAAAGCCCAAAAGACTAACTGTAATTGAAGCTTTGATGCATTGTAAGTGCACTGCTGAGGTAAAGGTGAATTCTGAGTTGTCTTTCACGAAACAAGCAAAATAGACTCATAAGGAAGGATGATTTGCTTTACAGAAAAAGAAGTTTCCCAGCTTGTCTTACCTGCTGTCCTACTCTTTGTGGAGTTACAGGTTGGCATGGGTAATCTGGGCGTAGAAAGAACCACTGATCTCGTCAGGAGTAGCTTCTACTTGCCCAGAATGGCTCGTGAGGTGGAACAGTTCTGTAGGAAGTGCATCACTCGTGAAACACCTTGCACTAAAGATGTGGCAATGGACCTTGGATCTGCTGTAGCCAAGATCTTGGTGAACAAGTATTGTACGCGCTCCATGGTTTAACCACGAGAATCCGTTCCTTCTGACGGAATAGACGAAAAACAACATTCTCTGTACGTTGCCAAGCTGAAGTTTAGCAACTTAGAAGTTTCAAACAAAGCGCACTAGAGAAAAAAGAAAGCATATGACAGAGATTCCACATCTTAGACACGTCTTAAGAAAAACACAAACTCTTCTGTGCCATATAGACCATTTCGTCAGATGTAAACATTTCCTGTTTCTTTTTTTTTTTTAACGTTACACAAACATCACACAAAAATACAACCAACATAACATTTGACTGGATGAAAATGTTACATTAGCACCTTTAAGATGTATTTGTATATGTGAAATAAAATAAAAAATAAAAAACAAAAATATATATGCCCAACTCACCAGTGTACAAGGTGAAACCTGAACAGGTAGATGGGGTTCAGCGCGGTGTAACGAGGACGCTGAGGCGGAAGTTGAAACCATATGCGGAAGTTTATTAACAGAAGCACAGAATCCCCCCCCCAGTTACAGAATCCCCCCCCCCTAGGAGCGACTCCTGGCGCTCAAAACAACAACAACAGTCCAGGTGGGTGGGGGAACAGAGGCAAAACAGGGGGTGGGACGGGGGCCAGGTCCATGTAAAGCAGGTGGGCCTGGATCGTGGAGCAGGGACAGACAGTGAAGCACTGGAGGACCTGGGCCATGGAGCTGTGGCAGACAGTGGAACCCTGGAGGTCCTGGGCCGTGGTGCTGTGGCAGACAGTGGAAACCTGGAGGACCTGGGCCGTGGAGCGACAGCAGACCGTGAAACACTGACGTGCTTAGGCCGTGGAGCAATGACAGAGTAGGGAACCATGGTGGGGCAGGCAGAGCAGGTAGGGCTGGGAGCCATGGCGACGCAGGCAGAGCAGACAGAACAGGGGGCCATAGCGAGGCAGGCAGAGCAGGCAGAGCAGGGAGCCGTGGCGAGGCAGGCAGAGCAAGGAGCCATGGCGAGGCAGGTAGAGCAGGCAGAGCAGGCGTAACAGGGAGCCATTGCAGGGCAGGCAGAGCGGCGTGTACATGAATGATTTCTTTGGCCTTCTTGATTGCGACATGGCGGGCAGAGAGTTCATAATAGGCCTTCTTGGCTATAACATGACAGGCAGAGAGTTCATCGTAGGCCTTTGTGACTGTGACATGACGGGCAGAGAGTTCATGATAGGACGCCGCCCCCATAGGAGGGTCTACAGCTTGCGCTGACACCTCTGGGGGCATGGGCGCAGATGCTTGGGCAGGTGTGGCAGGGCAATTATAAATGGCCTTCATGGCCGTGACAGGACAGGCAGAGAGTCCGTGGGGAAACGCCGCCCCTTGAGGAGATTCTGCAGCCGGAGCTGCCACTTTTGGGGGCATTGGCGCAGAGTCTTTGACAGAAGAGGCCTCTGACGTAGACTCGTGGACAGACGAGGCAGTGAGTTCATTAATGGACGCCACCTCCTTAGGAGGTTCTACAGCGCATGCTGACACCTCAGGTGATATTGGCGCAAACTCTTGGACAAGAGAGGCTTCTGGTATAGACTCGTGGATAGACGAGGCCTTGGGAGCAGACTCGTGGATAGACAAGGCTTCTTGAGCAGACTCGTGGACAGATGAAGCTTCTGAAGCGGTCTTGTAGACAGACGAAGCTTCTGGAGCGGTTTCGTAGACAGGCGAGGCCTCCGGGGCAGACTCGTGGACCGGTGAGGCCTCGGGAGCAGACTTGTGGACAGAAGAGGCCTCTGGAGCACAGTATGATGCCCACATACTGAGGATGGCTACGGCCATTACAGGCAGCACAGTAGCTAGTGGGGTGTCTGTTGACCTTGTGGGTGCTGATGCTATGGGCTTGTGGCTTGTGAATGTGGGCTCTGCGTGGCTTGGGAGCGTGGGCTCTGCGTGGCTTGGGAGCGTGGGCTCTGCGTGGCTTGGGTCAGTAGATACGTGAGGTGGATTGAGAAGGTTAGAAGGGACCTGATGAGGTTTTGGTAGGACAATAGCTTTTTGCCTTGACTCAGGGAGGCCTGCCGTGGCCGGACTTGACTCAGGGAGGCCTGCCATGACTTGACTTGAGTCGGGAAGAACGGCTGTGACTTGACCTGGCTTGTGCAGTCCAGCTGTGACTTGACTTGGCTTGTGAAGGTCAACTGTGACTTGACTTGGCTCATGAAGAACAACTGTGGCGTGGCTTAGCTCAGGGAAGACAGCAGCAATTTGACTTGGCTTGTGAAGATCTGCTGTACTGTGACTTGACTCAGGAACAACATGGCTTGACTCAGGAACAACATGGCTTGACTCAGGAACAACATGGCTTGACTCGTGGGGAACAGCTGTGACTTGGCTTGACTCGTGGGGCACAGCTGTGACTTGGCATGGCTCGTGGAACACAGCTGTGACTTGGCTTGGTTTATGGGGAACAGCTGTGGCCTTGCTTGACTCATGGAGAACAGCTGTAACTTGGCTTGATTCATGGAGAACAGTAGCTTTGGCTTGACTTGACTCTGTTGCTTGACTTGACTCTGTTGCTTGACTTGACTCTGTTGCTTGACCGGGCTCTGAAGCTTGACTTGATCCTGGAAATCGACTGGGCTTGGAAGCCTGACAGAACTTGGAAACTTGACTTGACCCTGGAACTTGACTGGATTTGGAAGCCTGACTGGGCTTGGAAACTTGACTTGACCCTGAAACTTGACTTGACTTGGAAGCCTGACTGGACTTGGTAGCTTTTGACCTTGGAGCGGCAACTGTAGCTTGACTTGGTTCTGCAGCTTGACTTGGTTCTGCAGCTTGACTTGGTACAGGAACAGTAGCTGTAATCTTACTTGGCTCAGGAAACACAGCCGTGACTTGACTTGACACAGCTGCAACTTGACCTGGATCAGGGGTAGCTGCCATTTTAGCTGCCCATACAGCCATTAGGGGTGAGTCCAGTACGTGGGCCATCATGAGGCGTGGCTTGGAAACAGCGATTATTTTGTGGAGTGGCTCTGGGATGGCGGCCATCTTGTGAACTGGCTTGGGGAAGGCAGCCATCTTGTGGATTGGCTCTAGAATGGCGGCCATCTTGTGAACAGGTTTGGGGTTGGCGGCCATCTTGTGGACTGGCTCTGGAATGGCGGCCATCTTGTGAACAGGTTTGGGGTTGGCGGCCATCTTGTGAACAGGTTTGGGGACGGCGGCCATGACGGGTGCAGACTCTGGACGGGCGGCAGGCGTGGCGTGAGCAGGCCCTGAGCGCAGGCGGAGCAGGCCCTGGAGCTGCATGGCGTGAGCAGGTGAGCAGGCTTGGCGAACGCTGGCGGCATGACGCGTGAACAGGCTTTGGCTGGGTGGATGTGGCTTGAACAGGCTTTGGCTTGGCAGGCATGGCGTGAACAGGCTTTGGCTTGGTGGATGTGGCTTGAGCTGGCTGTGGTGTGGTGGTTACTGCGGGATTGCGGGGTCCCTCGTCTGCAATCCCAACAGTGTATGGTGATCCGCTTAAGAGCAAGGCATGATCGATATATTCCTCCAGTGACCAACAAATTTCCCCCCCTGGCAGACTTGAACTAATGGGCTCGTTTAACCCAAAACGAAAAAAGTCTTTTAGTGCCACATCATTAAAACCTACTAGATGACACAGTCCACAAAAATCCTCAACATACTCCTCTATGGCCCTGTCGCCTTGACGAAGGCAGATGAGACGAGATACTGCTGGGTTCATGATTTTGGTTGTGTATGCTGTAACTTCCGCTGGATTCAGGGGAGGCGAAGTATTCTGTAACGAGGGATGCTGAGGCGGAAGTTGAAACCATATGCGGAAGTTTATTAACAGAAGCAGCGTACAAATAAACAGGCAGAGGGTCAATAACCGGAAGGCAGTCCAATAGCATACAACACACAATCGTAATCCAAGCAGCAGTGAGTTTAAGCAGGCAGTGGGTCAGATAACGAGAAAACAGTCCAGTATATCAAACGTAACAATGGGGGTAATCCAGAGAGCGATGGTCAGAGGCAGAAATAGGTCAAACCTTGTAAGCAGTCCACACAGGCAAACAATCCAAACAAGGGTGATCCGTAAACTCAGTAAACCAGAGACAAAGCAAAACAGCAACAGGTAATCCAACAGAGAAATATACACGCTCAGTAAGGCAGGTTACACTGGCAATACTTCGCAACCTTATGAGCACATGGTCAGTCCTTAAATACTGCCAAACAGGAAGTAACAGTAGAAGCAGCAGAGGGAGCATGCAGGCAGTCCTAGGGTGAGGGCTCCCTCTGCTGGCTTGGCGTTACAGCAACATTAGTTGTTACTACAACAGCACAACTCAGTCAGTTCAGTCTCTCACAGAACAACAGTGATTAACGAACCAATTCTACATATTATATAGTATATTATTCTATATGTTGCTGTAAACAAAAACTGTTTGCTCTGGAACAAATAACAGAATAATGAGTTGCCTGTTAGATTTACCCAAAATGAATTATATCTCATGTTTAACCACTATAGACATCAGAGCCAGCAGCAAATTCCAGAAGATCTGGCCAAGGTGAGGCTGGTCTCACGCCCTAGAGCTCATATCTCTGGAAATATTATTATTATCTTTATTAACAAACCACATATTTGAAGTTTAAACAAGTACATTCTCACATGAAAGCTCTTAAAGGAGAAGTTCACTTCCAGAACACAGTTGTAAAGAAATTATGTTTTTTGAGAACATTATTTCAGGCTTTCTCTCCATGTAGTGGACTTCTATGGTGCCTCCAAGTTTGAACTTCCAAAATGAAGTTTAAATGCGGCTTCAAAGGGCTCTAAACAATCCCAGCCGTGAAAGAAGGGTCTGATCTAGCAAAATAATTGTTTATTTTCTTCAAAATCATCCTACATTGCTGTTTTACCTTTTTTTTGTAAAGGGAGTTTGATCTTCTTTGCATGTTCACCTTGTAAACACTGGCTCAGTTACTTCTGCAGCGATGTAGGACGATTTTGAAGTTAAAGGAGAAAATGAGATGGGAGTTTTTTGACATGCCCTTAAATGTCTTAAAACCAGAATACACAGAGTTCACGCAGAGCTAGGCAAGACAAGCATTTGAGGTTTAACATGTTAAAGGTTCTTTATGGAACCATTTAGACGAAAAAAGATTCTTCTCTTTATTATTAAGATTGTATAGTGGATTTGGGTGCCCACTATGACAGCATCACCACAAATGAAGAGATATAAACTGTGAAACAGTTGGAGTTCTGATATCACTAGAATATCACACTCCTCTCAGCCAATCAGATTCGAGGACCAGAAAAACCTGTTGTAGTACTAATAGTACTAATAAACAGCCAATACGCTAGTAATGTGCATGCTAACAAGCAACTATTTAATAGTGATAATTGGTCCCTAAACTGAAGTGTTACAGATTTGTCTAAATCTAACTCCAGGATCTTCTAAATTTCTTCACTTATTTAGCGGTGACTCTGAGCGCTTATGTCCTAAAAATGTTTGTTTTGCCTTATGGCATGCATGTCAGGGAAATGATAAATTAGCTTTGCAATGCTACTTCTTAACCATTGTGTCCCTTGCTATCTTATCTCCGCAAAGGCTATTTGAGACTTGTAGCTTACGAATGTGTTGAAATTAATCATTTTCTTATCAATGCTCATAAAACACTTTGTCCCAGCTGCGGGCTCGTAGCCAGGAGGGCCTGTTTGCAAATAGCTGCACTGTGATCATCTTTAGCCTTTGTTCAAAGGTTCTGTGAATACATGGCAGCGTTTTTAATCCGCACATCTTATTAATGAAGCGCGCTAAAAGATATCTGGAGTAAAACTAAAGATTCCACTGAGGAAGTTTGAATCTAGGACATACACAGAGGATGTGCTAGAGGGTTATTTCACTGATAAATGCTAATTTCTTGCCTTGATGAATGTCCACCCTCCCCGCTATGTGTATTTACACATTTACTTTGAGTTTATGCATCTCTCTCTTTTAACTTGGTGAAGGCTTCAGAAGGAGCACAGTACACATTCATCATCAGGGCTGAGGGAGGCTCTCTGGACGACTCCTGACCTCTCCTTCGGCCTGTGTTTTGAAGCTCTGTAGCTCAGCTTCAGCAGAGGGGCAGAACTCGGTCTCTGTTTGATACACAGTTAATCGACTCCCAGGTCTCTAGCATTCCCTGGCCCGCGCTCATTCCCACACTCTCAGTCCAGTTCATCTGGACAGCTCCACTTCATCCTTTAAGCAGTACGTAAATCATCCTGTCAGTGCAGACATGGTAAGCCAAGCCCACACTACAAGGCTGAAGCTTACCACCCTTTTATGTTTTAAAAGGTCCTTCATCCAAGAACATGCAATTTTCCATATGCTGTTTTTTAGGACAAATTTATGGAGTATCTTTTAGATGTGAAAAAAATATTTCACCCAAAAATCATAATTTGTCTACAGTTTACTCACCCTCAGACCATCCAACATGTATATTCGTTTGTTTTTTTATCAAAACAGTTTCTGAGAAATTTAGTATTACAACATTTGCAGTGAATGGGTGCCATCAGTATGAGTGTTTAAACACCTGGTAAAAACATCATAGTAATTCACAAGTAACCCACCCAGCTCCAGTCCATAATTTAACATCATTTAAAGCGAACAGCTGCATTTTTTTAAGAAAACAAATCCATCATTAAGATGAAAAAGCTCACTGGAGAGAAATCAGGAGAGAACAGTTCTAAACAAATATGTTGGTTGAATTTGATGTGAGAGGACAACAGAGGACAGAGCTTTTCACTGGAGAAAGCGGTATGGATTATGGACTCTCATTTTTGTGCAGCTTTTTGCTCCACAAGATGTTAAATGATTAACTGGAGTCATGTGGATTACATATGTGGACTATTGTAAAGATTTATCAGCCGTTTAAACTCTTATTCTGAAAGCCACCCATTCATTGCATAAGTAATGCAAAACATATTAACTTCTGTTACCAAATGAGAGGTTACTGTAAAATGTTATTGAAGCAATAGAGATACGTTCATATTTCTACTTCCTTCCCTTTTAATGTGGTTTCAAGGCCTTTGGTGGAAATTCATGTGCTGTTGAGCCAGGTGTTTTGAAAAAGGAGTGTAATTACTTCTGAGTAATTAACTGATTTACTGAAGTACATTTTGTTAAAATCAGCACGAAATGCAGCTTCATCCTATTTATTGTGTAAATGCATGTTGAAGACCTGATACTGAACAATTCATCCATCTGTACGTTACGTCATAACTGGATCTTCCAGTGACTTGTCCAAATCACTTGTGTCAAACCCACCTCTCCACAACTTTTTTCCTTCTTTTTCAATAATGTGTTATACTCAGATATACAGTTGTGCTCATAAGTTTACATACCACTTGCAGAATATGCAAAATGTTATTTTAACAAAATACAAGGGATCATGAAAATTGCATGTTATTTTGTATTTAGTACTGTCCTGAACAAATGATCATATACTCCACGAGACAAAATAAGTGAATTTTTAAAAATGACCCTGTTCAAGAGTTTAAATGCCCTTGAATCTTAATACTGTGTGTTGTCTGCACTTCAAAAGCTACATATATACTTACATGTTTCCCAGAAGACAAAGTAAGTATAATTTACCCTGATCATCCATTTCAAAAAGTTTCCACCCCCTGGCTCTTAATGCTGTGTGTTTCCTTCTTAAGCATCAGAAAATGTTTTCACCTTTTTGTAATAATTGTGTATGAGTCCCTCAGTTGTTCTCAGTGTGAAAAGATGGATTTCAAAATCATACAGTCACTGATGGAAAGAGTTTACATATGCAGAAAACCAAAGAATGTGCAGGAGCTGGAAGATTTTTTTTTGAAAACAGCAGGCAGTTGAACTGCACAGGACAAACAAAGGACTCATGAACAACTATCACAAAACATAAAAACAGTCATGGATTACCTAGGAAACAACACACAGTATTAAGATTCAAGGGTATGTAAACTTTTGAACAGGGTCATGAATTTTATGAATTATTATTATTATGAAATATTATTTTGTCTTGTGGAGTGTATATAAACATCTGTTATGTGAAATAGCTTATTCAGGACATTACTAGAAACAAAATAACATGCAATTTTCATGATCCTTCATATTTTTTGTTAAAATTACTAACATTTTGCATATTCTGCAAGTGGTATGTAAACTCATGAGTACAACTGTATTGCAAAACAGAAGAACAGATTTGTTGCTATCTAAATTTCAATGCAAGTATTTTTTTTAAATATTAGGTAGGCTTGAGATATTGCAGTGATATTGTGGTTCAGCGAATAAGAAATGTTCATTTTCTTTTTCAAAAAAAAAGACTGAAATAGAGCTAAAACAAAAACAAATCCATACATTACACTAATACCTTAGAAGCTGTGTTTTCAGGATTCTCATGTCAATACTGCAACTCCACAATCCATTCACTAACGGCCTGATACATATTGTACACATCATCAAAAAAATACTTTCTCAATCTGGTTAACTTGATGTTCCATAGTAATCTATACCGATTGGCTGATTTGGTGAAACAACTTCTGTAGATTCATACAACGCATTTTATCTTTTTTATTTATATATTATTATATTTTTACAGCTCATCCTATCTATATGTGCATTTTTGGCCAGTATAAGCTACAGTCAGGATCAGACTTTATGACCTTTAGTCAAATGTATGGCTAAATGAAACACCCTTCACTGAGAACAGACCACACACAATTCTATTGACTAGCAAGAACAAAATGAGCTTTTGTTAATATACTTGCTTCTATTCTGAATTAGAGCAACATTTATTATGCATACCCTCGTTTCTCATGATGAGAGCGTCAGGCTACAGTCAGGCATTGTGAAATTAAATCCTTCACAACTATATTCCACAGGAAAATACTGACACCTTCTAGCTTTGCAGAAGTTTACAGTTACATTTATGCCAAAAAAAAGTTGCCTATATTTACAACTGTTAATTAATCAGATATTTGTTACTGAGTAAATGCAGCAAGAAAAGTTGATTATAATTAAAATATATCTGTAGCATTTACTAATCTGCTGTTTAATTGCACTTAATTGTTAGATGCCTACCAGATGTATTTTCGTCTATTAGAAATTTGTAGTACTACTTCATCTGTTAGTATTACAGTTATTTGTAATGAGAAATATACAGTATTTTTAAAGAAATAAATAAATAAATAAAATGAAGCTTCTGTAACCACCCCTTCTTTTTCACTGCTGTGCACACAACAAAGAAGGATCCGGAACATTGATTAGTAGCCTCTAATTATCCAAAGGCATCACAATCCACATGAGACCTGAGAGAGTGCACCTCGTGTCTTCATAGTCTTTTCCCTCCTTTTTTGGTATGGAAATTTTGTTCTTCAGTTCCAAAAAGTGGTCCCAGCCTCCCTCAACCACTTCTTTTAATTGGAATCCAGTCTATGAATATTTTCAGTGTACCATGAAATAGACTACAAAGTATGTCATTTTTCAGTACTATCTCTTGTTATTTTTTAGACAGCACTTTAATTAAGGTCATCAACAGATGGAATAATGAGCAAACAAGCTGCTGGTTGATTTTGTCGGTTTTTATCTTATTAGCTGTAGAATGTAATACTTACCTTGTCTCTCCAATTAACTGGCGATCCAAACAACATGTTTGGCTTATTAAGTCTTTTGCTGTGTACATTTTTAGCATTGCTGTATTTTGCACAGCCAAGGCCAAAACGGTTGTGGTAGTTTGTATACTCAAGTGTTTCATCCGTGACATCATGCTGTGCGAAAGGCTGCCTTGTGTGACCTTGATTTATAGGCCACGAACGGAATACATTGTAAAGCCAACAAGACAAAACTTGTAATGGCTTCCCTGCTGAAGATGAACAACTGGAATTGTTCCCATCCTGGTTATTGAATGGTCTTGGAGACAAGCAGCTCGTCAGGCCTGCTGTCAGGCTTTAACAGGCCAGATTGTTTACAGCGTTCACTTTTCTTTTCTCTTTTCTCTCTCTCTCTCTCTCTCTCTCTCTCTCTCTCTCCTTTTTCAAATAAATAGGATTACGTTATTGTGAAGATGTAAAAGATTCACCTTTACATTTAATTAAATTAGTTTGTCTATCTATCTATATATACTCTGTCACTATAACTATTTCTCTATACAAATTGTATAGAAAAAGATAGAGAAATAGTGTGAGGGAAAAAATTACAGAAAATACACACACAAAAAAAGCTGAGGCAGCAAAAAGACTGCAAGAAATAATGTAAGCAAGCAAGCAAGAAAGAAAAAAGTAAATAAGCCAATACATGTGGGTGTCGAAACAAATGTTCCTGCACGAACTTTTGTAAATATATTTTACTTCTTGCACAAAACATTGAGATTTCAGCAAATACTGAATTATTTGTCAAATGCGGCAGTCTTTGAACAGCACATTACTGTTCTACGAAATAATCATCGGAAACAAACGTTTTGACACATTTTTTTGAAATGTGTTATTTGTATTTTAAGACATATAAGAAATCCACTGCAGGTATCATTATCGTACTGCTTTTACACCCTGAATATTCAAAGTAATGTCCCTTTAGATTTTTCCAAGTCAAAAGGAAATGGTGGACTGTTTTTGGATAAAAGGGCCGACTCATCTTTGTAATCACCGTCTGGTGTGACAGACTTTCTCAACAGGGTAGCCAGAAAGAGTCAGGGACATTCAACCACATCCATACCTACTGAGCCCCTTCTTTATGGATCATTATTTGCACGCACTGCAACAATTTAACACGTTTCCCAATTAGTTCCCAATAATGTGACTGCACTGCATATGCCATGCCTACATTGTCTATGTGAAGCTTTTCATCTGGCAGATTGGACTCGTATGCTGCAGAACTAACCATAAATATAAATGAGGAAAAAGGAGTTTTTACTAGGACAGAGCTTTGATGGCCTGTTTGCTGGCATCCTTTGTGTTGATTTCACTCTTAACCTGCTGCCCACAGGAATCATCTTAGCGCTGCGCTGAGGTGATTGATGATGGGGAGTCAACAGCTGTCATCATTATCTCTCGCAGGGAAATATGCACAGATATTTAACCTGCAAAGATGTGTCCATCAATAAAAAGGTTAGAAATTCAGCTTGTTTAAATAACATATTCTAGTAAATAGTATCATAAAATATTTAAACCATATCATAACCATGCATGCAAGTTTAGACACCATTTAAAAGTTTAGCGTCAGGAAGTTTTTTGTTTTTCTTTTAAAGGGCACCTATGCATAATTACATGTTGTTTGAACATAACTTTGTGTTGGCAGTGTGTGTACACAACCACCCTATAATGATAAAAATATACCTATATAATATATCTATTTTTTTTTTTTTTAATTCCCTTAAATCATAAGTAGTGTCACAGAACAAGCCATTGTCACATTTTATAGACCCTGCCTACGAATGTTGATGGACACTGTCGTATTAGCAGAGACCCCGCCCTGATTGAGAAATGTTTTCTTAAAGTGTTAAAAGTTATTCAGTCCAGAGCAGTGATTTTCTGTTTTTATTTTGTTGTTTGAGTCATATTAACAGTGCAGACAGCAGTATACGTACTGTATATTATGCTGCTGTCACTTAATTACTACACAAATCTAATATAAACATGCAATTTATTTACCAGCTGTTTACCTTTACAGACATAACCGACTGTGTTTTTGTATCTTATGTGTTTTTAACAGAAATGTGTATATTTGACAGTTTAAGCACGATATGACATGAAGAGCTTAGTTTAGTACTCACATGCCACGTGACAGTCGCTTTCTATGCGCGTTCTTCGGATGTGTGCAGTAGAAAACCAGTGTGTTTCTGCTTCCACTCAAAATAGGCATTTTTAAATGATATAATAAATGGTCTGTGGGGTATTTTGTGTTGAAACTTATAAGACACATTGTTGGGGCACCTGAGAATATTACATCTTATAAAAAGGGGAATAACAGGTGCCCTTTAAAAAAAGAAATGAATACTGATTACTGATATTCAGTAAAAATGCATTAAACACTCAAAAATGAGAGTATATATATATATATATATATATATATATATATATATATATGTATATATAATGTTACAAAAGATTTCCATTTTAAATAAATGCTGCTGTTTTGAACTTTCTAGTCAAAGAATCCTTAAAAAAGTACACAAAAAAATATTACGCAGTAAAACTGTTTTTGATGTTTGTAATAAGAAAGAAAAATTCTACATATTAGAATGATTTTTGAAAGGGTCATGTGACACTGAAGACTGAAGTAATAATTCTGAAAGTTCGGCTTTGCCATCACAGGAATAAATTGCAGTTTAAAATATATTAAAATAGAAAATACTTTGTTAATGGAAAAATTTAAAAAGTGTTAACATCCTAAACTGATCCATAATAAACCCTTCAATAAATGTAGTCAGGCTGATTTATTAAAATATATTTTCGACTTGAATTAAATCAGTTTATTTAGATGTTACAGCATGACAATTTTTTAGAAAAACATTTACTGTGCACTTTATGAAAGAGTTGAGGTTTGATTATGTTCCTCTAAACTAATGTGTTCTTGATTACTTTCACTCCACAAAGGAGCAATTTCAAACCCATCCTGTTCTCCTGAATTTCATATGCATAAGTACTATTTAAATCACTCTGAATTTGCATTAAATAGTTAAATTGTGAAACTCAGCTTGAAAACAACTGCAGTCCTTGATTTTCAAGTCAGAAACTGACATATTAACATACATTCAGAGCTCCATGTGGAGGCTTTTGAAAAAGAAAAAAAAAAAGAGAGAGAGAAAAATAGCCTTGTGCCACGGTGAGCTGTTACTCCTCCTACAGTCTGTAAGGGCATATTTTGAATGCACAGAGTAAAAACCGAAGGCACTGACCGTTCTAAGACAAGCATGGCTGAATTTGGACAACTAAACCTGACTGCTGTAAGCTTCCATTAACTCTGCAGGTGAGCGTATTATTTCTCTTGTAAAATGGCTTGCGCCTGGAGAGACAGAACAAAATCACATTAGGGGACAAAATCTCCCTCTGTGGCATGAAACATCAACACACACCGTCTGTAAAGTAGTGAGATGGAGGAATGCGTTTTCAGCCAGATTCCTCAGATTTGTTGAGACTGTCATAACAGTCATTCATAGCAAACTAAATTTGTTTTTTGGCAACCAGCAGCACAGATCAGATTTTACATTGCTATTGCAAAGGGAAGTGATGTTATCAGTCACTGTCTGGTTTAGGGCTGTCCGTCCTACTCTAAAAGCAAACCATGCTGCATTCAGAATGCCACAGGGAGCAACATCAGCAGTTCCGGTCAATAAAAACCAAATCCAGCACTTTCCCCGTGGCACATCTCTCTGCAACCAAACATTCTGTGTAACAGTAACAAATTGTTTTGCTAAATACTCTGCCTAATTAAACATTTACATGTAATAAGTCTAAAGTCATCAATCACTGAAAGTTGTGTTGAAAACAGTGTTGCTATGGAAATGGTGCAGAGTGCCAGGCTTTGCATAGATACACAGTACATATTGACACAATTAATGTGGAATAATTAATGCCATCAAAAGCCAGTGGTAATTAAACGAATGTTCTGAAAAATACTATAATTCTTAAACTTGGCTGTGATAGTAAAATTATGACAAATCAAACTTTTCTTTTTTCTTTTTTTAATAAATCCTTGTATCCTTGTTGAGTTTGACCAGCAACATAGTAAACTGTTTTTGCTTGACCATTTTGCACAGGTAAAATGAATGAAATCCTTCAAATTGTGAAAAAACAAACAAACAAAACAATATAATTTACATTTTCTAACACAAAATCTGATAATTAGAAGTGCGGCACTAGTCACCTGATGTCACATGGACTATTTTAACGATGTCCTTACTACCTGTCAGGGCACTGAACATGGTAATTACGTTGCTGTCTATACAGGGTCAGAAAGCTCTCGGATTTCATCAAAAAATCTTAATTTATGTTCTGAAGGTGAACAAAGGTCTTACGGGTTTGGAACGTCATGAGGGTGAGTAATTAATGACAGAATTTGCATTTTTGGGTGAACTATCTCTTTAAGCAGCACAACCATTTTCAACACTGATAATAAGAAGAAATGTTTCTTCAGCACCCAAAGCAGCACTGATTTTCACCAAAAGAAAAAGTGAGGGACAGATTGGGTAGAATCAGGTCCTTAGGGTAGGGTGTGGGTGTTCATGTGAAAACCCATAGTCCAAATCACACATTGGGGTGTGATTTTTCAATGTAAACAGTCACAGCAGTTGTACTTCCATTACTTTATTTACACATTTACGAGGACATGTAACCTAAACCTACCATTAGTCAATAAAACACAAGATACGACAGGCAGACACAGCTACAGTCATAATTTATTCAAAAAGTATTAATATTCAAAGTCTTCCAAGGCAAACGTTGTTTCACTCTCTTCTTCACATAAAAATATTGTATGATTTCAGAAGATATGGAATGCAACATGACTTGTTTGTAATGCTTTTATACTGCTTGTTTATGGTCAGTTTTTGCAATAAATACCTGTGACTGTACTTATGTTTGCCTGTTATGTGTTTTATATTGTTCAGAAGTGAGTATAGGTTTAGGGTTGGGGTTGGGTTTAGGTGCTCAAATGAAAGTATAAAATGCATGCAAACCATTAAATTAAGGCAAACAACTGAAAACAATGGAGGACCCTGCATGTTGAAAAATGTGCGTTAAAGTATGGCGCTAAAGGGGTACCTTCAGCGTCAAAAAGCAACGCCAAGGGGTCCTGACCAAGCGTCAATATGTGACGAGTTGGGAGTGAGAACGTGTTGCAAAAACCATGCAAATTTGATTTCTCAATTGAATTGGTTATTCTGGCACAATTCACTGTCAGAATAATTCATAAAAATGTTTTGAAGAAAAACTATTTATTTTTTTTATAAGCCTGTAATGATACCAATAAAAATGCAATTTCTCATAATGATGACAAATAATGCCATTCTACGGAAATTTGTGAAGTGTTAAATCTCTTAATTCACCTAATTGGAGACACGTTACTGTGAAATATTGTCAGCAGAGAAAACCGATTTCCTTGTGTTTAATGGAATTAGCTGAAGATGAAATCCTCTAACAAAGGCCAAGTGTAAATAGAGGCGGAAAAGATTGGGGAGAGGTTAAGAACATTTTAGCGCTAGCTCTCAATACAGTCAGTTTTTTGGCTTCGTGTAATTATTTTAAACGGTAGTTCACCCAACAAAGTTCTTTTATCATTTACTCATGCTCATCTAATTTCAAACTGTATGTCTTTCTTCTGAGAAACAAAAGAAGATGTCCTGAGAAAAGATATTATTTAATTCATACCATGGAAGTCAGTAGTAACCAAAACCATTTGGTTATGCTGTATATTAATTGCGGGCATCAGGGAGCCACTATTAATATGCGGGGCATTGAAATCGCTTTTTACTATTACTTTCGAGATTCGCCATCATGCACAAGTTAGCTCCTGTAATTGCAATGACAAAATGTAAAAAAAAATAAAAAATCATAAAGCACAAAATAACAGTTAAAAGAAAAACTGTTAAAAGTTAACACGTGCAGATGATTCATTTCTGCATTAAGAAATGTGTCTTGCTTTCATGTGACACTGGACTAGTCAGATCATTTTGAACGATTTGTTCCATAAAAACAGTCTGGAGGCTTTTTGGACAGTTCCACAGATGGAGGACGTTAAGGCTGTTACTGTTTCTTTGAAGAGAAAACAAAGAATTACACTATGTTCTGACCTAAAGGTTAAATTTGCATGCTTTTCAGCTTTTAGGTAACAGCACATCTGGAGACAAAGACATTTATATGCGTAAAACACACATTCCATAAAGAGAAAAACAGGAATGTTAGAGACAATGTACAGTAATCTTCCCCAAAACTAACCTTCCATTAAAAACAGTCCATGCACTGATGCCGTTTAGCCTATAGCAGCCCCTATTATGAGACGTCTGGACGTGACGCATGGCTGAAGATCTTCAGGTGCTCTATCAAATAATGAGTAATGCGCTTTGAGAGCATAATGGTTTATGCCCAGTGTTTTTCCTCTTTAGTTTGGGGCAAATGGCTCCAGTCTGATAAATGGTATGACATCTTACAAGGATAAAAACAGAAAGATATTAATGGAACCTCACCTTTTAACGATTTCTGATCATATATTATGTTCGGTTTATATGGATACACATTTCTTTGTGTTGACACTGGTATTTACTGCCACATAAAAGGCAATGTATTATAAGTAAGACTGTGGAATATTCTGAGTTCAAACACCAGCACTTGGCATAATGTTCAATAGCACAAAAATGATTTCAAAAATAATTTCTTACTAATCTTTTCCATTTAAAGCTCAAAAGTTTGAAGTCAGTAAAGTTTTAGTGTTTCTTCTGTTTAAAAAAATAATAATTAATGAAGAATTCAAATGCAAAAATCTTCTAAGATTTTTTCCTTTTAAATAAGCATTTTTTAATCAGGCTCATGAGAAAATAACATTGGACATTTTTGAAAATAAGGCATTCAGTAACTGACTAATAACCTTTTCATTGCCATTA
This sequence comes from Labeo catla, assembly GCA_012976165.1. Classification (NCBI taxonomy): domain Eukaryota; kingdom Metazoa; phylum Chordata; class Actinopteri; order Cypriniformes; family Cyprinidae; genus Labeo; species Labeo catla. The sequence continues at coordinate 74,811 of VONZ01000085.1, forward strand.
AAGTGAAATTACTGTAACAAGACATAGGAGCCGCATAAAAATCCTTGTTTAAATGGACCAAAAAAAAACAAAAACTCATAAAATTCTCAGACAGACTTGCACCTGAGGTTATTGCATCTGAATATACAAAAATTATGTGGTAGAACATACAAACGACACCTTTTCTCAGTTGCAACTCATTATTTCGTTCCAAACAAAAGAACACAGATACCAAAACTTATTGTCGTGACCTTCATTAACTGAATTATTTTGGCTGAACAGACACAAGTGAGCGTCACATCACCAGGCGCAATGCCGAGTGTCAGTTGGAGTGGTGTAAAGCGTGCCGCTATTGATCTCAGAAGCAGTGGAAACACGTTCTTCAGAGTGATGAATCACGCTTCACCATCTGGCAGTCTGACGGAATATGGATTTGGCCAATGCCAGAAGAACCCTACCTGCTCGAATCTACTCAGCCAACTCTAAAGTTTGGTAGTATATAACACCACCAAAGATCTAGTGGAAAGTCTGTTATAGTAGGACCAACTCCCTATTAATGTCCTTTAAAATTTAAATGCTCAATAAGGGTGATGTCAGGTGTTCACATCCTGTCAAATCAACATCTAAATTAACTAGATTTTAAATGAACAACACAAATGTTATGCTATAAAACGTGCTGTACTCTCAGAAACTGTGTACCTTATAAATTGTCACAGGTCTGAGAATTGACCTGAAATTGAAGACTGGCATCTTATCTCTCTTTACTTGTCATGGATGGTTAAACCATCTCGGAGAAATGGGTCTTACCCAATGATAAAAAAAAAGACATTTTCACAGTGTGAGCTCAACACAAAGACCAAAATAGATGGTATCTGAGCTGGCACAAAATTACAGAGGTGAGATTTATTTATTTGAGTGTTTGCAGACAGTACTGAAGCAGTCTGAAACAGGCAGCCTTGTCACACCAGTAAATGAATGTTTTTAGATACCTCAGTACAACAATAGAGAGGAACTTCCATTTACTTATAAATCTGAGGTAGTTAACAACTGCAATTAAACGTGCATAAAAGAAGGCATGCAGGTTTCTTCAGCAATATGTTATAATAACGTTTTAAAACATTTTGGGCTATAATGATTTTTATTATTATTTTTTTTTAAATAAACAACATATGGACATATGGATAAATTAACAATTGTAAGTATACTGTATATACATCTGAAAACAGAAGAACGGTGTCCTCTGTAGCCAAAGTCTTGTTCCATTAGGATTTAAAAAAAAAAAAAAGTTATAAGCAATGAATCAAACTAGACTGACTACATAAAGGACTATTTGTGAGTGAATGTCAAGTGTCGAGCCACCTATAGAGTGAATAATACATTTTTATAAAAGCACTCATTCATTTTAAGACCAGCTTGAAATAAGTGGAAACATACTTGAAGAAACTTATATATGATCAGTTTCTGAGAAATAAATATTACGTTGAACCTTCAGTTAGCAAGCCTTAATTTTCTAAAAGCATGAAAGACTGTTAAAGAAAAAAAAAAAGCAGGAAAGTTTCATTATAAGTAAAGAGGACCGCTTACAGCCCACTGGCAGCAATTATGTACATCCCCAGTGACAGGTGATTTCATGGAGCTGTAGTTAATCTTATTTGCAGTGGGGTGCAATTGAAAAAGCCCAAGTAAATCCTTTAATTGGCTCTGTTTGTTAGTCTAGTTTCAGTTAGGCAGAAAGCCTATGTTTGTTATCGATATAAAAGCTTATCTCATCCACTGAGGAATGAAGAGCAATTACTGGAGGTGTGATGAGTCTGGCATTCAAGCACTGGATACTCTAGATTCCCACAATCACGTGTGCAGTAACGAACAACTTTTTCTGAAAAGTTTCATTGTAGAGAAGTGTTTGTGTGTGTTGCCTGTGATACCCCCGTGATACTTTTCCCCCCGAAAAGAATTTATTAGAAATAAAAATATTTTGTAGCATACCTTTATTGTCACTCAGTTTAAAGCATCATTGCTGAATAAAAGAATTCATTTGATTTTCAAGGTGGAGTCAGACATATGCAACAGGTAACATGTAAACAAACTACTTTTATTCACCTGACAAATATTGTTTAATATGCATGAACCAACCTGACTACACTGTAAACATGACAGTGGTTTTAATGGTAAAAGACTAAAAATGCTACAGTAAAAACCTATTAATGGGTTAACGGTAAACTCCCTGTACTATTTACAGTAAAAAAAAAATGGTTTTGGACATGTAATTTTACAGTAGTATACCATTTTTGGAAGTGGAAACAGAATGTATAATTTACAGTGAATAACTACTGAAACAACTATGTTCCTTATAAGTTTTTTTTTTTTTCTTGTGTGCATTAGGGTTGTATGTTACATCTAATGTTGTTAAATTGATGCTTTTGGTGGTTATCAGTGTAGGTTAGACCGGGTACAGTTGGTACACTTATTAACATCTATAAGTAGGTCATATTCACCACAATCAGCTCATAAACACAAGTAGCTTTTTGTTGCAACAGTGCCCATGTCAAGTACAGTTGAGATGCCCATCCATAATGTTGGAAAGCTGTTTCATTCAGTATTTTATTTTATTATTTGTTTAGTTAAAAGTAGTTAATTTGTAAAACAGTAATTCCAAACAGTGATGCAATATTTAATTTCAGTTCATCATTTTAATAGTAACAGTTGAAAGAGTACTGTAAACAGTAAAAAAAACATTAACAATTGTAAACAACAGAAATAAAATAGATCAAATGCAAACAATAACCTAATAAACACAATAACAGTAAACATAATAAACAAATGATACATTGTGTCTCAACTGTACCCCGCTGACCACCTCAAAGATTTCTCTAGATGACCTTGCATGACACAAAGTCATGCAATATGTCAGTTTTCAGAGCACAGATTAAGGTTTACTAAAATGTAAGTTAACTCTAACAGTCATGCAAGGATGAGATGCTATTCAATGTGGAAAGGATTTGTGGTAAAGAAAAAAAACTTTTGCCGATATCGTCGGACTAGTGAAGCGCATGTACTTCAAATTTTGCACGATCGAAGAGGGCGCTAATACGCATGTGCGAAGCAAATATCACAGATCAGACTTGTTGCGCACATAATTTATTTAAGGTGTTTCAAATGTACCCCTGTACCAACTGTACCCGGTCTACCCTAATTCTATGTGGTGACGTAATCTCAACTGAAACAGGAATACAGGGATGGGGTTTATCCAGCAGCCCTGCCCCCTTTTTAAAACGGTCAATCTGCTCGGGCCAGAGCCGTTGAGCTTGGTAAAGCTGCATTTGACAGCTTATGCCAGCCACATTCTAACAGATTAATGCCTAGATTCAATATTAAACTCTTACTAAAACAAAATAGTGATCATAATCATGCTAAGGCTGTGTAGACCGGAGCCAAAATCCGGAGAAGACTGTGCGCACTGCTGCGGTTCATGTGACACAATGCAAACCAGACCTCATTGGCCCCAATCGAAAGCATATGTACACTGTCTGAATCATTTCCTGTTGCCTACATTGTGCACTACATGCCACTCACCATATAGAAAATACTAACACTGTGAACAGTTGACCTCAGCTGCAGCTTCAGTGTCTATTTATAGTGTAGGATGGTGGGACACTTCGGAATCTAGATTTGATTGGACAGAAAGTTTTGATGAGAAGCAGAAGTGCAGGGTGATCTCATCTAAATCATTGATTCATGGCAGAAGTGTTGTTGTTTTAGAGCACACTAGCTTATAAATAAACTTAAGGCTAACATATTCATACTAAAAGCCAAAAAACTTTCATTTTGATTTCATTGAGACTTTAAGTGTAGATCTGGTGTAGGCTAGCATTCCAAGTAGACATTGGCTGTAAAGTACATGTAAACAAAAAAGATGAAATGTGAGACTACGATCATTTTTCTATTTATACAGTAATAATTTGACAGGAATACAATGTCATGCAAACCTAAATTTCATTCAGGAAGTTTCCCATCAGTCAAGAGTCTCTCAGAACAGAACACAGAATGACCGTTGACAAATGCATTCAGGATTAACTGCTTTGGCACAGATTACCCAACATTGGGTTACACTGACCCACTGTGTGACAGCATTTGTACTGACAGCAAAAACGGCCAAGTAGCTGGGTAAAAATATTAAGAATAACTCAATAAAATGACGAAACTGGGTGAACCCAGCATGTGAGATGATAGATAGATAGATAGATAGATAGATAGATAGATAGATAGATAGACAGATAGATAGATAGATAGCAGCTGAGCTAAAAACAATCCAAATTGGGTTATTTTTAACCCTATGTTTTTCAGAGTGCATGTTTTCAGCATTCATTGCCTTTGTCAATCTCCCATATGCATTTTTTAAGACTTTTTGTACTATGGAAAACCACAATCTGACATATTTAGCAATCGTCTCTGCTGATCATGTCACTCTGATAAAGGCCTTTAGCAAATCGAAACACACACACATACACATTCAGATGCAGGTGAAAACAAACCCTTTACCTGTGTTTTGATATTCTTAAGTAATCACCATGGCCACAAATCAGGTGAGCGAAAACATCAGCCGTGGGCCGCCACAGCGAGGCGATAACAGAGATTGATAACGGGTTTACCGTCGCAGGTCCGGGTCCCTGATCTACAACGCCAAGACCTGTGGGATGAAGACACACACAACCGAGGACCCAAGCTGGCGGGCGGCCGCAGTAATTGAGAGGAGATGTATTTATAGAGTGGCCTGCTCAGCATCCAGTGCCGTCTGTAAATCTGCAGGGAGCTAAAAGGAAAAATGTCACAACCCAAGGACAGGACCAGGCAGAGGGGTGTCCTGAACAGTGCCAGCAGGTAATAGGAGTGTCAGTTTTCCCCCACACTGCCTTCACAGGGGAAGAGAACATAAGTAGAATGAAGCTGGGTGAGGGAACGGGGAAAAATTGAATAAGTGTTTATTCAGCTTTTTGGCAGGTAAACAAAATGTGCTGCATGTGGTAACGTTCCAATTAACTGGCTTTATTTAAGAATTTAATATGACTGAATAAAATTGACTGCATTATAGTTACACCAAGTCCTTAACAGTCAGAAAGTTCTCAAATAAACTCCTACTGCACATTTTCACTTTTGACAATATAATAGATCAAAAATCATTTTTAAAATAGCCCAAAATTTTCTAAGACATTGGTAAGACTATCCAGGCTGTACTTCTCATATACTGGTACATTTTGTGCCCATGTTGCTATATATTATATGACATTTTGGATGATTAATTGCTGAAACACTTCCACTCTCTTTTCCTACTTTGAGCATAAGGATAAAAATCCTGAGAGATTTATTGACTAAGGCTTATGGAGCTGCTTTTAGCCATTATGAAGCCGAAATATGTGGAAACTTTTAAAGTCAGCATGAAACGGAAAGTGCAAACATCTTTTCTTCCCTACTGTGATGAACATCTGATTGAAACAGCTTCTCAAATGAGGAAAACTAAAATATTGGATGGGACTTGAAATTGACCCTTCACAAAAACCCACTATTCTTAGTTACTGTTCCTATGTTCGACAAACAATACCACTCTGACACTACACATCATGTTCTCACATAGTGAAAAATACGTTGCGGAACAAAGAGGAAACTAGGAACAGATTACTTCTGGTATGAAACAAGGTCTCAGCTTTAAAATGTTGTCATTTTTTAGTTTTGTGGCTCTTAGTTTGTGACAGATCACTGTCTTGCCTTAGATCAATTGACACATGAACGGATCGTCTTTTCTTCATTACTTAAAGCACAAAAAAAAACATGAATGAACATCAGAACATAGTTTATTTCAACCGCAGAAAGACGTCAATACACGCAAATGTTGAAGTTTAAGTCCACCCAAGTTAATCTACTCTCCTGTCTGATTTGTTTGTCGGACAGAATGGCAGATTTGCGATATGAGTGGTCAGATCCCCTGTCAATTAAGTTTGCGAAGGGTAATTTAATTAGACTGTTGTTTTATTCACTGTAAAAAAAAAAAAAAAAAACTATTTGTTGAGTCAACTTAAAATGTGTTACCCCTAGGGCTGGGTATCGTTCCAAAATTTTCGATACCGATACCGATACCCTGAATTCGATACCGGTTCCGAACGATACTTTTTTCGATACTTTTATTTTAAGAAATATATTTTAACAAGAATACATAACACATAATCTCAGAGAAACTTTGGTTTTATTTTTTCAGGATGTTTGTGACACTTTTCACAGCAGGCTTATCTCTAAGACCAATAAACAAAGGAACAAAAGCACAAAATGAACAAAGTGTAGTTAAAAATTATCTAGGTTAAGACTACCTACAAACCTGGCCAACAGCCTTAATGGTAATATTACAACATAATTTACAGCTTACTGTACTTACCTCCACCATGAAGCCTCCACAGTAGAAAAAGGCAGCAAACCTTTAACAATAAAATTTGTAACGGCCCTGTGGCATTCATCTTTCCTTTCTTTGCTCATTTTTACTTTTTCTGCCAGTGTAAATGGATTATCACTTGATGGTCTCCTAATTCCAGGGTCAGCACGAGCAGAGACTATAACATTAATGTGAAGAAAACATGAAAGCTAAACTGTTAATGCAGCCAAGGATAAGGACATTTAATTAAGATAAGTTTAATGTGAGGTAAACTTAATCATTTACTGTTAACCTTAAAGCATTTTAGTATCAACTTAGCTAGGTATTTAAAGTCATCGAAACAGTACATAACGTTACACAGCGTACGTTAGGTCCGAAAAAGGATTAATAAATTGACCCCGCACAAACTTAAACTTAACTTTAATGGTGCACAAGCATGAAACGCTAAAAGTTAGCCAATTTTGTATGTCTGTTTACCTGTCGGAGCCCCAGCCATCGCGCCGTTATCCTCATCAGTCACGGAGGACGACGCTTGTGGTGGTCATGTTGTTGGAGGCCCTAAGTCAGGAAAATACTGAGAGGATGATGATGACTGCACCGGCGTGATCTTCTTGCAGTCAAACATGGAGCAACTTTCTGCTCGTAAATTAATTCCGTGTACTGTCAGGTGTTTTACCATATTTGACCTGTTGCCAGTCTTGGACGCGATAACCTTTTTACAAATATTGCATCGCACGCTGTTGCCGTCAATCTTGGCATAATGTAGCCATACTTTTGATCACTTAAACATTGTTTGCGTTAAATTTATGCTATGCTTTAAAGTGTAGTGTACATTATAGCCTCACATTAGACATGCTCTGGGCGAGTGGGCGTAACCGCCGTAAACTATTGATTTTCAAGGCAGCCTCGCCGCAGCCAATCACCAGCATTTGATCCGGGCACGTTAAGGATGCCGCACGTTTTCTAGCTCACTGACGTTGACAAGATTATACCCTTAGGTATCGAAATTTGGTACCGAACGAAAATGATTTTTCCGATACTCGATAGTATCGAGACGATTCGGTCGGTGCTTAAAAAGTATCGAACTCGATACCCAGCCCTAGTTACCCCGCTGCCTTAAAATTTTAAGGTCAGTCAACTCAAAGTTTAATCAACTTGAAATGTTAAGTTGTACTAAGTGACAACTTAGATATTTGAGTTGATTCAACTTAAAATGTTCAGGGAGCTGGGTAACAAACCCAGCTTTTATGTTTAACAAGCCACATTTTTTGTCTAGTCAACTCAAATATTTAAGTTGTCACTTAGTACAGCTTAACATTTCAAGTTGACTAAACTTATCTAAGTTGACTGAACTTAAAATTTTAAGGCAGCAGGGTAACAATTATTTTAAGTTAACTCAACAAATTGTTTTTTACAGTGTTCTGCTAATTGACTGAAACACCTACAAATGCATATTCAATAAGGTCAGGTACAAAAAATGACTGTGTCCACACCTTTTCCAGCGCTAATTCTTCACTGCACATCTGTAGTCGATCCTGACAGTATATTTTAATGCCAAAAGACGGTTTGCGCTGATGCAAGCTGTTAGTAAATCTGGCCCTAAGTATTTTAACTATTTTGTTCAATAAAACCATATGATTACTTGCTTTTGATATTTTATCTGAACCAGTTATTATTGCCTCATTGTTATTATACATATATTAAGTCATTTTAAAGTCTATTGTTCATTTAGATCTATTTTTATTCCCACAAAAATAAATAAAAAAATACCCAATAAAACGTCAGAATAATCAACTGATTACTTCTCATTACCAAAATAATTGTTAGTGACAGCCCCATTTTGTTGAAATATTTTAATATTTCTCTGTGATGCACATTGAGTTGCATTCAAAGGCAGACATGTTGAGATGACATGACTAGCCAAATAACACTTCTCGGTCAGTAACACCTCCCTGCTCTTCTTTATGGAATAATCATGACTACTTTTTCACATTTCTACCCATCAATAACCAAAGACCACATTCATATCGGCCAAAGAAACAAACAAAAATGACTGAATGCACTTTCAATGAAAAAGAAAGAGAGGAAGGAAGAATAAAAGCTTGAGTGCTGCATTAGGGAGCGAAACAAAACTCAGTACCTCAGGTAAGCCCTATAATCTCATTTTCCAGGAGCAGCTAAGCATTTAAAACACAACTGCCAAAAATATTAAAGCTGAAATAAAGTACTAAAGTGTTGCTTGCCCCAGTAATCTGTACTTGAGAATAAATCCTCTCATCATGTCCTTTTTAACTTCCCAACTTGTCTCATAATAGTTTCAAAAGCATGTCTTTGAGGGCTGTCATATCTGCTCCTGCTCCTGAATCTAGTTCACCTTTATTTTTCTTGCCTGCCCTGCTTACAGAAACTTCCTTGAGGATATAATTTATTCTCTTAGCCTTCACTAAGCAGCTAGTTTCAAAGCCCAGCTTTGTTTTCAGCTAACATATGATTAATTAGCATTGTATAGCAGCAAATTCACCCTTCGGCTGGCTAAGACAGATTGGGAACCGACACTTGAGAATTTCATTGTTTGTGATTCAGAAATTTGGGTATTAACCGTTACAGAGGAAAAAAGGGGTTGGGAGCAGTCTCATAAGAAAGGGGACTGCATGTCTATGTTAGCTAGAGGGAAAGCCTTAATGTATTGTCACTGGACTGTTCAAAGAACACTTGTTTTCTGTGGTTTACAGTATAACAAATTAGTCCTGAGATCTGTGACCTCTCTGGGCTTACAAGTATTTAAAAAAAAGCTCTGTACAACAATAACTTTTACTTACAGTGGATATATCACTCTCTTGTGCTTGCTTGTGCTTGTAAAGCTGTCAAACCTATCAGGACAAAACGTTCCGTAAAACAACATTTGTAATATCTTCTTGAAAAGGCTGCTGAAAACTAAAATATAAGAAAATAAGTTTAAAGTAATGATTTTATTGGTAATGGAGCCTGCTATAAAAGAAAGAAAAACAGGATGCTCAATACACAATTTACACAGAGATACAGAGATGCAAAAACCAGGGCCCGTGAAACAAAGTTGTCCCGTGATGACCTTAGATTTTGGCTTGTTACGCCATATCACAAGATGAAAAAATAAGAATGGGAAAATAAACAAAAATGCCACTGCAGAATCTCTCTCTTTCGCTCACTTTAACTGAAATATGAATAATCTAAGTGAATTTGATTTAAAAATCAATCAGTCAATCAATGAAATTCTTAGAAAAAGTTTGGGCACTGCTGATGTAATCAGAACTATATTAAAGTGTTTTAGCAGCTTTGATGAAAGTAAATCTGAGGGGAACACAATGCATCAGTACTGTTTCTAAAAGTAAATGTCTAGGGAGAACAGAGAACAGTTTGAAAATGTAATTTCCAACAAATCTCAATTACTTTTTAATTAATTGGAAAAAAAATGGGTTGAATATCTCTACTCCCAAACAATAGAATACGGATATGGAATTTTTACTGTACTTTCTAATCACACCGTAATGTTTACTAGAGTTTAATGTTTACATTTACTATGACAGAAGAAATTAAGTCTTGTTTTCTGAGAAAATGATCAAAATAAAGTGAGTTTATAATTAATAGAATAACAAATATTTGCCAATGGGCTCTAGGTAAAAAAAAAAAAACTTAGGGAAAACAAGTGTTCATTCCCCACTGACAGATATTTGTCCTTATTTTAAACATTTCTTCATTTTACATTTGCATGTCCAATATATCTTGATTTAAAGGGATAGTTCACCCAAAAATTTTAATTAACCCATTATTTACTCACCCTCCAGGCATCCTAGGTGTATATGACTTCCAGTCAGAGTTATATTAAAAATTATCCTTGCACCTTCAAGCTTTAGAATGGCAATAGGTGGGTGTTTCTCTTCATCAGTCCAAAACAAGTTCAATAAAGTGCATCCATCCATAATAAAAAGTCACATGGCTCTGGGGGGTGAATAAAGCCCTTCTGTAAGTCAAGTCACCTTTATTCATATAGCGCTTTTAACAATACAGATTGTGACTATTAAATAGGAAATAGTGCATCAATAATGCAAAAGGGCAACAGTAAACACTCAATTTTCAGTTAAAGGCAGTTCATCATTGAATTCAATGATGTCATCATCCAGCTCAGTTCAGTTCAAGTAGTATACGATATCGCTGAAAATTAAGTGTCCCCAACTAAGCAAGCCAGAGGCGACAGCGGCAAGGAGCCAAAACTCCATCGGTAAAGAAAATTTAAAACGTGAGAATCACTTTAATCTAGCTTGCACCAACTGATCGTACACGAAAGCCCTTCGGGGCAGACAGCGTAAGAGGTCAATGTTTGCTCAGAAGTGACCAAACGCGAACGCGCCATTAAGATAGGTAAACACAGCACCGGTCACAAATTAGTAGTTCAAAACAAGGATTTGTAAACAAAAATGTCAGAAGATTTCAATATAAACCAAGAGAAGGCTGGTTTTCCTTTGCTAAAGTAAGAAAACTTTGCTTCCTTTGCTCCTGTAAACAAATGTCGGTTTGTGCGAGACTCAAGCTAGATTAAAGTGATTCTTACATTTTAAATATGGATATTTGTCTTACAAAAATGCATTGTTTCACTACAGGAGGCCTTTATTTACCCCCCAGAGCCATGTGAGGCACTTTTTATTATGGATGGATGCACTTTATTGGACTTATTTTGGTCTGATGAAGAGAAACACCCACCCATGCCATTCTAAAGCTAGGAAGTGCCCGGATAAATTTTAATATAACTCTGATTGGATTTGTCTGAAAGAAGGAAGTCATATACACCTAAGATGCCTGGAGGGTAAGTAATTAACAGGATAATTTTTGGGTGAACTATCCCTTAAAGGATGGATAGACTTGTATTGGAAAACAATAGTATTAAGGAAGATTTTTTTTAATGCAACATTAAATGCCCTAACTTTGTGAATTTAAGACTTTCTGCTTTGATTTAAGACCTTTTCAGGCCTCAATTTGTGGAAGAGTCAATGTACACTTTTTAAGGCCAGCAGAAACCCTGATACTGGTTATATTTATTTTATTATAATTATTAGGGATGTGACGAGATCTCTGACAAAACAGTTTGTCAGAACCACTAGTAAATTATGTTATTTTGTTCAGTTTCCTAATCATTTTTTCTCCAGAATATTAAGAGAATCATGGTCTCTAATTTATTAAAAACAACTGGGATTCTCAATTTATCCAGAATCGTGAAGCTCTTGTTTAAATGTTGTTTATTACTGCATATAATTCATTAAAATGGAAGTTTAATTTCATAAAGTTCAAAATGCACCTTCATTTTTTTGCATTGTCTTTTTCAGTTGAATAAAATACTATTTTCCCTATATATTTCATCATTGAGGATGTTTAAAGATCTCGTCTCGTCTCGTTCTCGTGAACCCAGTCTCGTGTCTCGTCTCGTCTCGTGGGATAAGTGTCTCGTCACACCCCTAATAATTATTATTTGGTATTTGTTGATACTTAATATACTATATAAATTAGCTATGTATGGCCATTTTCCCTATTCTTTCCATTTAGATTAACTTTGCTTTGACCTAGCACTCACTTAATCTGTATTCTGTTATTTCAATTTAGTAGTTTATTTGTAGAATTCAAAACTATTGTATTAAACTGCTTTAAGCAGTTTTGTCTTTCAGCAAAGAGAGGCTAAAGTGAGTCAAAAGCAAAAGAGGTCTGTCAGGAAGAGTCAGGCCAGTGAATACTGATGCCCCATATTTGAGCTTCAGGCAACTGTCACAATCTCACTTGAGTCTGAATGGCAGTTCAAAATTTTTGTTTACCAAATCATTCAAGCCCACAGGTCTTTGCTCTGCAGGTATCTGCCTCACTTCCACAGACACACACACGCACATATACACAAATCCCTCCAAACTTTAGAGTAATCCCAGAGGACAACTGTATTGCTATGGTTTTTAATTCTTGAATTGAAACATTGATACTGAATATGCATAAAGCTGTGAAGTTAATAACCAGAAGCCATGTTAAATATTCAAATATTAGAGTCCCTCACAGAGGATAGCCACTCTAAGGAAGCTCTGTCTTTTTTATTCCTACAGACAGCATAATGAGACCATTGTGATATAGCCAGTCAAGGTCAAACACAAATAGAAATCCAAAAATATTCAGGAGGCAGGTGTCTCCTTGTTCCTCTAATGAGAACTCATGTTCTTCTGAGATAGAATCAGGTTAGACACAGAGACCTTATCCCAAAAACAAAGTAAAAAAAAAATAAAAAATAAAAAAAATCATACAGCATGCTAGAGTAAAGTGGCATTGTATAAATATTTATCTGCCATAATGAGTGACTCAGAAGTTTGTAGAAGAAACAAATAAAACACCAATATGTTAATCAAATACTTGAAACATTCCTTGAAAAGAAATTTATATTAACATTTATATTATATAAATATTTAGCGCAACGTCCTCTACATTCTAGTAGTCCAACATAATCTCATGAGAATTACACAGTGTTTGGCCATACATCAATAACATTATTTTCCCACCACCCCCACTGCGTTTAACTTTTATGCATAGAAATAAAAACTATTTAGTTCACTTGGACAACGGAATCTACAATTATGAATTTGTGACTTTGTCACGTTAATAGAGTAAGGAGAGATGTCTGACAAGACTACGGCGGAGGATTTGGTGTAATTTGGCAATATTTATATTTAATGGGGCTACATGTAGAATTAAGAAACCCTTGTTATTAGTGACACCAGTGGCTGTTAAGTGAACTGCAGCCAGCAACTTATTTACTTGTGCTTGCGTTCGTGTACACGTAACATACAAGAGATTTAACGTGATTCATATTCACTGTAAAGTTGTAAATAACGTAGCAGCAATATACTGTTAACAAACATCCAGACACCATTCACACTGCTAAGAAAGACATTTAGATGAATATGACCAGATGTGCTGTGCACTTTCCTCTCAGCTTACACACGGCTCAAGTCTAATTTCCACAAACACATTTATCCATTGTTTTGATTTCGAATCCAAACATTGTAATTGAAAATACTTTTTCAGCATATTTTCCGCAAACAATGCGCTGTCACTTTAATTCTGCGCATGCAGCACAGACTCTGTGCGGAAACGATGCTGCAGACGCACCGCTCCTGGAACGCACTACTAGACCGCAACCGTGTGCAGCTTGATCGCTTTAATCTGTTAGCATGAGCGCGGAAAAAATACGCACTGCAAACGGAGGTATGTGAACGTGGCGTTATGTGTTTACGCTTCAAGTGTGCATGAGCGCCCAGTCTCCAGGAGAGTGCGTGAGCGCTGAATGGTTAAACACTGAAAAGAATTAAAAAGAAATGCAGTTTACAAACTTTAGCGACGATGCGACACTAATTCTGTTGTGCAAGTAACAATTCCTGTGTCAACTGTGCAGCTCGCTTATAGTCAGATGCGATGTGGTGATTGGAAGCCATGTGTGCACTTTTGAGAGTGAAAGAGTGAGGGCGCTCGGTCATTCATTCGTGCTGTTTGTGAAATTACGGCTCACATAAGGTTTTCAATTACTTTATAAGTTACTAAATGAAGAAAATTAATTAAATTAATATGAATTGTACCTCACCTTCAGCATTATAACTGTTTTACCGAAAAGCGCCTGAGACGGTGCCAATGCATGTTGTACCAAACCTCTCACGGCAGGCGCGTCATCAGCTTTAGATCGGTTTATGACATCGGCCTTTTTAGAGACCGCTGATCAAACATCCCCAAGGGATTATCGGCCGATAATGATCGGTAGCTGATCAATCGAAGCACCCCTACTGAAGACCTTGAGTAGCTGGTTCAGGTCAGTGACCCAAGTCTGCAGTTCTCCCGCGGAACTGAGCTACTTTTAACACTGTTGTCGCGGGTTGTTTTTCATGTCCGCGGTTGAAGTGACCCCAATAATGTTATATTTAGCCCTTGGAATGCAAACTTCACTAGGGGAACCCCCTTTTTGCCCCTAAATCATTCCATCATTTTAATTAAATCAAAACAAGGGAATTAATTAGTACAACGTGGCCATGTTTTAATAAATCTAGGGAATGAATTAAGTCACAGAAACAAATTCTTAATTTGTGGCCACATTAAATATTTTTGCATGCATGACATGTACGGGGCTACATACTGTACGTCAGCAGCATTTTTTGTTATCTGTGTTTTATATAATTGAGTTTGTCATTGTACTGTTTTATAAGCATTTGTTCTATTCATAGAAAGGGAAAGATGTAGAAATCTAATGTTAAAGATCAAAGTAAGCGGAACAGATCCTGAGCATCACTGACAAGTTTATCTTGTAAAATGTGCTATGTAATGATAACACTGCTGTTTTCACAAGTTTATTAATTGGTAGGAAAATGTCCTCACTGTGGCATTCCTAATATCTGCGTATACTGAAAATGTTATCGAAATTAGTGTAACTGAAAACATCATTACTGTCAATCTAAACATATAAAATGTGTGTACATTTAGTTTAAAATACAAAGGAAATGACACTGGGTTATCAGATTAGTAGTAGTGAAACACATTAACTGCACTTGGGTTGATGTTGTGGGCCTTTATCAAGTTATTGCTGGCTGCATGGTTGCTGCTACAACTGCCAGGTAAATGCAACTGTAATACAGCATGGCAGAAAATGTCAATATATTATTGACTGAATTTTGGCCGATGTGAGTGATGTCAACTGCAAATTATCTATGAAATACTTCCAAGCATTATGCAGTATAGGTGATTCAACCTGAGAAACCATATGCACTTCAGAAATGCTTAAAGTAGTGGTCGCTCATGCAGCACGGGGTCAAAAGTAAGTACAGAACAGCCAGCTCTCCTGGGCACTGCATGAAGTCTGGTATACACATATAGTATAGTTTTAAGGGTAAGGCTAAGAGAGAGACACACTGGTAAACTGCAAACATTTTATGCAAAATTCTCTGCTAAAAAAAAACATCTCATTTTCTGCTCCAACTTGAAAATCATCCTACATCGCTGCTTCACCTTTTTTTTTTTTTAAAAAGGGGTGTTTGACCTTGCATGTTCACCTTGTAAACACTGGGTCAGTACTTCTGCAGAGATAGGACAATTTTGGAGGAGAAAATGGAGATGGGAGTTTTCAAAATACCCAAACTGTATTGAACCGGAATGCACAAAGTTCACACGGAGCTAGACAAGACTAGCATTTGAGGTTAAAATGTACATATATATATATATATTTTTTTTTTTTTCCCGAAAATGACTGATTATTTCACTACATAAGACCCTTGTTCCTCGGCTGGGATCGTTTAAAGCCTTTTGAAGCTGCATTGAAACTGCATTTTGGAAGTTAAAAATCATGGGCACCATAGAAGTCCACTATATGGAGATCATTTCTGAAATGTTTTCCTCAAAAAACATAATTTCTTTACGACTGAAAAAAGAAAGACAAACATTTTGGATGACAAGGGGGTGAATACATTATTTGTAAATTTTTGTTCTGGAAGTGGTTGACTTCTTTAAGGGATCCAAAAATCAAAATCATTTATTGATAGATGTAAATATGTTATGTTTACATTTTAGATCAGGGGTGCCCAAACTCTGTCCTGGAGGGTCGGAGTCCTGCAGAGGTTATCTTCAACTTGCCTCGACACACCTGACGGGAAGTTTCTAGTATGCTTTGTAAGAGCTTGATTAGCTGGTATAGGTGTGCCTAATTGGGGTTGGAGCTAAACTCTGCAGGACACCGGCCCTCCAGGACCAAGTTTGGGCACCCTTGTTTTAGATGTTTCAATAAATCCAAATTGTATGTTTCAGCATCTATCAAAACATTCAAAAATGTATGTTTTGTGCCTGTAGACAAATAGTGGTTATGTTTTTTTTTTAAGGTTTTTGTTTACAGTAATTTATAATTACAAGTATAACCTAGGCCAGTAAAATTACTGAAGACTTTGTGTAGAACTTGACAGGAATGACGTTTTATTCAAGAAAATATTATGCAAATAAACCAAAAATGCTCAATTTGTGTATGAGCCTTGAAAATACACAACGTCACTTGAAATATTCTCACAGACTCAAAGTCCTTGAATTTGATATAGCCATGTCTGAGTAAACCAGATAGGTTACATTGAAAGTGAAACCTTTTCCGTTCTGAAAAAATAAACAGTTTTGTCCCTGAACTGAAAAAGAGAAATCTTATGACAGGCTGTCACATCAACAAATTTGTTTTACGCAGAATGCGTTGCTGCATGACCCAAGGGTCTGGGGGTTGTAGAGGAGGACAGGTGTGACAAATGCTTTGGCAGAACAATAGTTACTGTAGCAAGGGGAGCTGCTAGCCTAATGCATTTGGAAGATTTGTAACCATTATGTGTTGAGCCCAGATTCTTGTCTAGGGTCCAGGGGCATTACCATCAGAGCACTGCAACCACAGGCTGGTCTGCTCTCATTTCACATAGTGTGAAAAAGTGGGTAGCTGACGCATAATATGTCTATCTTCAGCCGAAAAACTAGTCACGGTTTCATTACGTTAGCATTTTTGCCTTCACAATTCCATTTTATATGGTCCTGCGGTAAGACAAATGCATTTTATAAAAGTACAAATATTACCAAATAACAAACTGCATAAATAATACTTAGCAAAAATACTTGTAAATGTCACATCACAGCATGTATACTTCACCAGCTGAAGCCCATTACATGGAGAAAAATCCTAAATGTTTTTCCTCAAAAACCTTAATTTCTTTTCAACTGAAGAAAGACATGAACATCTTGGATGACAAAAGGGTGAGTAAATTATCAAGAAATTTTTATTCTGGAACTGAACTAATCCTTTAAAGGAAGGGTAAACACTGGCAGTGCTTGTACAAGATAGAGGAATTTAATGGAATGTTTGGGTTTCAATCAAGATGCCAAACGTGCAGAGTTTCCTCTCGACAGGTAAGCGATCGGTTGTTTAAAAACACGCTTTATTTTTCTAATGCCGCTAGATGAGACTAGTAGCGCTAGAACTGCATACTTCACCTGTAACTACGTTACTTAATAAAGGGAGAATTAGTTCTCTGGCAGGTTGCATCACCCTGTTAACAGCTTGCAGTGTAAACTGTTAAGGCACCCCCACAGCATTATAATGAGACAGAGCTCCAAACTGTGATTCAGCCATTGCAACACTTTGATTTCTTTTCTTTTTTTCAGCAATTCAAAGTTAGATTGGGATCAGCGTCATGTTATACGACCCAATTTCAGCTGAGCTGTAGTGGTCACAGATGGCCTCATATTCGTCTGTAGAATACTTTAGTATAAAAGAGGTTTGTGGTCGACTCAAAGGCTTGCAAGCTGTTCAGGTCCTGTGGGTGCAAAACATACCTAAATCATCACTTCTCCACCACTGTGCTTGAAGGGCGGTAAGAGGTGTTAGTGGTGATACACTGCATGATGGTGCATAATGACCACACACCTCTACTTGGCTAGGTTTTATTCTCCTTTTTGAGAACAGGTTTTCTCTTTGCTAGTGCCCTTTGTACACCATACATTTTCAGTACTTTTCTGTTCATACTACCAGGCACATTAAACATGTACATGGTAACCAATTCCTGTAGATACCTAAATATAGTTCTGTCATGACAACTCTCAGAGGGATTGGCAAGGTAACGCACATGACAATGTTAATGCGTTTGGTCTTGGCAGAACAGATCTGTTGTGCTGCTGCGGCAGAGCAGGTACCGACACTTGCTACTGCCAATACATCCACAACATGCTGCTGTAAGCATGTAAGAAATACTGCTGCTGCACATACAACATACATGAAAAAACCCTGTATAGCAGGCATGAATGAATCACCCCGTAGTAGAGGTCTACATTCCCGCAGCTCTCCAGCAGGAACCATGGGACCCGACCAGATGTCTTGCAATGGATAAATTTCCGAATAAAACGCGGTAGCGGTGTGGTCATTTGAACGGGAACGGACGGTCTAACAATATACCATTCCCAACATTTGTTCAGAACCGCATATCTGATGTTTTCTCTCTCTCTCTCTCTCTCTCTCTCTCTCTCTCTCTCTCTCTCTGCAACACTTTTGTACTGTGTTGTCAGCAAAATGTTAAACAAATTGTATCTTGACAAGACAAATTAAAATAAGAAATACAATTTTTGTACAACCTCCATTTTTATTTTTTTTTCTCCACAACACTTTTTCCTACTGTGCTGACAGACAAATGTTAAACGAATTGTATCTTGACAAGAGGAATAAAAATAAGAAATACAATTTTTGTACAACCTGCATTTTTATTTTTTGCTCTGCAACACTTTTTTTCTACTGTGTTGACAGTAAATTTTGTATCTTGACAAGACTAATTAAATAACAAATACAATTTTGTGCTGACTAGTATTTATTTTTCTCTTACAGTAGCGAAAATTTAAATGTAAGATTCCAGGAACCAGATCTAAATTTAGCGGGAACGTTCGGGTCGGGAAGAATTATTCTAAGAGGACAACAGGTGAACAAAAAGTTAATATATAGCTAGTCGGAGCGGGTGGTTGCAGAATATAACCCAGCGGGAGAATATAACCCACCTCTACCCCGTAGCAGATCTATACAGGTGGAGCTGGGGAAGGTGGAGGGTTTCTGAAGCACGCTGCAACTGCTACAGCAAGCACTAGTCATATATTTGATGTTAATGTTGATCATGCCAGAACTTTGTAGTTGTCCTTTGTTGTAATTTTTATCACTTCATGGGAAACATGGAAACTTTTTTTAATGTTCTCTACTTACAAATTATCCTGATTTATTATGGACTATAAATTGTCTGGAAAAGCCTCATGAGCCAAAATGATGAGCAACAATGTTTGCCTCTTGGATTTAACACCTTTAATTAAGCAGGAGAAATACCACAATACCACTTATTTTCCACAATCGTGTACTATCAGGGTCAGCACTGCCTAAATTAGTATCAGTGTGTTGTATTATGTGTGCCAATACATATGGACAGATATGGATGTGTGCAGTGGTGGTTCTACCCATTATAAATGGCAGTTACTGTTGACAGCAAGGATGTTTTTATATCTTAATATGATTTTAAATGAAATAGACCTGATTTTTACTGTTTGACAGTGGTGCCCACAGTGACGGTTGTTACGTTTCACTCTTTATTTAAAATTTCACATATAGTATTTTGTATTTTATTAATATAGCTCTGCAAAGTTACATAGCTATTGGCAGTACATCACTTAACATCCTTGCACAGTCACATAATGTCATTTAAGATTTCCCATGGCAATTGTTAGCGCTTGCTAACATCTGTTCATAGTATATCACCTCAAGACTTTTCTGTGAAAATTTACATAATATCTATTCTAAATAGTATTCAAAATTAGAATTAATGTGTCCTAAATCGTAGTATGTTAAAATCAGGAGCCCAAAGGTATCTGGATGGTTTACTATTTCCAGAGGAAATTCGAAGTGCAGATCAATCCATGCCACTCTAACAGCTAATATTACCCACAACCCACTGCGTGTTGATATGTGAGGCCGACGGACCAGCAAAGAAAGGATCTGAGTGATTAAAGGGGTGGTCAATCAGCTATTTTCGAAGTGTTGATTGTGTTTATGGAGTGCACTGAAACGTATTTATGCTTTGTTTATAAAAATGTCACATTATTTTTCAGATAATTTACCTTTCTTCTACACCGCTGTTTCCATTCTCCTAAAAACGATCTGTTGATTTCCTGGTTCTGTTAAGCACCTCCCTCAGAAATATGCAATGGATTCAGATTGGTTAGCTGGCCCAATGTGTTCTGATTCGCTGACTGAATATCTTCCTTTGCACTGAACTTTGAGTGTCATAACTTTGCAGATGTTTTTCTCAAACAGCAACATTACACACTAACTAAAGTTAAAAAAGTGTAATCAAGGACCCCTTTAATAATCAATATCTAACCTGATTTAAAAAAAAATAAATAAATAAATAATTAATGCTATTCATATTATATTCATCTGCAACAACTTTGTGAATTTTCATAAAGACATGGTTGGTCATTAACTTTCCAATGCATCATTAAGCAAACAAATATCACTGGCCCTAACTGGTTTTTAAAACTATTACAACAGTTCACGGAAGCCAGTTTTAAAAGTCCTTCAAATGTGAATTTTAATAATATTTAATGTACTGTATTGAGTTTTCACAGGTGTTTTGTCCATATTTTGAATTACACATTGCAGTGTATTGTGTAGTGTTGTGTTTTAGGGTTTAAGGAAATGTCTGTAAACTTACATAATGTCCTGACAGAAAATGACCAGTACCTTTTCCATTTTTCAGTAGATTTTTTTTTTTCAACTTTAATCCTTAGTGAGGCGTTGCAGTAACACACCTGAACACTGCACACCACAAAAAGTCTGCACTTATTTAAGAAGGTAGAACATCCCTAATCATCTCAAATGATGTGCATTTAATTTTCAACACCTAGCTGCTAATTACCTTCTTAATGTCTTTAGAAGCAGTAAAGGACTGCTTAATTTTTCCCACGTCGTTTCTTTACTCTGTCCTTTTTTGTTAAATAAATAATGAAAACGGTGACATCTGTTGTGTGTTGTCTCTTATTCGAGGCTACATTTGAGTAATTATGAATTACTAGACAATAGTTGATTTATGGTCTTACAAACAAAACCACTGAAATGAAACAGAATAAGCTCTCTTTTTCACCTGTGCCAAGTCCAAACTTCTATTACATGAAACCGGAGCACTGCTAGCTGTGTGGATATTGCCAGTAAATCATATTAGTGTGACTTGGTGTTGTGCCAGACCGAGTTGAGGATTGAACCCAAGAGATATCCACAGCCTGCCTGACCAAACCATCACACATCTGTTAATGAAAGCCTTCATTTAATAAATGAGTGAAATGATACTCAAAGGCTGGCTGAGAGAAGATACTTAAAGCTGTGTGCTGTAAACAGATTATGAAATTGTTTGTTTTGTGTGTAGTCAGTTCCTCCTTAAATTTAAAATGTTTGGTCATCTTTCTCAAAAAGTGGACTGAACTGAACACAAACCAAGGGATAGTGTTCCTGCCAAATAAAATCTTCCCAGAGAAAAATGAACTACTGTTATATGTAACAGAAATTCTCTCGTCTCTTGTATGAAATCATGCCATACTGTCCTAGTTAAACATGCAGAATAGTCAGAGCAAAATTTTAAAATGCCTTATAACGGATGAATTTTAAGTTTTTAAGTTTTAAATTTTAAGTTTTGAACTGATATATAATTTCTTATGATGTCTATTGCGTGATAGGGGAAAAGGCAATGAAGAAAGTCTTTTGTGACAAAGGTCAGAACTCATGTTATGATGTAGATTTTTTAAGTTGTACTCCTGACATAAATTAATCTATTACTTTTCCTACATAATTTCTATCACAAAAATATGGTAAAATATCTATTTAGGAGTCTTTGACCTTTCCAACAATGTACAGTTTGTCATGATTAGATTAGGATTTATTTGTAATATGGTGAAGTAAACTTGAGAAGTGACAGTTAAAGGGTTAAAGGAGAACACTTCCAAAACAAACATTTACAGATAATTTACTCACCCTGTTGTCATCCAAGATGTTCATGTCTATCATTCTTCAGTCGATAAGAAATTATGTTTCCTGAGGAAAACATTTCAGGAATCATCTCCATATAGTGAACTTTAATGGTGCCCCTGAGTTTGATCTTCTAAAATGTAGTTTAAATGCAGCTTCAAATGGCCAAGGAAGAAGGGTCTTATCTAGCAAAACGATCGGTCTTTATCCAAAAAACAAATTGACAATTTATATACTTTTTAACCTCAAACATTTGTCTTGTCTATGTCTGCGTGAACTCTGTTTTTTTCTGGGTCAATACAGTTAGGGTATGTCGAAAAACTCCCATCTTGTTTTCTTCTTCAACTTCAAAATCGTCCTACATCGCTGTTTTATCTTTTTTTGTAAAAGGTGTTTGATCTTCTTTACATGTTTACTTTGTAAACACTGGGTCTGTACTTCTAAAGCGATGTAGGATGATTTTGAAGTTGGGGAAATAAATGAGATGTGAGTTTTTAGACAAACCCTAGTTTTCAGACAAACAGACTATGCATGCACATCACAGAGACGAGACGAAGTCTAGCATTTGAGGTAAAAAAGTATATAAAATGTCAATTTGTTTAGAAAATGACCAATTGTTTCACTAGATTAGACCCTTCTTCCTTGGCTGGGATCATTTAGAGCCATTTGAAGCTGCATTTAAACTGCATTTTGGAAGTTCAAACTTGGGGGCATCATTGAAGTCCATTATATTATATATGAATGAAATTGCATGATATTTTGAAAGGAGGACTAAATCTGGTTTGTACATAAATACATACATGATAAGTGCATTACCAATGTTACATTTATTGCACATTACAGTTATCTCCCCTACTCTATTCTGTAGACTGAAGCATTTCTTGATCAAAATAGCACACATAATTGCCTACATATCTGCCTCTTTTATCTTTCATACCCTTTTTGTAAGGGACTTCCAACAGAGAAAGAAGCATGAGCGGGAATTATTATCCCTAGCTATAGGAGTTCAGATGAGGAATTAGTTGCTTAACCAGGTTTGAGCCTTAAGCAAACGCTTTAAATCCATATTACATCTCAAGCTTACTGCTTTACAGTCTAAGTCTCTGTCCTGCTTGCTCTCTCTCATCTTATCCAGAAAACATTGCTGCCTCACAAACCTTTCCACTTCATTAGATGCACTATTCATTAAAGGTGTATGAGGCGTTCCATTCATCTTATTGGTACAGACAGATTAGGAAGGCCTCAACTAAACTCACACGCTTTCCTATCCAGCGACATGTGTCTTATTGACTGTGCTTTGGAGGAAGCATCCATAAGTGCAGCTTTCCTGTCTTCAAATCACTATTTTGGCTGAAGAACTGTAGAAATGTTTCACAATGAGAACAGAATGTGATCATCATCTAACAAGCAGCATAAATCTCAAGAGTACATAGTTTCAAGCATATGTCATATTATTATTAATTCATTTTTTTTTCCTCCACTTAATATTTTCTCTATTTTCCCAAAGGTTCTTCCGAGAATTCTTCTGGAAAAACATTTGGGGCCAGTTGCATAAACACAGCCATTATGTTAAGACTGTCTCTTAAGAACTAGTTAGACCAAGTTAGCCAAGGAATAATCAGTTTTACTTTTCACGCTCAATTAGACCATTAATCTTAGGTTTTTATGCAGCAGTTTTCCCTCAGTTATCTCCACATTTGCTGCTTATTAATAGTCAGTAGGTTAGTTGTTAAATTGGTATGGGGTAGGATTAAGACATCTAGAATATGGTCATGCAGAATAAAACATTAATATGTGCTTTATAAGTACTAATAAACAGCCAATATGCTAGTAATATGCATGCTAATAATAGTGTCAACTAGAATAAAAAAATTAAAATAAAAAAAAGTAAAGTGATACCAAATTACGATGCCGTTCTAGTGGCATTTATTTTTTATATATTTTTTTTTTAAATCGGAGAATACGAGATTAAAGTTGTACTATTTCTAGAATAAAGACGAAATTACAAAATATTATAACTTGAATCTCGTAAATGCTACAAATTAATTCTCAAAATTTTGACTATATTCTTAAAACATTTCGACTTTATTCTCATAATTTCAACTTTATTTTTTTAATATTTCTACTTAATTCACGTAATATTTCAACTTTATTCCCATAATTTCGACTTTATTTTCAAGATATTTTGACTTTATTATCGTAATATTACGACTTTAATCTCGTAATCATAGATTTTTTTTACATTTTTTAATGTGGCACTAAAACCCCGTCGTACCAAATAAATAAATAAACAAATAACACTCTCAATCACCAAATTGTGTCAAATTATTCTTTCTAAATAGACTTCAAAATTCTACAAATTCAGTAAAGCACAGGTGTAAACATTCCTCCACTGTATTATATTTGTTATATCATCATCTGGTTCAATCTTTCTTGAAGCTGCCATGGCAATTATCACCTGAGTTTGATAAATTATTCATTTGAGCTTCATACACTTTGCCTGCTCCTGTATATTCATTTGACTTCATTTCCTTCTATTGCAGGTTGTGTCTTCAGGCTCCATGGTGTCAAATAATTTTGACAGGCAATGGTAAATGGTTTCATTTTGTTGGCCTTCTTATAAATGCACTAGGCTCAACTCCATCTACAACTTCTGAAATTCCCGCTGTTTTATGCTTCAAGGCTGTGTGTCGTTTTTGATTCCTCTTTATGTGCAGGAAAGGCAATATTTCTAGGGCGGGCTCTCCCTTCTGTTTTGCCCATAGACTTTTCAATCAATCAAAAGCAGGCTTTTTTCCCCCACTGAAGTGTTCAATAATTCATCGGATGCTGGCTTAGGGCCATGGCTGATGTTCAGAAGAAGAATTGCAATGAAGAGAAGGAGGAGACGAGTGGATTGCATTTTGGGCAAATTTACAGGCCGCAAACAATTAAATGTTGCTAACAGGGTTCTCACCATGTTCACAGAATCAGGTTTCAATAAAAAAACTTTTGAGCGGCCTCATAAAAGTCAGTTTTCAGTCTGTGTATTATTATTTTTTTTTCATCAAGATCTTCCAACCAATAATAAATGGAAGTAAAAACAGAGAACAAGACCCATCTAATATAGCCCAATCCAAATGTCCTGATAACTAAATCAGTTTATTGAACACAATCACAAAGCCTACTCAAAATTAATCTCTGATTGGGTGTATTGTGTGACTGAGAAACTGCACCATAGAGTGTACCTGTACCTATGCATCACTGCAGCTAAAAAGCAGTATATCAGCAGCTTCAGCAGTCTGTGCACCCCTAATGACAAAGTCAAGGGAGGAAATCGGAAAAGTGAGACACTCCCAGATGCTGTTTAAGCGGTTCTGCTGAGATTTGAGGACTCATCTGGGGCAACGCTTGCCAACGATAACAATCTTGCATGTCCAATTAACAGCGCTGCACAATAAAAAGTCATGTTGTGGCAACTATTCTGTGCTTAGACTAGTTTTGAATGGTGCATGCAAAAATGTGCTTTTCCCAATTGTTCAAAAAGCACCACTGTGCTGAAAAGAGCGAAAAAGAGGAAGTGTTTAGCTAGTCTAGGCTCACAGGTTTTTATACTAACTCTGTATTACAGGGATGTGCCAATCATAAAATTGTGCAAACAAAAATGCAATTGCACAAAAATTCTGGTTGTTATACACTGCCTTCCAAAAGTTTGGAAACGCCCTAGAAAAGTGGGGTTTTGGACAATATTGGCATTAATCCTTTTAATGTTTTTTTAAAGAAAACTTACATTTTCGATTCATTAAAATATCCACCATTAGCAGCTATTATAGCTCTGCATAATCTTGGTCTAAATTCATTGTATTCTAAACTTAATTGGCAATCAACTGTTGAAGCTATTAAGGTGTGCTGACCCACAAATCTTTTAAAAACCTAGGCCATGTTTAAACCAGTAACCAGGCATCACTGCTGGCAAAGGGGCATGTCTGATTTTGACATGTATATATTGCCATTATTGCTGGTCTTCAATGATAATGTCAAGTTACTTTAATGTATTTGCCCCAAAAAAAGATAAGGATTTATGCTGATATCGTCCACAACCACACTTTGCCAGGGGTGTTTCCAAACTTTTGGAGGGCAGTGTATATCCTTATGTTTATATTTTATATTTAACTTTTTTCATATTATGAAATACGCTTTGGCAATAACTACCACAATATGTCAAAAGTCTAAAAAATGTGTGAATATAACGATTACATTTTACTGTATATACACAAAGATAATTTTAGGTTTAGATTCAATGGAACAAGCTTCCCCCTGGCTGCAACTTTTTAACAAAATGTGTTTAAATAACCCACGTACAATCTGTTGCACTTTAACACTTTCTTTGCAAGTGTAACTAGATTAGAAATCTTTCTGATGATGTTGTTAAACAGCTGGTAAATGCTCAACAAATGCTTTAAGTACTTTTTTAAAGCACTTCAAACAAGTGCTTCCTGAAATCCAACTCTTAAAAAGGCCTCAACAGCGAATACAATTACCAATCTATAATAAAACAACCTGACGAAAGAGTTGACATGCAATAAAATATGTAGCAGTATGCAAACCTTAATTAACTGATTAAATACAATGAGCATGATTAAAGTTACAAAGAGCATAATGAAAGTCCTAATAACCACCACCACAATTCAAAAAAAAAACACGCACACAAATACTCAATTGATTTAGAGTGCTAAATGCTGGAATGTTTATTGGACTGAATTCCTCAGTCTCTCTTTATTTTATTGCAGAATGGCTTTAGTCTTTAAATTTATGAAATCAGCCACAACCCAAAATGTAATAAAAGTTAGAATATATTGAACAAATCAGACTCAGGGATGCAGCCATGTTGGCAGCAAGTACTGATCTGTTGCCAGTGTTGAGATCACTGACAAGTTTGCTTAAAAACATTTCTGAGAATTTAATGCATTTTCATTGAAATGTGGCGCAACTGTCAAACTGTTTGCAATCTGGACTAAACCAAACAATGCATATTTAAATGGTCTCATTGGCACCATTGAAACACAGTTGGCATCATTTGTTTCTGAAAATTACTGTTTTTACTCTACCAGATACCTTGATTTTTTCTTGAATCCATGGAAAGAAGCAGCAAAACTCTGTAAATATCAAGTCTCTCTCTTTAGATCAATGTGCTCAATGTGTCTTTTACCTTCACTGTGTATATTTTGATTATAATGTGTTGTAAATAAAATACAAATAATCATAACCCCCATTATTTTAATCTTCTCACATTTTATTTTAGAGGAGGCCCTTTGTCTGTCAGGTGTGAATACAGCCTTTCTAACACAAAACATGTCTTACAAAATTTCAGTCAATATATTGTTTTCTGTGAACAAGTGAATAGGATGATTTTGATGTTGTACAAAAAAACTCTAGTCTACCATATCCAGTTCCCGCTTCCCCCATCCTATGATTTGCTTGCCAAACTATTTGTGACAACAAAATCTTAAGTAGAACGGATATATTTGTAGCAAAAGCCAAAACTGTGTTGTCAATTTTTCTTTTATGCCAAAAATCATTAGGTTATTAAGATCATGTTCCCTACCATAAATGTATCAAAACTTAATGATTAGTACTCTGCATTGCTAAGAACTTAATTTGGACAACTTTAAAGGCCATGTTCTCAATATTTTGAATTTGTTGCACCCTCAGATTCCAGATTTTCAAATAGTTATATCTCAGCCAAATATTGTTCTATTCTAAAAAACCATACAGCAATGAAAAGCTTAATAAATCTCAGTTTAGTCCAGGGTCACATTTGCACAATGTTGTTATGTTACATAATATTGTAAAATAAGCCAATTTTTTAATACACTTTTACCAATGTCATCATGGCATGGAAAAGAAAGTCATAAATGATTTCAGATGCAGTTTTATAATTCATGATTTCTATCCTCACTTTTTCCTATCTTTTAAAATAACCCTTCCCAGGAACAGTCTGAGTTGCTCATTGTTCTGACTAAAATTAGATGAGTTCATGAATCGTTTAGACAATTCATGGCTCCCAGGAGAATAATCACTTTAATACACCCGCCCCACTGCTCAGGTGACAGTGACCTTTGCCTCTCCTTTTCTCCGGAAAATCTGAGGTTGATGTGAAAGAAGGGAATGAAAGTGCCAGGAAATGACTTGGCTTCATGCATGTTATGACACTTTCAGGGGGGTGAACTGTAGATGAACTGTAAATTTAATTTAAATGTGCATAATGAGCTTAATTTGCCCTTAAGCTGCCGCATAATTTGACACCAACGCTTGTTCGTAAAAACAACCTATGCAGTGATGCCAGACTGGATGAGTTTGATAGAATTCATTTGGGAAAAAATGTGTTCTTAGGTGGACAAAATTTCACTTGTGATGATTCTGTAGAGTTAAAAGATATTAAACTCCTGTAATTTATGCAACTAATACAAAGTAAATCTCTCTCAACACTCAATTATTCATTATCAGGTCAATCAAAACTTGTTCAGTTCTGTTCACACTCACAGGATTGCCACATCCACCATGATTAGCAAGTATTTATCTTTTTTTTATTATATGCAAAATAAATATCACCTAATCAATCTGAACCGTGCTACAAATATAACAAATACATAATGCTGATCTTAATTTGACACTAAAAAATTTAATCTGTGGTTTTCTACTTTTAAATGACTAGATATAGAGGGTTGAAAGATGTTAGAGAACACCAGTGCTTTCAGCTTTCAGCACTCTCAAAATCAGATTGTTTTACTTTTCCCATGTTTAATGGTCATGCAGAGAGCACATGGAAGCACTGCTCCTCTCTAGTTTGATGGATGTGCACCGAGGCCTAACACAGAATAAATGTACATCAAATGCATTCCTTTCTTCACAAACTTTACCAGAGCGTATAAAGTTGTACGACTGAGTAAAAAGACAGGGCAGTTTCTTTATGTTGTTCGTTCTTTCCTTCGGTTATGGTTTGTGGAGTTGTCACAATTGAAAATGGCCATTTCAATATAAAATAATATAATTTAATAATATAAAATAAAAATAAGATATTAGGGATGTGACGAGATCTCGTAGCACTGGTCTCGCGAGACACATCGTCTCGTGACGAAATCCTTGTAAAACATTTTGCAGTGTTTACATTAAAGCTGCATGATTAATCCTTAAAATATCCAGATCTCGATTCAAACACCCACGCGATCTTACTCCTGAATGACAACGATTCAGCTATGTCTGCTATGACTGTTTCACATCGCGAGTGTCAGTGGAGCTTGAGAAGCACGTTTTGTCGCTGCCCATGTTAATGAATCAGAGGGTCGGGGTAAATGTGAACGCAGAAAGAGCAACACAAACAGTCTTTTCAACCAAATTATAATCATTATTTCTGTGTTACAGACATTTAAATAATAGAAGTACTGAGATAAAAGTTTATAGTTTGGATATAAACTAGGGATGTCGCAATTCTCAATATAATGTTGAACCGTTCGGCACGACCTCCACGGTTCAATATGCGCTTGTGAATTGCGGTTTTTCGGTTTTGCATTTAAATATCTTCCTTGTTTTATTTCTCTGGTAATTTGCTGTGTGTGCCCGCGATTTCACGTGCTGAAATGAGGAAACGCTTCCCCGCTTATATTTGAAAAAGCAACACACGCAGAACATCTTCCATTCTAGTGACATGCAATATTAAGCCTTTCTAAACATATTGTCCAACAAAAGTTATAAAAACAAAAGTTATAAAAAACATTAGACCTTGTTTTTAATTCACAACATTAGTCAAGTGTTTGAAATAACGTCCTTGTGTGATCTGATGTGGATTCTTATCAGAGAATGAGGCAGACGATAAATTCTATGCTCATTCTATGTATTTCGATTATCAATGGCTTATGAAAATACACGAGATAGCTTGTAGAACACAGATAAACCATATATTATTGTAGACGAGTGTTTATTGTCTCAGTTTCAGTATGAATGAAACCCATTCAATTTTGCGTAAAAATAGAAAAATTAAAACCTCTCTCGTAAGAAAAAATAAGCAGACATATACCAAACCACGCTTTGTTTCAATGCACAGAAGTTTAAGGGAGTATTTTGTTAATTTGTTGCAAAAAAAAAAAAACTGAAGTGGCAAGATACCAGAACCGAACCGATCCGAAAACCGTGGCTAAAAACCGAGGTACGTATTGAACCATGGACTAACTGTATTGTTGCATCCCTAGTATAAACACTTATTGTCTACAGTAGCGATCAAAACGAAACTATCTTGTATGTATTAACGCTTAACCTCTTCCGCCAGGAGGTGGCGACAACTGCCCGTTTAAAACATGTATGTTACTGAATCATTCATTCAGGAGATTTCAGTAGTTAAGTCTTAATGAAGTGAAGTGAGACAATGATTCCTTCACTGAATGTTTTTTTGTTGTTGTTGTTGTTGTTTTTTGTTTTGTTTTGTTTTGTTTTTTTTGTTTAAATGTATATATGTTTTTAAAAGACTTAAGCAATTAACAGTTTGTCAGAACCACTAGTAAATTATGTTATTTTGTTTAGTTTTCTAATCTTTTTTCTCCAGAATCGTAAGAGAATCGTGATCGTACATTTTTTGGAATTTTGTCTTTTTCAGTTGAATAAAAGACTATTTTCCCTATATATTTAATCATTGACGATTTCTTAAGAAAAGTTTAAAAATCTTGTCTCGTCTCGTTCTCATGAACCCAGTCTCGTGTCTCGTCTCGTCTCGTCTCGTGGGATAAGTGTCTCGTCACACCCCTATAAGATATTATCATAGTTTTTATTAATAGTTTGATTTTTTTTTTTTTTTTTTGGCATTTTAGTATTTAAAATATTCTATTTTTCTAATATATTGTTTTATTTCAAGCAGCATTGATATAAAACTATAAAATCTGACTATAAAACCATAACTCTTTCAGAGCTAAAGAAACTTTATTTAACTCTACTTGTTATACACTTGTGAGCATTTTCTGAGGGCTGTAAAACCTCAAACTAATCTGGCAACACTAGATCTTAAATAATCACATTAGTGAGCAGTATAATCATTTCACTTGACATCCATCAGTAATCAAAACTGGAAAAACATAAGCATAATTAACAAAGACCCCACAGCAACCGCCATCAAACTAATTCATGAGATCACTTAATACATTCCTGAAGCAGAAGCACACATCAGCAAGATCACCTGATTAGTCAAACATCATTTTATCCTTTAAAAAATCATAACTCAAGGGCTTTCAGTGTCATAGTCGTGTGACATTAGACCTTCACTCTCCTGTTAATTTCCTCTCAATGCTGTCTAATCCTGCAATCCCGGTTCCCCAGTGGAATAATAACAAATTACATTACACCTCTCAAACAATTCAAGTCATTACTGTCGATTTAGTACTTGCTCACATTCAAGGGTTTGTTTTCCAGAAACACACATCAACATAATTGCCTTTTAAGTGTTTATAAAAATAAAGTGGTGGACTGCTATGCTTGTTGAACTGCAGTGTTTGAACACAATGGCCTACTGTATTTCTCAGAATCAAACGGAAACAATGAAAGGGGACCATGTTCTAAAACAATCGGCGCTTTCTCCATTCAAATTTGTAGCTTTGGGAGTCTGAGTTTTTCATGTGGAGAGACAAAGAAATTGAATTAGGCTCCCGAAGTTTGTAAGCCCTCATGCAAAAACAACCACTGGTGCTTGTAGAAAGCTCAAAACATAATTTCCGTAACACCTGATGCACGCTCTCAGAGATGGACGGGTATGCTGTTTACATTTACTGCATGGTTACTGTTAAAATGTGAACTTGTACACACTGTTATTATAAAAGAAAAAAAGACTGTTCCCTGTAATATGCCTATATTGATTTTAACCAGAACACAAACAAAACACGCAAAATCAAAATGGGGGTTAGGAGATTTAGATCGAAATAAACAAGCACATAAGCCTACCTGCTCAAGTTATCCGAGCTCCGGTTGTGTTCACTCCAAAAGGCCAAGTGTCCGAGTACTCCAGCACGTCTTTTAGTCCAAAATGTGGATATGTAAAGAAAATCATAACTCATGTACATTTACACTAAACTATGTAGACAGGGTTGCCAACTCTCACGCATTTGGCGTGAGACACGCTTTCAGGCTCTGTCTCACGCTCTCACTCTTCCTATGTAAATCTCACGCCAAATTGGCAACCCTGCTTGCGATTTTAAACAAAGTTTCAGCTTTCAAATGTTGTAAGTTTTAATACTAAATCCAAACGATAAACGGCGCATTTAATGTGTTGTAAATCGTAAAATGTAGCGCTTCTGTTAACGCCAGAGCCATTGAAAAACAGAGCTGCGACAAGCTTTGATTTCGCCGGCGTCGCCGCCAGGCGGTCACGTGATTCACGGAGCTCTCAAAACAAACCAACATTGACAGTATACTTGAATGTGTTTAAGTAGGATAGAGACGACGGCTTCCCTATACAGGTATTTGCAGCAATTTTGGTAAACATTACAGCATATTATTCATTGATTTTTACGTCGATGACATTTACAGTATAATTTTATTTTGGAGAGTGATGGAGAGGCAACCCTTACGAA
Source organism: Labeo catla (assembly GCA_012976165.1). Taxonomy (NCBI): domain Eukaryota; kingdom Metazoa; phylum Chordata; class Actinopteri; order Cypriniformes; family Cyprinidae; genus Labeo; species Labeo catla. The sequence goes on from VONZ01000085.1 coordinate 107,383, forward strand.
AACTGAACATGGTTTTACTACAAATAAAATATATTTGCTACTATAGTTAAACCATGGTAACCACAAATTAACCATGGTCTTGCTACACTAATCACAGATTAACCATGGTATATGTAGTAAAACTATGGTTATACAAATTGTAATAAATGCGCCAAAAAACATGATTACTACACTTTTACTATTATAACACCATGGTTAATTTTCGTAAGGGTTAATATGGTTTTCTTGTATTTAACCCTCAGGTATTGCTTACTTATAATGTGACCATACAGCTATTAACTATTATACCATAACTATTTTTCAGTTAAATAAATGTATTTTAGAAATCTATATTTTAGTTCAATAATTTGTAATATCCATTAATGACTTAAAAAAAACCTCCAAGCTAAACTTAAAAGTTGGCAACCCTGGCTATACTTTTAGTCTGTAAAAATAGGGCACAATCTACTATGGTAATATGAAGGATTTTTCCGTATTGATTTTTCACGAGTTTTGTACCTGCATTTTAAATTACCCACTGTATTTTGTGTTTTTTTGGTTACAGGGTTACAATGGATAATGGATAACAGATAATGTCCTGAAAAATTACTAGTACCTTTTCCATTTTTCTCAATATTTTTTTTTTACAGTGTACTAACTGATTGACAATCACAGGTACAAGCTAAGGTATATCATAAATGAACAATTATTAAATTATTTAATTATTATTATTAAATTGGAACAACTGCAAATAGCAGCTTTGGTTTCCTCATTTTCTGTAATTTAGATGGAAACTGTGTGCCTTTTTATTGTCTGAGTCACTTAAAACTCAACTCAAAAGTTGCTAAAAGTTGGCAAATAAATTTTAAAACTTGCTAAATTTGTTGCTATGTGCTTTTGGAAGAAAAAGTTGCTTAGGTGGTCTGAAACGTTGCTTAAAAAAAGTTGGCAACACTGGCCGGAGGCCACTCTTGATCTCTTATGACCACGAAAGAGATGGAAAGGATGACAAATGCGGATACCCGTCCCCCCTTTACCACATATAGCAGGATGTTTGTAATAATAGCTAAACCTTTATAAATATAATATGTAAGATAAAAAATATAAGGTTTGTAATAAAAGCATATTTCCTCATTTCACATTCATGTAGACCAATATAAATTCAAAATAAAGAATGTCACACCAAGTGTTTACTGTTTAAGAGCAATTCCAAAACAGATGCTAAGAGGTTTTAGGTTTCTCTAAACTAGGAGTTCCCAACCACATTCCTGGAGCATCTCCAACACTCCAGGAATGTGGTTGGGAACCATTGCTCTAAACCAGGGATTCTCATCTCTGGCTTTCGAGGTCCACTTTCCTTCAGAGTTTAGCTCCAACCCTAATCAAACACACCTGAACAAGCTAGATCTTCAGGATCACTAGAAAGTTGAGGCAAGCAATTGAGTTTGATCAGGGTTGGAGCTAAACTCTGCAGGGAACGTGGACCTTGAGGGAGTTGAGAGCCCCTGCTATAAACAAAAAGTCTTTCTTTAGTCTTTTTAAAGAGCACTTATCTTGATAAAATCCATGAACCACTTTAAATGTAATTTCTTTTTCTTTGTTACAATTATACAACATTTTTGAGGTGAGGTTCAAACTCTCTTCCAGGAAATATAATTCATGAAACCATTACAATCAGAAATGTATGATATCATAAGATACAATATATGAAGAGTACAGATGCAAAAGCCTAAAAGTACATCTGCCAGTTTTCTTTAAAATTCGTATTTCTTTTTGGTGTCTGTGTATAGGTTTCTATGTAAGTACTGGTACTTCTGAATGGGTTGAGGCTGGGATTTAGTGCATTTGAAGTGAAAGTACTTGATGAACATATGTGGAGAGTATTCACTCAGTATCATTATCTCATTTTTGACCAAGATGGCTTTTAGAGGCTTTTGCATTGGAACTCCTCATATGTTTCCATTTAGACAGATGAACAGGGAAAAGCCATACACATTTTGACAGATGAAACATGAAGCCAATAAATGTGAGTTTATTACAGTATATGTGTCACGAATCTGGTCGATGTTCCGCGGTCCGCTCACCACCAGAGGTCACTCTCACCTTATCTCACACTGACTGTTGCTTTACACCCCGGACTGCATCTCCCAGTATCCTTCACGCTGACTGCATCATCGCATGTGACCAATCAGCGTCACTATAAAAGCCCCGGTCTTTCCCCTTGCAAGTCACGGATTGTTGTTGTTGTTATTTCTATTGTTAGCGTTCCCTAGTTTCCTTGTTCCTTAGTTCCTTGTTCCCTCGCCTGGCTCCCCCGTTTTCGTCTGTTCGCCGCCTGCCTATTGGACTCTAGCTCTTGTTTATTGGTTTATTCTCCTAGCCCAGCCCCTTACGGATTACGTTCGCCACGGATCGACCCTCGCCTGTTTCATGGACTTCTATTGTGCATCGCCTTCGTTATACCTGTCTGCCTTTGTTGTTTGACCCTGCCTGTTCGACCATGTATCTGTCTCGTCCCCTGAATAAAAGCTCGCAGATGGATCCGCTCGCCTCTCGCCTCTCACTCCACGTCACAATATGGTTTGTTTATGTTGTTCAAGATATCAGCATAGACAGCATAGATCAGCATATGATTTAAGTTTGTGAATTTATTTGACGTCCTTTAAGTCTCTCCATTCAAAATGTATATGTCTTAGATAACGTTTATAAATCTCATAGTTTTACATTTATCTTCCTCAGACATAAACAGAACATAGTTTGACTTTCAATCTATTTTGTTTTCAGACAGATACAAACAGGTTCATGTTGCATACAATATTTTATGCAAATAAATAAATTGCTTATCACATTCCAATAAATATGACTTCTTCATGATAAATATGATTTCTTATGACCTCATAGACCAATTCTTTATGTCAGGTCAAATTTTAATTAGATTTTTTTTTTTTTGTCTTATAGAAATGTCTTAAAAATTAAGTGTCCATTTTATGGCAGCAGTAGTCTGTAAGGGTTCATGAACTGCAAACATTTTAGTCTGAGCACATCATATTCACGTCTATGCTTAAAAAGGAGGTGAAAATCAGGTGAGACGTAAAATAAAATCCAAAAATCAATAACCCACTTTAATGTAAAGACTTACTTACAGAACATATTGTTTTCAACCACATGTGTGCCCCACTCTCCCAGGCACCAGTAATCACTTGAAGTTCAAGTGATTGCTTGAATTCTCAGCATGATTGAGGTTATGGGTTCACAGACATGACCACTCACAATAAACCAACTCTGCTACACCACCCATTTAATGGCTAAGTAAATTGTGTTTAACTTTTAATTTTCTTTCCACTAGATATTAATTTACAATAAAAGTGCCATAATATTTTAATGTCCTTGGCTGCAAGGTCAAGGCAGACACTACAACGTAATTAAGATAAAATTAATAGAAGGCATTTATGACTTAATTTGCTGCTGTTTAATTGAAAAATATGGCCAGATTTTATCCTCTAGTACCACACCATTGAAGTAATTTTTTTACTTGCGTGAAGGGGAAAAAATACCTGTTCACTTCTCTCCTCCCCTTAATTTATATTTTGAGTAGGTTCATTTCTAGCTTCTACAAATTGTTGTGTAATCTGTTCACTTTGTATTGTTCATTACAAATGCATCCCATTAGTCAAGAGCTGACTTTCATACTATATGTTGTGGTTTTATGGCCTAGAGAAAGCGCTCCAAGCGAGTCCTTATTCTACGTTTTAGTGAAAATATGGAAACTCTGTGAGAAATGGGCATCTGGGGGATATTACAGCGAAACCGCAGCGCTATATGACAGAGTTGGTTACTGAGGTCTGAACAGTGCAGTTTTGCTGAAACGATTCTTCTTTATAATATATCAGCTTGTTTTGACCTTGGTGTGGATACGCAGATAAGTCCAAAGAAAAAAAATCTCCAGAGGAGAGGAGTCAGAGGAAATCTACAGCCACTGCTGGCCATAAATTTATCACAATGTGAAGCGAGGAAGATCAATTATTTAGTCCGTTAGACAAGGCCACAATGAATAAAAGGACGAGGAGAAGAAACACATCGTGAGGGTAGATCAGCTTGAGAAGAAAAATGTTAAAAGAATAAACAACTATGTTGGGGACAAATGAATGAGACGCTGCTAGCCAGAAATAAGATCAATACAAACTTGAAACTTTGAAGGAGAGCACATGCTGTTTGTGTGATGACACAAGTCTAACATAGTGCATATTGTTATACGACTTGCAGTGTTTCATTATTACAGGGAGTGCTAACAATGTCTTCGCCTTTTTCATTAATAGGCACTCAGAAGTCTATCTACAGCAGCTGAATCTCTCAAACTCGCTGCATGCCCAAAACACCCAGTTTACTGACACATTCTGTAGGCCGTTCAAATTGGGGGGGCTGACATAATTAGTGTAAAGGTTTGACTCCAAATTCATCTCTACCTCAAACCAGAGAGGAAGTGAGTAGCGCTCCACAGGCTGCTTTTTGATGGGCCTGAGGTTATAAAAATGTCATTTCTACCCCACAAGGTGGCTTGCGGGGAGCCATGATGACAATTAATTCTCCTTCTGGTTATGACAGTGACAAAATACCGCCTGCTTCAAGCTTCATCCCCATTTGGAATGGAAATAAGCTTTCCTCTCGTTTGCTACAAGAAAAATGATCCTCTATATTTATCTTATAACTTATCTTTCCTGGGGAATTATAGGAAAGTGGGTCAAGTGATAAGTTGATTAACCGTTTGACGTCTTTGTACGGGTTATTGTGACATACATATTACAAAAACATGGGTTAAATGATTTATTTTCTTTGTCTGTGTTAGTTAGCAGCTATGAAATGTGTGTGTGTATGTGTGTACTTGTTTTTGCTACATTGTGGGGACCAAATGTCCCCATCGAGGGGAGTAAAACCTGATATTTTTTGACATTGTGGGGACCGCAATGTCAAAAATTGTAATGTTAAAAAATTTTAATAATGTTAAAAAATTATTAAAAATAGTAAATGGTGTTTATCTGAAAGTGTAACGATGCAAACATGTTTTCTGTGAGGGCTAGGTTTAGGGTTAGGGTTGGGTTAGGGGATAGACAATATCGTTTGGTCAGTATAAAATCTATAGAAGTCTATGGAAAGTCCCCACAATTCACAAAAACAAACGTGTAGTGTGTGTGTGTGTGTGTGTGTGTGTGTGTTTGTGTACCTGCCTCAAACTGGCACCTAGTAGCATTCAATAACACAAAACTGCATCTGATATTCTTCTTGTCAGATTGGATTCCAGGATATGGGTTTGGAACAGCATTTCAAGTTTTGTATGTCAGATAAATTAGCTTAGAAAGAAAACCAAACATTTTTCTGTATTCCCACAACACAGTGTAATTGATTGGTGCATCCCAAATTGGTCTGTATCAGGAGATGGGAGGTATGCCAGCCGTCACACTCAATCAACCTCTCTGCATCTGCAAATGTCAAAAGAAACATGAGGTGAATGGAAATGCCTGGAAGACAAAAACCTATACCAGTAACCTACATAAGTGAAACTACTGGAGTGTCGTGACCCAAAAATGGGATTTGTTTTGATAGACAGTGGGATTGTAAATAATCAACTGCAACTACATCGAATTGTGTGTATTTGGTATAGCACAATTAGACTTGTGAATTTTCAAAAGGGAGAACTTGCTTCCCATTTAAACTGTAATTTATATCATTAAAACTCAAGATTTTAGCATTGTAATGGATAAGACAATGGATAAGGTCTTGGTGGAATAGATCTGCCATGCTGTTGCTTATTGCTGTGTTGTAGATTATTGCTGCTGCTGCAAAGCAAGTACAGGAACTTGCTACTGCTAATACATATGCCAGTACGGTGCTGTGAGTTTTTAAGACATACTGCTGCTGCACAAGTAGCATATACAGTTTAATAGGGCAGTTGTGGCCTAACGGTTAGAGAGACTTGTAACCTGAAGGTGGGTTTGAGTCTCAGGTTCGGCAGGGATTTTAGGTGGGGGGAGTGAATGTACAGCGCTCTCTCCACTCTCAACACCACGACTGAGGTGAGTCCCTTGAGCAAGTCACCGAACCCCCAACTGCTCCCAGGGTGCTGCAGCAATATGGCTGTTCATGGTGTGTGTGTGTTCACTACTGTGTGTGTGCACTTGGATGGGTTAAATGCAGAGGACAAATTCCAAGTATTGGTCGCCATATGGCCACACATCACATCCTTTCCTTTATAATAACTCGTAGCAGATATATACAGGTTGAGCTGGGGCTGTGAAGTGCGCTGCAAAATGCTTAAGTGAATGCTAAACAGACATTTGATTGTAAAGCAGCAAGCTCATTGGCTGTGTATGCAACATAAACCAATCAGCTTGTGCCAAGTAGTTTAACGCTGTGAATGTCATCTTTTTGCGTTAACAACCCATTAGCCTGTGACATCTAGAGATTCATGATAGAACTTGGTATTAATGTGAAAGGTGGTGTGTCCATTCAAATTCATTGACCTGTCACTTATTAACTGATCAAAATTGAGCACAATTGTCACTTATTAGTATGGGTAATATTAATATACTGTTCAGCACAGTTATATTTATTTCATGTGTTGGACTAGTGAATCACACTCCTTCTGTTTATGCATTTATAAACTTGACAGTTTTTGTATTCAGCTTATGTAATTTTCATAATTTTGCATATTCAGGCCTATGTGGTTTATTGCAATGCTCAAAGTACAAGAAAATTTTATTTTTAGTAAATGCTTAAAGGGTACATTACCCAAAATGAACATTCTGTCATCATTTACTCACCCTCATGTCATTCCAAACCTGTATGAGTAAACCTGTATATTTGTGGAAAACACTGAAAAAAAAATAAAATAATAATAATAAAATAAAATAAAATATCTTTTACATTCCAAAGAGGAAAAAGTCATACAGGTTTGGAACAACATGAGGGTGAGTAAATGATGACAGAACTTCCCATTTTTTGGGTGAACTATCCCTTTAAGGTTCTGTAACAGCTTGTACACTTACTCCATGATGGTAAATGTCTGTTAGTTTCAAAACAAATACTTTGGGTTTTCTTAATGCAACATTCATTAACATTGTTCTCATGTTGTTTGTTGATTTTGACCAGTGCATATCTCACTATGGAGTAATTAAGCACTTCACACTGATACATAGTTATCATAAAGATGGATGATATGACAGCAGTGGGTAAAACAATTTCTACAAAATTGTCTTAGATTTGATTAGCGAACAGTCTGTCTGATGGAATCTGTGATGTGTTTGTTTTTAGTGATAGTAACTTAAAATATGTTGATGCTTATAAATTAAACAGACATAGTGTTATTTTATATAGCTATTTGAATGATTCATTAACATGAAATTATCTTACTTAAGATTAAAATGTTAATTGTTTCCAATAAATTAATTGCAAAATTACACTTTTTAGAATTAACTGAAAGCCTTTCAAATAGTAAGCAAGCAGCCTCTTTATAATGCATGCTCCTTCATTTCAATTAAAAACAAAATTCATTCACGATTAATTACGGTAAGAGCAATATACACCCCCAAATGTATTTTTTCCCAGTGCCGCCTGAATAATTACACACTAACATTTGGTATTGTTTTAATTATGCATTCTGCTGAGATTTGTGCTTTGTAAATAAAGCGATAATTCTACTCTATTCTATTTTCTTTCATTTTCCTCCCAGCTATCTCAGTTCCCAGAACAATTGGGAGTGATGTTGCCTCCTCTCAATTTCCTGTTAACCTCTGTCGGCTGCCACTATGCCAGTCATCATAAGTATCCTTAGTATCGTCAGTCGCCCCTTTCTCTTTTCTTTTATCTTAAAGCAGGTGAGCTCTGCCCCCAATTTTTACTCTTCTGTCCCCAGCCTCCTTCATGCACTCCTGTACTCGAGAGGCTGTGTTAACAGATTGCCAATAAGCTGCGTGTCAAGCTCCTGCGACACATGTCCCCTGGTCAGAGTAATGGTTCACCCCATGGGAGAGGAGCTCTTACCCATCATAGAGACCTCACTGTTTCATTGTCAGCTCCCTCTAAGACTATTCAGTGTGATGAGGGGTCACAAGTTAAATGGCTCTTTATGGGATAGAAATCTCCACTAGGAGTAGGAAGGTTTTGACTGGTGACTTGTTAAGAACGGTTAATAGTACCAGCAAACAGGGTTTAAATGCGAGTTAAAATTAATATTGGTCAGTAAATAAAACAGTTACTCACCAGTGGCTGATAACTTTATTCGGAACTGCGATGTACTGCAAAATGAGGGGACAATTGTAAAACTTTTCCTTTTTGAAAGCTTTTGCTATGTTATTAAATGTATAAATAAAGGTAATGCTTCACTTGGAGTCTGTCGAGGTTCATATCATGCAGTGTAAATTGCAATTTGGCATCAAAGTTAGCTATATACAGTGTCCTCTATTAATATTGGCACCTTTGGTAAATATGAGCAAAGGTAGCTATGAAAATAAATTTGCATTGTTTATACTTTTGATCTTTCATTTAAAATAATCACAAAATTCTAACCTTTCATTGAAGTGAAACAATTAAAATTGGGGGGAAAATTTCATTATGAAATAAATGTTTTTCTCTAGTTCACGTTGGTCATAATTATTGGCACCCAATTATTGCAACCTACTTTTCTCAAGATAACTGCTAAGGAGTTTTTTCCTATAATGCCTAAAGAGTTTGGAGAACACCTGACAAGAGATCAGAGACCATTTCTTCATGCAGAATCACTCCAGATCCTACATATTCACAGCTTCTTTTCTTTAGAAGCTTAATTTTGTGCTCAATGACACATTTTTTCTGTTGATTTTGATGTTTGTTTTGGATCATTGTCCTGATGGAAGATCCAACATTTGTAACAGAGGGAGTCAGGTTTATGTTTTTTATCTGTTGGTATTTGCTAGATTCCATGATGCCATGTGTCTGAACAAGATGTCCAGGACCTCTTGCAGAAAAATAGGCCAACAACATTAAAGATCCAGCAGTATATTTAACCGTGGACAATGGGGTACGTTTTATCCCTGTTTGCACCGAATCCATCTGGTGGGTTTGCTGTGTTTTTTTTTTTTTTTGTTTGTTTGTTTTAGTTTCATCTGACCATAGAAGCCAGTCCGGTTTGAAGTTCCAGTCATGTCTGAATAAGCTGGAGTTTTGTTTTTGGATTTTTTCTTGAAACTCTTGAAACTTTTTTGGCTTTCTGACCCCAAGACTCAACTAATCTCTGCAATCTCTGCTGTGATCAATAGAGAGTCTTTGGCCACTTAAACTCTCCTCCTCACTGTACATTAGGACAATATAGAAACACGTCCTCTTCTAGGCAGGTTTGTCTCATCTTTAGTGTATTGGAACTTCTTAATCATTGGACTGATAGTGGAAATGGGGATTTTCATGGTTTAGCTCATTTCTTACAGCCACTTTCTATTTTGTGAAGCTCAACAATCTTTGGTCTATACTCTTTGGTTTTCTATATTCTTTCTATATATCTATATTCTTTGGTTTTACTCCTTGTGATGGATATGTTCTCATATTTATAATCCTGTAGAACAGGAAGTCATGGCTGGACAATTTCATGGTCCTAGTAAATGTAAATATGAATGGGGATATATTTCAGAGATATTTTACTCATAAGAATTTCTATGGTGTGCCAATAATTGTGGGCAACATGCATTGGAGAAAAACATTTATTTCATAATGTAACTGTCCCCACACTTTTAATTGTTCTACTTTGATGATAGGTTAGAATTTTGTGAATTTTTTTGAATGAAAAATCAAAAAGATAAACAATGCAGATTTATTTTCACAGCCACCTTTCCTCATATTAACCAAGGGTGCCAATATTAGTGGAGGCCACTGTGTGTGTATACACACTACAGCACAGAATAAACACAAAAAATGAAGGGGTGACATCATCATAGTGTAAAATAAACAACATTACTCTTGATCCCCACACCCACCAAATGTGTATAAAAATTTTATTGAAACTAAGGCAAATACCATAAATCATCCCAAAGCTGGACAACTGTACATCACATGGGTTAAAGGGGTCATCGGATGCCCATTTTCCACAAGTTGATATGATTCTTTAGGGTCTTAATGAAAAGTCTATAATATACTTTGGTTAAAAATTCTCAATGGTTGTGTAAAACAACACCCTTTTTACCTTACTAAAATCAGCTCTGCAAAAATCATCCTGTTCTGGTCGAGGCTGCTTTAAATGCAAATGAGCTCTGCTTGCCCCGCCCCTCTCTTCTCTCTGTGGAGTGAGGAGCCTGTTTACTTTGGCCACATTTAGCCGCGTTTAGCCGCTAAACTTGCTAACTAGCACGTTATTAGGAAAGGTAATTGCAGAGATTCATTAAAAAAAACCCTTATACTCACTTCTGCTGTAGGTGAAGCTGGATCACGAATGATTTGCGCGAACATAGACGCATTTATGTAGATCGGGAGGCGCATTCACTTCACAAACAAACTTAATCCACTGCATTTTCAGCAGCTCAGATGTCGGGAGTAAATGACGATCATTACTTTATTATATCCAGCAACACAACACTTCAATCGGATATATTCTTGTCTAACTTACATCCCTGCTCCAGCATCAAAACAATGAAGGTGGACTGTTACACCTGATCTGAGGTAAGACGCTCATGTCAATCAACTATCGTGGGAGCGGCCTCTGTCGGTGTGACGACACACTGACTGGCATCTGAGAATGGCTCGATTTGAAAAAGGGGATATTATTTTTACAGGTTAATTAAAAACCACTGCATGGATTTTTATCATTATAGGGTAGATTTGAAAATACACTGCCAACACACAGTAATATTCAAACAGCATGTAAAAGTGAACTTTGCATCCGATGACCCCTTTAAAAAAATCATGATCATGAAACAAAATCACATTTAACTACCTAGGGTCAAAACTGACCCCAAACATCCCCACTGTACACCCTAAATGTAAATGTAAACCTGTTTTGCTGGGCTTAATCTGCTTCCTCATATTGCCTCTTGTGGCTGTATTCTTTACCTCCTTTTCCAGCTCTAAAGAAATGGCTGAAGCCCCTCTCATCATTCTCAGAGAAATTGATTTTCCCCTGACAAGCTCATAACACTCAGCTTCATCTGATGCAAGGACAGTTAACAGGTAAACTCCACTCCACTCTCCTCTGCAGACCTGAGGCTAGAATGCCAATTAAATAAAAAAGGCCTTTTTTCTTGCAATATTTTATTATGTTTATCTCTTGAAAAGGTGATAGAAAAAACAAGCAACCATCAGCAGCCGTTGCTGGGAACAAAAGCTATTGCTCGACAGATGAAATTGATGGCCTCTTGCTGCTGTCAGATCCAAACCAAATAAACATCCACAGCGTGTTTCGCTCTATTGCATCAATGTTACAGCTTTGTGTTCCAAGTGGTTACAGCATAATCAAAGTCGAGCTGAGAGTGGGCATCATGGGGCACTGCACACTGCTCTTCTTCAGACAGCAGAATTGGGGGACAACAGGAACTATTGAGTTGCACTTTGAGGTGCACAAAGGAAATAAAGTCAGCTGTGTAAAGCGCATATTGTCAAACAAAGTAAACTGTTATCTTGACAGGCAAGACACAGGGACCATCACTACCGACTGTTATTCAAACAGTCACACAACTTCCTGTCCTCCCACTTCTGCTCCATGTAATTAGCTGAGAGCAGCGATGTACTAGATGTCAGTTCTTTTAGCTTGGACGTGGTACTTTTCCCCCCAGGTGCAGTTCTGTTGCTCTGCGGGGCTGGTGCGGATCCAGAGGCTCAGCGCCTTGTAGGATGTCAGAACAAGTTTAGAACAAGTGCCTCAAACAGCCTTTCAAATGTAATACTTTAGACAGAGCAATGGACTGCACTGAACAGAGTACACCACGGTCCAAATGTTTGGGGTCAGTTAAAATGTTATTTTACTTTTATGTATTTATTTATTTATAAAGTTAGAAATTAATACGTTTTTAAGCAAGTATGTATTAAACTGTTCAAAAGTGCCTTATTGATTAAAATTGATTAAAAGTGCTTGAACAATGTCTGTAAGATGTCAGTTTTACATACATTCTAAATCATAAACATCTTAAAGACATCAAATAGACATTTACAAGATGTACGTGTGCTATCAGGGCAGTCGTAAACAGCTTAAGCATAAACAGGTCAACACAGGTAGTTTTTTTACTCTTACCCTGAGTTTGTGTGGCATGTAAACACATGAATCTGCTTTCTGACGGCTTATTTAAGTGCACATGTGAGGTACATGACAAAACACCACGTTCAGAAACGCATCTTTAGTGCAGATTCAATTGCATCCAGAGAGACCGAGCATTTTGCAGTAAAGACAAAAGGAAATATATTACAAAATGACCAAGAAAATTATAAAAATGTGTTCTTACGCAGCAGAGGTACAAGTGGTTCAGTCAAAACACTCAATCTGTAACTGCATGAGAGGATAATATGAGCTGTAAGTTTCCCGCTGACAAGTTGCAAGCTCTATTTAACATCACAACTGTTAACATATGGAATACTCTGAGTAAGATACACAAATGATTAGCTACGTTTTGATATAATTACAGGGAAATAACCTGATTTATTAATAAAGTCATGTAAATGTGCTTTACTTGCGTTGTCAGGTTACTGATGTGCTTGTAAATGAGGAAAACTGGTTATTTTAATAACCTGATATTTGTGAGTTATCATTTTATTGGTGTGCATGTAAACATTCAATAAAAATCCATGTCATGACCCCTTTAAAAGACACCTATTATGCCCCTTTTTACAAGATGTAATATTGGTCTTGGGTGTCCCCAGAATGTGTCTGTAAACTTTCAGCTCAAAATACCCCACAGATCATTTATTATAACATCTGGAAAATGTAATTTTTGGGGCGTGTCTAAATAAGATGGTGTGTATCACTTTAAATGCAAATGAGCTGCATATTCCCAGTCAGTCTTTAGAAGAGTGTGTAGCATATACATCTCTGCTTTGCATGCAGCAATAAACAGTCGGTAGTAGCAAACGGTGTTCAGCCGTACATGTGTAACGATATAAAAATGACAGTGCTATGGTTCTTTAAATACATCCTGCGTTAATGGGATCGCGCTTCCTATTGGCTATTGCCCCACGTGTTCACGCAATCTGCAGCAGAGCTATGGAGAACTGCTGTGGGGGAGTCGCTTTTGTTGTAGCTCCACACCAAAAGTTAAAAATATTGTTTCGTGTGAAATGTTAGACGCTGTTTGAAGAGTAATGAACATCATAGACATGGATTGATCTGTAAAGCGAGTTTTCTGTTTGTATACATGTTATTTTGTTACCGTTATTTCCGTCTGATGTACTCTTTTTTTTCCACCTGCGCCATCTTTTCCACGTGCTAACAAAGTGAAATGTATTCTGAATAGGTGGAACTACAAAATTGCTGAACTGCCATTTTGTCTCCTACTGCTCTGTGTGCAGGTAATTGTTTCTTTATTATATAGCGTTTACGAATTTACTGTTTATTCAGTACTGCATTTTCTGTATTAAGTATATGTTTTGTGCTAACTGTGTTTTGTAAAGCACTTAATTCATGGTTTTACTAAGAAATTTCATGATATTTTCATTCACTTTTCATACATGTTCTATAAAATGGATGACGTAAGCTATGTCATTTATGTACCTCATACTATCCTTTCCTTGATGTACAGTCTTTCTATTCTTGTTATTCCTGTTTGATTTAAAAATGTCTTATACGATCACAATGATATAAGTTTAAGAAGAAAAGAAAAAACAGAAGGAAAAGAAAACTGAAGTCTGTTTAATTGTCATGGAGAAATTATCATATTTCAGATTCCTGTTTTTATTTTATTTTTGTATGTTTTGTTTATAATACCATAGTGTTTACTGTTATATTAAGAGCAGCAGAGCTATGGAGAACTGCTGTGGGTGGAACTACAAAATTGCTGAACTGCCATTTTGTCTCCTACTGCTCTGTGTGCAGGCATCAAATAAATTCTAACGTCATCCAAGTCCAGAGTCTGTGTGCTGATGGAGGGTGGGACAAACTGGGTCCGATAAAGACAAGAAAAGTCACACATGTATGAACCGGAATCAGACAGATGAAGGAGAGACTCTGGCAGAAGAAACACCTATGAGAATGAACCAGGACTTGGAATGGTTATTTGATATATTTATGTACTTGTAGAGCTTTCACAGCCCATTTGCAACAACAGATGAGGAGCACACATAAACACAAATACTTTTTCTAACGTTCACTATTCACTTTAACGACACACATGCACAAATGTGGTTAAAGCGTTAGCAAAGCACTAAGCCTTGTACTGCCCTTCATTCACAGAGCAATCTGGAGTAAAATTATTTGCGCAGACATAAACATATTTAGGTAGATTTTGAGGAGCAATACCTTCAAAAATAAAAGTAGTCCACTGCATCCGCAGTGGCTCAGTTGTTGGGAGAAAATGAAGATTCCTATGTTCAGTCTTACATCCAAACACAGAACACTGGGATTGTTTACAAGACATTGTTGAGGTTACAGCTGCTTGAGTGTGGAGAAAACGTGTACAGCATACAACCAAAACAACTCGCTGAGGACAGATACTATGGCACTGCAGGTCTATCAGTCAGCGGACATGGATGGGGCCTACACAATGTGATGTCACACTGCTTTGAGAATCAAAGCCGTCTAGTGAGGCTGATTTGGTTCAATGGGGATTAAAAAAATAAGGAGTGTATGGATTTTTATCATTGTACGGTGGTTGTGTACACTGCCAACACACATTTATGTCATGTAATAGTCCATTTTGCTTAGTAGGTGCCTTTTAAGACACATTTTTTTTTGGGTGGTGGTGGGGGGGGGTTATATAATGGCGCATATTACCAGTAAAATGTAAACAAACCTTAATATATAACCTTGCATGATTTAGTTAAATATTCTTCTCTCATAAATTTCAGTCACAAAAATAACTGTGCCCATGCATTTTCATTGCTAATATTTCACTGCACGTGTTTTGTTTTTTGCTGACAAAAGAGCTTGCTTGGATTTAGTGATTATTGTTGCATTTCGATCAGCGTTTGTAGAGCAGATTTTGGTGTGTTGACATATTGATGACTCTTCAAAAGTTGCAGAAGCAATTTTGTATTCTGCTGAAGTACAAAATTTTAAAATATAAGCACAATAATGCAAGTTTTTCAGAGAAATAACTGTCTGTTTAGGCTCAGGTGATTGATAAGCAATGTGTCCACATCTGAAAAAAAATCTGATTTTCATGATATGTTCAAATGACTGTGGCATATGTCGTACTTCTAGTGCATGAAGAAATTTGCATAGTTCACTATAATGGCTGCCAACATTGTGTCACTGTAGATAAATGCTTTTGCTGTTGGCTGTGTCAAAAGGTTGCATCACAGTTTTTTTTTTTTTATATTGTTTTACATTAGTCAAACAATGATTTACATTGCTGGAATGATCACATGGCCAGGCTCCCAGGCTTGCATTTGGTTGGCCCTTCACTTTGGCCCTGCATTCTAGGTGACAAATCTCTGTGCTGCTTGAGACGGGCATCTCAAGGTGAAGCTAACAGTGGGAAGGGAGAGCAAGACAGACGTTCAAGTGCACTCAAAGTCCCAGTGAAGGTGAGAGTGCAGGATCAGCCAAGCTTAGGGACCTTACTCTGTCCTTTAACACCAGCTTTATTCATGGTTCACACATATAGGGTGCCATATTGGGAGGTGCCATATTCCACCTTCACCCCGGGAACATCCCAGAACAGCAGGGATATTTCATATGGCTACAGAGTAACAGATTGTCTTTAAAATGGTATTCTGTGGAAAATACTGTGGGTCAAATTTAAGCGTAGGCCTATTAACATGTTTAAGTATTATTTTTTTTGACATTTTCTGTCACCAGCATGCAAATTATTCAATGTTTTGTTTTTGTTTTGTTTTTCTTAATGTCTGCCAGTAGTTTTTTTCGGCACTATCTATGTGAAGTTTCTCTCATGCAGTGAAAATCATCCTCTCCATAATTACAACCTGCCTATCACATCAGATAACCAACAGTGATTTACAGGTGCACATACGTGTAAGGACACAAATGTGTTTATCAAGCCTCAGTTGGTTTAAATTGAGTATGTGAAGGTGAAGATCGCACTCTGCACCATATGGTGTATTTTAATTAGATATGTTCTTAAGCAACAAAATGGAGAATTTTACCAACTTATGCAAAGAAGGAACGAATGTAAGAGTTTATCTACCAGCTTTGTAATGATTTAGTGGCATGTAGATTAGGGGGAAAAAATCACTACATATAATTATCACATTTTGGTTGCATAAATATTTGTCTCTTCCACATTTTCTGAAAATTACAGTCCTCAAACACATCTACATCATGTATTCCTACTTGTTCTTACTGGCTGATCCTGTTCTGTCGTGTTTAAAGGCGAATTGTGCTGGTCCTTCATGGTATGGCAGTGTGTTTGACATTCATTGTGGAGGTAAAGTACATGATGGAAATGCTGACATGAGTACTTGTATATATCATATCTGTCAGTCAGGCATGACCTCAAGGATCATATCCATCTTCAAAAATCATAGCTGCAAATGCAAATCCAATACGTTATTCATCCTTTGGACATGATATTCGCATGTCTGATTTCTCTCTCTCTCTCTGCATTTATTGAACAAGAAATTGGAGACAGAGATGGGGAAAAAGGAAAAGGGATAGGGATAGCATGACAAAGGCCAGAATTTAACGTGTGTGTGTGTGTGTGTGTGTGTGTAATTACATATATATAAGGAACGTCATAAATATGCCCCAAATTCATAATTTTGGCAAATACTTAACATAGTATAGAATGTGTGACCTGACATGCTTTCTTGCACCCTACAGACATAAAAATGCACTATCCAGACTTAAATTTTTATAAATTATGAATGAAAACATTTTGTGATATGATGTACATTTTCCATGGTAATGCAATGTCTTATTTTAAAATGCCTTTCAAAGGATGATTTTGAGATTTTAAGTTTTACACTGATATGTAATTTCTTATGATTTCTAAATTGTGATGGGGAAAAACGCAACAAAGAAAGTCTTTTGTGACAAAGGTTAGAACTGATGTTATGATGTAGATTTTTTAAGTTGCACTTAATCTATTACATATTAATCATATTACTTACAAAATACATATTAATTACAAAAATATGGTAAAATATTTATTTAGGAGTCTTAGACCTTTCCAACGATGTATAGTTTGTCATGATTAGATTAGGATTTATTTGTAATACGGTGAAGTAAACTTAGGCGTCCCACAGAGGGGACGGTGACAGTTAAAGGGTTAAGTTGTTATTGTATGGAACTTCTTTGGTCTCTGTAATGAAAGTGGGAAACAATGTTTTGCAGTGTTAGTTTCTGCACACTGACAATGCAAACGTAACTTTGGACTTTATGGTGTAAGTTTGTACAGAAGATTGGTGGTTTTATGTCAGCGAATGACATTTTGCATAAAGTCAGTGACACACTTGGAGGCTCAGGGAAACCATTTAAGT
Organism: Labeo catla; assembly: GCA_012976165.1. Lineage (NCBI taxonomy): Eukaryota > Metazoa > Chordata > Actinopteri > Cypriniformes > Cyprinidae > Labeo > Labeo catla. The sequence continues at coordinate 124,957 of VONZ01000085.1, forward strand.
GGGTTTTGTGCTGAAGATAAGATGTTAATTTGCATAATGCCCTTTTTTCTTAAAATGTTAATGAACCTAAACGTCAACATTATGATATACGTCTAAAACATTGAAGACTGTGAGGCAAAACATGAGCTCATAGATTCAGCCAATATGACACTTTATTCCGATGTTTATTCCTGATCAGAGGCTTCCGTAAATAGTATATAGTGTTACATTTTAACAACATTTGGAAAAAGAAAAAAAGATAATTGTAGCTTAGTGCCCATCTTCTTGATTTATGTCTTCCTTTCTTTCTATCCAGTTATGACTAGACCAAGTTAATTATAGCACATCTCTTGGAATCAGTAAAATAACCTGGTTTTATAGCAGATGTGCTATGCAGGTCAATTCTCTAGACAGTATTTAAGAATATGAGTATATGGTAGAATATGACTATAGATAGACAGACAGACAAACAGATAGATAGATAGATAGATAGATAGACAGATTTTTAATCTCATAACTCAGACTTTTTCTTGCAATTCTGCGCTTATATCTCACAAAGTTTTTTTTTTTTTTCTCATAAGATGTTAACTCAGAATTGTGAGACAAACTCAGTGACTGACTTTTTTTTCTTAGAATTGAGATAAAAAGTCTTTTTTTTCTGTTGTGTAAACTTTCTTCCATAGGTAACCATATAATGAAGATGAAGGCATATTTAAAATGGTCATTTAAAATGCTCCAGATTTCAGGAATCTCTCTGGTTCAGTGCTGTGTCTACACTCTGATTTTATACTTGTAGTCTATGAAAAATGCATACAAAGTATGAGGTTCAGCTCAGAGGTACTCTATTTTCCTGTTCCTTTCTGCTGTCATGTAATGTAGAGAGGCACTAGTAAGAGATTTGTAGAACAATGTGTATTTTTTTTGTAAAAGAGCTCAGTGTGATTAGAATATTCTGGCTTCTTTTTCTCAGCAGACTCTTACACCAGCCAAAATATCCTCAACAGCTCAGATGGTCAGTGTAAGTGTTGTGGTCTGTGTCCAAATCTCTGGATTTATTGTGAAATTAAAGAATGATCACATCAGACGCGGAACAGAGCGTCCTGCCAATTGAAAATAGGCTTCCAATTAGTGAACCGCATTAGAACGATATTTTTCACGTGTTTGTTTGTTTGTTTGTTTGTTCGTTTTAAGTCCATTGGAAGTGTTTTTGACAGACCACAATAATCAGTCCTAATAAATACATTAAAAAGGTGAGTAAAATCACCCATTAATGTATGCTACAGTGTCTGCACATTATAGTAATTACTTGTTCCATATCATATGCACCATATTAGATTATTTAACTTCAGTTTTCTATTTGGTTTTAATGGTGAATACACCTGTGAAGAATAACTAGACAGCTGGTGAAATAGCTCTTAGAAGGACATGGCCGTACATTTAATGAGAATTAATTTCTTTTTGTGAAAACAAACAAACAAACAGCTGCACACTTTTCAATGCACTCGAGCTGATTAGATGAAGTAGTGTTTCGACTGAACGGTTCTTCATCAAGTGCTGATCATTTATATTAACACTTCAATAGATCTAATCCCAACAGTAGCACTACTGAATTGCCTAAAATGCTTTATTTTTTGGCAATTTGTAATGTCTTGTTAGACATTGTATTGGCATTGAAATTTGATATCTGGAATTCCATATTCACTCTGTTGAGGAAACTATCTTATCAATCCAATCTGCGCTGGCCTAAAAAACATGCGAGTACAAGAGTGAGAAGAGAGAACTGTTGATGTGGGTGATGGGATTCTCTGTTTGGGGCACCTGGGAGTCTGGAGGCTCCGGGGCATTTGCCCAACACGTTATGCTCATTTACCAACTGCACTGGTGTTTGTTTGTTGTGAGCTTCACTTCATTGTGTGTGTAATGTGTATCGCTTATCACATTCACATTCGATTACAGGAAGAACAAGACCTGGGGGAGCAGATGCAATTGCTCCCCTGATACGCATGAAAACATACTGCTGCCATTTGCACACAACATTTGGATTTTCCCACCACAAAAAAACACTTTGTGTTTTCTTGACTTGTTTGGCTTCGTTTGACTGCTGAACCATGAGTAGAAGTATAGTGAACTCAATGGAGGCATATGAGCATCCTAAAACAATGTAAGCATATACAAATGAACTTCTTCAGAGTGAAAATCCAACAAGTAATTGCTAAGCTGTGAAGTTAAATAAGATATTGTGCATTTACTGAAGTGTTATTTCAGCCAGCAAGTTCACTCATCTATTTGTTTATTATAGCATCAACATCAACAAATTAGCCTTTGTGTGTTGAGAGCATTTGAAATCAGTTGACACAAAATATTGGCCCAACTATCCTCAGAGAAAGTCAACTGGACAAAGCTTGAATAAATTATATGGCTATTGGTGTAGGATAATTGTGCTGTTGCTGGATTTATTTTATGCTGTTGTTATTAGTGTTAGTTTGTTGTTATGTGGTGATGCTCATCTTTATATAAGGGTTGTTGTTTACTGAATGTTTGTTATTTTGTGTTGAGGACTTGTGCCTTACTTTTTAAAAAGAGGAATCTCTTTGTTTTAAAATTCTTCTGTAAGAATCGTATGGAAAGCAATCAGTCACCTAAAACTGCATTGTAAAGAAAGAGTCTTTTGTTGCTAATTGAAAATTTATTGAGCAAGAGATCTGTAGCAGCAGTGACAAGTTTATTGGCTGAAAGTTACAGCATTTAATCAACCAATAAATTCAAGCTGGCTGCATTACTGAGGACAGTTACACAAAACCCTTGCTCTGCATTAATGTTTTTACTTTTTTACAGTGCAAAGCTAATTTTTGCCATTTTAGTTGTATGAGGGACTGAAATGTTGAGAAGCAAAATTATATATACTGTATATAGTCACATGGCCATTATACTTCTTGACATTTAATTTTTTTTACAGTGCTTCCCCTTATGTGAATGATCTCCAAGATGCTTTTTGGGTTATTTTTAAATTCAACGTTCTTTCTATTTTCACTGCATCATTTAATTTTACAATGGTGAAGTTTTTTTTGGCTCAGGGTGTAACAGTAATAGTCTGTGTCAGGGAGAACCTATTAAGTTCAACAAAGTTCCTCAACTTTTTATTCCTGAATTATAGAAGTCTCCAACTTGAATCAGTTTTGTTTGATTAGAGGGACATCCAAATGTGACCAGAACTGAGACTCCTTTAAAAAAGCCAAAAAAGTTCAGTGACTTTGAAAAAAAAAATGATTTACAAGTTTTTGTTCTTGATTTTTTTTTTATTTACTTTTGTGTAATTCATACATACTACAATACAGTGCCAGATGAGACTCACCCAAATGTGTTACATTTAATTTCAAATTATAGGCATCACTTCCTCCCTTTGCTGCTTTAACATGTACTGGTATCCAGTACTGGTGATGAGGCCAGGCTCACAGTCTGCATTCCAGGTCATCCCAAAGGTGTTCAGTGGAGTTCAGTCTGGGCTTAGGCAAGTTCGTCTACACAGGACTCAGTAAACCATTTATATATGGATTTCAGTTTGTTCATTGTCAAGCTGTTGTTGTTCATCGTTTCATTACTATACGACAGATGTCTTGGAATTAAATTAGTTGCATTTATTTGACTATATCTCTGCTTGAGCATTAATGCCAAGTTCTGTTATAAAACTCTAGATGGCACAGGCTGATGGGTCTTTTACGCAAACTGATGTGCTAAACTACTTGGTACAAACTGACTGGTTTATGTTGCATACGCAGCTAATGAGCTCACTGCTTTACTTTTAAATGGCTGGTTAGTATTCAATAGAGCAGTTTGCAGCACGCTTTCAGAGTTCTCCAGCTCCACCTGTATAGATCTGCTATGGGTTACTATATATGCTATTTGTGCAGCAGCAGTGTCTTAAATACTCACAGCACTGTATTGGTGTATTTATTGGCAGTAGCATGTTCCTTTACTTGCTTTGCAGCAGCAGCAGCAGCAATTCAGCAGCGTAGCAGATCTATTCTATAATACACTAATACATTATCATTGCCATATCCATTACCATGCTAAAATCTTCAATGAGTTGTTATGATAGAAATGTATTGCATGTATACTTTAGAACTGCCTGATCCTTTTCCCCAAAGGGTGTCTGTAATGTCATGTTGGTCTCATTGATGGGATCTTCCATTGGATCTGACCCAGTCCTTCGACCCAGTGGCACTTCAGTCAATGTCAGTGTGACATTCGGGGCTGTAGCTCCATCTGTAAGCTGCCAAAGAGCCTCCTCAATAAAGTAGTGGCTGCTATCCAATTCACATACTTGCACTAAAAGTGCTTCACTGATGATGGGAAGGTACATCAAACTACTCTCAGAAAATCATGTTGGAGTGTGTTGTAACACAGTGTCCATACTACCATGTCAATACCACAGATCTCCTTGCCACATACTCCCTGCTTTTTACAAATCTTGTTTGTCCTCATATTTAAAAACTTAACCCTAGTGCTGTGCTTTAGAATTAAATATTCCAGTTAAAAATTACAAACCTTTTGGAAATTGATTGCAAATCACTCATTATGTTCTATTATCACCTTGGATTCTCTTTTTAAACTTTCTTTCAGTTAGCACAGATTTTGTATTTCTTTTTGGAACTAACTGATCTGTGCCATCTAATATTTGGTTATAACATTTGGAATACCACAAGTGTAAAAAGGTGCAACAAAATCCCAAGAAATACAAAAATGATTGGGAGCTAACTGAGTTAGCAAAATTGGTAATTTTTAGTTTAATGTGATAACATTAACTAGCATTTTTTTTGGGAAAAGTCTCCTCTTCCATTGCACAATAAGAAAAGTGGGGAAAACTTTATATATAACATGAATTAGCATAACAAGCAAATTTTGTTGTTGTTGTTAAAATATAATTTTGTAAAATGTTTTACATGCATGACATCCCGCATTCTTGTGCCATAAAATTTACCACCTTACAATTTCTTAGTTTTTCTATTCTTTCCCCTTTTTACTACATCATAAAAACTGGTGCAACGCGTTCTCGCTCCCAACTCGTCACATACTGACGATTGGTCAAGACCCCTTGGCGTCCCTTTTTTGATGCTCAGATTACCCCTTTAGCATCATTTTTTGACACGCAGCGTCCTCCATTGTTTTTAGTCAGTTGTCATTTCACAACAGCATGATGCAATCGGTCACGAGACACCCAAGAGCCAATAGCATTTCACAACCAAGGCCTGCTTCTTCTGGTGGCATTTTTTGAATTCGCGCAGACTCACGACAGACTGCAGTGCAGCACAGTTTGCATTGAAAAAAAAAAAATCACACCCCAACATATATGCAATAATGGCAATATTATTACCCAATATATAATTTAATCATGATGATAAAATTCCCAGTGCCTTTCGTGTCAGCACATTGACGCAAGGGTTTCTTGTGTAAAGTACTGGAGGACCCTGCACGTCGAAAAATTATGCTAAAGGGGTACCCTTGAGTGTCAAGAAGTGACGCCAAAGGGGTCCTGACCAAGCGTCAATATGTGAGTTAGGAGTGAGAACGTGTTGACTGGTTATAATAAATATTGTCATGTTTGTGAATTACTTTGAGTTATGTGTCCCGTGGTAATAACTTACAGTGCATGTTTTCCATTAATGATAAACAGTACAATAGTGTTGATAGACACCATCACTGTGGTTTGTGTATGGAATGTAAAGTACTGTTGAAATCAAGTATGTATACGAAAGCAAAAAGAAACAAATAAAGGATAAACTGTGCAGTACGACCAGTGCAAGGCTGACCTGTTTATGGTTTATGAGAAATAGTGTTTGGCTTCCCATTCAGCTCATGACAGAATAGGCTGTGTGACTGTGAGGAATGATTAATGCGAGAGCTAGTTTGGCATGCAGATGTGAGGGACTAAATAAAATAAATACAGATTCCTCTCTGGATATTGCTCATGTGCCAGTGATTACTCCTACATGTGCACCCTGCTCTAAACCATTACTCTCACTTGCCTTGTTTACCATAACCCTACTCTTTCTTGTTGGGTTTTTGTTTTTTGGATGGATATTTGAATTTGTTAGCTGAGCAGAATGCAGTTGCTTTTGACCTGTTTTCTCACCTTTTGCTTTTTGGATTGTTTCTTGGATTGATCATGTAGTAAACTGGGCCAGCTGCATAAACCTAGCCACTATGCTAAGACTGTAATCTGAACAACAAATAGAATCGTAATCTGAATAAGTAGCAGTTAGCAAAAGGCTAATGAGTTTTTTTTTTTTTTTTCAGATTCAAATGAGATCAATCTATGCTTATAAGATAGTTGACTAGTCTTAAAGGATTAGTTCACTTCCAGGCTAAAAATTTCCTGATCATTCACTCACCCCCTTGTCATTCAAGATGTTCATGTCTTTCTTTCTTTAGTCCAAAAGAAATTAAAGCTTTTGAGGAAAATTTTGAGGTTGAAGGACCAAACTGCAGTTTCAATGCAGCTTCAAAGGGCTCTGCACATTCCCAGACCAGGAATAAGTGTCTTGTCCAGCGAAACATCATTTATTTTCTTTAAAAAAATTAGAAATTATATACTTTGTAATCACAAAAGCTTGTCTTGCACTACCACGTCTTCACACATTACATAAATATGCGTGATGTAAGCAGAAGTACCAACCCAGTGTTTACAAAGTGAAAGTGCATAGAAAGTCAAACGCCCTTTACAAAAAAAGGTAAAACAACGATGTTGGATGATTTTGAAGTTGGAAGAAAAAATGAGATGGAGTGTTTATCCTACCCTACCTTTTTGAACCGGAGTACACAGATAACGTACTAACTGCGTGTGACCTTTTCTAACGTGATTTCACGATACATAAAGACACGTATGCGCATCACATAACTAGTGCATAATGAGCATTTGTGGCTAAAATGATCGTTTCCTAGATAACATCCTTATTCCTCGGCTGGGATCGTGATTTTGAAGCTGCACTGAATCTGCAATTTGGACCTTCAACCTGCTGATCCCCATTGAAGTCCACTATATGGAGAAAAATCCTTGAATGTTTTCCTCAAATACCTTAATTTCTTTTCGACGGAAGAAAGAAAGACAAAACCATCTTGGGTGACATGAGGCTGAGTAAATTACCAGGAAATTTTTATTCTGGAAGTGAATTCCTGGATCTTAAAGATCTATTATTTCCTTCTTCTTTCCCCCTTTTTTCCCCTTTTTGTTAAGCAAAGTGTCTCCTGTCAACAAGTACAATAATACAACAAAAAGAATACATTTTCTTTAATGGATGTCTCAGTTGGAGATTGTTCCAATAACCACTCTATGTTACAACAATCGTAAATGTTTCTGCATTTCAATAATTGACACACCAGTGTGATATAATAACAACAGTGAACATCTCACCCGCTGACTAAGCTGACTCCAATCTCATCCACTGCCATATTGGCTAATGGGTTAATGGCAGGCTCTTAATTGACTTAACTGTGGTATCTAGGAATTTTTCTGTGTTTTGAGCGCAGCGTGACAGCTGACAGGTCCATTAAAGAGTGCATGATGCTCGCTTTGTGAAAGAGCACTCCACTGCAGACATGCCACAGCAAACCACTACAAGCTATTAGTTCTGACCTTTAGCTCCGCTGCTGTAACTAATACAGACTCCTGCAGTGCTGTGTTAGACCCTCTAATGCAGCTGAATCTCAGAAAAATATGAAACCTCCTTCATGTCTGAGAGTCCCTGGTTTGATACAACAGAGACTGTGTGTGCAGCATATTTTCGCAAAATTTTAAATTAATGTTTATAACAAACAACAGTAGTATTAGCCTATACACCAGACATTGTGATGAAACATGTAGAAATAATGGTAGTTATATCATGACAATTCTCTGAAGATTTTAGCCTGGAATTTTTGTTTATGTTGTAATCATTTGATTCTGTGCTTTTGCCATTCTTATTAGTTTTTTTTTTATATTTAGGGGTTCAAGCGCATAGTGTTTTGAAAAACCTACTTTTGCGAGCTAGTCCTAGGTTTCTGGCTGATTGAGACCAAACCAGTGCAGAAAGATTCTATGGATAGTGAATATCAATAATTATCAAAGAAAAGTTCAACTTTCGACTCACCAACACAAAGGGGCACCAAAGATATCTTCGTCAAACTCCGAACACTTATGTAAGAGCTCAATTTGAGGTCACAGGACAAAAACTGCAGAGTTTGGCTACTTGATGGCGCTGTAAGAGAGAAAAAAACATAACAATGGCTATACCTACGCAACCATTTGTCCTATCAACACGAAAATCGCTGTGCACAGTCTTGGTCCAAGGTTCCACAAGCATCTATAAGGACATTTGCATATCTCAAAAAAACATGACCACCATTGGCCGATGAATTTGAGAACCCATTAGACAAGGTTAAAGCCAGGCTGACACTACAGGATTTTTAAAATCCTAACCGATTATGAAATCTGGTTGCAGCGCACACATAAGGTGAATCTTTGCAGATTATCTTACACACTATTATTATCTATTATCACACACTACAAGATATTATTAAGATTATCATGACAGAGGGAGCACCTCACATGATTTTACGCAACAAATGTTTACAAATGTTAGTTAGCCTGCTAGGACCTTTATGCACTTACCTGTTGAAAACGTGATGATTTCACCCCAGAGCTTTCCTTGCCCCATGCATTTGCGGTATGTTTTCGAAACATTATACAGACAGTGTTACTACAAAAACATAAGAAGCAGTTTCCTCCATCTCCACTATACAATGGACTGTACAGCAGATGTTTTGCAGTCGCTCATTGGCTGTTGTGAAAGTACTGACGTAATCATAGCCATGATCATCCCGATTTAAAATCTTGAATATCAAACATGTTTGATATGATCAGGGTGGCCCCGATTTGTGTGAGAGCAGATCAGGAGGTGCAAGATTCGATCTGTGAATGTCTCACATTACCAGATAATCCGTGCTGAACATCGGGACCGATCAAGGTGCTCGACAAGATTTTGGCTCGGATTCTCGGTAGGGGAAAAATCGTCCAAACGGAACGAACCTCGGTGGGCCTGTTTGACTCATGGCCCCAAAGGTCTGTGAGAAATTTAAAAGAAATTGGCCGGTGGGGGGGGGGAGGCAATGTCGCATTTTTCAAAGTAAGCGATTGTCGCTAAACAGTTTCACATACGTGGCGGTATTCATGTCATGCGATAGAACTCCTCATTTCCAGCCAACTTTGCCTCTAGAACCACTTCTGTCAATCCATACAGTTTGATAAATGACTGAGACAATGTAAAAAAAAAACACTTTTGCGAACATTCCTAGGTTTTTTGCTCAATCTGGAAAAAACTACTGCAATACAGTTTTCTGGACTCTCTAGGTCAATAATTATCAAAAAAATGTTGAAATTTACCCTTTGGGAAGCTATGACAGGGTCATTTAGAAAAGGGGCTTGTCCAAATATATCCCAAATCCTGCATAGCCTAAAGGCAAACTCAAAACTTCACGAAACCTGCTGAGCACATTTTTTAAAAAATGGTAAATTACCTGGATTTTCCAAAAATCCTTTTTAAATAATTGATTTAGGTGGTTACAGGCTTGCTAAATAATGTCTTTTTCTATATGTGCTTAAATGCCTTGAAGTAGTTGAACCCTGGTAATCACTGCTTGCAGCTATGTTTCTGTTTAGCTTTAATTTATATAATTTCTGTTTGTTTTACTCATTTTAGCACTTATTTTATTTTTTTTTTAAAATTGCAAGTTTACACCTACTTATTATAATTTATTTCATTCTTATTTTGATTATAAATTTTAATAGTTTTAGTTAATAACTCTGGTAATGCAACCTTTAATTCACATTTATTTAGTCAAACTTTGTGTCACTGATTGAAAATGTTTTCTTCCATTAGTTTTAAATATTGCAACACTTCTACTTTGAATTTATTCAGTGATAATCATTCAGTTTTACCACACATATATTTACCCAAATGTAAACGTATTAATTCAAATTTCTACTTATTTACAGATATTTTTCACCACCATGATCTATCTTTGATACATTTTGTTGCCTGTTTTGTCCCAGTACTAAACAATAAGTGCTGTGTCAGAATTTTGAGAAATTTGCATCACACCTCTTACTTGAACACATAGGAGAACAAATAGAAGTCATCGGCTCTTTATGAAACTCATAATGTGTTGCTTTTCATTAAGTCGTTAATGATGCTGCTTATTGCAGAGTTCCAGTAATACAGAAGTGGACAAACTACACAGACTGTGAGTCACTAGAGAAGTAAGCGTTCAATAGCCAATTTTGCTGTGTTGCATCAAGGGTGCTTTTGGGTACAGCAAAGCAATTACCAGTCCAGCTGTGCCAACCTTTCTGCCGTCACAGGCATTCTTTTTTTGCTAAGGTTGCTCGGCTTCTCTCGCTGAAAGGTCAGTGGCCTGCTAGGTGAGTGCAAGCAAAGTGTTTCAAAGTTGTCTGACTGCAAGCGGACAAAACCGGCCCTTATTTTCCCATAACATATGGTTTGCTTCTATTCAGAGCTGCGGTGACGTGAAAAATCGAAGCTAAGTCTAACAAAGAACAGGCATGCTTTTAGATATTCTCAGATGGGCAAAAGCAGAAATAGCGGGTGTTTCTGAGAATACTGTGTTTTTCCTCTGTCTGGATTGTGCTGTCTCCAAATATTCAACACTGACAAATCTAACTAGAGACATTGTGCAGTGCTTTTCGTTTGTTCAGCACCACCATTCACAAGCTCTATTTTCTTGTGACATAACAACAGTCCGAACCTAATTAAGCCTAATCAAGGCTCCTTAATCACAGGAGAATTTAGATACCATCCAGGAACAATTGCTTCTAATTGCAGAAATGAGGGGGTGAGTCTTGATTAAATAGTGGGAGAGGTCATGGCATTCGCTGCAGAATTTGGCTGATTGCAGGTTGTAATATGGGCAGGCTGATTGCACAATGTAACGGTCAATCAGTCCCCAGGCTGCCGCCTCAGCGAGCTTCCGGGTAAATGCCAAAATCTGGAACAGACAGGAGGTTTTTTTTTTTTTTTTTCCCCACAATTTTTATTTTGCTTTTGTCTGTGCGTTATGCTTAGATAATGAATGATAAATGAAAGCAAGTCAGCAGACTGTATTGTTTAATCTGATATACAATATCATCTACACAAGCTTTCTTTTGCCATTTTTCATTGTACTTTTTAACTTTTAAATTCAATTTAATTCAACACCTATAGGGTAAAACAGACATTAAGACAACTGTTTTGTTTTGTAAGTTTTCTAAAATGTTATGTTTAAGTAAGGCATTATCTAATTAAATATGTACTAGTTTGCATACATTTCTTGAATAAAAATCTGAACACATTAGATAAAGCCATCGAATTTCTTTGGATTTCTTTTTATTACTCCACAAATCAAAAACTACTGTCAACAGCTGTCAAAATATACATTTCCACCATGTTTTTAGAAAAAAAGGTATATATACCAGGCACATCATACATAAACAAACTTCTCTGTAACAAAAACATTTAGAGTATCCACCTTTTTCTTCAAAGCGGAAGTAAGCGTGAGACTTCCAGTTCATTAGCCGCTATAGGTAAATAACGAGAAGAATAACAACGTGCAGTAAATGGTAAAACTATTTGCACTACAAACCAGAGTGTTCATAATTAAGATAATACATTAAAGGGGTCATCAGATGCCCATTTTCCACAAGTTCCACAAGTCTATATCATACTTTGGTTAACATTTCTCAATGGTAGTGTAAAAAACACCCTTTTTACCTTGTCAAAATCAGCAAATCAGCCCATTCTGTTGCATGTTCCTTTAAATGCTAATGAGCTCTGCTCAGCCCGCCCCTCTCTTCTCTCTGTGGAGTGATCAGCTGATCTTTGAGCCAGTTTACTTCAGCTGCATTTAGCTGCGAAACTTGCTCACAACAAAACACGCCCAACTGCTACTCAAAACTAGCCCAATCATGTTTTGAGGGGGTGTCCCCCATTAAAAATTGCGCTCAAGGGGGTAAAATACATGTTTTTTGGTGGGGTTCCCATGGGGTTCATGTAAAAGTGAATTTTGCATCCGATGACCCCTTTAAAGTAACACGGTAAGACCAATTTGTAATATCAAGCAGCAAAACAAGCTGTTTTGTACAGCTAAAAATAGTTGTATATGGAGGAGAATGGAAGTCTGACCCGTAAAATTTACAAATGGCTGCGCCCACTTTTATAGGACAAATAAGGTGGATAGATAAGAATAAAACAGCCTTTAAAGATATGTATATCAATTGAAATCTGCAGACACAATTGTGTACGCAAAGTGTATTAAATAAACAATAACAGGTGCATCTCATGAATGGTGAGAATGGTGTTGAAAAAGTTAATTTATTTCAGTAATTCAACTCAGATTGTGAAACTTGTGTTTTAAATAAATTCAGTGCACACAGACTGAAGTAGTTTTTTAATTGTCTTTTAATTGTGATGATTTTGGCTCACATTTAACAAAATTTATTTTGTTAAATTGTTATTTTGTATTTATTTCCTAGTTTAATTTCTCATGTTATGGATTCAACAAAGACCAAAAATCTCAAAATTGACCAGAGAATGACAAAATAATAATAATAATAATAATAATAATAATAAATTACAATTATTTAATTAATGATTGTGTCTGTTTTCATTTATTATTTTTTGATGGTATATGTTATAAAAATCCATACAGTATTATTTGTAGGTTGTAACATCACCATAAAGGTATAGTTTCAAAACAACTACACCTTTTAGCTGATATGCAGATATATGTGGGGAAACTTAATATCGGGACATGTAGTGCAAAATAAGATCACAGAGTTACAGACCATTACAGTTACTGAGTTCTACAACCATCCCCGGTCTCCCCTACTAATGAGATCACACTAAAGTACCATAAAGAATTGAGAAAGAACTACTCATTTCTTTTGACATTAAACTACTTCAATGTCAGCACCTGAATCTCTCTAAGTGAGAGAAATTCTCTACTAGAATGTCTTTGGGGATGAAAAAGACAAGTTAGATGAACTCTGTGTGATGAGTTTCCCCTTAGTTTCTTTGTATGTGCTGTGAAATGAAGGATGACTATTAAAATGCTAATGTTCTTAGTTATTAAACCAAGTTAATGAAAGTTTTTTTTTTTTTTCATTGTTAATGGAAACTTACGCACACAAAGGCAATTCTTGTCAAAAGTAAGTGAATTGGAATGGACCCGAATGTTATAATTTGCTACCATTAGGAATATATATTTAAATGGCTCAGTCTCTTTAGCTGTGAATCAACATGCAGCTCGCACTGAAGAAACTTCAGAAACAAGCTGTAGAAAATGTGGCATTATAAACTTTTAAAGTGTAGTGTACCATTTTTTTACCAAGTAGCGTTAAACCAGAACTTTAAAAATGTTTTCCTGACAACTCCAGCTGATTGCCATTATAGTCCACAAACAGTCAATCCCAATCCAAACTCGCACCATTGTTTGAGCCAATAGGTCATGGTGTTTACTTTTGAGATGAATCCATTTAGAAATAGTTTACTTATAGCTCTCTTCACATATAAGAAAGTACTGTAAGTACTTTAAAACTGCATATTTGAGCTCTAAAGAAAATAAACATCTTTTTGTTATAGTTCCACAAGGACACAAGAGCACATGTTCTTTGATCATATGTTTTTGCATGTTCATTGCGGATGTAAAGCTAATGACATGAAGTGTATCCTTTTTGTTGATATTTTTAAAAGCATTTGCAAGGCAAATGGCAAAACTAAAAGCCAACCAGTCATATTAGTTGAGAGAAAGACAGCAAAGGAGGCAGCTCATTAGTTCTTGCTACAGCTCAACTCCCTCACAACCTCTCCTCTGCTCTGAGAAACACTTAAAAGATCAGTTAAAAAGCAAGAGGAAAGGGAAAAATATTAAAAAGGTAGAAGAATTGGGGCATCTGAGGGGTACCGAATCATGAAATCCATAATGAAGTGGGACAGTCTACTCTGAATGTGGAAAATAGGGACTTGCAATAATACTAAACTATGCACTTGGTACAGCTTCAGTTTTGAACAAATCATACTTTGTGATTGTAAGGCTTGCACATTTTTATGATTTTTTTTTTCAGAAGGTAATTAAAAGTTATTAGCTACTATATTATGTTTGCATTTATAATACAATGTTTTTGTCTTATTTAAAAAATGTATTTTTATACAAGTTTATTTCTATTTGCTGCACTGGCAGAATTATTAAATATTGTTAATCTTTCCCCTACTTTGTGATTTAATCTTACATGTGTAATAGAGAAGTGTTTTGGTGCTGCAGTGCTCTGATGCCTTTCTGGTTCATGTTTGTGCAAATGACAAAGTGTTTTGCTCTTGGCTGATTTGAAGGTAATTAAAGCTGCTGTAAGTGATAATTTTAGAATAGCATACGGACAATGTCGCTTCTACCTGACAGGCAACACTGAAAAAGGTGTAGAAAGAAATCACATCTGTGTCTGTGACAGCCCTTTAGGCTCTGTTAATCATATCAAAAAAAGAGACAGGGGAAAGGACTGCTTTTTAAACATTAAAAAGGCTAACACTTTAAGGTGTCATTTGAACAACGAACAATGCATTTTTAAAAAGTGTGTTATGATTGATTCGTTAGGGTCTTAATGAGAAGTTTATAACATACTTTGGTTAAAATTTCTCAGTGGTAGTGTGAAAAACACCCTTTTTACCATATCAAAATCAGCCCTTTTCAGAGCAAGTCATTTTATTGAATTTGCCTTTAAATGCTAATGAGTTCTGCTTGCCCCGCCCCCTCTTCTGTGGGGTGACCAGCAGTACTTTACCAGTGGTTGTGTACACACAATGCCAACACAGATTTATGTTCAAACAACATGTAAAAGTGAGTTTTGCATCCGATGACCCCTTGTTGTTTCCAAAAATGTTTGTCTGATTTTACTCATTTCAAACAAAGCCACACACGTGTTGACTCTCTCATAACGACAGTGTCTGAAGTCAGAATAACATATCTTAATATGGAAGAAATAGTGAAAATTATGCTATTAACCTCAATACAACGTAAAGCTAAATGTATACTTCAGTTTTTGTGCATGCGATTTATTAGCTGCTGTAGGTAAGTAAATGCCAAGTTGTTATGAAACTCTAGATGTCATTAACACAAACTGATTATATTCACAGCGTTATAAAACTTGGCACAAGCTGATTGGTTCATGTTGCATATGCAGCCAATAAGCTTGCTCCTTTACATTTAAATAGCTGTTTAGCATGCACTAGAGCAGTTGGAAGTGCGCTTTCAGAGTTCCTCTAAAACCCTCCACCTTTCCCAGCTCCACCTGTATAGATCAGCTACAGGTTATTACACATGCTATTGGTACAGCAGCAGTATGTCTTAAGTACTTAGAGCACTATATTGGTGTATGTAATGGCAGTAGCAAGTACCTGTACTTGCTTTGCAGCAGCAGTAATAATTTACAACAACAGCAGATCTGTTCTGCCAAGACAAAATACATTAACATTGTAATAACAATTATCAGGCTAAAATCTCAGTAGAATTGTCATGAAAAAAACTAGAGGAAAAAAAAAAGTGAACGGTAAAACTAATTTCAGCTATAAACCAGTGTTTGTACCCTGATAGCAAACATACATCACAGAGATGTCTATCTGACGTCAGCATTTACATCTGGAAGATGAATTTTTTAGTGTTTGCTCATCTGCAATATGTCTATTGGACGTTTGCTATCAGATGTCAAATAGACATATATTAGATGTTTTTAAGATGTTTGTGATTTAGAATGTATGTAAAACTGACATCTTACAGACATCTATTAGATGTTTGTACACAGCAGATGCTTTCCAGATCAAGCAATCTTTAACAGACTTCTTGAAGACTTGTGCTATATGGATGGGCTATATATGCTGGGTATAAACACAGAACCAGAAGCTTTGCATATTTAAGTTACCAGTAGCCGTATCCACTTTTATGTTAAAAACAAGGTGGATACTTTAAAAGGGTGTGCGTTTGCGTCAAAACTAAGTGTAATTTCACAGAGACAGTCTGTGTAGAATGCACAAGCAGATAAGAAAGACAAGCAGATAAGGGCAAAAGTTACAGTACTGTTGGCAGCGCTCGTGGACTGGTGCTCAATCAAATTCGAGGACCAGAAGTAACTGTTGTATAAAATGTTTTTGTTGAAAGATAATGAAATGTTTTGTTAATGATTAATGAAAGTTATATAAAGTGTTGCCAAAAGAAAAACTGAACCAAGAGTCTCCCATCATCTTTCTGCCCAAGGCACTTAAACTCAGTTTACTGTAAGGGAAGAGTCTGCTGTGAGTCATATGCTAAATGATGAACTACCGACTCTACACACAAACTGGACATAATCCTAGCTTTGCTTTACCACTAGCTGAAAAATATGTTCAACCATAAAGCTTAACTCTAGCATACATTGCACTGTAGATCATAGGCATATTTGGGCATACTTCCAAAGTTTCAGGAGATATCACATACACACAACACAACTTCTCAAGCAGACAATCAGATTTTCTTCGATATCCTCCATCTTCTGGTCAGAAATCAATTGTGAGGTCGATAATCTCTGAGCTTCCTGTTAAGGAATCTAGCAGTTTCCAGTCTGCATTCATTTATGAGCTGTCTAGTTATTTATGTGTGGTCTGCAGGCAGATGGATAGCCCTCCTACTCAGAATTCAGCATGGACAGGGAAATATGAGGAGAGAAGATCAGCTATAAGGTAATAAAAGATATATGAAAAGGACATTAGACTGTATAAAGAGACAAAAAAGTCTTCAAATACATTTGTTAGCTTATACATCAGAAGGTTTTATTACTCTGCAGAAGCAGTGACCGTGGGAGTGTGAATGGACGCTGTGCAAAACACATTAATGGTCGAGTAACATTAATTTTACTGCTAATACTGTTGAGAGTCATTTTTGCTGTAAATCAGGAAAATTCTGAATTAACTGTTGCAGGCAGGGAGAGGCTGGTGGTGGATACATTTCTGAGTTTTCATTAAAAATGCAATAAATGTCAGTGCAGATTGATTTGATAATGAAATAATGTTCGTTTCACAGTGAGCGCTCTCTGAGCGCAGGGCCCGAGCAAAACGCTGACACGGCTATTTTCTTGAGAAACCACACTCTTATGCATGAAAGGCCCAGTATGGTTTTTACTCTGCTAACATTTTTAGTATCCACAAAATTTATTAACCTCCCTTGAATTGTGTGTGCCCTTTTTCTTACTTTTTCTTATCTTCTGTGGGTGAGAAATCTGGATGTCAGGTGAATTTCTAATTTAGAAAATTGTGGTAATATTGAATGATTCGTAATTGATAACTGATGCTATTAATAACATCTCACACGTTCAAATGTTTTTTGATGAGTAATAACTGATTTTCCCCTGTCTTATACATTTTGTACCAAATTTGTGATCATTTGTGTCATCGATGAGTATTTTTGGGTGGAGCGAGGAGCCCTTCTCATGTATATTAATTAAGGAGGTTTTCCTGTGGATTTGCTGTTTTTGAGTTAGGAATGCTTTATCTGGGAATACAGTGTGTCAGTGAACACTTAAATCACTTTTGACATAGAACAAAAAAACTCTGTTTGGTCAGCACAAGAAAACCGCATATTATGCTGTTCATGTGCAGTCATTTATACATTGTAGCTCTCAAGAAAATTTAATATGCATTTTATAATAAGCACATTTCACATTAAAACAGCTAATTTCTTTCAGATTTTATCTACTTTTTTAAAGCTTGAATGTTTAATTGCTTGTATTTAAAGTTGCCGTGCCTACTAAAGTCAGCATAATTTAAATGGATACGTTTTTTAACTAGAGAAAGTCAAGTTTACTGCCCTCTGCAATGATAAAATGATAACAGCTCTCATAAAACAATGCCATAGAACCTGAAAAATTACAGCCATTCTGCTCTCTGGTTTTTATCCTAGAAAAACAAGATAAAGGCATGTAAAAAATGTATTAAAAAACAACCACCTAGCAGAATACACAACAGCTTGCTTCAACAGCTTCAAACCAGCGTTCCAGACTGTTTGGTCTTTAAATAAATATAGTAAATATTTCAATAAATAAAGTAAACATTGATTCAAGATAAAGTTAACATGAGGACATTAAGACAAGATTTCTAGCAAACTACGCTACCACTGATTAATAAGCATTTTAAATTCTATCCCTGTCTTGCGCTTGTTTGTGTGAATTTTTCTATTTTGAAGTCCTTACTTTAGTTCACATCCTCCCGCTTCCCCAGTGTGAGCCATTGTTAGAACTAATAGCCTTTTTAACCCTCATGGTGTGTTCCTGTTATTTTGACCTGGAGAGCATTTTCTATTTCCCGCAAGTGCTAGTTATAGTCAATTACTTCCCCAAAAATTGATCCTTTTTGGACTTTTTGGTTTGTTCCCAAAAAGTACAATTCAGGCCTACTGACTGGGCATAGGCCTCATTGATCTCAGCTTATGCACCTCAGTTTTTGAGTGAGCATTGCCAAAATGATCCACAAATAATGCTTTTTCACCCAGAAAACTGAGGTGCATAAGGTGCATAAGCTCAAATCAATGAGGTCTGCAATCAATCAGTTCTAAAAAGAAAAAAAACCTGTGCTAATTCGTAATTCTAAAAAAGTAGACAAAAAGACTGAACCCAAGGTTTGTTGGCAATATAGCATAATGAGATTAGGTAAAGGATTTTCAACACAGCACAAGGGTTAAAGCACAAGCACTATGGATCAATACACACAGTGCTAAAAAAGACCTATTATGCCCCTTTGTACAATATGCAATATACAGTTAAACCAACATTTATTCAGGCACCTTCAATATTTCTTACATTATTACAGTTTATTCGCTATAGTTTAGAAAATGGTAATATATATATATATATATAGAACAAACTGTGTCAGAACAAATTCATCTTGATAATGTCAGATAACTTTGATAGAAAGGTATGTAATGGATTACAATCACCCAAAAATTCAGACAGTTGTTAGTATGACAATATTTACACAATTATCAGTAGTTTATTGATCAATTATCAAGCAATGCTTAATTTAGTTCAGTCTGTGGTGTAAAAAAGGTTGCATTAACCATTAAAGAAAAAAACACTTAAGTAAAACATGGTCAGGTCAAAGTGTCAGGATATTTTTGGGTCCCAAATTTTACTGGTAGTCCACAGTATGAAGAATTTTTGAGTATAATATGTCATAGTTTTCTTCATTTTGATCTCCTCACTTACATAAATGAACTATATAGTGTCCTGCACCCACTAGTAAAAAAAATATCAAAAATTATATCTGGTGTCTGAATAATTTTTTTGACTGTCTCAGGTGTCCCCAGAATGTGTCTGTAAAGTTACTGCTCAAAATACCCCACAGATCATTTATTATATCATTTTGAAAATGCCTATTTTGAGTGGAAACAGAAATACGCTGTTTTCGTGCATGTCTCTTTAAATGCAAATGAGCTGCTGCTCCCCACCCCCTTTTCCAGAATAAGGCTGTACCTTTACAGCTCCTGCCTCAGATACTCTCAAAAAACATCTGTTTGGTTTTGATTATCATTTCTATCGCACTGAAATCATGTGTTTTAAACCGTATTAGTTTAAATTTATGATTTATGGTTTTCTGAGCACACACATCCGGAGCATGTGCACAGAAAGCAGCTGTCACACGGCATGTGAGTACTAAACTATGTTCATGACTTCTTTCATGTCTCATTGCGCTTAAACTGTCAAACTGGCGCCGTTGGTGGAAACATGCAGATTAAGGGGCGGTAATTTTATAAGAAGATCCCCTTCCGACGTCACGGGGGCCTGAGCAGCTCATTTTTTTTCACATGCTTGAAGAGACAGGCTTACAAAAACAAAGTTACAGCGTTGTCCTTTTCACGTTTTCTGGGTTAGCAGATGCACTAGGGATAGGGTTGGGTACCGAAACCCGGTGCCAATACGGCACCGGTACCCATGTGACCGGTATGTACCGGACCGAATCAGAACGCGAATTTCGGTGCCTCATTTCGGTGCCACTTAAATGCCTGAACTGTCGATTTAAATATTTGTCTTCTGGTGCTGTGACACGGATGTAGAAGCATTGATTCATCAACATGCATGATCGCTAGTTAAATTTAAATAATGCATTGAATAGCTTAGCTAGCTACATTAAACGCGTCTAACTTAAAATGCCAAAAACTAAACATTATAAAGTGTGGCTATATTTCACGAGAAATGATTCAGACACTGCGACGTGCAGCAAATGTTTTACAGCAGTTGCGTGTGAAGGGGAAAACGCGTCAAACCTAATGAAACATTTGATGGTATGTGGAATAAACTTGAAAGCAGAGGGATGCACCGTGTTTGACAGTTTGCAGACATCAGCTGGAGAGGTGTCGTATTTTGCCAGAGACGGCAAATATGTGATGCGATCTAGGAAAACCCAACACATGGTGAAATTGTACCTTTTTTAGGTTTTGACACCATATGAAAGCTGAGTTCAGGCCCCTTTCCAAAACTTTTATTTTTTACATAACCTACGTTATGGCTATCTTAGGTTGGCTGATAGCGATGATTTTCAGGAATGGGATTTTAAGAAAAACGGCTTTAAAGTGAGACGGCTTTCACTTTCACTTTACGGGTTTAACGAGAGCTGTCTGTCAAGTTAGGAGCGCTACTGCATCATTAGACAAACAGACTTACGTTTGCTTTCCGTTGATCACCCATTTTATGTTTAGTAAATAATGCAGCCTACCTTGTAGTAAAAGCGAGCGCAGCGCAACTGTTCGCGCACTGTGCATAAAACAGACTGTCATCGGACGACTCCTCTTTAGTAACTTCATCATCCGATCCTTCATCTCTGGATGTGAAATAGCCCGTAACATCATTTAGGGCACTGACGTCACCAAAACTGAGCAGACTGAGACGAGTAAGATCGGTTAAGTGAGCAGCTGCAGTACTTTAGACGGCGTTGTTGTGCTCCGCCATCTCACGATATTAAAATAAATAAATAAATAAATACATAAATAAATAAATAACTTTGCTTGCCGTACTTTACACAGGACTGGTGGAGAATGTGAACTGATACGCCTTTACTAAATATGTTACGGGGTTTATTTTGATAGGTTAACTGTTTTTGTGGTGTTAAGGGAAAGCACCTCCGCAGCGCGTTCTTAACATAGGAGAAAGACAGTCATTTCTGCTTGCTGCAATAAATGTCTATTTTTCAGCACTAAACAAGTGGATTTCGAAGAGATATTTTCAGAGATGATAGACAAGATGTTATAAAATAATAATTTAATGAAAAACGAATTTCCTGAAAACGTCCCACCGCGACATCCGACGGGTTTTCCCAGATCTCATCACATATAGTCATATTTCTGCAAAGGAATTGCTGAAATTTTAAGCTGTTAAATTATTGTAGTTGGGTTAGGTGGCTTATTGTTGCGTTTTGCATTGACTTAATAATGTATAGTACTACTTCTTTTTTTTTTTTCACCACTTTGTGGCTTTTTTAAAAGTATCGGTTCAGGCACCGTTTTGGCACCGGTACCGTTTTAAAAGTATCGATTTGGCACCGGTATCGAAAAACCCCCAAACGATACCCAACCCTAACCAGGGACCCGATTATAGCACTTAAACATGGAAAAAGTCAGATTTTTATTAAATGTCCCCTTTAAAACTGCACATTACTCAACAGTACTAGATAGCTTGATAACACACAAATAATACACTATATGACTGGCAAACCAATATTAAAGCTGCACTGCATGTCACATAAGTGACTTTTCATCAGATATGCAAAGCACATTTAAAAATTAATCTCTGAGAACCTTGGGTGATTAATAACAGGCTCTCACCAGCTCTGACACCTTGCAACTTCTAAAACACATATATCAAAAAACCAAAAAAGTTCTTTTTCTTCAGGCCTGAAGATAGCCTGCAAGCTTCTTCACAAGAAGCTCCACAGTGTTCACACAAATCTGTGACACAAAGAATGTGTTAGTGTTTCACGATTCCTCTCCGACTGTGATGCGATTCTGCTCAATTTATAATTCAGCAATTCTCGCTTCTACAAAGACAGTTTGCCTACCATGGAGCAAAAGCCCTGTGAGGTGACATTTCAAAGGCTCTTTGCACACACACGCACACACCTTTCCTAAACTATCTTAGATGAGTTTTGTGGACTATAAAGGAACCATGCACAGTAAAAAAGCAGTGATGGGTGCTAGGCATGCAACAGCTCTGTGTGTGTGTGTGTGTGTGTGTGTGTGTTTGAGAGAGATACTTTGTTTGAGATCGCACTGATCCACCCCCATCATGGAGGAGGTGTGCAGGCTGTGATCTCCCTCCTGCCTTCTCAAACACACACAGGCACATCTACACACACATTAGGTGGGAGTTTCGAGCAAGAGGGCATTTCTGCAGTTGCCGTCTAGTCCTCCAGAGATACGCTGCACTTTGTGCTGTCGAAAAGTGTGGATCAGAGGCTCACCAGGATCAGATAAGCCCTCTATTAGACCCGCTGGAATGGGACCACCTCTGTGACAGCGGCCAGAAGCATCGGTATGAATGCAATCTTCCTCCTGAAATGAACCCCATACAGTTCCTCCATTAACCATTATACTGGCCTTTCACTGCTTTAAAAGGTGGGATTACAGCCATTTGTAAGACTTACATAAACATTGCTTTGCAGGCAAGTCAAGCATGCACAGGATGGTACATTAGGTGCTTTCAAATGTCGAAAAAAGGTTGAGTGGGGTGTGATATATGGCTTACAGCTTATTTAAGAGCTTGCTTGCTTTATCAGTTCACATGGCAGCGTTTATAAACGTTTCATAATTGTGACTAATGATCCCCCTTTTCTGCAAATTCTCTTGCCATTGTAACTTAATAGCTCTCCTCAGACATCAATAGTTTACATGTATTCCCTCTTTGTTCTCTCTAGCTGGACATTTTTATGTATGGATAGAGTACTTCATGTTTCTTCCTAGCTCCGCCAAGGACAAAATATATGTTAATGTCATCCGCTTTTAGTAGAGCCCTAGATCTGCATGTCAGATTGTTTTGAATGAATAAAACATTTGTTGAGGTATTGTTATTTATTAAGCCTACAAATAAATAAACATTCTAGTACTTTTACTGACATAAATCTGGTAAAGAAAAACGTTCCTCTGTAAGGATTCCTCAAGGGCTAAGGTTTTTAAAGATGTGCTGATGTTTCATTCTAATTTTAAACAGTTCAGAATACTAGAATATGACATTTTCTTTTTAATTTAAGAAATGTATTTATTACTGAACTTTTGTGCTGCTTGAATGTTTTTTTATACATTAAATATTTTTTTTCAGAATTCTTTGGTGAATAGAACCTTTACAAGAACAGCATATATTATTGAAAAAAAAATCTTTTGTGACATGATAAATAGTTTTACTGGCACTATTGATTAATTTAATACATCCTTGTTGAATATACTGATTAATATTGAGTGTTAATTTATTTAGGGAAAAAATCTGACATAAAATTTATTTTATTTTATTTATTTATTTATTTAGTAATCTAAAGGAATAGCTCATTCAAAAATAAAATAAAATAAAATAAAATAAAATGTTACTCACCCGTTTGTAAGTCCATTTTTTTCTTCTTGGAATAGTTTGGAATATTGTCTAAATTTTATGCTGTTTATGGGAGTAAAACAACTTCTGTTCACCATTATGACACCATGGAACACCAAGTACGCTACTGTTTTGAAGTTTTATGTCAGATTTGTTCCAAATAAATTAATACTATTTATCATGTCACAAAAGATTTATATTTATACACTGTAAAAAGTTTTCACTAGTTTCTACTTAAAAACTTAAGTTAAGCAGCTGCCTTAAAATTTTAAGTTAAATCAAATTAAAAGTACAAGTGATTTGAACTAATAAGTTAAATCAACTTGAAAGTACAAGTCATTTTAACTCACTTTATTGTAGTTGAAACTGGTAAAAACTTTTTACAGTTTAATAAATGTTGTTCTTAAGTTCCTATTTATCAAAGAATTATGAAAAAAAGAAATGTATCAGTTTTTTTAAAAAAGTTTTCAACATTGATAATAATAATAAATGATTCTTAAGCAGCAATTCAGCATATTAGAATGATTTCTGAAAAATCATGTGACATGATTCAAGACTGAAGTTGCTGAAAATTCAGCTTTGCCATCACAGGAACAAATTATATTTTAAGATGTATTCAAATAGAAAGCAATTATTTTAAATTATATTTTTGTTATATAATATATTTCTACTATATTACTGTTGCTGTTGGATTTATCTGTGAGGTTGTGGGTTTTGGATATCAATGACATTACTTTCTGCTCTGTCTTGTCATCAGTCTCATTCACATACTGTTGATTTTTGTCTCGATCCCCTATGGCAACAGTGATCCTGCGCTCAAAAATGATTGGTCTGAAATCTGTCTGGCATGTCTGTCCTAAAAAATCCCTCAGGCCAGTATTTCTGCACAGTTGAAGGAATCACTTCGGTACGTACAGCGTTAAAACAAGCCATTATCAGCCCTGGGCTATGAGATCTATTTCAGAGTCATGTGTAATGGTTTGCTAATCCTCTGGGACCATGCTAAATCAACCTTGTAATGCAAAAGAGCAAAGAAAAGTAAGCAATAAAACCAAAAAAAGAGTTCTGACCACTCTCTCCCTCTTTCCATTTCATTTTGAAATAAATGAAATGTGACATAACTGAGAAAATACACCACAGTGACATTATTGCCAATATGAAAGCCTCTTCAGTCACATTTCATTAGGTCAAAGTTATTACAAGTGTGCTTTAAAGAGTGTTTTAGCCATGGTTGCATTTTCCTGACTACACATAAAAATGGGCTACTAGACAAAAGATATGATGTTAGATACTATCCCACCTTACATGACCCTTAAAATCAATTGAGAAAAAAAAGAGAAGAAATGGAAAGGTTACTGTCTTAGCTGAAGGAGCACTTTGTTCTGAGGACGTCCTGAGGTGTGTTTCCCAAAAGCAACTATGGTTGCAAGTTCCATCATTACCAGTAGTTCAATGGAACTCACGACCAGTTAGCTAACGATGCTTTTGGGGAATGCACCTCTGAACAGCTCAGACACTGTATAAAATAGGTGACGTTTTCAGTTTGAAATACACATGAACGGTCAATGCCAACTTTTAGTGTATTAAATAATAGGCATTATTTTTGTATGTATCTATCTCTATATTTATCTATCTATCTATCACCACACATGCTTGTCTTGCAGTAGCTCACCTCACGCATTATGGAATCACGCACATGTGACGTAGGCGGAAGTACCGACCCAGTGTTTACAAAGCGAATGTGCAAAGAAAGCCCTTTACAAAAAAGGTAAAACAACGATGTCGGACAATTTTGAAGTTGGAGAAGAAAATGAGATGGAGTTTTTTATCCTACCCAACCTTTTTGAACTGAAGTACACAGATGAAGTAGTAACTGTGTGTGACCTTTCCAACTTGATTTCACAATACGTGAAGCTAGTGCAAGATGAGCATTTGTGGTTAAAAAGTATATAACATTTTATTTATTTATTTATTTTAGAAAATAACAGATCATTTCACTAGATAATTTCCTTATTCCTCGGCTGGGATCGTGCAGAGTCCTTTGAAGCTATATTGATTCTGCAATTTGGACCTTCAACCTGTTGATCCCCATTGAAATCCACTATATCCACAAGTTTCCTACGCCCAATGAGGCCTTGCATCAACAGTGGGAGCGTTTTCCGGTTCAAAGTAAACAAGCGGGACGTGACACTCATTCATTCAACAGTTGACAGGAGTGACGGGCAAATAAAGCCTTGTGAAGCACTGACACTTTCCTCTGACTATTTCGGGACAAGATTCAAAGCTTCGAGAGTGTCGAAAACAGTGCGATCTGGTGGTTAGTAAAAAATGAAATTATGGAACACAATTCTCATAGATCGGTCCATGTTATATGCACAAAAAAAGCCTAACCGTGTGTGTGTGTGTTTTTTTGTTGAATTTCTGACTCTGATAAATGAATTTACCCATTGAATAGTGCCATTAAATGCCAGTACTAATATCAATATGATGTAATATAAGAACAATGTTCACATATATTAATTGCATATGGCATATATTTAATTTTCCTGAAATAATTTGTATTCTTCATATTACTTGTATGTAATGTAATTATTAAATAGGTCCCAATGAAAATGTACTCGCAAATTAAGTTCTGGGGGTCGAACATTAGGACACGCAAAGTGAATCGCGTGCATGACTGGACAGAAAAAAACGAAAACAAAAAAAAACATGACTGGACAGAAAGAGAGGCTTCTACAAAAGTGATTTCTATGTTAACAAGCCTCGAATCGAGGCTTCTTTTGGCATGCCCTTTAACACAAGCTCTTAAGTCTCGGTTCAAATGTCATTTCACTAGTTGACAGTCATTCAAGATTTAGCGATCCAAACTTGCTAATAACACAAATTCGAAAAGCATATGTTGTCCTGGAATGTTTTCCTCAAAAACCTTAATTTCTTTTGGACTGAAGAAAGAAAGACATGAACATCTTGGATGACATGGAGCAAAGTAAATTATCAGGAAATTGTTATTCTGAAAGTGAACTAATCTTTTAATATTAATAGAAGTAATATTATCAAGATGAAAATACAGTAAAAGACAGTAATTCGACATTCGCCATTCAAGTTATAGGCCTATATCAAGGACACAAATGATAGTAATTTGTGTGTAGAACATTGAAAATGAATGTGAATTTTCAAATATGAAACACTTACGACTTGTAGCTTTAAAACATCTCAGAAGACGTAAAAAATAAAAATAATAAAATAAAAAAGAGGCAAGAAATCAGACTCTCTGCGTGTGTCTCTGTCGTTGTCATATACATGTCGGTAGTTCTGCTAAAAGCTATAGTTTCCTCAGAAATGGCTCTCAAGCTGTGGAAGGTAATGGGCTCTGGGAAAGGCCAGATACTAAGGTGTACACAAGGGTCAGTGCATACGGCAAAACTTCAAAGCAAACCAAACCAGGAGAATAGCCGTGAAATAAATGTGCATAAGAAAAAAAAAGATATGCAAAGTTTTCTTTCAAAACAACATTGTGCCACTGAGATCAGCTGAATTGAGTTTTCTGAAGGAGGTCCAAACTTCTGTGACCAGTGATAACAGGGATACAGTGGTGTGGGACACATGTGTTTCTGGTTCAGTGGGTTGATTGGCAACGGATGTGGAGCTGTCCCTGGTGCTGATTTGTTTGGCTGAACTGGTGGTGGTTCTGAATGGACAGCTCCAGCCTCTCACAGCCTGCCACAGTTTGCCGTTTATCAGCCTTTTAACTTGTATTTGTAAGAAGTAACACGGGCAACATACTTTTCTAATGAAATCTACTGATGTGTTCCATGCTGAATGAATTACAGGAGACATTTTTACTAGCTTTTGCTGTTATCTGTGATAAAGCTGCCAAACACTAAACGGATGAGCTAAGAGATGGTGGAATACTCTAAAAACTCTGATTGAATTATCATTATCTCTCAACACAGATTCCAGAGAGACTGAGGGTCAAAAGTTATAGCTTCCTTTGAGATAGCAACCTCAATACGTCAAGCCGCTTTTTGATCAGTTAACGTACCCTTGAAAGACAGCTCAAACTGGTTTCTCCCAGAGTATATCGTCAGACTGTTGCATCTGTCTGGCTTGCTTGTTTGTTGGGGCCTGATATTGATTTCCACTCTCATTTAGCAACAATTCAGCATGTAATCAGAGCTTCAAGCCAGGGGCTATGTAATGAGTGTATGATGATGCCTAAGCCCTGCTCATTGTCTGCTTGGAAGAAGAGAAAGCAAAGAAATTATCAGGTGAGAAGAACAAGAGAAGAGACAACACTAAAAAAAGTTTAAGAGAGCCATTTAGGTGCAGCTTAAAATAAATCAACAGCTCAAAAGGCATCAAACATTTTCAAACACTTTTTGTCATGCAGTATCAAAAGTAATGCACTGGCAAAGTTTAAATAGTTCACGTTAGTGTTTTTATTGTTAGCAAAAACTAAAACTATTAAAAACTGAAAAAAAAGAAAATATATTAGACATTTAAAAAAACTGAATATAAGACAAGTTTAAAAGAAAGTACTAAAATTACTAAAACTACATCTAAAATAAAAATAAAGCTAAATACAAATATTTAAAACAAACTAATAAAAATGACTAAAACTATACTAAAAAAGTATACTAAAAGCATATATTACTACAATAAAACTGGTTCACATATAGATTAACAAAGATGTAAGTTAAGGTAAGTAATTGTTTTGGTATTTGCGTGCTTATTGTTTTTGTCTGCACTGCAACAACACAAAAAAAAACAGAGAAGTCAAACTTGATAAAATTTCACACATAACCTTAAAAATGGACTGGACAAAATTATTGGTAAAATTACTGACAAATCAAAACTGTAAGAAATAATTGCTTTTCAAGCATGTGATGCTCCTGTAATTTGTATTTAGACACACCTGTGGCAAGTAACAGGTGTGGGCAATATAGTAATTACACTTGCAACCAGTTAAAATGGAGAAAAGTTGACTCAACCTTTGTGTTGTGTGTCACACTGAGCATGGAGAAAACAAAGAAGTGTAAAGTGTTGTCTGTGGATTTGAGAGGAAAAATTGTGGAAAAGCATGAACAATCTCAAGGCTACAAGTCCATCTCCAGAGATCTTAATGTTCCTGTGTCCACTGTGTGCAATGTCATCAAGAGGTTTACAGCACATGGCACTGTAGCTAACCTCCCTGGACGTGGACGGAAGAGCAAAATTAATGAAAAATTACAATGAAGGACTGTTCGAATGGTGGATAAAGAACCCTGATTAACTTCCAAACAAATTCTAGCTGATCTGCAGACACAGGGTACAACAGTGTCAGCTCACACTATTTGTCACCATCTGAATGAAAAGGGACGCTATGGTAGGAGACCCAGGAGGACACCACTGCTGACACAAAGGCATAAAAAAGCAAGACTGGAGTTTGCCAAAACCTATGTGACAAAACAACAATCCTTCTGGGAGAACGTACTGTGGATAGATGAGACAAAATTACAGCTTTTTGGTAAAGGACATCATGGCACTGTTTACAGAAAAAGAAATGAGGCCTTCAAAGAAAAGAACACAGTCTCTACAGTCAAACATGGTGGAGATTCAAAGATGTTTTGGGGTTGCTTTGCTGCTTCTGGCACTAGATGCCTCGACTGTGTGAACGGTATCATGAAATCTGAGGATTATCAAAGAATCTGGGGGGCGCAACATAGTGGCCAGTGTCAGAAAGCTGTGTCTCCACCAGAGGTCTGGGTCTTCCAGCAGGAGAATGACGCAAAATACACTTCAGAAAGCACTCAGAAATGGTTACAAAGAAAGCACTAGAGAGTTCTGAAATGGCCAGCAATGAATCCAGATCTGAATCCCATAGTACACCTGTGGAGAGATCTCAAAACAGCAGTTGAGAGAAGGCGTCATACAAATCTGAATGACCTGGAGCAGTTTGCAAAAGAAGAATGGTCCAAAATTCCAGTAGAGAGGTGTAAGAAACTCATTCATGGTTACAGGAAGTGATTTATTTCAGTTATTTTTTCCAAAGGGGGTACACAATATTAAGTTAAGGGTGTCAATAATTTTGTCCAGTGCATTTTTTGGGTTCTGTGTGGAATTGTATCAGATTTGATGTATCAGTTTTGTTTTTTTTTTGTTTTTTTCCCTGTGTGTTGTTTCAATGCAAACAAAAAAAGAAACATGTGAGTACCAAAACATTTGCAACTTCAGTTTTCTGAGAGAAGGGTTGCATTTTCTGACAGAAAATGCAATATATATATATATATTCCAATTTTTAAATTACCTATTTTTTAATACTGTTGAAAAGCATGGTTTTTCATTTTTAATGAAAAAGCATGTGTATACTTTTACCTCTGTTTCTAAAAGTTACAAATACATATCAAGTTACTTTATGTAACTGTTAAAGACATCTTTATGTTTATACTTTTATATGACTTCACTAAAAGACTTCACTAATGCACATCCTATTGTGAGAACATTATAATGTAATTTACTCTCAAGTCCATATAAATGTAAAAGGCTCCAGTGCTATTTGCAAGGAGCAGTTTGTCAAATGAAGCTAAATTCTGGACTGTCATCAGGTAATTACTGCTTGCTGCAATTTACATTTTTTATTCTGCTGGCTTGAGTCATTTTTCATTTTTGCTTTTTATTAAGTGGCATCAAATCATGCAAATCATGTCATGAAGAGCTCACAGATATTGCAGAGATTCATTAGCTAAAAAAATTAACCCATTCATGGTTCATTAGACATTAGCAACTGAGCTGAAGACATTGCCTTATTTAATGCTTAAGGCAATGTACAGTCCCCCAGTTAAAGAAAAGCATCAAAGGTAGATTTGCGAGAGTGTTTTTTTAAACAAATTACTTACAGGAAGTGCTCATCATCACTAATGAAGCTGATGTCCTCATACTAAGTCTTCTGAATAACACTGTCTCTTTTGCAAATACATTTTCACAGCAGACAGCATTCAGGACAGACGGTTACATTTTAAAGCTTGTCTGTGGTTTAATTGTGACTAAAATGGCAGATATTAGATGTGTGGTGGTGCTGAATTTTTTTTGGATTCAAATTAATTTTCCCAGCTATTTTTTAGAAGCTGATTACCCTCAATTATACATACTGGAAGAAATTTAATACTCATTTGTAGTTGGATTGTTTGAATACGAGCCCACCCAAATAATCAACCAAATTCCCATAAATAATGTGTCTTTAAATGAGAGCTCTTTGACAGAAATCAAAAGGGTTCCCTACGGAGGGAGCACTCTGTTCTCTGAACAGGGAGCAGGGGGTGGGCAGCAGGGGGTCCTGGGTAAGGCTGGCAGGTCACATATGGGGCTGGTAGGTTGACATGAAGAGCCTCAAGCTGTTGGGGAATGAAGAGGGGTGGTATTAAAAGGTGCCTTTAACCTCCCACACGAGGTGACACTGGTATTCTCATTGTGTAGCTCAACATATTGCTTTAAAGGAGAATAAAGGCAGACACAGTTGGATAGGTAATGGAGCACCTCTGTTTTGTATTAAATATTTCAAATATAAATGGAATGGGAGAAAAAAAACAGAAATAGATCTGTCTGTCAATTTTAGTGGTTACATTGTTAAGCCATTGACTGTCAGTTCATTCAAAATGCTGATTCACTGAGGTAGAAACAAGTGATTATGAACAAGCTACTGAATCATTCACTCAACTGATTTGTTAAAAAAAATGAATAATTTGGTAACAAAACACTACTGTGTTTTGCAGCAGATGGAGCAAAAACAGACAAACATAGTGGCAGCAAAAGCAAATATGTGACCCTGGACCACAAAACCAGTCATAAAGGTCCATTTTTTTTAAATTGAGATTTATACATCAAGCTGAATAAAGAATCTTTCCATTGATGTATGGTTTGTTAGGACAGGACAATATTTGGCCAAGAGACAACTATTAGAAAATCAGGAGGGTGCAAAAAATTGCCTTTAAAGTTGTCTAAATGAAGCTTTAAGCGATGCATATTACTAATCACAAATTAAGTTTTGATATATTTACGGTAGAAATTTTACAAAATATCTTCATGGTACATGTCCTTTAGTTAATATCCTAATGATTTTTGTCATAAAAGAAAATCAATAATTTTGACCCATACAATGTATTTTTGGCTATTGCTACAAATATATCAGTGCTACTTAAGACTGGTTTGTGGTCCAGGGTTTGTGGTCCCCTAAAGGGAATAAATACAAGATGGGAGGAAAAAATATATTTCAGTGCTTTCTCTCACAGTTGACCTGTGCTGCAGCTTCTCTTGAACAGTGGGCAAGTAAACACAGGCCAGTCCCCTTGAACGCAGATGAGCCAATGGCAGTTAAGTGTAAGTTTCACGCAACATCTTTAGGTTTCAACGCCATAGAGAAACATTGGAAGATCCGAAGCTTTCATCGGTTTGATGGTGTTTATGCTACAAAAATGGAAAAACAATGTGCCTGGGGTACTTGTAACACTTATTCCAGGTATCCTGAGAGGATAGGCAATTGAATTTATTTTATTCCATTTCCTAAACCCAACCAAAACAGAGCAAAATGTCTCTAAGCATTCAACCCCCAATTACAATGAATACGAAGACGTTCATTTTCTGGTTATCATACTCTCATTAAGTTACAATTTTCATCTGCTCAAGCAGAACGTTAATGTCATCTTGTGCTTCAGCAAGGTATCTCTGATTAAAACTAGCTAACGTTGAAGTTAGTGAGTCTATACTAACAAACCTAAATAGCAAACTGTTCTCACGTCATGTATAGTGTAGGTCAAAATAACATAAACAAAGGTCTACATTTCAGTGCCTCTCCATATTAAACTGGTTATATGTAAATTAATTTAATCTTACACTGCAGTACACGAACAGTGTTGATCCGGGATGTTGTCATTGAGATCAGTGTTAGAATTGTGTCAAAGCTCTTGGGGGGTCCCCCTAACCAACTTAGTCACTTAGAATAATAAGACATTTTAGGCTGTTAAAACACAAATAAAATAATTATCAACAAAAGTCATCTTTTCAGTATAGAAGAAACACAAACACTGCATCTGAATTGGCATTTAGATGTATTTACCCACTGTTTAATGCAGGACATGAATGCATTTAACCTGCAGTTACAAATGCATGTTTTAATACTTTAATCCTAAAACGCTGAATGCTGATATTTAAATTTATTTAAAAAAATGAAAAGGTACTTTAAATATGGAGTAGGTGGCAGTAAGTCACAGTAAATAAGTGAGTCATTTCGATTGAACCGATTCATTTAAACGGTTGATTCATTCAGGAACGAAACACCGTCACGTTGTTTAGAGATGCAAAACAGTGCAGTGGCTGTGTTTGGAATGATTTTTGTTGGGAAATAGACCAAAAATAAGCAAAATTATGTCTAAAACGTAAGTATCTTAATATTAACTTCTAGTTTATTGAACTGTTGTATAAAATCAATATAATATTTGTGATTTTTGCAAAAAAAAAAAAAAAGGCACTTTTCGTGTGATATTAACTATATGAAATGATATACCCCCTGCCCCCCCTTAATTCGAAAACTGATTGAGATCGTGATGACCTTAACATTATCCTTCTTCTGTTTGCATTGTGATCTGTAATTTTATGTATGTATTTTCTTTTTATCTTTTTTTATAGTCCTCCATGGCATATTTAAGTTCCACTTGAATGATGTTCCTTTTGTGTCCCAAATTTATCAAAAACATTTTGGGACAAAGTTTTTACACTGACAGCTGTCATTGTAAGACAGTTAGCTTGGCGGGGCTTATCGATAGATCAGTTACATCATTGGGTAATTATACTGTATCAGGTAGCCGCTATTAATATGCGAGGTATTGATATACTGTATATAAAAACAGTATCACACACTCATGCTGTTAGTGATGGGAGAAATTAAGCTTTTTAAATATCTGAAACAATTAGCAATTGAGCCAAATGAATTATTGCACATTTTATACATCAAAATGTAAATTATTTAATGTCCACAAACAATCAAGTACCACTGAATAGCAATATTATTCTTTTGTAATGCTTGTTTGGGTGTTATTAAGCAGGGTTTGGTTAATTAGAAGCAATTAAATATCATCATACACGCATAAATATTAAACAAACCCACATATTATTTAAATGTTTCGAAAGCAGGGTATGAAACAGTATGATGTAAGAAAGCCTTGTTTGCTTGGTGAGTTTGAAACAAGCTCCAAACCACTGATTCAAAACAAGATTCATGAATGTTTCGAAGCTTAATGAGATCCTGTCACTATATGTGTTGCATTATTGTTACTCCAAAAACCCAGGACGTTGTGGCTAGTTCTAACTTGACATATTTAACTGATCTGAAATAGCAATTGCAGATATTGAATCCTTAGTTTAAGAAAATGGTTGCATACACAAAAAAGGCCTTTTGGGACACTTACACTTCAGCTGTTGTATTCTCATGTGAGCATTAGATTTAATATTAGGCCTATATATTCAGAGTTTAATGGCAGATTTCATTTGTGCATTGCAGTGGAACTGCTGCTGAAATGGTGCATTTGCCAACATAAAACATTTCAATATTCATCAAAATAATTTTATTGTAAAACCTATATGGATATTGATAAAGATCATGTAAATCCTTGTTTAATGCGAAATAGGTAGTAAACTAAACTTTGTGATCAATTTTCATTGATTGCTGTCATAATGATTAGAGCTTCTCAACTGTGATCTGGTAATGCGCTGCAGCTTCTCTTGAACAGTGGGCAAGTAAACACAAGTTTAAATGGAGCTATAATTGAGCCATAACTCAGGATCTCTATATGCAGCCACTAATAGAAGCCGTTAAACCTCATCACATTCGGCAGATAATAAGAATTAAAGTTGGACTAAAGTTATTAAATGTCACTCAGCTCACTCATAACTTAAAACACTGTTCATTTAACACAAAGACAAATTGGATAGAACATTATTCAGCTTGATTCATGTACAAAATATTTGGCATATCATTGAAAATGTAGTCAGCTAGATCTAATAAATGTAGTCTGTGTTATCAAGGGCACAACATGAGGTAAAACAGAACAGATTAGAAGAGTTTGGCATCATTAACAATTAATCAGACTTTTAAATAATTGCTTTGCTCTGGGCATATTAAGGCTCAACTTAGTGTTTAGTTACATGTGCCAGAAAGGTCAGGATTAGTCATTCTATTAAAGGCTTAGCAGACCCAAAAATGACAATTCTGTCATCATTTACCCACCCGTATGATTTGCTTTCCTCAGTAGACTACAAAATGAGTGAGGCAGGATTTTCACAATGCTCACACAAAACTATCATGTGGTTTCAAAAGACAAGTTATATGGACTACTATTATGCTGCTTCCTGAGTTTGACCTTCCCCTGGTCCCCATTTACCTTTCACAGTGTGAACATTATTCTTAATGCACATTATTTTCCTTTTGTGTTCCACAGGAGAACTAAAGTCATAAAATGGAAGCCTGTTTTCATGACAGAATAAAAAAGGTAAATGCAACTTTATCTCTCAGTTCAGACTTTGTTTTTCACAATTCTGGTTTAAAAAAAAAGTCAAAATTGTGAGATATAACAGAATTGTATATATAAACTAAGAATCTTGCTTTTTTTTCTCAAAATTTACAAAAATACATCATGCAGTTATGATTTTTTTCTCTGAATCAAGTTTAATCTCAGTTTGAGAAAAAATGGTTCTACGCTCTTTAAAAAAGGTACTTTAAAGGAGAAGTCCACTTCCAGAACAACAATTTACATATAATTTACTCACCCCCTTATCATCCAAGATGTTCATGTCTTTCTGTCTTCGGTTGTAAAGAAATTATGGTTTTTGAGGAAAGCATTTCAGGATTTTTCTTCATATAATGGACTTGATTGGTGCCCGATTTTGAACTTCCAAAATGTAGTTTAAATGCAGCTTCAAAGGGCTCTAAACAATCCCCACATAAAAATGTGTATACTTTTTAAGCACAAAAGCTTGTGTAGCACAGGCTCTGGGATGCGCGTTCACATACTCTTGAATCATGTCGAAAGGTCAGACCGAACGTAGGTGGAACTACAGACCCAGTGTTTACAAAGCGAATGCGCAAAGACTAAGAAAGTGCAAGTAAGTCAAACGCTGTTTACAAACAAAAAGGTACACCGTGTCGGACGATTCTGAAGTTGTAGGAGAAAATAAGATTGAGTTTTTCTCCATACTCTACCTTTTTCAGCCGGAGAACACAGACGATGAACTTAGACGTGATTTGTAGTAGTGATGGTAAGTTCGGATCATTTTACCGACTCAGACCTTTGAGTCGTTCAGCAAAATGAACAAATCTTTTTTCGTGTCATTTCGTTCATTTCATTCATTTTAGCAAAATATAATTAAAATGTTACATGTTACTTCCCTAACACATCTACTGCTTACACAAACGTTGATTACAGTACAAACAAGACAAAACTGTAATGCTATAAAAAACAGAAAAGATGAATTCATTGTTTACCTGGGTCTTTAGTCTACGATTAGCTCACCTCACCTCTTATCTGACAAGTTTTCGGGTTTGAGTTGTTCGTTCCTCACGTGACAGCCCCATAAGATGAACGAACGACTCGCAAAACCTGAAGACTCGAAACAGGTGAACTAATTCCAGTACAGAACCTAATAGGATGTTGCACATGCGTGACTGAACGAATCACTCCCCGAGACGACTCGTTCTTCCAGAGTCACATTAAAGATTCGTTCAAAATGAACAAATCGTTCAAGAACGACCATCACTAATTCGTAGCATTGTGAACGCGCATCCCAGAGCCTGTGCTACACAAGCTTTTGTGCTTAAAAAGTATACAAATTTTATTTTTAGAAAAAAAAATGACGATCGTTTCGCTAGATAAGACCCTTCTTCCTCAGCTGGGATCATTTAGAGCCCTTTGAAGCTGCATTTAAACTACGTTTTGGAAGTTCAAAATCTGGGCACCAATCAAGTCCATTATATGAAGAGAAATCCTGAAATGCTTTCCTCAAAAACCATAATTTCTCGCACTGGTGTTCAACAAGCATTACTTCAAATAATATCAAAGTATGAAGCATTAAACGCTTAGCTTAAAGGGGTCATCAGATGCTAAGTTCACTTTTACATGTTGTTTGAACATTAATGTGTGATGGCAGTGTATGTACAAATGTACCCTATAATGATAAAAATCCATGCAGTGGTTTTTAATTAATCTGTAAAAATAATATCCCCTTTTTCAAATCGAGCCGTTCTCAGATGCCTGTCGTTGTGGCGTCACACCCACAGAGGCCGCTCCCACGATAGCTAATTGACATGAGCGTCTTACCTCAGATCAGCTGTAACAGTCCAACCTCCATGTTTTGATGCCGGAGCAGGGATGTAAATTAGACAAGAATTGAGCGATTGAGGTGTTGTGTTGCTGGATGTAATAATGAACATAGTGGTCGTCATTTACTCCCGACATCTGAGCCGCTGAAAAGCTTTAATAAAGAGCTTGAGTCTGTATTTATCAGCCTTGGAGACTCAGAAGCTAACATATGTAATGTATTTATATGCTAACATATAAAATGTAGTATAACAAGGTTCAAAGCCTCCAGATGAGGGTGACTCAAAGAATGTTGTCAATGTGCCCACTGAGGTGGAAAGCTGGGACAAAACAACCAGCGCGTCAGACAAACAGAGTATTAATGAAGGGTTTGATTTTGCTGTAAGTTACAGTGAAGCTCACTCAGGCTATCCGTATGACAAATGAGTTAGTTTAGAGTATTAGACCATCACTTCATCTGAGATCCTTTGGGCAATGTGCGGCTACACGCACAAACACGCCTGGGTGTTTTGATTCTCGCACGTGACTTTTCTCCCTTGAGATATTAACAGGAAATTGCTTCTCTGCTCAGAAAGCACTTAGCCGCATTAGATGGCATAATAGACTTTGCCAGGGAGAAGGCAGGCGAACTTGTATTGATTGTGCCTACTGGACACAGTTGAGACCAATTCACACTCTGAATAATTCATGTCTCTATTACAAACATTGCCCTAATTGTAATAATATTTTGACTGGAAATTTGCTGTGAGAGAGCTGTGGCAAACTTTTTGTATATCCCCACATTAGCAGAATGCAAAGGCAGGTGCAGCAGATGGAATAATAGCCTGCATTAAAATAATGAATATGGTCTAGCCTATAAGGCTAGAGGGTTATAATGATCTTCTATTTCTTAGCGTAATTAAAAATCAGAAAGCGCTTTATTGCACAGTCGTGCTTGACTGGTTCACGGTTCGCTCTTCGCTGCCCTCGGCAAATTCGTCCCTCGCTTCCTCCACCCTGCAGCCCAAGGATCCAACAGCATGAAATATGCATTGAGAGTGAAGGTCTTTGGTCGGAAGACGAGCGCATAGAGTAAAAAGAGATGGTTGATGTTTACTGATGCGTTCATTCACAAGTGGCCTTAAATCACATTTGTTGTGGCCTCTAAAAATGT
This sequence comes from Labeo catla, assembly GCA_012976165.1. Taxonomy (NCBI): domain Eukaryota; kingdom Metazoa; phylum Chordata; class Actinopteri; order Cypriniformes; family Cyprinidae; genus Labeo; species Labeo catla. The sequence continues at coordinate 163,097 of VONZ01000085.1, forward strand.
ATGTGAAGTAATGAGAGGAAAAGCTTTGCTGTGATGCAGAAACACAAAAATCTAATGAAGTGAAAGAAATATTTTTACTCAACAGAAGGAGAAGGCAGATGTTCTATTGCAATTACTTATTTCATTATACGGCAGTCCCAGTCCCAGAGGGCCAGAGCCCACCAGGGGGCCTCATCAAACTTCTAAGGGGGGCGCAGGATGACTTAAAAAGATGGTAAATTAATTAATATATTAAAATAATCTGACTCTAATCTAAAGTAAAAAGAAATTAATTTTAAAACAACATAAAATCAAGATTTAAAATCATGTTTCTTTCTCTTCCCTTACTAACTGTTATAGTCATAGTGAAGAGATTACAGTTCTTGAAACATCTGGAATCACAAAATGAATTGTGGTTAATTAGTTTAATATGTCAACGTACCCAGTTCTTTTAATAAAAGTTGATAACAAGCAGTTTTGTCAAAATTATAGCAGAAATATGTTATTCTAATTGGCCTTAAATTATTATTATATTCATTGGTGGAGAAAAAAATATATAAACTGGACAATTTTTTTATCTGAAATTAATGTTAACAACTACTACCTGCAAAAAAAAAAAAATAGTAAAATAAATAAATAAATAATAATAATAATAATAATAATAAATCTTAATTTATATTTGTCTTGTTTTTTAGTAAATATTTTTATATCCCTAAAAATCTTTAGTTACAATTTGTATACTTTTTAACCTCAAACACTCATCTTTTCTCGCTCTGTGTGAACTCCATTATTCTCTGGTTATGACAGTTAGGGTACATCTAAAAACTGCCATTTCATTTTTTCCTCCTTTAAAATCATCCTACATTACTGCAGAAGTACCAACCCAGAGTATACAAAGTGAACATGCAAAGAAGATTAAACGCCCTTAACAAAAAAGGTAAAAAGACACAGAGTTAGACGAGTGTTTACACAGAGTTTACACAGAGTTAGACGAGTGTTTGAGTTTAAAAGTATATAAACTTTTTTAAATTTTAAAATAATATATAAGAAAATAATAGATTGTTTCACTAGATAAGACCCTAGATAAGGGCCCTTAGAGCCTTTTGAATCTGCATTTAAACTGCATTTAGGAAGTTCAAATTTGGGGGCACCATAGTCCAGTACATGGAGGAAAATCCTGAAATGTTTTCCTCAAAAAACATAATTTCTTTACGACTGAAGAAAGAAAGGCATGAACATTTTGGATGATAAGGGGGTGAGTAAATTATCTGTAATTTTTTGTTCTGGAAGTGAATTAATCCTTTAATGACTAAAACGTGATCGGCAAGAAAAAAAAAGAAAGATAAACTTGTTTTCCTTTTCTTTTTTTTGCTTTACAGCAAAACACTTTTAATTTTTCTAGCTTTAACAGGCAACAAGACCTTAAATCATTTTACTTCTCAAGTAAGTGTATTTTATTTTAATAATGCATTTCTACTATAAAACAAGACAAAAATAATGAGTAAGAAAAATTATTTATTGCAGGGTGTGAGGAGTCTCAGTGTGCTCTACCATACTTTTACCATACTTTAATAATAACGTTTTAAAACCAATGACTAAAGCATGAACTTTGTGAATACGATTGAAGACTTCAGGCCTTCAAAAGAGGCGCAAAGCTCGGCGCTAGAAATAAAAGGCAATGTAATCATTTTTCATTGTTATTAAAATAAGACTCTATCTTGGAATTATACCTCCCTAGGGGAATATTGAATTGTAAAAGCTTGAATGAATTATTTATATTTGGTAGCAGGGGGAGCATAAGCATAACAAACAGCCTGGCTCATTGCCCATAACAGGCTGATTGACCAATTGTCGTTGCAGACACACTTTCTTACATCATCTTTCAGCTAAAATTTTTAAATAATTACTCATAAGATAATAATCAGCTATTAAAAACTATGCATAAAACTATATTAAAGAAGGTATTATTTGTATTTAAAAAAAAGAAAAGAAAAAAAACATTATTTTCAAATATACAATTTACTATAGTGCTTCCATTTACATTACTTTGATTTGTACTGTGGTGCATTAGAATGCATTAATGTACACATAACTGAGATCAAAGGTGATTGACTTTTTAAATTAACTTTTATATCCTTTGCCTTTAATTTGCTAGAACACTGCATGACTGATCTTATGTTGTTTAGGCTTATGTTATTCGCCTCTGACGCATTAACATTATTTCTCCTACTTTTCCTTTTTTCTTAGTTTGTTTTTGAAGTTATATCTATTCATAAGACCGACCTCATGTTAGTCTAATCCAAGCATTTTGCTTATGCTGCACTATACACCGTATTCTATTATTTTGGTGAAAATTTACTGTATATGTATGTTTTCTTCAGTGCTCACAGATGAGAATATTCCAGAGTGAAATGCTCAGCCATTTATCTACTAAGAGCAATTTCAGTTTTCCCACTCCTAGTTGAAAAAGTAGATCACTGAACACTACGATTGCTCTTGCAAGCTTTCAGGTTCTTCCCATTAGGCCTGTTTGTTCCATTTACAACACATTACCACAAACAAGTTATTCTGAAAGAAAAAAAACTGTCTGTAACCTGGATTTTTCTCTTGGAGCAGCAGATTTCATAAGTACCGAAGGGTGAAGTTTTGGGTAGAAGCTTTGAATTGTCAGCATTAGCATTAATAAAGAATGAAATCCTTTAATGTCTTGCTCCAATGATCTCATGAACGTCGTCCTGGGTTGGAATATAAATAAACTCCAGGCTAATAAATGCTGCCACTTTTTTTTTTTTTCACAGTTGCAAGGCATTCAAAACATCAAGACATGGATGTCCAGAATAAAAGGCGAAAAGATGAGAAGAATTTCTCTGAACAGCTGCAGAAATGAATCAATTGTGAGTCAGTCCTTCTGTCATGCCTTTCCAGTATCTTCACCCTCTGTTAAGTTTATAATTCAGCTTGGCAGCTGAACTAAACGAATGGAGAGCTGTGATGTTTGTAATGACATGCTTTGTGATTTAGTATTTTCTATATATCTCAATCCTGGTGTCCAAACCCAACCCCTCACCGATCGTTCTGAATACATCAAATGATTATCTGTCATCCTAGAGCTTTGCTGAACTTGCATTTTATTTCTAAGCCAGCCTTCACAAGTTCAAATTCAAGTTTTTTATGCTGTCAAATGGACAGAAACCTGGTCAGAGTTGCATGGTCATGTACAGCAGGAAGTTGCCCCTGAAGGAAGATCAGTTCAAGGACACTGGTGGACTATCTCTTTAATTCAAGGCACTTTATCATCCACAGAAAACAAGGCAATTTACTAAAGGACAGTTGCGGTGCAAGCTGGTTTGATTTGTATATTTTGTTTCCCGTGCAGCTCGAGGGACCTTAAAGTCAAAGACCAATAAAACACCATAGAAGCGAGTTGAAAACAAAGAAACTTTTGACCTGACATGGGAGCAGTTCAGTATTTATGCAGTGTTACATTATTATGGAAACAGTGGTTCAAAGCAGTCCAGAAGATGTAGTGCTTTCTGCATTGTAGTTTTGTAAAGTAAACACATTACGAAGCAAAACCAACACTGCCTTGATGAATTATTCAAAGCTTTTGCTTACTTTCATAAAATTACTTTTACTGAATGTTCTGTTTTTACTTTAAAGCAATAGATCTCTCAAAGATGCTAATTCTTTCATCATTCACTCACCCTCATGTTGATCCAAACCTGTTTGACTTTTCTACTAAAGTAGAACTGAAGCAACTACTTGACTGACAATAAAGAAAAAATGGGCTGGACTAAAATAACACTGAAACATTTTTCAGAATATCTTCTATTGTGTTTCACAGAAGAAAGAAAGGCATACAGGTTTGGAACAACATCAGAGTGAGAAAATGATGACAGAATTTACATTTTGGGGAGAACTTTCCTTTTAAACTAGCGACTAAAGGACTCTCTTCTCTCTTTGACTGCAAGATATAATGTGATTGACAGGGAAAAACAGAAGTTTTGATGCAAACTTTTCCAACTGGCTGATTCAGCTTCAGCTCTGCTGCATTTAATATTGCATCAGCTCGCAAAGGCCCTATCTAATTCAAGTTCTCCCACAGGGCCAGGCTTCTGCCCTGCCTCGCTGCACCATCGTTCACTCCTTCCCAGAGGTTCAGCCTAAAGGAAGACCCCTCAGCCAGGGCCAGGATCAGAAATTTTAATCAACTTTAATCAATCCTTTTTTCCGTACAGCATCATTGCTATTCTTTTGATGCAGGGGTGGATTTTCACAGTCTGATGCAATTGCGCAAAAGACACAATGACCCTCTAAATCTCCAGACTTTGCTCATGAATTTATAGCTCCAAGAAATTGCATTTAACTTTTGTAGGGGCTCATGGAAGGGCAATTTGATTCACTCAGCACAGAGGAATATACAATAACTTGAACAGCACAGCAGTATATAGAATAGCACTTGGTGAATCTTACACACTGGTGGTTTTCCACTTTATGACCCTGCCTGCTGAACTCAAATGTCATGTGCTGTTTTGATATCTTCATGAAGTTGCAGATAGTTTCACAGAAGGGTGAATTTAAGGTTGATGGGTTTCAAGAAAGCAGAAAGTTCACACTGTAAATAGAGAAAATGTGTATTTATGCATAAAACAGAAAACAAGTCATGTCGAATGCTTTGATACATGGCAGAAAGAAAGTGGCTTCTCAAAACTTTACTCCACGATGTTCTTAGTGAATTTAAATTAGTTCACATACTGTGCTGATGTATCAAGATGCAAGGTGAGGAAAATATATGGATAGAGATACAGTGCATTAAAGACCTCTTTATAGAGTTTGGCAGTTTTTAAGCATTTCTGGCTGCTTTGTACTTTAAAAGACATCATTAGTGAGGCAAAGTTATGTGCGAAAATCAGAGATGCAAAGCTTGAGTCATGCAAATTGTCATCACTTTTGCAACCTAAAAGATTAATGTCAAACAGGGTCAATTTTGAAATGAATTAAAGGGATAGTTCACCCCAAAATTTTGTCATTAATTACTCACCCACATGTTGTTCCAAACCTGAAAGACCTTCGTTCATCTTCCGAACACAAATTAGGATATTTTGATGAAATCCGAGAGCTTTCTGAAACACAATACCATGTTTAAGGCCCAGAAAGGTAGTAAAGATATTGTTAAAATAGTCCTTCACTTAAAGAAAACTTACGAGTATTCTTGCAGTATAAAACTATTAAACTAGTAGTTTACTGACACTACACTTCAAAGTGTACTAAAAATGCATAAAAACGTATTTCATTAGTAAACTATCAATATACCTATAGGTTCACTTTTAGTATACTTGCAGTACAAACTGAAAACATAGATGTAAACTAGTTGTGTACTTAAAGTTTACTTAGTATACTTTTATATACTAGAAAGTGGGCCAATTTAGTCCCAAGGAGTATTGAAATAGTATACTCAAAAGTATACCACTAGTACACTGATATTTGTATACTTCCTACATAGAGTATACTTAAAAATATACTTGAAGTATACTTCTTTTTGGTAAGGTTTTTGGTTCTTTTTGTCTTTTGCTTACCGCAGACTTGGAGAAGTCTCAAACTGTTGAGATTAAGTCATGGCCACAATGCTGCATCATTGATGTGAAGTTAGAGGGGGACTCATGAAATATTCCTGACCATAATGCTCAGGTGGCTCTAAGTTTAGTGACAGCCACAGACAGGTCTAAGAAGTGCTCAGCTACCCTGTGGGCCTGGCAACGCAAGACACAGAAAAGAAGTGACAGCCTATGTGAAGGACTACACTGGGCGTCCTCTCTGCTGAAGACGGCAAGTTCCGTCACGCTATGTGGCCAGACGCTTAAAGGACAAGAGCATAGGAGTTTAGACAACAGTGAGGCCTCTTGGGGTGACATGCAGTTGTCTGGTTGTGTGTTTCTTCCTTAGTGAAGTATCCAAACAGTCTTAGTTGTCAAATGGGAAGGAAGTCTGGATTTTCACAGCATTAAGCCGGTTGATCCTCAAATCAAGTTCCCATTATAATTTTTATCCTTTCAAATAGATTGAGCTTTCAGAAGGATCTCTCTAGCTGTAAATCTCTCTGTGGGTTCAAAGAAATGTGGTACTTTCATCCAAGATCTAAGTCCAGTACTTGCCTTGGTCACAAATTAAAATTCAAGCATTTTTTTACCATCAAGCAGGCATGCAGGGCTGTGTACTTATTACACTGCCAACAAATTTAAAACTTGAAATATTTTAATTCATAAGCACTGCACAAACTTTCATATCTATATGTGAATACTTTGAATCCCTTAATCAACTATTTTGACCTTTTTTAATCAAACTATTTCTAACTAGCCAAAAGTCTTTAGTGTACTTTCTCCATACATTATATTTGAAGTAATCTAAAAACGATCCAGTGTCCATATGATTTATTCCAGACATTCATTTTGTTTCTATTTCGGCCAGTGTTTTAAATATTAATTTAACTGCATTAAGGTCTTGCCATATAAAGAGAATGTGACAGCCATCTTAAGTTCCTGCAGCTCCAAAGTAACTTCCTCAGGGTCCTGCTAGTTCAGTGTGTGAGTGTACGTGCACGCATATGCTTTTGCCTTATGTACTTAAAGGGATAGTTCACCCGAAATTGAAAATTACCCCATGATTTACTCACCCTCGAGCCATCATATGTGTATATGACTTTTTTCTTTCAGGTTACAAGTGGAATTACGTTACTCCTATGTCCTACAGCATCCACTGGAACGCCACTTTCTGGTGTTTGCATGTACGACATTTAGCGGAAGTTATGATTATGGTTTATGGTTTAAGTTTTAAATATAGATATTTTTCTTACAAAATGCATCAGTTCGCTTTAGGAGGCCTTTATTAATGCGCCAAGGCCATGTGGAGCACTTTTTAAGATGGATGGATGCGCTTTATTGGACTTCTATTGGACTATTGAATATTAACACCCATTCACTGCCATTATAAAGCTTGGAATAGCCAGGACATTTTTAATATAACTCCAGTTGTATTCGTCTGAAAGAAGAAAGTCATACACACCTAGGATGACTTGAGGATGAGTAAATCATCAATTTTCATTTTTGGGTAAACTATTCCTTTAAGTGAGCAGCTGTATATGCAGCCTGGTGGTTGCGGCTGAAAATGTAACCGTGTTTAAGCAGTATATGAGAGGAGAGGGCAGGGAGTTGGCTAGTGACTTTAATGTTTAGTAGGGAGCCAGTGCTGTCAAGGAGGTCATGCAGGTCCATTTTAATTTATTATTTTGGGGAGGTGAGCAAAAATTCAATTCTCAGTACACATTCACCTATGCATCTCTAAGGAGGTCTTCAGGTAATGCTGAATCCAGCTCATGAATGGAATTCTCTTCCAGTAATGATTCCATGCTGTCACTCCATAAGAACATGATACAGATTTACATTTATAGAATCAAAGTAACTGTATTAACAATAGTAACAAAATAAAGAGAAAAATATGGGAAATTATATATATACAGTCATGGCCAAAAATATCGGCACCCTTGCAATTCTGTCAGAAAATGCAACCCTTCTCTCAGAAAATTGTTTTGCTACTCACATGTTCATTTAAATTTTTTTTTTTTGCACCACTTCTTTTGCAAACTGCTCCAGGTCATTCAGATTTGAAGGACGCCTTCTCCCAACTGCTGTTTTGAGATCTCTCCACAGGTGTACTATGGGATTCAGATCTGGACTCATTGCTGGCCATTTCAGAACCCTCCTGTGCTTTGTTTGTAACTATTCCTAAGTGCTTTTTGACGTGTATTTCAGGTCATTGTCCTGCTGGAAGACCCATGACCTCTGGTGGAGACACAGCTTTCTGACACTGGCCACTACATTGCACCCCCAAAATTCTTTGGTAATCATCAGATTTCATGATACCGTTCACACAGTCAAGCCATCCAGTGCCAGAAGCAGCAAAGCAACTCCAAAACATCTTTGAACCTCCACCATGTTTGACTGTAGAGACTGTGTTCTTTTCTCTGAAGGCCTCATTTTTTTTTTCTGTAAACAGTGCCATGATGTCCTTTAACAAAAACCTCTACTTTTGTCTCATCTGTTCACAGTACATTCTCCTAGAAGGATTGTGGTTTTGTCACATAAGTTTTGGCAAACTCCAGTCTTGCTTTTTTATGCCTTTGTGTCCTCTTGGGTCTCCTACTGTAGCGTTCCTTTTCATTCATATGGCGACAGATAGTGCGAGCTGACACTGTTGTACCCTGTGTCTCCAGATCAGCTTGAATTTGTTTGGAAGTTAATCAGGGTTCTTTATCCACCATTCAAACAATCCTTCATTGTAATTTTTCATTAATTTTGCTCTTCCGTCCACGTCCAGGGAGGTTAGCTACAGTGCCATGGGCTGTAAACCTCTTGATGATATTGCGCACAGTGGACACAGGAACATTAAGATCTCCGGAGATGGACTTGTAGCCGTGAGATTGACCATGTTTTTCCACAGTTTTTTCTCTCAAATCCACAGACAACTGTTTACACTTCTTTGTTTTCTCCATGCTCAGTGTGACACACAACACAAAGTTTGAGTCAACTTTTCTCCATTTTAACTGGTTGCAAGTGTGATTACTATATCGCCCACACCTGTTACTTGCCACAGGTGTGTCTAAATACAAATTATTGCTTGAAAAGCAATTATTTCTTACAGTTTTGATTTGCCAATAATTGTACCAATAATTTTGTCCAGTCCATTTTTGAGTTCTGTGTGAAATTTCATAAAGTTTGACTTTTCTTTTCTGTTTTTTTTGTGTTGTTGCAGTGCAAACAAAAACAATAGCATGTGAATACCAAGACTCTAAAGGCCGGGACACACCTTGCAGACTTCAAAGAACTAGCAGCGACAAAAGCTGCACTTGAACACACTGCACAGACTATAACGACTGCAAACTTACACATGCATCATGTGCCTGTGTGAAAAGATGACTATATCAGCAGCGTTTAATAGTATATATTCATCATTCAAAAGGAGAAACCGAAACAAATATATATGAGATAAACGCGGATATATGAAATGTAAACAAAGCAGTGCTTGCTTACTTTTTTGAATATCACTTGATAACCTTATTTTAAGCCTCATGTTTGTGCCGACTTCATTTACTTACATGTTTTCATCACTTTCACTTTAATTCTCTGATTCGCTAAATTGAACATCCAATCAGACTTCTCACTTTCCCTGACGGCCATGTTGAATCGGGCAAACTCCCGCCGACGTGAGCTAAATTTACAAAGGGTTCCTTTATTTGATTAAAGAAACGGTAAAAACAGTAATATTGTGGAATATTAGTACAATTTACAATAAATGTTCTCTGTTTTACCATATTTTAAAATGTTATTTATTCCAGTGATGCCAAATCTGAATTTTCAGCAGACATAGCTACTCTTTCGTGGAAACTATGATTTTTATTTCTTTGAAGAATAGAAAGCTCCGAAGAACATAATTGATTTAAAATAGAAATCTTTTGTAAAATGTCTTTACTCTCATTTTGTCTTTAATAAAATTATAAAAAAAACAAAAAAAAAACAAATTGCCTGCCTACTTACTTTTGAATGCTACTTACAAAAAAGGTACAAAAGCTGTCACTAAGGTATTACTCTTTCACAAGGTTTAATATGTACCTTTAATGTGCTAATAAACAACCTTAAGGGGTAAATAAGGTACAAAGGTGTACGTTTTTGAAAGGGTACCAGCCCAATGACAGCTTTTGTACCTTTTTTCATTGTTTCCACAAAAATATTATACAGAAGAACATGTTTTCAACATTAATAACAATAAGAAATGTGTGTATATATATATATATATATATATATATATATATGTACAGTTAGGGCCATAAATATTTGGACAGAGACAATTTTTTTCTAATTTTGGTTCTGTACATTACCACAATAAATTTAAAATAAAACAACACAGATGCAGTTGAAGTGCAGACTTTCAGCTTTAATTCAGCAGGTTGAACAAAAAGTTTGCATAAAAATATGAAGAACTAAAGCATTTTTTTAAACACAATCCCTTCATTTCATGGGCTGGAAAATAATTGGACAAATTAAATAACTGAAAATAAAATGTTCGTTTCTAATACTTAGTTGAAAACCCTTTGCTGGCAATGACAGCCTGAAGTCTTGAACTCATGGACATCACCAGATGCTGGGTTTCCTCCTTTTTAATGCTCTGCCAGGCCTTTACTGCAGCGGCTTTCAGTTGCTGTTTGTTTGTGGGCCTTTCTGTCCGAAGTTTAGTCTTTAACAAGTGAAATGCATGCTCAATTGGGTTAAGATCAGGTGACTGACCTGGCCATTCAAGAATACGCCACTTCTTTGCTTTAATAAAGTCCTGGGTTGCTTTGGCTGTATGTTTTGGGTCATTGTCCATCTGTATTATGAACCTTCTCCCAATCAATTTGACTGCATTTAGCTGGATCTGAGCAGACAGTATGTCTCTGAACAACTCAGAATTAATTTGGCTGCTTCTGTCCTGTGTCACATCATCAGTGAACACTAGTGTCCCAGTGCCACTGGCAGCCATGCATGCCCAAGCCATCACACTGCCTCCACAGTGTTTTACAGATGATGTGGTATACTTTGGATCATGAGCTGTTCCACGCCTTCTCCATACTTTTTTTTTTGCCATCATTCTTGTAGAGGTTGATCTTGGTTTCATCTGTCCAAAGAATGTTTTTCCAGAACTGTGCTGGCTTTTTTTAGATGTTTTTTAGCGAAGTCCAATCTAGCCTTTCTATTCTTGGGGCTTATGAGTGGCTTGCACCTTGCAGTGTACCCTCTGTATTTACTCTCATGCAGTCTTCTCTTTATGGTAGACTTGGATATTGATATGCCTACCTCCTGGAGAGTGTTGTTCACTTGGTTGGCTGTTGTGAAGGGGTTTCTCTTCACCATGGAAATGATTCTGCGATCATCCACCACTGTTGTCTTCCGTTGACGTCCAGGTCTTTTTGCGTTGCTGAGTTCACCAGTGCTTTCTTTCCTTCTCAGGATATACCACACTGTAGATTTTGCCACTCCTAATATTGTAGCAATTTCTCGGATGGGTTTTTTCTGTTTTCGCATCTTAAGGATGGCTTCTTTCACCTGCACGGAGAGCTCCTTTGACCGCATGTTGTTTGTTCACAGCAAAATCTTCCACATGCAAGCTCCACACCTCAAACCAACTCCAGGCCTTTTATCTGCTTCATTGATAATGATATTACAAAGGAATTGCCCACACCTGCCCATGCAATAGCCTTTGAGTCAATTGTCCAATTACTTTTGGTCCCTTTAGAGTCTACACATTATGTCCATGTCCTTTATATAACTATAACTGGAATATGTTTCAGTAAACAACTAAAAAAACAAAACTTTTGTCAGTGTCCAAATATTTATGGACCTAACTGTATACACACACACACACACACACACAGTATATATATATTCACTATATATATATATATAGTGAATATATATATTCACTCACACACACACACACTCATCTATATCTATATACAGTAACATGGCTCAGAAATCTCAAGTATTGACTGGCATATACAGCCCACACACTCAAAGCAGCTTCACTCCACTACAACAAAAGTATCACATAACAAGCGGAAATCGACTCTCTGCTATGGTTCTACTTCTGGTTTATCATGTGGTCTGAACTTGCAGTGTATAAAATCATGGATGGCCCTTCCTGGCTTAAATCAATTTTGGGCGAAGCATAAAAGAGATGCGGATGATAGACCCCATCACACAGGCTCCACTTTCACAGCAAACAACATTAAAATGCATGTGCATGTGATAAGACATCAAATGCACAGATGAAAGATCACGGAAAACACTTTCTGCTTTCATGATGCATGAGTGTAGATTGCACATATCATCGTGTCTGAAGCTCTGTCAGAGTAATCTTTGGCTTTACAAGACTAAAATATCAATACGCACCATCAAAATCTCATCACTTATTCTTTGTTCTTTATAATAGAAAAAAATGTCTTTTAGTTTAGAGAAATGTTCAGTCTCTGTTTTTTTTAAACATATATAATGTGGTAGCTTAACATATATGTTCATTTACATATTAATTTTGAAGAAAGCAGACATTAAATTGAAAAATTAAAATTATCGGTCACCAAAATTACTTTTGCGAGTCCATTGACATCCCTGCCTATCAAGCGAGAGCAGGCTAGTTTTTCGGTTCAGGGTTTAATTAATGGCCTGTAGACCTTGTCTTAAATGTCTAGCTTGACTGACTCTGCTGATGCTTCCAGTAGGTCTGGAGGGGCAAACTGTCTTCGAAATAACAGACATTATCTGCTTCTACATTTAAATGCTGAAAGTCTCTTCTCTTGAGAGGAATTTCCATGCAGGTGAGTGAGACACTCAAGTGCTGCATTTGAAGGCATCACATAGCTCAGCCTGCCATGAATGGTTAAGAATTCCTGTTTAAAAAACAGGTTTTTTGGCTATAACTTTAAGTACAGAATATTAGCTAAGATGACACACTTATGCTAACATACCCCCAAAATACCTTTAGGAATTTAAAATGTACAACTCTTTTCTTCTGGGGAAAATGGTCCAAAAATATTGAGGACTATCCATGCTTGCTTGATTAGGTGGAATGTTGCAGGATTTCCAACTTTAATTTTTAGAGTGCCTCAGGAGATATAGATAATAAGAATTATCCCTGTAGGCAAAATATAGGGCTATAGGGGGTTTTTAGGCACATTTTGATTTGGGAAGTTTGATCTCTGGCAGAGAAGCAGAGTCTGCGCAACACTGCTCCCTACAGGCCTTCAGATCAACAGCCAGAGGATTAGTTGAAAGCCACCTCATGTTGAGCGGTAGTCTGTCTTGTGCTGAGGGTCAGCAGAGGAAGGATTGACTATGATTCACAAGCTGCTTGTTTATTTAAAGCATCAGTTCCAGACAAAAAATACCATAAAAATTGGTTTAGCATTAAGTGCATCCTGCCGTGAGACATTTTATCTTTCAGTAAAAGCGTATTAGTGAGTTCCTTTGATGCACATGTAGATCACAGGTCAGTTCTCTCTTATGTGTCATTCATTGCACACTGTAAACAAATTCTGGGCTGTATATCCAGTGATCATAAATGCTCTTGGAAAAACACTGTAAACAGAGCGGTTCTATAAATCAATCCTGATCTCACAGGAATGTAACGCTTTCTTTTATCCTGCAGTCTGTGCTTAGTTGTGGGTGAAAAAGAAACCTAAAAAGTCCTTGTTTTTCCAGTTCATTCAGTCAGAGCCAAGGTCTATTTTCCTGCTGGGATCTGGTTAGCAGTAAACACAGGCTATTCTGCTTTATTCGAAGTTAAAGATTAATATCTATCCACATGTGGTCTTGTTGCCCTGGGTTTACACCTGCGTCACTAATACATTCACATTCACTTTGTGTTTTTGTGTGGTGCATGAAGCGGGAAGAGAGAGAAAAAATAATGAATGAGAGGAATATATATACTGATCATCTCAAAACAGCTAAATATTGGTTGATTATTTGTTGGCTGTAATTTCCCCACCCAAATACAGGCTTTTATGAACCAATTTAAAATAATGGAGTGAACTATACAGTACAAGTATATATATATATATGTATGTATATATGTATATATGTATATTCAGCTGTTTTGAGATGATCAGTATTTGGTATTGGCAAATATAGGCAGTGTTGGGGGTAACGCATTACAAGTAACTCAAGTAACGTAATAATATTACTTTTTTCAAGTAACTAGTAAAGTAACGCATTACTTTTGAATTTCTAAGAGTTATTTTTTCAAGTAAGTAACGTCAGTTACTTTTTTCCCCATTTATTGATTGACAAGTCTCCTGTCGGGAAACTGGGAGTAAACATGATGTTACTGTATTCTAGACTAAATGTGAACATGCATTAATTCATCTCACTCACAAAAAACAGATTCAGTATATAAACAGTGAAATGCAAACTCAGAATATGACGCATCTACTGTAGCCTACGTTTTCGCTGTGTTCACCCCTCATCACACCACAGCTGTTTTCTCCAGCGAAAATGAAGCACATTAACGCATACTTTATAAAACGATCCTGTTGCCATTTTCATTTGAAAATTTAACTTTCAATTGTTTCTAGTGCATGTGGCAAAGAGGTTTGCATACTTCAGCTAAGGAAAGAGGCTTGTACTAGAAATGCAAACAGTACAATTTTGTATTTGTACAGTAAACGTGTGTGTGAGATCAGAAGGAGTTGTATTTGGCTTATTCAGTAATCAAATGTTATACCCATCTATACAATACAGTGGAATATTGCAAGTATAGTATACCACCCCTATTAGTAAAAAAAAAAAAATAATTATTTTATATATTTATTTATTTAATTTTTGTTATTATACCCTTATTGGTGTCACACCCCTGTGGACTGTTTCTTTGGTTTTTCCCTGTGTGTCCTTATTTGGTCTTTCCTGTTCCGTTTTCTATTATGACGTCATTGTTTAATCACTCACACCTGTCCTCGTCTCATTAGCCTGGGTATTTTAGTCTGGTTCAGTTCCTCGTTTGTCGGTCGGGTCTTAAAGTCAATTCATGTAGTCATTTGTTGTCACTTCATGTCGCTAAAGTCACTGAGTCTTGTTTGCGTTGTTTGCATGTGGATTCCCTGCTGTTCCTGTTCGTTCCTGTTCCTTAGTGTGGATTATATAAATAGTGTATGCTCCTGATCTCCTCGTCCCCACTCCTCAGTCCCGCACATGATGCTTGTGACAATTGGAGGCTGAGCCCCCCTAAAATGAAAATCCTAGAATCGCCCCTGTTGAACATTATAACAATTCGCTTTATTTACCGGCGTTATTTATAAATGTAATAATTTTGTGCTTATTTGTGTTTAACCTAAACTACAAGTAGCGTTAATGTAGACTTACATTCCAGTAGCCTATTTAAATATGATTTTACAATTTTATGCTATATTGACCTACCTCATTACCCTCCACTATAATGAGCAATAAACTACATTTTGGTATTTTATAATGCCTAGTCATACTTCTGTGGATATTTTGGTGAAAGTAACTCAAAAGTAACTTAAAAGTAGTGTAATGCATTACAATTCAGAGAAAGTAATATTGTAATGTAACTAATTACTTTTAAAAGACAGTAACTAGTAATATATCATGTATTACATTTTGGAAGTAACTTGCCCAACACTGAATATATGGCAGATAGATAGATAGATAGATAGATAGATAAATAGATAGATAGATAGATAGAATGGTAAACCCCACCTACTTTGATTAGATTGGCCATCTCAGTCATTTTGACATTGACACGCACTGTTAGACCACTGAGGCTTTGATCTGAATGCCTAGTATGCAAATCCGTAGACTACCGCAAGGTAATTCTTGCACTTTAATAATATTTTTAGCCCCTAACAGGCTGTGTGACAATGATAAATTATTACCTCATAATGTATGTCAGTATGCAGTTTTCCCTGTTACTCATGTGCCAGTGATTATCACTCTGTTACTTCCGTGCCATAGACCTTGGGAATCTACGTCACTGCGCATTGCATTCTGGGTAGTAGCCGCCATGTTTTAGGACACACTAAATAGCGTACAATGACAATAAACACAAATCACTAGAGGAAAAAACGACTGTATTTGCGTTAATGTTTTTAAGAGCTGCTTGCACTTAGAATAATTGTACTAATATTGGAATCCATTGCGTTTATTCGAGAACACACACACACTCACAGAAATCATATGGCCGCCCACTACTGTACCACACACAGGACCGAATTAATTTATCTTTTGCAGTTTTTAATAACTAGGTGGCACTGATATATCTGCCAGATAAAATAAACACACATATAGCTTGATCTCAGCCAGTTAATCATGCAAGTGAACCACCGCTCTGTACATTTTGTGTATCTCAGATGTCTGTTCTATTCAAAAGTGCCCTTCGGACTTGAAATTTTCCACCCTGATTACAGTTCGAAGACAGCGTATATGTTCCATTCAACGAGCATTAGAGTGTTCGACATGAAGACATGAATTTAAATTACATTTATTTACAGAGGTATATTATGTCACGCTTCTCTAGTAAGTTTAGTCTGTGTGTAAAAGTAAAGTAAGCGTTGATGTATTTCATCATATATCATATCGCCCTAATTTAATCAAGGGATGAAGTGCAATAAGTTGTACTGGACTTAAATAGAACAATACATGATTTCTTACAAAGAGCTGCTGAACAGTAAATCAGATGAGTTGCTTTATGAACAATGACAGTGATCGCAACGAGTCATATCACAGATTAAATTACATTTCCAAACGTGTTATTCATAGCAGGAGCACTTACAAATTCATGTGGATCGGAAATTATGAATCTGTAATTAATAATAAATACAAATGACAAAGCCAGATTTTGAAGTTGTTTATTTTCATTGAGCATTTTAGATCCGTTCTCCACTTTGGTCATGACAACAGATATGGCAGTTTATGTCACAGCAAGCGTTCTCTATTCTAATGTGTTTTTAAATGTACAATATAAATTTTAACATCTACCTCCACTATTACCCAGTGTAGACTGTAGTGTCCGTGTCCGAAAGTCCCAGAATGCCGTGCGTTGCTGACGTTACGTTCCCATACTCTATAGGTTGCCGACCCCTGCACTATATAATATAATCATTTCATCACAATAATATGATCATTTGTACATTGTTTCCATTTAAATAGGCCTAACTTATAGGAAGGTATGAGGGTTTAGCTGTAATTTCTTCATCTTGTTCAAGTTTGTGTTTTTAAAACTGAAACTCAGTCTGAGAAATTTGTATCTGGACTCATAGCTCTGTAAGCCTAGGCCTTGGGGTAGACAGGAAACCTTTCATCACTCGTCTCTAACCTTGGGAAACAACAGATAAAGATGTCACTCTAAGCTCCCGCCAAAAGGAAAAGTCACCTGATAAAGTATGCAATCTGTCTGCCTCTGGAGAAAAACAGAGGATGTTAAAACCAATCTCAGCCTACTGCATTCTTCCCACTATGAACATAATCTTTTCAGTGCAAAAATGTCAGCTGCACCGATGCAAGACATGTTAGCTGGTGGCACAGCTGCCAAAGCAAATTGATAAATTGATTAACATCTTTTGCCTAAAGTTACTGCTCAGTTTCAATAGGGAATACCTTCTGCTCTGACAGGTGAGGTTGCCCCAGTAGTTTACAGTGCTGATTGCATTTATTAAAGACAGGAAAATGCACATTTAAAGGATTTGTACCAGATTGTATCGTACGGTTTGTCTCTTGTGTGCACAATTTTCACACGAGCAAATTTACATAGTCAGTGAGCTCTGAATTATTTACTAAAGAAAATGTCTTTACTTTAGGAACACAGAATCCATCAACACAAGGTGCCGCAGACGTGTAAAATATAAGGTAGTAACAAATAGAAAGAAAAATAACACAGTAGAAAATTACATACATTCCAAACACATTGTTAGAGTGCAACAGTCCGGAAATAAAAACCCCATTCATTTCTCCATAGGGGAATTGATTTTTAATGATAAGACTGACTAAGATAGAGCCACTGTGGGCTACGAGGTTGTTATTCATTGATATACACTTTTGTTGAAGCCATCACCTGAATAATTTCAACATATTTTTTGAATAATCATTTTTAACAATAGAATTGTTAAAAATGATCAATCAAATTGTCCCAAAAAACACTTTGCAGCTAGCCATTCCCATGTAGCAATGAAAATAAGTCAGTCTTCCTACACTCAAACTATTAAAAAATGGCTATATATTTTGCAATAAACATGAAATATGTTATTTCGTCGTCTTAGAATTATAACGTTCAATCTGACACTTTTTTCAAAATTTAGTTATTCACATATATTTATTCGGTGACAACTTATTTACATTATGTGTATGTTTTACAAAATAAAAAATTGGTTCTATCTACAGAAGTCTATGGAATGCAAAAACTTTGAAGCTCAATATTTCAAAAGTACTCAGAATGCAGATAGAACCTTATAATTCTAAGGTGATGATTTCTATATGAATAATAAACATGTTTAAAACAATAGCTTTATATTTATTGTTTTTCTTGTGATTAGCTCTGCTTAATTGGATTGTATTTCTTCCCAGCTTAATCATTAGTACCCAGTCTTTAATATTGATTTTTTATTTTATATTTTTATTTTTATTATATTGATTTTTAAATATGATTTGACATTGTATCAAATATTTGATTTTTAGGGCCCGAGCACTGCAGTGCGAGGACCCTGTTGGAATTGCTCCTTTTATTTATTTTTATTTTTTGCTTTAAATCAGAGTTTGATTCGCCTCATAGCTTGTTGATTTAATTCAATGCTTATGACTTTTTAACAAATACTTTTGAAAATCCAAGTGGCAAAAATAAATGTGAAAAAAAAAATCTCTTTCTACAATGATGTCTAAGCAATTATACTTGATACATTACCCTGTCAATCAGTAGAAAAGCTTATGATGTTTACTGTCATCTTGCTTGATTTTTGAAGCTTTCACTTTTTGGTCTCTTTATTTCCTTTTACCTTCATATTTCTTTTAGGTTTGGCTAAGCAGTTGTCGATAAATTTTGCTCTTAGCTTCCATCCTTTTGTATATGGACTGCATGCTGTGAACACACAAAATCATTTCAAGATTTTCAGAAAGTACAATCATTTTCTACATACCCTCTATTAAAAATAAATAAATAACTCATGAAACTCATTACACAAACATTGTATTTAAATAAATAAATAATGACTGCAAGGTCTTTTTTAAAAAAAATGCTTATATAAATAGAAATTGCTTGTTATGGAAAGAACTGATATTTATTGCCTTGAGGTTTGTGGCAGTTCAAAGCAGATGCATTACCCTGCATCCTTCATTATTTTAACCATTTGCTGAGTGACAGCAGAGACAGGTGGTTTCTGCCCAGGTGAGGACCTTTGGCTGATGGATGCAGCATCAGTGAGGAGGGCAGGCAACTGTGTGTCATGGAAACTAAACATGCATGCTCAAACACCCGGGATAACATATTCAAGCACACTGCGCCTATGGGACAAACAAGCTGTCGTGACAAGAAAATTCTTATAAGGCTGAGGGCTGACAAGGTGAAACAGTCAGTTGCTAATCATGTTTTTCACAGTGAAAGGAGGTTTGAGCTGCATTTCTAATATGGGAAACCTGAGTTGCACTTGCATTCTGTTCATTTTGACCAGTGACCTAGATTCTCCTTTCAGGTTCCCCAAGTCTGAAGTAAAATGAAATGTATGAAGGAAACAGTTTCACCATTTAATCTGGGTCTAAAAAAAACTAAAACCTACATATGATGTTTTGAAAAGATTATTTGGTTAGTCTATTTGTGTCGAATGAAGAAAAATCTCTGAGATGAAAGAAAATGCTAAAATCTAATTGCGAGACTTGGAGAGCTGTTCTCCTTGACATGAAAGAAATGAAAAGCATAAATGTTTTATAGTCTTCTCCATCTTAGAGTGAATGAATGTATTGAACAATGTCTGAATATAGCCCAAAATCATTTTCATTGTCTGCTACTGCTCATTCTTTGTATCTACTGCATAAACCGAAGGTGACAGAGCACAGTAGGGAATCAATGTTTCTCTGGATTACACATTGAGGACCTGTAAGTAAATATGAAAAATAATCAAGAATATTTTATGAGCATTATCTTTGCACAGAATTCATGCAGGGACGCCCAATACTGAGAGTTCACTTAAATAATCACATTGTAAGCTATACCTAAAGATGAATTAAATATTCTCCAGCAAACTCTACAAAGTGCTCCGCTCCTAAATTATTTACTGTGCTGTAAACTTTTTACGCCACACAAATGTAAGTGGGTCTATAATGGCAGTTTTATCAAAGCCTGCTGCTAGGAAAGCTCCTTTGAAGTGAGCTATAATGAAACTCAAGTATTAGAATAAATGTTTCACATACACTACAAGCTAGAGTTAAAAAACAGCTAACTGCAAAATGAAAATTCTGTGACTATTTGCTCACCCTCATGTCATTCTTGTAACTATGTTGCACTGTATTTCCCTGCTTTTTAACATAAGAATAGTCAGTAACACTTTAGTACAGGGAACAATTCTCACTATTAAAGGATTAGTTCACTTCCAGAACAAAAAATTTACAGATAATGTACTCACCCCCTTGTCATCCAAGATGGTCATGTCTTTCTATCTTCATTTGTAAAGAAATTATGTTTTTTGAGGAAAATATTTTAGGATTTCTCTCCATATAGTGGACTTCTATGGTGCCCCCAAATTTGCACTTCCAAAATGCAGTTTAAATGCAGCTTCAAAGGGCTCTAAACGATCCCAGCTGATGAAAAAGGGTCTTATCTAGCAAAACAATCTTTTTCTTTTTTTTTTTTTCTTTTTTTTTAATTACAATTGTGTGTGAATGTTTTTTTATGGTCATGACAGTTAGGGTATGACTAAAAACTTCTATCACATTTTATCCTCCAACTTCAAAATCGCCCTACATCGCTGCAGAAGTACCAACCCAGAGTTTACAAAGTGAACATGCAAAGAAGATCAAACACCCTTTACAAAAAAAAGGTAAAAACAGCGATGTAGGGCAATTTTGAAGTTGGAGCAGAAAGTGAGACGGGAGTTTTTAGATGTACCCTAACTGTCATGACCGAAAAAAAAAGAGTTTACACAAAACAAGCTTTTGAGGTTAAAAAGTACTTCTTTTTTTTTTTAGAAAATAACCAATCTTTTGCTAGATATGACCCTTATTCCTCGTTTAGAGCCCTCTGAAGCTGCATTTTAGAAGTTCAATTTTGGGGGCACCATAGACGTCTGTTACATGGAGAGAAATCTTAACATGTTTTCTCAAAAGCCACATACACTGAGACGGAACAGTCAGAGAGAAGGAAAGTATGAAAAGACTTAATTTGAATAATTAATATCCAAATAATTTTGCTAGAAGTTTGGTGATTTTTGTCTGCTGTAATAAGTAGCTTAGCTTATATGTGAGCAGAAGCAATGCTGCTTTTGATGCGATTGCATTTGACCTTCACATTATTATAAATGATGTGTACAAAATTTTTGCCACACACAAGCTTTCAATCGAGACTCCTCATGTGTACTGTTTTTCACATTTTGTATGTGGTATAGATGCAGGCTAGGTAGGACTTTTAATATTCTGTGAAATGCACTGGTGATATTTTTTTATTTGATTTCATATTTGTATTCTGTCCATTCATTTAATCGTAATGAAAGTGAATGAGAAGTGTACTAAAAATAAGATAAACAGCAATGACGAATTTTACTAGGCCTCGTACTAGCCTGTCACGGATGAAAAAAAAATACAAATAAAAATAAAAGCTCAGTTGAATGCTTGTGTGTCGCTAAAATTTTGCATTGCTTCAGAATCTGTGGTAGGATAACCAACTAGGCCTATAAGTTAAGTTACTATTACAGCAGAGTTTTTCCTACTTTCCTTCTCTCTGACTGTTCTGTCTCAGTGTACGTGACGTTTGAGACGTCTGCTTTGTAACTACATTTCCCATAATAACTCGCGGCGTGAGTGTTACGTTACCCACAAGGCTGTTCGCCCTCGATCTCCAGGCAGGAAGGTCGTTCAGAGTCAGACTCAGGTTGAGCAGATCTCACACTTCAGCAGTAAACGATGCTCGGACAAGCAGTACGACGATTCGCCACCTCTGCGGTTCGCTCCAGTCACTATGCGGAGGGACCTGGAAAGGTGAGGAAATCTTAGGATATGTGCAAAATATGTCGGTTCTTGTTTAAAAGCTTCAGCGCCTGTATGACTGATCGGCACAGGCCTGGTGTTCAGCTGAAGCCCGACCGGATGTCGTTTTTAGTTAAAAATGATTATTTTGATTTGTACATAGCAGCGGTTAGGCTTATATAGACAGAAGTATTAAGTGTAAAACAGTGGTTGTGATGAACCTGCAGGGGCTGAATGCAAGAATGTCTTTAGCTTAGCTTAGCTTAGCTTAGCTTAGCTTAGCTTAGCTTAGCATAGCATATGTAAGTTAGCTAAACAGGCCACCGCGCCTGTTACGTTAACCGCATACTTTACGTGAAGGGTAACCTTCAATGAATTTCAATATAAATCCATTCATGTGCTTTATTAATGATTCAATAAAGTTGGTTTTAATGTAATTATGGTGCAATAGTGTTTAATGTCCTTGAATTGGCAATAGTGCACCTGCTGCTTGAAATTTTACATGAAAATTAGTAGTCTTAAGTAATTGCAATGAAAATAGTTATTATATATTTGAAGTTGCGTTTAGCTCTTAAATATTTCATTTAGCTATAAAAAAATTCTTTGTGATTTATTGTATATCCATCTAACCAGTGACAGCTTAAAAAAACCTAGAAATTAATTGATTTAAGGGTGTGGAAACAACTTTTAGTACACCATTTCTAATTTAAACTTTTGAACTTTTTCTAAATAATGGTAGTTTTTTTCCACAGTATAAAATTCTATACATTGATGACAAATGACTGGAAATGTATTGGTCATAAGCTGTCGGATCAGTTGATAATTCTGCCTAGGACACAAAGACCTTGTTTAATGCAATTTGTTGGGCGAAAGCCTGTCTTTAATTACAAAATCAAGAAAGTCATAACATAATTCTCAAATTAAATGGTATTTAATTAATTATTATTATTATTATTATTTTTTTTTTTTTTTGCAGAACTTGCCATTCTCTGTTGAGAACAAGTGGAAGCTTCTTGGCATGATGGTGCTGTTCTTCGGCAGTGGATTTACCTTCCCCTTCATTGTTGTCAGGCATCAGATCCTGAAGAAGTGAAGCTCCTATCAGTCACACATTGTAAGTAACTTTGCATAATACACATTCTGAGCACATGTGCTTCACGGCTTGTCTGTAAATGAGCCTTAATGCTCTTCGTCTTCATTAAAGTTTGAACACTGCCGCATTGTAAACCATTCCAAACAATAACCATTTAATAATTTAGGATGGTATTTTTTTTTTTTGTATTTTTTTCTTACATTGCCTCTTTTGTGTTTTGTTTTAGGTCAGTGTGATTCTTGTGCAACGCAGCTCTCAGTTTCTTCTGGTGTGGAACCTTTAATGTTATTGTAAATAAAATGACCAATTACATTACTATGTTTTTCTGATTCTTTATCCCATTCTTTCCTATAAACTTAAAAGCATAGGCTGAAATTGCATAAATGAAATTATTCTCTTTATTGGATTGAATATTAAATGTTACTTATCCATTGAACAAAACATGCTTAAGTTTATTAAATTCAGTTTGTCATTTGTACGATAAACTGTTCACTTAAACACTGATGTGATGTTTATAATAAAGTGATTTTATAATAGGAATAGTTTATCCAAAAATAAAAATTCTGTTATCATGTACTCCCCCTGTATGAGTTTCAGCAGATGGTATCCATTGACTTCCATTTCAGTACTATGGAAGTCAAAGGTCCTCAACTGCTTGGTTAGTGACATTCTTCAAAATATCTTATTTTGTGTTAAACAGAAGAAAGAAACTCATACAGGTTTGAAACAGCCTATGGGTGAGTAAATGCTGACAGAATTGTTATTTTTGGATGAACTATCCCTTTTAATATTATAGAAATATAGAAATATAATAATATGACAGGCTGTGAAGTATCTGAAGTTCACAGCTTTGCACTGTTTTTGCACAGTATTAGCATACAGAACTTCAGGAAAGCTCTCACTTAATGAGAATGAGATACATTTTACAACAGTGGGATTACAATGTAAAGAATATTAAAATGGGAGAGTCAGCTGGGATTCTAGACGTGCGATGAGAAGTCAGTCACTTACAGCTGAAAAAGTGTTTGAAAGGGTATTGTTTTCCCTCCACAATTCTCCGCTTTATGCCTCTGCTGCTGAATTTCATATATAAACCCATTATAGTTCAATTAACCTTCTACTGCCAAAAGCTATAAATATCTAGGAACAAAACAACAGAGAGGGGGACTTGCAAAGTGACAGGGTAATATTGGAAAAGAACTGGCATTACAATTTTTATTTCACTGGGAACAGACTCACTCGAGTTTTATGTACATCATTCAAGGGAATGTGACTTGCCAATTTTTTTTTATTTTTTAAGAAGACCAAAGGGGTAAGGAGTTGTAAGACAGAGAAACGAGCCATAAAACTAACTTGTTATAAACCATTCAGACCGTATTGTAAATATATAGTTGGGTTGACTGATACATTCGGCTATTTTTAGTGCACAGAGTCACATGGAAATGTCATTACTTGAACAACCACTTTACAGTTGGTGTGTATGGCCGTGTATAAACTCGCAAATCTGACTTTATTTTTTAATCAGAATTGTGTGATAAAAACTCAGAATTGTGAGAAATGAAGTCAATAATAGATAAAAGTCAGAATTAAAAAAACTTTTCTTGTGAGTTTGTATCTCAGTTCTAAAGTTTATAAAGTCAGAATTGTGAGTTTGTATCTCGCAACTCTGCGAAAAAAGGTCTGAACTGCGAGTCTGTATCATGCAATTTTAAGGAAAAGTCAGAATTGTAAGTTTATATCATGCAGTTCTGAGAAAAATGTCAGAAATATGAGTTTAAATCTCACAATTCTGAGAAAGAAAGTCAGAATTCTGATATGTAAACTGACAAACTCACAATTGTGAGAAATAAAGTCACAAATCTGACTTTTTTCTTGCAAATGCAAGTTTGTATCTCTCAGTTCTGACTTTATAACTCGGAATTGTGAGATAAAAAGTTGCAATTCTTTTTTTTTTTTTATATATATATAGAAAGAGGCTTCCATAAGTGCCAGCACAAGTTTTCCATTTTAATGTTTGATATCGCCCACTTGAATAGTAAGAATAAATTATATTAATACTTATTTCTCATATTTGCTTTTTAATATATTTTTGTCATACGCATGTTGTGAACGTGTTATCTCCACAGTCAGAGTGACTTTGAAAGACCTCTAAGCTAGTGTTCTAGCTTAGTGTTTATGTATTACTATAACACTACGTCCTTGAGAACAAAGATGCTATCTTTGCCTGTGCCAGAATGCTAAGGTCACACAGAACAGGCCATTAAAAACCAGCCATCCCTAAATCAAAGTCTGCCAGATTGTATGATAACTCTTCCCTGGACACAGACCCTGATTAAAACAAAGCAGAGCCATTAAAAATCAATTCCATAATTGTATATTAATGTTTAATGATTTTGGACCGTCATGCAGCACTATAAAGTTAATGTACCATCAAATTTGCCATAAGCAATGAAAGCGAAGGTAACAATAAACTGTGTGCGTTAATTTTGGATAAATGTGTATTTGCTTCCAGCTTTGAACAAAAGGTTCAATTCTAGTCTGTTCGATAGAAAGCTACCGTTTTACCTCTGGGCTCTTTATATCTCGTTTACGCTAAGATGTCTGAATGGGTCTAACTTTGTAGGTTAATTGCTGAAATAATTAGCTACTTTTAATTTGCTCAAGTCTCAGTCATTCTGTTTGTGTCCTCTGGCTGTTTAATGGCTGTTAGTTTGTATTTGACTATACCTGTACCATGCAGTGACTTTTAATAGAGAATTGACATACAGATACTGGGTTTTAAAGGGATAGTTCATCCAAAAAAAAATTCACCCTCATGTCGTTCTGAACCCGTAAGACCATCGTTCATCTTCAGAACACAAATTAAGATATTTGATGAAATCTGAGAGCTTTCTCTCAGTCTCTCATGCTTGCGATGTACATAATCAGTGCTTGGTTGTTTCAGGAAACAACATTTACATGCTTTGCCAAATGTGCAGTTTTATTGAGAAAACAAAAACAACAGAAACAGCAAATAATGAACAAACAAACAAGCAAATAAAGTTCAGAATTTAAGAAATCCTGTGGGAAAAAATGCATTCTACCTAAAGATTTATTTACACTGAATAAAAAAAAATATCTGCAGTTGACAGCAAACAGTAGGTTTGAAAAGAAATGGGACCAAACTGCCTATTAAGCTAAGAGTCTCATCAAAGGCAAACAACATTAAATGAAGAAGGCTATACTCTGTTCCTGGCATTTTCTTTAGACTTTCATTAAAGTCATTACAGACCAAAAAGAAAAATGTAATAATTTATGCTTTGAAATACATGTCATTTCTCTTGACTTTTTTTTTTTTTTCAAAAATACCCTGACTGCTGTCAGAGATTAATTGCTGTGCTTCAAAATCTTATTAAGATCACAATTAGATACTTTTGTCTCTCAAGTTAATTATTTTCCTGTAAAAAATAAAGGTTTACTTTATTTTTCATCCATTTGCTGCAGTACTTTGCTGAGTAGCTCACCACAAAATATTCTCAACATGTAGTAGCACTACAAGAACACATTTTATGGTGGCTTTCATTTGGAGTGTCAATGGTTAAAATATTGCCTAAAGGTGGAAGAATGTCTACAAATGAATCAGGAATATACAGTGGCATGCAAAGGTTTGCAGAATCTGTGAAAATATTAATAATTGTAACAAAATAAGAGAGATTATTCAAAATGCATGTTATTTTTTATTTAGTACTGTCCTGAGTAAGATTTTACATAAAAGATGTTTACACATAGTCAAGACAAAAAAAGTTTGGAAACCCTTGGTTCTTAATATTGTGTGTGGTTACCTGGATGATATATGACTGTTTTTTTTGTTGTTGTTGTTGTTGTTGTTGTTGTTTTTTGTGATGGTTGTTCATGAGTCCCTTGTTTGTTCTGAACAGTTAAACTGAGCACTTTTTTTCAGAAAAATCCTCCAGGTCCTGCAGATTCTTTAGTTTTTCAGCATCTTTAGCATATTTGAACCCTTTCCAGCAGTAACTGTATGATTTTGAGATCCATCTTTTCACACTGAGGACAACTGAGGGACTCAAACACAACTATTAAAAAAGGTTCAAACATTCACTGATGCTCCAGAAGGAAACTAAACACGATGCATCAAGAGCCAGGGGGTGAAAACTTTTGAGCAGGATGAATGTGTCCAAATTTTTCTTATGTTGTTGAAATATCTTTTTTTCCTCCATGTAGTACTGCCCTTCGGAAGCAAAAGAAGATACTTGCATGTTTCCCAGAAGACAAATTAAGTACAATTTACCGTGATCTTCAATTTCAAAAGTATCAAAATCATACAGTCACTGCTGGAAAGGGTTAAATATGCAAAACATGCTGGAAAACTGAAGAATCTGCAGTACCTAGAGAATTTTTCCTGAAGAACGGTGCTCAGTTTAACTGTTCAGAGCTATTTTTGTTTTGTTTTGTCCTGTGGACTACATGTAAACATCTTTTATGTAAAACATCTTGGTCAGGACAGTACTAAATAAAAAAAAATAACATGCATTTTGTATGATCTCTCTTATTTTGTTAAAATTATTCACATTTTCATAGATTCTGCAAGGGGTTCCCAAACTTTTGCATGCCACTGTATATATAAAATATGTCACTAGGTCAAATTCATAAGTTAATGACTGAATATAGCTAATGTTTACATGTACACTATTAAACATTGATGAAATATTACATTTAAAATGATTGGGAGACATTATAGTACTTTGTTTACTGATAAAACTACCAGAGCCTAATGAGACATGGAGAGGGTGGTGACATATCGTTCCACTAGTAAATAGGATTGGCCGAGAGTCTATAACTCTCCCATTATGCCTTTTCTCTGCCACAGTGTTGTTTGCGTGGAGTTTGGGGGCTGTTTGCGGATCATTATTTGTACCTTTTCGTAGCTGAAGCTCTCTTTCCCACCCACAGACAGAAATAGATGTCTTTTGAACCTGACGTCTTGACGGTTCTGAGATCTCATCTGTTAGTTTCTACCTGTGGTTGTTCATGCATTGGCAAACATCATCTGGCCTCTAAAATACGCCCTCACAAAACAAGTCATCAAATCCCAGATGCAATACGTGTTCCACTAGAGAGGTGGCAGACACTTGTCTTTATTATAACTCTGTCCTTCATGCCACAGCAGTAAAATAAGATCCTTTCTCAGTGTTTATCGAGAACATCTGACCTTTTAATGAAAAGTACATTTACTAAAGATAAATCATGATGGCTGTTGGAGTCTTTCAGACTGAAAAAAATGGCTATTGTGTTGAAAAATTACTACCAAAAGTGAAAAGAAAGACACATTATGAAAACTACAACTGTGCAGTGCCAGGGGTGGTTTTATGTTTTCAAAAAGTGGTTCAGAATTAGATTTTTTTTTTTTCTTTTCATGAGAGTAGCTTCACATCTGTCAATTGATGCTTTTGGCAGAAGTCTATGCCAGAGGATGTTCCGATAAAGAAATAGTATATGATAACATGCAATAAAAATATATAAAGCAGTTCAAATGCTTCTGAAAACAGAGAAGCAGCATGAGATTTAAAATTCACATATATGGAATGATGCATAATATATGAACAAAACAAAACAGTGATGGGAGAACTTTGCATCTCAGCAGAATGATTTTGTTGGAAATAAAGACGTCGACAGCTGCTGATAATGCAGATCAGCCTGGTACAAACAATTCAAAATTGCTAAACTTATTCTTTGTCTTTCTCAACAGTTTCAGTGACTGACAGTTTTGTCACCCAGGCAGTTCACAGATGACAACAGTAGGAGCTTGTCATTTTGCAATTTGCAGCTCCTATTGCTGTCATTTGTTTCTGCCTTGACATACACAAGAGCAGAAATACGTCCAATTGCAGACACTCCTATTTCAGTTTTTGTTCGCAGTTTCATTGCCTTTTTATTGGTGTCATCATCATCACAAAAGGTTTATTTCATTTCAAGACCTAAAAAGGCATTGTGGAGCTGTGACTTATTTGATTTTAGATGGTGATATGCCCTCCTTTGGGATTTTGTTTGGATATTTTGGGCAAATTTTTAAGTGTATAGATCAATAGTTTACCATGTTTCTATAAAATCGTTGTTTAATGAAAGTGATGGATCCTTCAAAACTGCAGATGTCAACATGTTAAACAATATGAAACAATAAAAATAAGAATAAAATAAGACTTTACAGTCTTAATCCACCTAGTCCTTTTATACTGTCTACACAATTACAGAACCTTTAACATAATCTGTGTATGTACAGTATGTTTCTCTTGACTGTTGTCTGTGTCTTTCGTCTGTATCTTAAAGTTGGCTTTCTTTTATCTTTATCAGTGTCATTTAAAAACACAATGCAATCTACTGCACAGCATGGTGTCCTGTCTTGTAAAGAGGACACTACTCTGTCTTTTTAAAGTCAGACCTTCATTTGCCACCAGCTGGAAAAGAGGAAATGCTACAAAGGCATTGCTCATTTGACTATCTTCTTTCTCTCCAAAGCGAATTGTGAGACTGATGTTGCAAAGCAACATACAAATGCAATGCAAAGATGAAATATCCACAGGCTCTGAACTTGTGAGGCAGAGAGAGTTCACTTTAAATCTCCTTTCAATGTAAATCATTTACAAAATGACTCAGTCCGGCCTTCATTCAAAGTCCTTGCCTTGTATCAAGGTTCATATCTAGAAGACTGGTGAAAAGAGCTTGATCTTGAAGTCAGAGATTCTTTGATCTTGCACAAAAACATTTAACATAATCATTTAAATACTTTATTAAAACTGCAACGTATAGATCATTAGAAAAATATGCCTCTACCTACATTTTTGCACAACTACTAAACTATGCCTGATAACATTCACTGCAGTTTCCACCTGCAATGAACATTAGTTGCAATAACTATTTATATATGCAGTAATTATTTTTGTGCAATTCCTTGCCTCACCAGCTCCATATGTGTGCAGTGTTGGGGTAACGCATTACAAATAACACGAGTTACGTAATAATATTCCTTTTTCAAATAAGTTACTTTTTCCCCATTTATTGATTGACAAGTCTCCTGTCGGGAAATTGTGAGTAAACATAATGTTACTGTATTCTAGACTAAATGTGAACATGCATTAATTCATCTCACTCACAAAAAACAGATTCAGTATTCCTCAAAATGAATAAAAACAGTGAAATGCAAACTCAGAATATGATGTAACCCTGAAATAATTAAATATGTTAAATGAAACAAATATATTATGTATTTAATCCCAATTTATTAACCAGTGTCTTTTCTGCTGACCTTCAATGATGCAGTTCAACTATACTAATAAGCATAAACTACTTTAGATAAACTAACATTTGTGCTTCATTTTTTTTATAGCTGAAGAGTAATCTCCTGCATAAATGTACTTTTCTTTCAGCCTGAGGTGAATTCATTTCACTTTTGGTGTAAGGGCTTTAACATTAGAATTGTTTTATATTAAAAACAAAGAAGCAAGCCCTGCCCAGATTTAAAAAGTAACACAAAAGTAACACATTACTTTCCATAAAAAGTAACTAAGTAACGTAATTAGTTACTTTTTCAGGGAGTAACGCAAAATTGTAATGCATTACTGTTAAAAGTAACTTTCCCTAACACTGTATGTATGGAGTAAACTTGCTTTGTTGCTCACCCAGTACAGCATAGCACTTGCAATGTGGAGCACTCGGGTAGAAGTCTTATCAGACACTTTTTGGTTTTAATGTTGTTGTTGGTCACAACATTTGAAAAAAGACTTAAAACTACTGGTACATCCCTGTTGAAAAATCCAGCATATGCTGGTTACGTATGTTTTGAAGCATGGCTGTTGGTTTAAGTTGGT
The DNA here is from genome assembly GCA_012976165.1 of Labeo catla. Classification (NCBI taxonomy): domain Eukaryota; kingdom Metazoa; phylum Chordata; class Actinopteri; order Cypriniformes; family Cyprinidae; genus Labeo; species Labeo catla. The sequence goes on from VONZ01000085.1 coordinate 193,786, forward strand.
CCTTAGCTGGTCATTAGCTGGTCATTAGCTGGTTTAAACTGGCTGGTCATGTGTTGGTCCTAAGCAACTAGCTCCTGCTCAGGACTAGCTTAGGACCAGCACATGATCAGCTTAAACCAGCTCATGACCAGCACAAACCAGCAGCCATGCTTCAAAACATACCTAACCGGCATATGCTGGATTTTTCAACAGGGATTTGCTTCAGCAAATGTGTTTTTATTTCACATTTGCTTTTGTTAACACTATTGGTTAGGTTTAGGGTAGGTGGTACATTATTCTTTTTAAACGCAATAAAACAATAACCTTTCAGCCCCATTAATTTAATTTCTGAACTGCTGCGATACGTACAACAACCAATGTAATAAAACTCACATTCATCTGTGTTGTGTACTTTGAAACACTTTAAGCGGCACTCACTGGACATTTCATATTAAAAGTGTGGCAGAACATGCACGAAGCAACTTAATATAATTTTTCAGAGTTGTAAATATATTTTGACAGCTGCTGCAAATGTATATTTTACCCATTTCAAGCTTAAGTGGACATTTATTGTACTTTGCTAATACTAAACAAATGCTTAATAGGCTTTGTGGAAGATGACAAACAAATTACATTTTATTGAATTCCATTTAGTTCGTTTCCAGCCTCAGTGGCCCACTCAATTAGTTTTGAATAGTTTAATTAATTGAATTTATTAAATTGCTCTCCAGGTCTCTACAATTTGGTTCCTGACAAAAGGCTACTTCAACTTTTGTTGCAATGCTAATTGATTTTTCGAGATCCATAAGCTTTGGATGGATTTGCCTTATCGTGGATTACCAGTGTGATACGCCTCTCTTTCCTGAATCGTTTTGTATGATTTTTGCACGGGTGGGCATGAGAAAGGGTTGTGTGAAGTTAATTACTTTTTCTAGAGGCCAAAATCGTCTTCCATATGAAACTGATTTAGAAGACTAATGCTTTAAATGACTCTTTCTTTTTCAGTCTCACAGTAAGTCAGGCTGGAATTAACCAATCAGTTTTAGCCTATGATAAATGAACTGCGTTCTGTAATTCTCAACTTTTATTAAATAGATTAATCATTATTTCATTAAAGATGTATCCATTGGGTTGAGCAGCAGATTGAGTAAGTAGCTTTCATGCCATCTCTCCATCATATCAGTTCATCTCCTTCTGTACAAGTCTGTGAGATATTGGGTTAATAAAAGATCCAGGCTTTTTATGTCTTAAAGAACAATCTGAAGAAAATAGAGTCAACGCTCTGATCAAATGCATCAGCAGTTCGCTAATTTAATTTCAGCTAGAGTTGGTCAGACTCCCTCGAGGGAAATAGTTGACATGAGAAAATTAGATCCAGGTTCAGCTGTGCTGCTCCCCAACAGTCTATATTTAACCTTAAGATCTTAAAGAAATATTAGAGAACCTGTGAGTAATCGTAAGAAGCTGTGTTACAATTCACAGGATCCCTACAGTGTTCACTGCTCATACCCAGTAATTTCATATATATGAAATGTATACTGCATTTATGTGTATTTAATAAAATATATTTTAGGCCTACAGGCTATATTTAACATCTTATATAAATACACATAGGCTAAATATAAGAAATATAATTTGCATACTTGCAGCCCTTACATTTAGCTTCGACTGTTTTCATGTTCAATATCAAAATCATATGATTTTGTAATTTTGCTACCCATAATGAAGGCGTTATAAGGGGCCATTCACACAAAACTGCAAGAGAGGTGTTAGTGTGGCCAGCAGGCTCATTCTGTGGTCTGTGTGGTTCAGCCCCCAATGAGGCTATTTTATTTATATATATATATATATATATGTGTGTGTGTGTGTGTGTGTGTGTGTATATACATTTACATTATTCTAGTACAACCCTATTTCCTTAAGTATGCAAACCTTATTGCACATGCACTGGAATATGCAATATATTGGACGTTAAATTTTCAAATGAAAATGGAAACATGATCAGCTGTGGTGTGATGAGGGGTGAACACAGCGAAAACTACAGTAGATGGGGAACCGATTGCTCCTTTTATGACAAAGAACTGCACAGATGCAGATATTATAACAATCTATTGATAAACACACACCTTGTCCTCTGTTTCCCATTCTGTGCTGCCGTGGCCTGTGGATTGAAAAAGAAGAACGCGCTGAAAGACAGGTGGAGCCGATCAAAGTTTGCCGCAACTTTCTTGTGAAATTTAAACTGAGGCGGTCACAAATTCATGTACAGTTTATGAAGCTAATTGCTAAATTTTAGGGGGGCTGAGTAGTCAGTTTAGGGGTTTAGGGAGGCTTCTGGGCCCATACAAGCCAGGGAACGAGCCCCCTTGATGGCTAGACTAAAACTACTTCCAGCAGCAAGCTAGTTTTTCACAAAAGGTCTCCCACCACTGTACTGTCCAGGTTCTGACCAGACTCTACTGCAGCTACTGAGACCAAAAGTTGCATTTGATCCCTGTGCCTTAATAAAGCTGCTCTAATAGAAGGGTAGTGTATCCTGACAGGCTCAATATGGCCATCAGAATGTACTACCACCTTAAAAAATGAAGAACCAGACTGTGGCTACTGCTTGCATTTTTACAGTTCGAAGTCTGCATCATTATACTGGGACTTTTGGACCCATACATTACATTTCAGGGAATAAGCACCCCCTGCTGGCCAGACAAAAACTACATTCAGCAGCAAGCTAGTTTTTCACTAAAGTTCTCCCACCAGTGTACCTACCAGGCTTAGACCTGCTTAGCCTCAGTAAGAGGCCAGACTCTGGCAATTGCATGCAACAGCTGCATTTGGTTGCGGATCCTTAATAAAGCTGCTCTAATAGAGGGGTAGCGCATCCTGACAAGCTCAATACGGCCATCAGAATGCGCTACCACCTTAATAAATGAGGAACCAGACTCTGGCTACTGCATGCAACAGCTGAATTTCGTAGCGGTGACTTAAAGGAGAAATACAATTCCAGAACAACAATTTACACATAATGTACTCACACCCTTGTCATCCAAGATGTTCGTGTTTTTCTTTCTTCAGTCGTAAAGAAATTATGTATTTTGAGGAAAGCATTTCAGAATGCAGTTTAAATGCGGCTTCAAACGATCCCAAATGCGGTTGTAAATGATCCCAGCCGAGGAAGAAGGGTCATAAAGACTGTGTCGGAACTTCTGCAGCGATGTAAGATGATTTTTAAATGATTTTTGAAGTTGAGGGAGAAAATACAATCAGAGTATTTCGACATACCCTAACTGTCTTGAACCAGAAAACGCATTTAAAGCTGCATTTAAACTGCATTGTGGAAACTCGGAGGAACAATATCAGTCCATTGTATGGAGAAAAATGCAGAAATCTTTTCCTCAAAACATTTCTTTACGACTGAAGAAAGAAAGACATGAACATCTTGGATGACGAGGGGGTGAGTACACTATCTGTAAATTGTTGTTCTGGAAATGGACTTCTCCTTTAATAAAGCTGCTCTAATAGAGGGGTAGCGCATCCTGACAAGTTTAATACAGCCGTTAGAATGTGCTACCACCTAATTAAACAAGGAACCAGACTTTGGCTACTGCATGCAACAGCTGAATTTGGTTTCAGCGCCTTAATAAAGCTCCTCTAGTAGAGGGGTAGCGCATCTTGACAAGCTCAATATGGCCGTCAGAATGTGTTACCACCTTAATAAATGAGGTCAAATTCATAATTAAGGTGGGGAATTAATGACCACAGAAAGTCAGGAGGCCAGTTTAATGCCTCATCTGAAGGACACTTCATTTTACAGGGGCCAGTTTAACGCTTCATCAAAAAGTCGCTCCGTTTTACAGTCCGAAGTCTGCATCGTTACACTAGGACTTTCGGACCTGTACAGTACATGTCAGGGAATGAGCACGCCCTGCTCAGGTACACCAGTGTACCTACCAGGCACAAACCTGCTTAGCTTCAGTAAAGGGCCAGACTCTGGATACTGCATGCAGCTGCTGAATATGGTTTCAGTGCCTTAACAAACCTGCTCTTATAGAGGGGTAGCGCATCCTGACAAGCTCAATACAGCCATCAGAATGTGCTACCACCTTAATAAATGAGGAACCAGACTCTGGCTACTGCACGCATTTTACTGCATGCTTTGAAGTGGGGTTTTTTTTTGGTTTTTTTAAACCATTGCTGCCTGGATCTCTTCACTTTTCCAGTGTTGCAACTCCTGTTTGTCCAACTGAGATTGCAAATATGAGCCAGATGCTGAATGTGCTGTGGAACTGTGCTCTGCCTCAAATTGAACCCTTCTAAGTTTCTAAAGGTAACAAAACATGCTTTATTTTATTCTTCTGTAAATGTTCTTAAAATAAAATTCTTTTTTTTTTCTATTGCAGCAATCTCTATAGAAATCCATCCATGCTGGATATATAGGTTCGGGTCACTAAAAAGCCGAATATGTAATAACATTCATGCATTTAAGGGTGAAGTGTGCAGAGCAGCCACCCAATAAAGTGTTACAATAATCTAACTTTGAGGTCATGAACGCATTAACATTTCTGCATTTGACATTGAGAGCATAGGTTATAATTTAGATATATTTCTGAGATGGAAAAATGCAGTTTTACAAATGCTGGGTAGGTTACTAACTGATGGCAAAGAATTGACACAGCAGCCATCAAGTGTTAGACAGTGTTCTAGATTATTACATACGGACGTTTTTTGGTGCGATAATTAACAACTGTTTTTTTTGGTTTTGTTTTGTTTTCAGAATTTAGCAGTAGGAAATTACCAGTCATCCAGTTTTTTATATCAACCATGTTCTGTTAGTTTTACAATTTGGTATGTTTCGTCGGGCCACAAAGAAATATAGAGCTGACTATTATCAGCATAACAGTGAAAACTAACACAATGTTTCCTGATGATATCTCCCAAGGGTAACATGTAAAGCGTGAAAAGTAACGGCCCCAGTACTGAGCCTTGAGGTACTCCATACTGTTCTTCATTCACTGCTACAAAAATGATGATGATAGTCAGATAAGTAGGTTTTGAACCATGCCAATGCACTTCCACTAATGGCAACAAAATTTTCTAGTCTATTCAAAAGAATGCTGTGCTCGATGGAGTCAAATGCAGCGCTAAGATTCAGTAGCACTAGATACAACCACAATCGGATGATAAGAGCAGGTCATTTTTGTAACTCTGATGAGAACATGTACTATAATATAGCCTAAGTCCTAAATTACCTTCCCAAAATCTGTGCAAGCTCAACAGTCAAATACATCTGTCTAGTGGGTTTACACAAAAAAAACAATGGAAAAATGTGTTCTCAGTGATATTCTCTTTATATATCACCTCTTGCAGGAATACTAAAAAATAAAACATGTTAGTAATGCAAAAGTTAAATTGCAGTTAGACCTAAATACACTTTAATAAACCCATAATAATTATTTATTTTTATTGCAGAGATAAGTAGCTCCACTGTTGCACACTGAATAGTAAGGGTAGTAGATATTTTAGAAACAGCTAGAGGGCCAAAAGTAACAAGCACCTTTATGTCCATTAGATACTAACAAGGAATTATATTTATGTAGACATATAATGTTTAAAATAACTAAAAACTGTGCCGCTCTGTTTGTTTCCACTGTACACTACCAGTCAAAAGTTTTTGAACAGTAAGATTTTTTGCTTTTTAAAGAATTTTGTTCTGCTCACCAAGCCTGCATTTATTTGATTCAAAATACAGCAAAAGCAGCAATAATGTAATATTTTTGCTGTTTAAAATAACCACTTTCTATTTTTATTTATATTATAATGCAGTTTATTCATGTGACCAAGCTAAATTTTCAGCATCATTACTCCAGTCTAAAGTGTCAGCTAATTAGCTGATTTTCTGTTCAAGAAACATTTATTAGTAGTAGTAGTAGTAGTAGCATCAATATTTAAAACAGTTGAGTGTATTTTTTTAGGATTTTTGAATAATGCAAGGATCCAACGATCAGCATTTTTCTGATATAAATGAAGCTTTTGTAACATTCTGCAGAGTTTTGATCATTTTATCAGTTTTTATTTATTTATTTTTTAGCAAGGATTCTTTAAATTAATCAAAAGTGATGATAAAGACATTTAAAATGTTACAAAAGATTTCTATTTCAGATAAATGCTGTTCTTCTGAACTTTCTGTTCATCAAAGAAACCTGAAAAAAAATCTACTCTGCTTTTTTCAAAATAATAATAATAATAAATACTTTTTTAGCAGCAGATCAGGATATTAGATGGATTTCTGAAGGATCGTGTGACTATGAAATCACAGGAATAAATTACATTTTAAAATATATTCAAATAGAAAACAGTTATTGAAAATAGCAAAAATATATTAAAAAAAATTCTGTTTTTGCTGTACTTTGGATCAAATAAATGCAGGCTTGGTGAGCAGAAGAGAATTCTTTAAAAAACATAAAAAAATCTGTTCAACTGTTCAAACACTTTTGACTGGTAGTGTACAGTGGAAACAAACAGAGCTGGACAGTTTTCTTCTTTATATTAAAAAAAAACATTAAAAATGTTACTGTTCAAAAACTTTTGACTGGTAGTGTATGTGTGTCTAAGCACTATGTATTAGCTTTCTTAGTATATTTTGTTTAGTCCATATTATTTGTCTGTTCAAACAGTCATCACATATTTCACAGTTGTCAACTTTGAATGGGAGAAGAGCTATCAAAAGGTCTTGAACACAGACAATCTAACACACCTAGTGTGAGGTCCCAGATGGACAGTTCAGGGATGGGCTGTGGCTGAATGAATGACGGGGGTCCAATCTCTCAAAAGCACTGAATCAAATCATTGCTTCCAGCTGCTGAACGAGATATGTGGAGTGTGTGTACAAGACAGAGAAAGAGTATGTGAGAAAAAGGAGACAAGAGTGTGAGTGTGTTTAACACAGACTGTTCTTCTTGATAAAGTCCTCAGATGAAAAGAAGCTGGTCCCACTGAGGACGTCCATCTGTGTGCTTCTTATAATCTTAGTCTCCACAAGGAATAAAAGAGAGATAGCGAGTGAGAACGGTTGAGAATGACAAAATAGAATTTAGAAAGGTCATGTGGCTTTTGGAACGGGTTACATTATCCACTCCTTAAAATTTTTTTAATGAATTTCCAAAAGGGGGAATTCGTTAGCATAGGCGTAATTTATGGCTGGGACGGGTGGGACATGTCCCCACCACATTTTTGACCATCTCGCAGCACAGATGTACCAAATGCTGATGAAACATTTGTTTCTGTTAAATAAGATGCGATCTGGTGCTGGAATTTGTTGTTTTTGAAATCATGCAGTGTTCGTGTGTTATTAGTGACGGAATGTTCTCGATGCAGCTTGTGCTCTGTCTTAACACACGAGTGCTTCAATTTGTCAGTCACTTAATGAGGCTATATATTCATTCCAGATACATCACGAAACAAAATACACACAAATGTGTCCCTCCTCTTGATATACGATCACCTTCCCACCCAAACACACACTCCTGTCCCACTCGCTTTTTAAAACAGTCACGCTAATGTTAGTAAAGTGTACCGTTAGTAAAGAATATGGAAAAAAAAGAAACACACCCACAAAATTAGTATTATGCAATCTGCACAAAACACAAAGCCTTAATCTATAATCAGCCATAGAATTTAGTTCCTGAATAAACTGTGTTGTGGTTTGTTATTTAATAATATGCAGGTTTTCTTTAGCTAAAACACATCCCTGATAGTACACGTACATCACGGACACATTTATTTGATGTCAGCATTTACATCTGGAAGACGTATTTTTTGAGTGTTTGCTCATCTCCAAAATGTCTATAGGACGTTTCCTATCAGATGTCAAATAGATGTCTATTAGATGTCTTTAAGATGTTTATGATTTACAATGTATGTAAAACTGACATCTTACAGACGTCTGTCAGTTGTTTGTACACATCAGATGCTTTCCAGATCAAGTGATCTTTAACAGACGTCATCCAGACATACGTGTGCTCTGTGATCTGGGATGTGGCAAAACTGTTTAGTTGATTTTTCCCAGTGTCCAATTTTTGCTTTCTGTTTTGCATCACTGACTATATCATTTTAGTATCTTAAAGAGATACTGTGGCACTTAAGTTAAGAGTTAGTCAGCTGCAAATATGGCTTGACCCTAAAAAAATTCTAACAAAAGGTTTCTCAGCGGTTTACAGTAGTATCAGATGTACTTAAAAACATACTAAAAGTTTACCAAAGTTTGACTCCAAGAAAGGCCCCATTTTCAAAATGGCGTCTGTCAGGTCCTTAAAATGACCATTACTTCTTTTTATTCCTCCTAGACCAGGAATACTGGTGCCTGATACATGTTTTGGCCATATAATATTCTAATTAGCATATTTGCATGATAGATAAGTGATTACAAGTACAATTATATATTAAAGCAATTGCTTACAAGCATATTTATGCGAAAAATAAGTACAATTTCCCTTAAGTATTATTATAGTATTAGTATTATATCCCATTCCATGAAGGGTATCCACCAGGAATTGTGACTGATACACAGGGGCGTCGTAGTTGGGTGAAAAGTGGGACTAAATTACCAGGGCCCCAAGTGGGGGGAGGGCCCCTGAGGAGTGAAATTTTATTTTCCTTTAAATATAATTTTAAGATCACAATAAATGTTGTTAACTAATGTAAATGCTAATATTTTGGGTAAATGCATCAGTTGATTGATGTATTAAATGGTGTCCAAGTACATATAGTGTCTGAGGACAGGCACCCTCTCCCTTGCACGAAATGGTTTAGTCCACCTTCACCGGGCTTTTTGACTAGGCGCATTTGAAGTAGCGTTCATTCTGCTGAAGCGGCAGACGGCAGTGCATAACTGTGCTATGGAAGATGATGTCTAAGAAAGCTAAATCCGGTTCTCAGAAAAGAAAAGAGAGACAAAAGAAATGAGGGAAAGCAACTGCTAACAGACTTCTTTCCCAAGAAAGGTGAGCCCAAAATGTGAGAGCAAATAGTCTACAAATGAACTCCTGCTGTGGTTACAAAACACTTCAATACCACCGCGATTATCAGTGCTAATAACACAACGGCATAACACAAAATTAGAAATTACATGATGCCTTGTTTGCATAGCCTACACCATTTCAATAGTATACTAATTCGAAAACTAAATTAATATTTGTTATTGGACTATAATAGTCTAACTTTGTAGGCTCAATGTCATATAGGTTCATGAGGATAGGCTGTCATATTAGTAGCAAAGCTAACTTGTGAAACGCATGGCACTCAGTTTCAGAAACTGTCACAGAGGGTGATGCCTATAATGGGTGAGGCCTATAATGTTAGGCTACCTTTGGTGGCATCTACTGTTAGCTTTTAAGCATTCTGCAAATAAAACAGAAATTCAGAGAAGTTGTGTAATAAGGCTTTTTTTGTTATACATATAAGAGTTCTTAGATTAGTAGTAAGGTTAGTTGTAGGTAGTTGTGAACCTCGAGCTTACGGGGGCCCATGGCCACTGCTTGTGCATAGGGCCCAGAATTTGGTGCTACGCCCCTGCTGATACATATGATGTGCCTGCACTGCAAGGCCAAGTTGTAATGGAGCTACCACAGCATGTGGTCATGTTGGCTGGACAATTGCCTTTCCAATTCCTGCAACCTTTCGCCTTGTCTCCTTAGCCACAAAAAGACCATTCAAAAGTGTACGGAGAGTCTCAGGAACAAACGAAAGGGCAGAGTCAAGCTCAAGTGACTTTGTGCTCGGATACTGATCTGTAACGGACGGGACATCGGTCTTGATATCACTTTTGATCAATCGTGCAGCTGTTTAAATGATTGCTTGTTTCTGGGATTCCTCATCTTTTTCTTGTTCGCTGAAATAAGATCGTAGTATTTGTGATGTCTTCTCTCTCATTGTCAGCATGTCATGGAGGCCTTCCCCTTCAGTGAAATATACATTGTCCTGGTACTGTTCTCTCAATTTTCTCTTGAGGTATTGATTTCCATATGGTTCAGAATCTGGGTTTGTCAGAGATTCCTTCATTTTGTCTTGAAGATGTGTAACTGTCAGCTGTTCCTCATCATTACTCTCAAGGTAAGAGCAAACTTTCATGAATGCCTGCTCCTGATCTTCATTTTTGGGCCGGCCAGACTTTCTGCGCTTTGCCTCTGGGTCTTTCTGAAACTGTATGTTATATCCGTTATGAAAATTACTACTGCATAAGTGGTGGTAAACACAGTCTGCAGCATGTAGATGACGGCCATAATACTCGATCCTGCCTTTTACAGTGAATGCCCATTGATCTGCACGATTTTCACAACACTCAAGAATGGACTCTGTGAGCGTATCAGTCTTAACACTTGTGTCTTTACTTCTATGTGTTATTGTAGTCCCACAGAAAAGACAATCGGTTTGGCTGTTGAAAGGACCAGTTGCTACTCTGGCACTTCTTTTTGGTGGCTCAGCTTTATTCTCTGGTTGGATTTTGATGTCTTTTTTATTTATTTGTACTTCTGTCGACATTTTGAGCTTACTATTTCACCAGCGGAAATGTGTACGTCGTCACCTCTTTGTACACACTTTCTACACATGGTTGATTCCATCAGCTCCCTTCTGATGAACCTCAACCACATCAGAGCCATCTCTTAAGTTTTTACAGCAAATGGGGCAAGTTTCTTGGTTTACAACAACATGACTCATGGTCAAAATTGCATTTGGAGTGTACTTTTTCCTCAAGCTAATTCAACAATGTCATCCTCTCTTAACACACTCACATTGTTGGCCTTTTTCATGTGTTAGAAAACTGGGTGGGGGGGGTGGGAGGTTTAAGTAGTCAAGGATGAATTTTGTTTGAGCAAAATGGTATACACTGTGCTGGCAACAACATTTCAATGAGGCAAGCAATATCAAATGTCAGTATTCTCTTCCACCATCTTCTGAACTGCTGAGAATTGTGAATTGTTGGGTTTAGTATAATGCCACCTTTATACTCAAAAACATCTATAGAGGATGCATTACATATGTATTACCTTATTCAACTTGAAATGAGTGACTATTTTAGAGGGTTCACACACAGGCCTCTGTTCGGGCTAATTCAGAGTTGTTTATGATCAAACTCCAATTTAAGTTACTTTTGGGTGCAATAACTTTTACATTGAATGTCAAGTCTGTGTTTTAGCAAAAAAAGCGGATGTGTCCAAAAACACGTACTGAGTAGGAGTTGACATGACTAAATCGTTTACATCTCTGGTTCACCCCAAACAAAGAGAAAACCTTACAGTAATCTCACAAAATCATGTAATCATGTCAAAGTCCAATGGATTTATAGACCCAGAAAACATGGGGTTAGACACCAAGATTACTTGGCTAGGTCAAATAATGAAGGAGTTAGGATATTTTAAGGGTTTCCTGCCCATCTTGGACACCATCTTGAAAATGACACCTTTCTAGTGGTCAAACTTTGGTAAACTTTTAGTATGTTATTAAGGACACCTAATACTACAAAAAACAACTGAGAAAACTTTTGTTAGAATTGTTTAGTGTTAGGTGTTTTTTTTCATATATGCAGCCGCCTAAGTAGTTAAACTTTTTAAGAAACATGTTTTTTTTTTTGTTTTTTTTCACTCCGCTGCAGTGCATTTCATATTTTTGAGAAAAAAAAAGCTTGTTCGATGTGAATCATTCCTTATAGACTGTTTACACAGGATGCATTTTGCATTCCACTTCACTGTTTTTCCATTGTTTTTGTGTCAACATGCACTAGATGGACTATTTGATCATTGCGCTCATATGTCAAGGCTTTTGCAGCATTCTGTGCATGACACAGCATTCTAAAAACACACTGCTCAAGTTAAAAGAAACTCAACTTTAAAAAACTTCCACTGCTTTGTGTCTCAGGTTTTTGCATTCCACTGTAATGCTTTTCCATTGGTTTGTTTTGTTTTATTTGAACTTGCGCTAGATGTACTAGCTTTGACTGTTGCACTCACATCTCATGTGTTTTGCAGCATCTTGCACATGACACAGTGTTTTAAAAATGCGGCGCTCAAGTTAAAAGAAGTTCAGCTTCTGAAAAATGTGTCTTGAGACCTTCTGATTTTTTTTTTTTCATTCCACTGCCTTGTGGAACATATTTAAACTCAAATTCATTCCATGCGAATGGTCTTCTATTTTGATTTCGTAGCACCACATTGGAAAAAAAGCCATAACGGTGCCAGCTGTTTGGCAAAATGATGGAAAAGTGGCTGATGCTAATGAATATAAAATGTTTTAAACCTGCAGTATCTATTAACACCCACAGATTCACTACTACAACCAATAGTTATTTAGGTCACAATGAAACAGAAAATTGTAATGTTCTTTTGTCCTGGATAGTACGTTCTGCATCAATCAACTGCATTATCATTAGCGTCACCAGTGTCTTGATCTCTGTATTTCTCTCTCCCTTCCTCCACCGTACAATCTAGCACCTCCTCTTCATTGGCCAGGCCTTTTCTGCACAGTCTCAGAGGGAGAGAACTGAAGAGGAGGAGGGTTTTTGAGTGTGCGCATGCAGCAGAATGTGACAAACTGAAGTGCTGACTACTTATACCTGAGCGCCAACTCAGGGAGGACGATATGCACTGCTGTTCAGCAAAAACATCAAAGTTTGTTTATCACCTCCCTCGCTCGATATGGAATCAGACAATTGTACTATTGTGTTTTCTTCCTTGCTGTGAGCTCAACAGTCCATCTCTGCTTTTATCACAATTCAGTTTTACAGAGCATATGCACCATTGCAGCTGAAATTCATAAGATTAACATTTGTGTCTCAGACTCTAAGTTCATTTTACTGTTTTGCAAAATATAAAGGTTATTTGAGGTTTATTTTTCTCTCACAGGTGCTTTGGCAGCAGTGTAAATCTCAAGAAAGAATACTGAGATGTCTTTTAAGCAGAACGTTGCATTTCACATTTGTTGGTTTTTATTTTCATATCTTTATTTTAAAGGCAAAATGTGATTTCTTTGCTACTAGCAGCACCAAATGCAATGTAAAACTTATGATTGTATCCCAACTAGTTTATGGTTCATCATGTGGTCTGTGAGAGAATTTTTTTTTGAAAGCTATGTATATCACTACTGATCCAAATTAGGATTTATTATCATAATGTTGGGTTTTTCCTGATAATTATGCTCCTTAAAGGATTAGTTCACTTCCAGAATAAAAAATTCCTGAAAATTTTACTCACCCCTATGTCATCCAAAAAGTTTGTCCTTCTTTCTTTAGTCAAAAACAAATTAAAGTTTTTGAGGAAAACATTCCAAGATTTTTTTTCCATAGTGGGCTTCAGTGGGAGCCATTGGGTTGAAGGTCCAAATTGCAGTTGTAATGCAGCTTCAAAGGGCTCCAGTTGAGGAATAAGCATCTTATGTAGCGAAACAATCAGTCATTTTCTAAAAGAAAAAAAAAACATATGCTTTTAAACCAAAAATGCTCATCTTGCATTAGCTCGACTTTATGTCATGTTGGAAAGGTTACACATGACGAAGGTGGAAGTACCGACCCAGTGTTAACAAAATGAACTTCCAAAGAAAGTCAAACACCCTTTACAAAATGTAAAACAATGATGTCAGACAATTCTGAAGATGGAAGAAAAAATTAGGAGTTTTTTGCCCTACCCTACCTTTTTGAACTGGAGTACACAGACGAAGAACTAGTCGTAGACGCGCATCGCAGAGATTTGTGGTTGAGCATTTGTGGTTAAAACATATATAAACGTATTTACATTTTTATTTTTTATTTTTTTTAGAAAATGAATCGTTCACTAGATAAGACCCTTTTTGCTTGACTGGGATCATGTAGAGCCCTTTGAAGCTGTATTGAAACTGCAATTTGAACCTTCAACCCATTGGTCAATCCCATTAAGGTTCACTATACAGAGAAAATTAAATGTTTTCCTCAAAACATTTAGTTTCTTTTTGACTGAAAAAAGAAAGACATGAACATCTTGGATGACGTGGGGGTGAGTAAATTGTCAGAAAAATTTTATTCTGCAAGTGAACTAATTCTTTAACACTGATGATCTATTAATTAATAGTAAGACTGTAGTTAATCATTTTGATACAATTTTTAGGAAGCTCTTACCAAATACCACCCATTCCAGGCTACCTTTAGCATTTAGCAATAAAAAGTATTTTTCTCAAGATGTATCTTTATCTCATATTATACAAATCCATCCAAAAATACATCGCTCATAATGATATGAGCTTCTCTAGTCATACTTTTCCGCCCATAACATGAGAGCGCTTCAAATTACATGGGGAAATTATGGGCTAAATGGACTCTTAAGAGGATTCTCTAAGTGCTAAGATGGACTGGGGTCTTGTCCTGTCACCTTCGGTGTTTAGCACTCACTGACGGGCTCTATTTATGGGTTCAAGCTACACCACTTTACTCTGAAATTATAATTCTGCAAGTGAGCTCTTTAACAATTTTAGTGAGAAGCAATTTCCCCTCCTTAAAAATGAAAGGATTGCGTGACGTTTTCAAACTGCCGTTCGTTTTTTGTTTGAGAGTGCTTTTAAAAGATTTTAAAAGCCCTGTTTTGGTAGTAGCACCAGAAATCCTATAAGAAGAGTAGAAATGATTCTCTGCTTTTCCAGCATATCCCTTTAGGATCATTCGAAATCAGATGCACTTTCTTTTGAATCCACTGTCAGTCCCACAATTTTACTGTAAATCAGTGAGTAACAAACTTTGCATGGAGAATCTACCCAAATACATATAGAATAACACTTCAGATGTATAGGTAATTAAAAACAGTAAGTCCGATATATCAGCTAATATGGACGCTATGAAAAAATGAAAAGTTTTTTTAAGAACAACATTAGGCCTGAAGCCCACATCCCAGTCCACAATACTGTAGTGTGCAAAGCTGCAGCTATTTCACTATAGAAATAATAAATGAACGTTAAGTATTTGATAATGCACTCATTCATCTTTTTGAATGTTGCTAATGGCACGAAACACACTGCGTGAACTCTGCAAATTCAAAAGGAAGCTCAATTTAATATCAATCAATCAAGAGCTACTGTTCAGTGACTTTAGTGTAAAAACAGAAAGAAGTGGTTGATGGAGGGGCAAACAGCATATGAAGGGAGAGATCAGCAAACCTCTCTACGCTATACGCATGGTTAAAACCGCCTTAGCAAATGTGTTTGTGTGTCTCTGTGTGCTGGTGTAAAGTTTCTGATTTGCACACAATGGCTCATCAATTTCTGGGTTACAGCTGCTGTTGTAGGCTATTAATCACATTATGCATGCCTAATGATGTAGAAATAACTCAAATCAAAGAAATGACCACTGTGGAGCTACTAACAAAATAAAACATCATTTACTTGTATTTATTCATGCAATTTCATCCCACAATCTGATGGCGAGTCACAGGGGAGGCAGAGGAAATTGGACATCTTTCATCAAACTACAATGAAAAGTGCAGAACAGGGAAAAAACCCAAAGGAAATAGTCTTTAAAAGTTGTTTTAAAAGTTTAAATACAATTTAAATGTTTACCTGCACATTTTAAAAATATGACGCTCGTGCTCAAAATACTGAGAAAGCAGTAAGATGGAAATAATTAAATCACCAAAATAAGGGGCAGCTGTGGCCTATTGATTAGAGAGTCTGGCTTGTAATATGAACGTCATGGGTACTTGGCTACAAGTCACATCACATAAAAACTCACTTAAAAAAAAAAAGTGTAATATCAATCTAGACTCTGGTGCATGTTTAGAAAACAATTAAAAGTAGCACAGTTGTACATTAAAAAAAATGAGACTTAACCATTTAGTCCAGCAGAATGGATACAAATGCATGGGGTTTTAAGGCTGAGTGTCCACCAAAGTGTTTTAGCCAGTTGAAAATGCAAGGCACTCTTGTAAAAATGGCCAACTGTGGGCGCTTGAGAGCATTTTGGATGCGCAGCATTAAACTACTTACCTGGCAGATCGCAGAACCTGATTTTACCAAGTACGACATGTTCCTGGATCAACATCTTTGTTAACCCTGGAACAACATTGTGATTAACCAGTCAGATTTGAACAAACAGTTTATAGTTTTTGTGAAGTTTAGGCTTACAATTAGTGTTTGGTGCTTGTACATCAGTGTCATTCATCTATCATTTCCTCTGATTTTAGGGATTACTCCTGGGTAAGGTTAGGTTTAGGTGTAGGGATGTGGTCAAGATTACATTTTTGGATTAAAATGTTGTTCCAGGGTCAACAAAATGTGTTGACCCAGGAACAGATCTAACTCTGCAAAATCAGGACGTGCCTGGCAGATCCATTGCAAACAAAATGTGCCTCCAGTCATTATTTTTCAAATTACTTCACCCAAAAATGAAAATTCTGTCATTAATTTCTCACCTTCATGTCGTTTCCAAACCCATAAAACCTTTACAAATTAAGATATTAGGAGAACGTTCTGACCCTGCATAGACAGCAACGAAAGAAACTTCCATTTTTCTTAGTTCATTGTCTGTATATTCTGGTTCAAATTAATAAGCCTGGGCAAAAAATTGCAAGTCATTCTCTCTGTTGAAATCTTCACATTACGAAAGCTGTTTTATGTATAGATTGCGTCTTCTTCTGCTTGTAAACAAAGCGCAATGCATCCAGTTTCTATGTCAGAGTGCTGGCTCCTGTGTCAGCAGCACAACACGCATGCGTCGTGGTACTCTTGTTTCTGTCGAAATCCTCAGATATGTTTACAAAGACTGTTTTATGTATAGCTTGCATCTTCTTCTGCTTGTAAACAAAGCACAACGTATCCGGTTTAATGTTGACACGAAGAGAAGGAATGGTTGAATAAAGTCGTTATTTTTTGTTTAAGTATTCTCAGCTTCATAACATTACGGTTGAACCACGGTCACATGGACTATTTTAAAAATGTCCTGATTACCTTTCTGGGCCTTGAACATGGTAGTTGTGTTGCTGTTTATGCAGGGTCAGAAAGCTCTTAGATTTCATCAGAAATATTTTAATTTGTGTTTCGAAGATAAACAAAGGTTTTACCAGTTTTGGAACGACATGAGGGTGAATAATTAATGACAGAATTTTCAGTTTTGTGTGAACCATCTCTTAATATTGTGATATACTCAAGTGATGGCATCTAGTACAGGCATGGATACTCCAGGAATTTTAACTCTTCCTTGATTGTTATTATGTTGTTGTACAAGTAGAATGCGACAGTTGGTGGAAGTGACATTTGCCCCTCCCCTCTGGGTAAAAAAAATGACATTGATCAGCTCTGCATTTTACCCAAGGTTGGAATTTTGTAACTCTCTGTGACCACAAATGCACAGCAAGCTTATGCGTGAGGCGCTGAAAAAGCAGCGATACATAGCGCAACTGTCAAAGATGTCCCTGTGCATTAAATGTGAATCTACAACACTATAAGAGACCTTTATGACAACTAACTGAGATCAGAGCTTCTGTTTAACTGGCAATGATGTCTGGGAAATTGTATATGTGTGATTTCAGAGGTGTTGGATTGATTTGATTTCATTTGGTTTCATTGCGTGGCACTGGAGCTAAGTCAGTGTCAGCCACCCTTGCCATATCAGCTTAATTAAATCAATAAATCACCCTTAGGCACATATTCAAGACACATTTCAGCACAAGTGACACTAACTTTATGAATTTTCCACAGAGCAAAAGAGCGCGTCATTTAAGACCCATTCAGAGCCCACTTAAATGTTTCTTGTGGCTGAAAACTGTAAACAGGATTTATGTATTTTAATTAAGCATTTTTAGAATTACTTTATTTACGAGAGCAGAAACAGTGCTGAGGGAATCGGTCCGTAACTGGTGTCTCTCATTGTTCCTACAACACAAGGACACAATCCTCGCGCGCGAACACGTCGCACATGACCACACATCACAATTCAAATCTGAGTGCCGTTGATTTGTAAGGCTGATTTCTGGTGCAGCCAAATATGTGGATGGAAGCCAAGACTGAGGAAAGATGCTGAGAGAGAGGGAATGAATGAGAGTGAAAATCCGGAGAAATTCAGCACTAATCATTCACGCACCACGGGTGACAGTATATGCGTACTGTACAGTATAACTGTAATGAGGTGAAACTGAGGCTAACGCGTCACATTTAATTAAGGCCTGTCAAAGTCTCTTTCGCTGCAAGTTTAGTCTCTTCCGTCACATTAATGGAAGATGCCATATTAGATAACTATATAACTTAGTGACTAAAGTTGATTTGGTGATAGGTTTATTGGGAAAGATATCGTCATTGTCCTTCACAATAAATTATTCATAAAATTGCTGTCCCGTTACATTTACAGTCGTAGTCTGACTGTCTATGGCATCAGTGGGAATATATCAGTACGCCACATAAATGATTCTCACTCTCCATCCGGAGAACTGAATTACGTGCTGTTTGGATGACTGAACTGCCTTTGTTCCTGTGGCCAGAGGGACCCCTGCTGGAGAAAAATAAAAGTTATTATTTGCATCAATGTTTATGTTTTTGTGTGTTATTATTTTTAATAATAACTACACACTGTGCCGTATCCCACAATGCTTTTTGAAAGCTCGTAAACACAGAGAGTTGAATATTTACTTGCTGCACTGTTTATTTTACTGCAATCATAATAATTATTTGCTTTCATATGCACATTTTATATTTGCATTCCGGTGTTCCTCAACAAAGCGACCTAAAACAGTTTACAAATCACTTTAACTGCAGATATCAGGACATGTAGCTAAGAATAAACAATGCTTACTAGGCTAGGCCTTACTCACCAAGAAGAAAAGCCTAATAACTGCAAGAAACTGCTGTGTATATACTTATACGAGTCCCTAATGACACTGTACGTCTGCATATAAACTGAAATGAGTCCTCTGAGAACATATTGAGTAAAGGGTAATCAGTAATGCATGTATACGTTTTGCTGTTGTGTGAGTGGATAGTGTGAGGTTTTGAAGACCTCTTGTCTATTGAATGTGGTTAGGGTGTTAACTGTTCCCACAGGGTGGGGAGGAAGAATGAATAAGTTTGATTGTCAGTACTAGTGGGGACTCAGAAACCCATGTTTTTGACTATCTGCATGAAGTCTGCCCAACTTTGCAGCTCATTCTGATCAAGGGCTAGAATATAAATATAAAATAAATGGTACTACAAACATATCTGCTGATTTCAGCAGGCTCTTGCTGTTTTGTGTGTGATACGATCAGAAAGTCAGTAAACAGACTGTATATGCTCTTTGGGAGTATTTTCAATATAGAATCATATTTTGAATCAAATTCTTTTAGCTTTAAGCTTTCCGCTGACACTGTTAACTGGCTCTGTTGGGAGTTTAATGCACTATTGCCTGTAAATCTACTTTGGAACCATATGTATTGGAAAAGGTGCTATACAAATAGAGTGAAATTGAAGTATGTGAGAATATGTTTAAATATATATAAAATCACATCCAAAACCTTCATTTCTGTACTCATAATATTACTGGCTTTCAGCCACTGTAATACCAAGTTTTACCAAACGAGGGCAACACAAACATAATTTTGCACTCATGTCAGCTTACCCTCCTGTCCTATATTGCTCAGTTTATATTAAATATGACTTTTTGTAATGGCTAATTGGATGGCACCCAAAAAGTCAGCAGATCATAGAGTTCATGAGTTAAACTGAACAAAATCAGGAATATTTCATGATTATGAGTTGTTAACTAAAGACTTGTAAGACCCTGATGGACTCACAATCACATATGGGTTGGAAATACCAGGGAATTGTTAAAAAAAAAAAAAGTGATTTTCAAGCTTGGAAAAAATCTCACCAAAAGTGTATGGAAATTTGATAGCAAAAATCACAGAAAATGTACGAAAATTCCATTAAATATATTCCCTTTTTGGTAAATATCAACTTTAAATCTCAATCTCTAAAACCTGCTCTAATCTATTAAAATATTGTATAAAATATAAATGATTTTATACATTATATATGTAAAAATCCATTATATTACATTAAAATTAGTGCTGTCAAAAAGCTTAATTGTGATTAATCGCATCCAAAATAAAAGTGTGTTTACATAATATGTGTGTGTGTATTGTGTGCATTCATTATATATTTATATTTAAGAAACACATGTATATATATTTATGTATATATATATATATATATACACACACACATATATACATACATATATATATACGTATACATACATATATATATATATATATATATATACATACATACATATATATATATATATATATATATTATATATGCCTCGTTTCAACGTTGGAACGCGACTGAAGTACAAAGCCTATAATTTACATACTAAATAATAGTTTAGCATTTGGATACATCGCAAATATGGAAATATTATGGAATACTTGGATTTGTGCCGAATGAAATAGGTAGGATACACGAGCGCAAAGCTCCATTTCACAAAAAGTTGAATACGCAAGCCTTTAAAGGGGTCATCGGATGCCCATTTTCCTCAAGTTGATATGATTCTTTGGGGTCTTAATGAAAAGTCTATAATATACTTTGGTTAAAAATTGTCAATGGTAGTGTCCTTTTTACATCCTTTTTACCTTGCCAAAATCAGCTCTGCAAAAATCATCTCATTCTGGTCGAGGCTGCTTTAAATGCAAATGAGCTCTGCTCGCCCCGCCCCTCTCTTCTCTCTGTGGAGTGACGAGCCTGTTTTCTTTAGCCGTCTTTAGCCGCTAAACTTGCCAACATTATTAGGAAAGTCGATCACAAAGATTCATAAAAAAACGCTTATACTCACTTCTGCTGTAGGTGAAGCTGGATAATGAATGATTTGCGTGAACATTGACGGATATATGTAGATCGGGAGGCGCATTCCCTTCACAAACAAAGGTTATCCACTGCATCTTCAGCATCTCAGATGTCAGGAGTAAATGACGACCACTACGTTCATATTTACATCCAGCAACACAACACCTCAGTCGCTCAATTTTTGTCTAACTTACATCCCTGCTCTGGCATCAAAACATGGAGATTGGACTGTTACAGCTGATCTGAGGTAAGACCCTCATGTCAATCAACTATTGTGGGAGCGGCCTCTGTGGGTGAGACGCAACAACCAACAGGCATCTGAGAATGGCTCAATTTGAAAAAGGGAATATTATTTTTACGGATTAATTAAAAACCACTGCATGGATTTTTATCATTATAGGGTAGATTTGTACATACACTGCCAACACACATTACTGTTCAAACAGCATGTAAAAGTGAACTTAGCATCCGATGACCCCTTTAAAGGAACCGTATGTAGGATTGTGGCCAAAACTGGTACTGCAATCACTTTCAAAATACTGTAGAAGGGCGTATCCCCTCCCCCTCCCCCCTGACTGGAGGTTGCCAGCTAAGCTGCAGGATTCCGCAGATACGTAGGCTGCTACAAGGAGCTTCCAATGGCAAGTGACGAGTCCTACACAATAAGTTTTTTTTTCTTCTGTTACTTATGTTTATGCTTCACGAGAGATGTTTTGCGAAGTAATTATGTATCGCAAAAATTTACTAAAGGCGATTAGCCAAATATTTCGTAAAGATGTACTGTAATACCACATTTCAGTCGGAACATAGATTGTTTTCATACCGTGCTAGTGGTGCGATATAAAGCTTTTTATGAACGCACCGTGCTATACCACTGTTGTCAGTGATATAAGTATTTGAAATGAACATGATTTCTTAATGTCTAGTAACATGTCAGGGCCATTTTATGATTAACTGAAATAAATTTCTTACATGCGGTTCCTTTAAAGTAACGTTATACTCCTTTGTCGGTGAGAGATGCGTTCAGAATCAGCACATGGTCACTGTCTAGTGGGTTTGTTTTCAAATGCGCAACACACGGCATTCGCTGTTCTTCTGCCGGTGGTTATTAAATAGCGTTTTTTTTTAACCATATACACATATTTTGTTTAAACAAAAAACTTTTATTTTGGATGTGATTAATCATAATTTATATTATATTATATTGTTTAGTATAAGGATCCACAAATTACTGGAAAAATCATGTGGTCAGAAGGCATGTGAGCCCTGAAAACAGCATTACCTCCACAATGCTCTGTCTGCAAATGAGGGATGAATGCCTCTAACAGGATGTGCACATTTTAATGGAATCTGATGTTTCTCTTGTTGAACTAATGAACTGATTTGTCAGAGGCTAATAAAGCCAATGCGTTTCACTTTCTAAGCCCTAAGAGTAGCTTTCAGTCAGCTTGTTTGTTTATTTATCTTTTTTCATCCCACTGAATAGATCCGTACTTGGAGCTCAGAAATGAAGGAGGCCTAGAGGCTTATGAGCCAATCTAGTTTTTTCTGTCATTGTTATGGTCTCTCATAAAGAAGCTCTTGGATGCGGCTTGCCTGAGGGCGTTCAGAGAGAAAGCTAATGAAAAACTTGAGTGGAGCGGACTAAACATCACAGACTCTGTGCAGAGAACATACACTACAGACTTACAAGCAGTAACAGCTTGTTTGTGGACTGGCAGGGAACACAAGTCTTTTTTGATATACATCAGAAGAGAATAAATTATTCTTGCATACAGTGCTTAATATGGAACTGTGATGGTTCTAGCTTTGTTAATGACAGAATATTAAGTTAAAAGCACCTCAGGAGCAATTACTACATGTAGGCAATTTTCATCTTTTTGTCCGGAAGTCAGTTTTTGCATATGCTTGTCAGCCTGTTTTTTGTGTCCTTTTTATGGTTGTGTGTGTGCTTTGAGCAGAAGGCTTGCACAGGCTAGGACAGCAGTACTCTCACAGGGCTCCTGAGCAGGCAGGAGTCACAGATGGGCAGCTGTCATGTACACTCAACCTCATCAGAGCTACTAATGCTTCCTGCAACCAACCGTTCAGAGAAGCTGCACTGAAGAAACTTAATTTACTTTCCAGAACAACAAACAAGTAGAGAAACATATTATGTCGATTTTTGCTATTCAGAACGTACAGTCAGTATATTTCAGCGTAATATTTTGTTTTTTTGTTGATGACAACAAACAGTCAGTTTTTTGGGTTTGACAAGCATTTTCTAACAGTTGTGACTCCCAAACTGTCTTGTTCACAGTAACATACATTATTTGTCATGACTATATGAAATAACTTTTATAGAGTGCTGCAGTGACAACATATTTGTGTAGGCCAACTCAAAATTAGCATCGCCATGGTTCCCTTGACAAAAACCCAATAGGATCTGCATTTGGATTATTGCAAAAAAATAAGCTTTCACACCAACAGAAGTTTATGATTCTTACACATTTTGTTCATCATGATAGTCTTCACAAATAAACAACTTTTATTAATTTTGAAGCTTAAATATAATAATCAGAAGTAAAAAGCTAAATGACCCTGCATAGACAGCAACACAACTAACGCGTTCAAGGCCAAGAAAGGTTGTAAGGACATTGTTAAAATAGTCCATGTGAAGCATCCGTGGTACTTACGTGAATGAGCATCGAAGACTGACATAGAAGAGAAGAAATTGTTCAATAAATTATTTTTGTTTTCTTTGTGCACAAAGTATTCTCATAGCTTCATAAAATTACAGTTGAATCATTGATATCACATGACTATTTTAACAATGTCCTTGCTACATTTCTGGGCCTTGAATGTGGTAGTTGCATTGCTGTCTATGCAGGGTCAGAAAGCTCATCAAAAATATCTTATTTTTGTGTTCCAAAGACCATGACTTGAGATCTGAGTCTCAATTTTATATATATATATATATAGTAAAAATTACTTAAAATAATAAAAGCAAACTTTCACTTAGTAATAAGGTTTATTGACCATAATCTATTTATTCAACAAAGATGAAATATTGAGAGATCTCAAATTGAAAAAGAGACTTTCCGCCCTGCGCTTTAGACAAGCAGAGTAAAGTTGGCTAAAAATAGCTCATGTATTGCCAGTAAGGACAAAAGCATGCCTTGTGATCCGCAGGCAAATCAACATCATCTCTGATGTGAAAGCTGAGACCTACAACAGGTGTTGTTTTGATGAGTCATTTAGGCTTAAATTGCATGTAAGGCCAAAACATTAGCTGTTTCACTGAGAATTAGTCTGTGGTTTAAGGGGAGTTCATCAAATTTTCATGCCTTATGCCAATTTAATTTCTAAAAAACGGGAAGAGGAAGAATATGTCCACATGTAATTTCCACCTTCAGCAAAATACAGATTCTGCCGTTTTGTTATCAGAGGGATTTTGTTCAAACGCTTGCTACAACAGGTTATAGCTCAGTAAAGTGCTGCTGGTCATTGATGTTTTTCAGTCAAACGGTTAGCCTCAAGAGGGGACAAGAATGATAAATGTGATTTCCAATGATCGACCCCACTTTTCAGCCATTTGAAAGGACACACAAATGTTAGTTTGCAGTGAGTGGGTGTTCTCTGTTCACAACAGAAATGCTGCAGGGCCAAGTGGAACCAATACACTTTTATTCAACATGATTTCCTGTCAACAGCACTTTCACTCTTTTTACCAAAACTGAGTAAATTCTCACCATTGGTACAGACAAATGTAAGATTATACTGACATGCCATTCCTTTTTTTTGAATATATAGATTGAAATTATTCTGGTTATAGCCTATTCTTTATTAAAATGGCCTATTCCAACTAGTGACATTTGCTATCAAGCATCACTTTTTGCTCATAATTAGTCATCTGAACAAACCACAAACACTTTTATTATACTTTTGTATATGAAGAGTTCAGATGCAAAAGCCTATAAATCTATCTAACGTATTTCTTTAAAATTAGCATTTCTTTCTGGCTACTTCTGATTGGGCTGAGGCTGGAATTTAGCGAGTGTGAAGTAAAAGTATTTGACGGACGTATACTATGTGTCAGGAGCATTTACTCAGTATCATTATCTAATTTTTGACGGAGATGGCTTTTAGCTGGTTTTGCATCTGAACTCTTCATATATCTTTCACCGTTTACACTATGGACATGAATAATACCGCAAATTGTGTGACTTGGTGTGCAACAGTTCTAGGGTTAAAGATTACTGTTCTTGCAATTGGAATTTGTACACGGCAGCCAATAAAATGGGTAAAAAATACAGGATGCCACATACAATGATGATATGATACAAGTCACATCTAGACTTGCAGAACCTGATTTTACCAAGTACAACATGTTCCTGGATCAACATCTTTGTTGACCCTGGAACAACATTGTGATTAACCAATCAGATTTGAAAAAAAAAACAGTTTTTTTGTGAAGTTTAGGCTTACAATCAGTGTTTGGTAGTTGTACATCAGTGTCATTCATCTATCATTTCCTCTGATTTTAGGGATTTCTCATGGGTGAGTTTAGGTGTAGATGTAGGGATGTGGTCAAGATTAAAATTTTGGATTAAAATGTTGTTCCAGGGTCAACAAAATATGTTGACCCAGGAAACACATCTAACTCAGCAAAATCAGGACGTGCATCTAGACTTGGGGGATGGGCTCTTTTTTGCTAAAAAGCAAGCACTCACAAGATGCTAACACATTAGCATCATGATGGTACGTTTTGCGGAGACAAGCACCACTTACATTCCCTTCTTATTTGTTGCATTTAGAAGATTAGGAAATTGCTTCACACATGGTCAAAATGAATGCGGGGAAAGCACAGTCTGGCTCTGCTGTAACAATCATACGCTATAAATACGACATTGGCTCACTGAGGAAGGACTTAAACGCACCATTCGCGTTCTCTCTCTCTCTATGAAACATCTGATGGAAGCGTATTGATCCAGCTCTCTCGCGAGTGGCTTTATTGAATCATCTGGAGAAGTTCTGTGGTTGATCGACTGCAAAAGTCACCCTTGCCGGTGATAGCATCACGTGATTTAACTCACTCCTTGGGTTAGCTCAGTTGTTGGAGATTTCACAGATGATAAACCAGTTCACTGCTGTTTTATATATCGCTACATCTTTCTACAGTTGTTGGCAACATCAGTGTAAATATTTCTTCTCTTGTTAAGTATGAGAGAAGATGTGTCACCGGAATTTTTATGTCACTAAAAATTAAGGATGGCCAGCAATGCATTTTGACTTTGCTTTATATGAGGCAGATTGGGGAAAAGGGAAGGCCAGCTCAGAAGATGTCTTCTTGGAACTTCTATTATTTACAGTCTGCCTTCCTGTGAACTCAATGTGAGTTGACAGCAACCATAAGAAGCTCATGAATAAAACCATGGGTGCTTAAAAGCAAGAGAGAAATGCGATTTTGGATTTGATGTCGCCACTGACCAAGGGTGATGGGTTGTGTGTTTAGATGGGTTGAAAAAAAGATGATGAGCTCAGTTAAAGGGATACGGTTCACTCAAAAATGAAAATAATATCATTAATTACTCATCCTCATGTTGTTCCAAACATGTAAGACTTTCGTTTATCTTCTTAACACAAGTTAAGACATTTTGATCAAATCCAAGAGTTTTCTGACCCTGCATAGACAGCAACGCAACTACCATGTTTAAGGCCCACAATTGGTAGTAAGGACATTGTTAAAATAGTTCATGTGACATCAGTGGTTGATGTGGTTATTCCTTTAATATCACATAAAGCAATGTTTGTGTCACTGAACTTCCTATTTTCCTTCCATTTCCTAAAAGCCTGAGTGATACCTAAAGCCTTTCCAGCAGACATGCATAAATTAATTTGGGCTTTCTAAACCCAAATCACACTCAATGACTAATCTAACCAATGACAACATGACACAGAACTAAGCAACCAATGGCAGGAATACGAGAGGGCAGGGAAAGCAAGACACAAACAGCATGAATAAAATACAAAATAAAATAAACCCAAACCCCACGTAACACTAGTTGGTTATTAGCATGAATATTACTGGGATATTGGCTGTTTATTATTACTTAAAAATCACATATTAAAGTCTTATTTTGCAAGACCTTATTCTAAATCCTTAATCCTACCCAATTCTTAAACTTAACAACTACACTATAAAAAACAATTTGTTGAGTCAACTTAAATCAATTTGTAACCTGGCTGCCTTAAAACTTTAAGTTCAGTCAACTCAAAAAAAGTTTATTTAGCTTGAAATGTTAAATTAAGTGACAGCTTAGATATTTGAGTTGAATCAACTTAAAATTTTAAGGCAGCTGGGTTACTTACCCATCTGTTAAATTTAGCAAACACAGATATCTAAGTTGTTACTTAGTACAACTTAACATTTCAAGTTGACTAAACTTATTTTAGTTGACTGAACTTAAAATGTTAAGGCAGCAGGGTAACAAATTATTTTAAGATGACTCAACAAATTGTGTTTTTTATTTTTTACAGTGTATACTTTACAAAGTATTAATAAGTAGTAATTAAGAGTATATTGAAGGTTATAGTTAATAGTTAGTAAATAGTGAGAATTTGACCCTAATCTAAAGTGTGACCAGAATAATTTATGTGTCGCGGTTGTGTAGCAGGCAGATGACGATTGGAGAATGAAGTTTTAAATAATATGATTTAAATAACAACTAAAAAACAGGCAGGGACTACACACAACTAATAACGACTGAAAATGGACGAAGACTATTGGAGAACTGAGGGTTTAAGAAGGGGAGCGATCAAAGAAACTAACAAGTTAATTAATATACACAGGTGAACAGAATAACAATCAGGAAACAAAGGAAAACTAGGTCACAGGGGAAGAAGCCAACTGAAAACACAACGAACACAAGGACAAAAACTAAACATAACCCTGACATTATGTAGTTATCCATTATTTATTTGAAAGAATTAAAAGAACCGTTTCATGTCTGTCCTTGTATCATTAACTTGTTGAGGTTAATAGGATTTAGAATGTAATTAGTAATAAGTAATTAAATACTTTTTGGAGTGAGTAATGTGTACAGTAATCTAATTACACTGTTGAAGATGTAATCAGTAAGTAGTAATTAATTACTTAGAGTAACTTACACTGTCGCAGAGCTTACCAATATTTTGTGCAAATGGTATTTTATTGTAAAAAGGACTCTGAAACCCTCAGCCTCCCCAGCTCCACCTATATATATCTGCTACGGGTTACTATATATGCTATTTGTGCAGCAGCAGTATGTCTTAAATACTCACAGCAGCATATCAGCTTATGTATTGGCAGTAGCAAGTTCCTGTACTTGCTTTGCAGCAGCAGCAGCAGCAGCACCAAAAATCTACAACAACAGCAATAACCAACAGCAGCAGCAATTCAGCAGTACATCAGATCTGTCCTGCCAAGACCAACTACATTAACACTGTCAAGTCAATTACCATGCTAAAATCTTCCGAGAGTTGTCATGATAGAAATTGTATTATTTGATTAGTGACCTGGAAATAGCACCATTTTTAAAAAAAATTAATATCTATTATACATGATAACTTTTATTTGTTTTTAATTTTTCATTATTCTAAAACTTTCAGTATATAGTAGTCAGCATTTGAAGTGGATCATTACATTTCATTAAACCAAAAAGTATACTTGTTCTTGTCTTAGGACAACTTTGCTGAACTTTTTTTTAACCACTTCAAATGTTGACTACTGTATTTCCAATGTAAATAATTCAGTGGTCTCAAAGTTTAGACCCACTGTTTACGTAAGCAGATAACATTCATTATGGCTAATTTAACAAAAGCTTGTCATCTGATCAACTGCAAAATCTCTGCAGCAACTTGGGACTAAGTGCTTTGTTTAGAGCCACGATGGTGATAGTAGAGCTCAGTATCCCTAAGCACTTGTCACAATCTCATTAAGAATGTATATTGTCAATCCCCACGGCTCCAAAGTGTCTTAACAAGTAGCAGATATTAATACATCATTATATCAGTCATTAGGTATTTGAATGTACACCAGTGGAATCACGATTTTAAGCATGCTACATCGCAGGATCTCACCTGAGGCAGAGAATATAGACTGAAACATTAATGCACATGCTGCTGGATTGCAACAGGACATGACATACGGTTTATGCAAATTATAAGTTTAAACATTCATTCATAACCAATCTGGAATTTGTCTTTTAGGTTTTTAGAAATTTACATATTCAGATGAAATTAAAATATAAATTATATTAATACTATTATATTAACATAAAGGGATAGTTCACCCAAAACTGAATATTCTATCATTAAAGGAGAAGTCCACTTCCAGAACAACTATTTCCAAATAATTTACTCACTCCCTTGTCATCCAAGATGTTCATGTCTTTCTGTCTTCAGTCGTAAAGAAATTATGGTTTTTGAGGAAAACATTTCAGGATTTTTCTTCATATAATGGGCTTCAATTGTGCCCCCGATTTTGTACTTCCAAAATGTAGTTTAAATGCAGCTTCAAAGGGCTCTAAACGATCCCAGCCGAGAAAGAAGGGTCTTATCTTACAAAACGATCAGCCATTTTTTTCAAAAAATAAACATTTGTATACTTTTTAAGCACAAAAGCTCGTGTAGCACAGGCTCTGGAATGCACGTTCTTGAATGATTCGTTCATTTTGAACGGATCTGTAATGAGACTCAGGAAGAACGAGTCGTCTCGGGGAGTGATTCGTTCAGTCGCGCATGCGCAACATCCTATTAGGTTCTGTACTGGAATTAGTTCACCTGTTACGACTGAAGACAAAAAGACATGAACATCTTGGATGACAAGAGGATGAGTAAATTATTTGTAAATTGTTGTTCTGGAAGTGGAGTTCTCCTTTAATTACTCTTCTTCTTGTCGTTCCAAACCTGTAAGACCTTCGTTCATCTTCAGAACACAAATTAAGATATTTTAGATGAAATCCCAGAGCTTTCTGATCTTGCATAGACAGCAGGAGCCGGTGTAGAGCATCTTTCTTAGTTCATCATCTGTATATTCTGGTTTAAATAAAGGCTGGGCAAAAAATTGCAAGTCATCTTCTTTGTCAAAATCTTCAGACACATTTACAAAGGACTATTTTAGTATGTTCCTACTACCTTTTTAGGTCCTGAACGTGGCAGTTGCGTTGCTGTCTATGCAGGGTCAAAAAGCTCTTGGATATCATCAGAAATATCTTAAATTTGTGTTCTAAAGATCGAAGGCCTTACAGGTTTGGAACAACATGAGAGTGAGTAATTAATGACAGAAGTTTCATTTTTGGGTGAACTGTCCCTTTAAGAAAAGAAAAACAAAGATATATATCTTTTTACTTGAGAAAATCATGCACAATAAAACCAGGAACGTCCATTAAAGTAAATAAATAAATATTCCTTTTTGAATTTATGTTGACTGTAGAGCTCTCATGCTCTGATGATGTCATTCAGCTGGCATTATTTTTCAGAAGCCTGTCGTCCGAGAGCCTTTCAGTCTGTCTTGTTATTGATATTTCAGCCTAGTAAAGTTTAAGAGGAAAAGGTTCCCAGAGACAACGACTCACACAGGCTCACTGAATGTTCTTGTCAGTCGGGAATAGAGGTGAGCTGCTTGTGCAATGCTGGGATAAAATCATCTGTAAATTACATTAAAGCTGCTCCGCTGTAGGCGCAGTGCCATAAAACGCATTTCTCAAAGTGACAAAACTCCTTTAGTGTGTGTGTGCAAGATTAGGCTATGTGTGTAAGGCTTTTGTTATAGTTATAGTCACAAGAAATTGAATTACGTTGCAACAAGACACAAACAGGGCTGGGAAAAGTGATTGCTAGCAACAAACAGTATAGTCTGTTCGTAAACAAAATATAAGTCACAGTATATTGTTTAATTAATAGTGCTGCAGCATGTGGCTGTCATTTTTAAACGAGAAAAACCATGTTTATGGCCACACCTCTGAATTACTGTCACACTTTAAAAATGATTTCTCCCAAAATAGCCCAATCAGCCATGCTTACATGTGTCATTTAGTGTGACAAAGCTCTGTTTGGTGTAATGATTCCTGAACACCATGTAAATTAGACGTTATGTGCTCAATATGGCAATAAATTAGATTATCACACGTCTTGTTCTACGTCTTTCTTTTTTTCTCAGAAACAAATAAGCTGTTTTTGTGAAATCTGTTGGTGTCTTTGTTCAGAGTGAAACAAAACAGGTGATAATAGGTGATAATTAAATGCACATCACTGCTGTAGTTAATCAGTATGATACAGTGGCTTTCAAGTCAGTTGAATCATGCCGATTTAATACTCTTCATTTTAGAGGCCAGTGTTCTTGCTTTAATTATTTTTTACACTGGTCATGTTGTTGTACAGCCACGCTTTAGAGATCTCTCTGTGTGCGTTGTAAATATTTCATGAAGCCAATGCAACAGCGACCAAAAATCTAATTGCAGGACAATATAAAAGACGTACACCATGCTATGTGTAGCCTTAGGTGTCCCAGCAGCAAAGCATCATGTGTGCCTGTTTGCTTCTCTCAGTGCCTCAGGGGAACTCTGATAAGTGTGGTGTGGATAGTCCATATATTTTGTAGCACATGCAATTCAAAGACAAGAATGGGAGGACTGAGACATACTAATAGGGGGACTGTAGTTTCAAATGCCCAATTAAAAAAGAAGAAGAAAACAGAGTATATAGTATATGTGTTCTGTGGGTGCTGAATCAATGGCAAGGAAGTGATTTAACAGGTTAATAGCAGAAACCCAGCTAGCAGGGAACATTCTCAGAACTGCGGTGTAACGTTCTGGGAAAATTGAACAAATAGTGATCTGGTCTTTAATAACCTTCTCAAAACATTAGGACAAACAATGTTGTTTATACATACTTCATGAAAGGTTTTTTTTTTCTTATATACACTACCGTTCAAAAGTTTGGGGTCAGTACATTTTTATTGTTTCTTTTTTTTTTTTTAAGAAATTAATACTTTTATTCACCAAGGATGTATTAAGTTAATAATTAAAAGTTTATTAAAAGTTAATAATAAATAATTTACATTGTTATAAAATATTTATATTTTGAATAAACACTGTACTTTTTAAACTTTTTTGTTATTCATGAAAGAATCCTGAAAAAAAAAAATCACAGGTTCCAAAAAATATTTGGCAGCACAA
This sequence comes from Labeo catla, assembly GCA_012976165.1. Lineage (NCBI taxonomy): Eukaryota > Metazoa > Chordata > Actinopteri > Cypriniformes > Cyprinidae > Labeo > Labeo catla. Next base: position 225,774 of record VONZ01000085.1, read on the forward strand.
CTGTTGATATTATCCAACATTGATCATTCTAATAATAAATCCGCATATTAGAATGATTTCTGAAGGATCATGTGACACTTAAGACTGGAGTAACAGCTGATAAAAATTCAGCTTTTCATCACAGGAATAAATTCTATTTTGAAGTATGTTAAAATAAAAAACATTATTTTATATTGTAAAAACATTTTGCAATATTACTGTTTTTTTTTTCTATATTTTTAATCAAATAAATGCAGCCTTGATGAGCATAAGTGACTTCTTTAAAGACTATTACAAGTCTTACTGACCCCAAACGTTTGAACGATAGTGTGTGTATATATATATATATATATATATATATATATATATATATATTATTTACTACTTGTGGACGTTTTTAACATTAAAGGGATATTTCACCCAAAAGTGAAAATTCTGTCATTAATTACTCACCCTTGTGTCATTCCAAACCCATAAGACCTTTGTTCAGCTTCAGAACACAAATTAAGATATTTTTCTGAAGATGAATGAAGGCCTAACAGGTTTGGAACGACATGAGGGTAAGTAATCATTTTTATATATATATAAATCTGCTTCTGATCATGGTTTTAAGATCATGCTGGCAGAAATGCAGGATAATGATGAGACTTCACTGTCTATGAGCTGACCTTAATTTACCCATAACCAGAATGTTTCGTCTGTGTGTATGAGAGCACATATATCCTCCAGTGCTCTGAGTTGGCTAGAAGACTGCTTAAACATTCATGGATTTCCCTCATTTTATAAATATAAAATTCACATCATTTATTTTTAAGGGCACTGACTGCTTTTGGACATTTCTCGCCTTCAAGACTTTCAAGAAGAGAGTGATAATGCTTAAATTCCCTACAGACACTTCCTGACCTAGACTTTTTATAACACTAAAGCTGTTTTAAAGTTTTATACTAATGTAGAGAAAGATTTGCTGACATTTTGACCTAACTGTAGTGATTTTATACGTTTAGGTGGAAAGTTCACGTTGGAAAGGCACAATATGTAAGATTTTTTGATTAAAATATCCAAAAACCACTAGAACAGCTGACTTATGAACTTACATTATCCCAAATGTTTCAAAGATTGTTCAAATCCTGAGAAATAAGCAATTTTAACTAGTGTAACTGGCCATGTCATTGCGTTGCCTGCCATTGACGTTATACACTCTCGATTTTCCGGTTTTATTTTGTAGAAAACATGGAAACCCCAAAGACACTTTAATATGTTATGCATTTTATTAGTCGGGTGACGAACACACAGAGCAGCATTATAACAGAACTTTTAATGCACTCAAATGTAAATGATAAAACAGCTGATTTTCCCTACAAACGCGTTACCGAAAGAAGCAGAAGCGGTCGACTGTGGCATAATAAAAGCTCCGCTGTTTTCAAGCTGTGTATCGCGCTTGTCCTTCATTAGCAATCGCTCCAGCGTTCTCTTTCAGCCCCACCCTGCTTCATACTACAGTGACCTTAATAAGTCTGATTTCTGCCCGAGTCCCGTTGGATTGCATCGGCTGTGGGGATGAAGACAACAACTCCCATGATTTCACACTCAATCACGGCATCATCAAACTATGCCTTTGTTTGTTGTTTGTTTTGAATATGCTCCCTGTAGCGGCGAAAACTTACATATTGCACTTTTAAGGACATTATTCAATTTATCTATAAAGGCAATGGAACAAAAGAATATGTGACGCTGGACAACAAAACCAGTCTTAAGTAGCACGGGTATATTTGTAGCAATAGCCGACAATATATTGTATGGGTCAAAATGATCAATTTTATTTTATGCCAAAAATCATTAGTATATTAAGTAAAGATCATCTTCCATGAAGATATTTAGTAAATTTCCTACCGAAAATATATAAAACTTAATTTTTGTTTAGTAGTATGCTTTGCTAAGAACTTAATTTGGACAACTTTAAAGGCAATTTTCTCAATATTTAGATTTTTTTTTCTTTTGCACTATTTTCAAATAGTTGTATTTCGGCCAAATATTGTCCTATCCTAACAAATCATACATCAGTGGAAACCTTATTTATTCAGCTGATGTATAAAGCTCAATTTCATAAACATGGACCCTTATGACTGGTTTTGTGGTCCATATACACTCTTAACATAAAGGTTCTTTATTTGTGTACAGTTCTATACACAAAGAAACTCTAACATCCATGGTACGTTTCAGTTGCACAAAAGGTTCTTTATAGTGATTCTTTAGGTTATTAAATTTTCTTCACACTAAGAACCAAAAGGTTCATTGGGGAACCCAAAATGGTTTTGCTACAGCATCACTGCGAAAAGAAAAAAAACCCTATTAGAACTGTTTGTTTTAGAAAAGTATAGAATATAATGCCACTTATTCAATGCTATATTATATACTATATATACATTTTTAAATGTTTGTCATTGCATTACAAAACAACAAAATACCACACAAACTGACAACATAGCCTTCTGCTATCCAAAGTCTATATATCAGCAACAACCAGTCCTTACTGGTTGTTGCTAATATATAGACTTTGGATAGCAATTGTGGTGCAAGAGGTTCCAATGATCTACTTTCAGCAAAATATCTAGATTCTTAAACTATCCATCTCAGATTGTCCTATACCTTCTTATGTAGCAAGTGGCTTCACACACACACACACACACACACACAGAAAGATGTCCATAATGACAAAGTGAGGGGCTAGTAGTCATCAGCAGGTGCTCGTGCTCCTCCACTTGGCTAACACTGTAAGATGGACGATTAGCAGCACCCTGCTTTGAATCTCATTATCGTGGGTCTGGCAGACGCCATGGCAGCAGCAGCCTGTGCAGCAGGACAAAGAGCCATCCCTCTTCCCTACAAATCATCCACACAACACAAGCTGGCTTCCCGCAGCGCGGCCCAATCACACCACTGAGACAACACTGCCTCACTCCTACTTTGAGCACAAAGGAATGAATTATTACAGAATGTGTGAGAGGGTTATTATCTTGCACAGTTTCCTGAAAGTATGTTACAGTGTTCTGACTGCCTAGGGGGGAAAAAGCATTACAAATTTACAGGGGGTTTTTTTGTTTTGTTTTTTTATTACTATTATAATTTAGTAATAATCTTAAAGGGTCCTAATGAGATCCGATAAAAAATCCTGAAGAAGTGATAATATTGTAATGGATGGACTGAAATTCTGAATTCATCTATAAAATATCTTATTTTGATTATTATTTGATTGCATTATTATGCGATTTATGCCATTAAGATTCTATAATGTTGTTGCTTCCAAATTATGATAAATCCATAAGCAATCCTGTGAATTCCTGAAGGATATGTTGAACTTTAAAAGAATCCTGAAAAAAAGTATCACATTTTCCACAAAAATATTAACATTCTTGAATGTTCAAAAATAAAAAATAAAACAATAATAATATTAATATTCTTGAGCAGCAAATCAGCATATTAAAATGATTTCTAAAGGATCATGTGACATTAAACTTTGGAGTAATGGCTGCTGAAAATTCAGCTTTTACCATCACATAAATAAATTACTTTTTAAAAAATAAATAAATAAATAAATAAACAAAACAAAATTGACTCTAAATAATCCCAGCCAAGGAATTAAGGTCTTACCTAGTGATTATTTTCACTAGGTAGCGGTTATTTTCTAAAAATAATTGACAATTTATATACTTTTTAATTTCAAATGCTCGTCTTGTCTAGCTCTGTGTGTTCTCTGTGCTGTGTGTGAACTCTGTGTGTTACTGTTCAAGACAATTAGGTTATGTCGAAAAACTCCCATCTCATTTTCTCCCCCAACTTCAAAATCACGCTACATCGTGGCAGTAGTGCCGACCCAGTGTTTAAAAAAAAAAAAAAGTATATAAGTAAAAAAAGTAAAAGTATATAAAATTGTCTTTTTTTTTTTAGAACATAACCAATCGTTTCGCTAGATAAGACCCTTCTTCCTTGGCTAGGATCGTTTGGAGCCATTTGAAGCTGCGTTTAAACTGCATTTCGAAAGTTCAAACTCGGGGGGACCATTGAAGTCCACTATATGGAGAGAAATCCTGAAATGTTTTCCTCAAAAAACATAATTTCTTTATGTTTAATTTCTTTTTTAAAATCCATTTTACAAGAGTGCATAATATGTGCTTGTAGATGCAAATAATTTCATATATGAAACTTTACAGAGATGGACAAAGCAATGCACAGTCTGTGTTCATATCAGCATGACAGAGGCAAATGTTTGGTCGCCTACTTTGACATTTGAGAAATGTCATTGAGCTTTATATAGTGTCCTCAGCACTGGAGGCAGATATGTTTTGACTGTAGATGAGGAACAATGAACACAGACACATCTGCAAACCCTTAGTTCCCATGGCTACATCAGATTATTGCCTGATTACTTACATACAGCAACATCTCTGGCTCTTCTCAAGCACAGCTGTAAAATAATGGTCTTAACTTGTAAGGTCAATAAACACCAGTTCACTTATGGAGGTCTAAAATTAAAATAAATATGTTGTCAACTTAACAATTTAAACATACAAATGGAAATAAATTAACAACTTTTTCAACTGATAAATTCATAAACATTTATATTAATTCACATTGTAAAAATGTAGTTAAAGGGGTCCTATTATGCTCTTTTTCAAAGTCTCGATTTTGTTTTCGGGGTGTACTAGAACATGCTCATATGCTTGGTGGTTCAAAAAACGTATTATTTTTCACATAATTTACATTATTATTATACCTTTCTCCCAGTCTGGCACTAATGGCTCGATTAGTTCCGGGTTTACTGAAGGCCAGCCTTCCGAAAAAAGGAAATGTGTTATGATTAGTTAGCTGTCCCACTGCGTTGTGATTGGCGAACAGCATGAGGCTAAATGCAACCTAACATTATCAAAAAACATCATCACTGATTAGCGTAGCCTATTCAGTGCAAGTTTATGCATTTTCAAAAACACTCGTGTTATAAGTGAAGCTATCTACACTGTATGATGAATAAATCTCTTATCACACACTGCACACGCCTGCGGCGTGTTAAGGCTCTGACGCGGCAACCGGAATAGATCGCGGCTTCGGCATGTGTTTCGACCCCCGGTACTGCACACGTCTGCAGCGCTTTACTGATCTGAAGCGGCCGCTCTAGTCAATGCTTGTGTTTATACCCGCCGCACAGCGCCTCGTTGAAGCGGCTCTTCGTTGAAGTCTGGCTAATACCCCACCTCATCCCTACCCACTGCCCAACAATTCGAATTACCGTAGGCGGGATTTAATTTAATGATATTCTAATGGACGCATTGTGACATCATTGCATACGGGAAAACAAACGCTGTAGTCCAGAGGAGCCGTTCGTTGCAGTTCTTGAAAAGAGAATTTTTTTTAAATAAAATATCTCCCTTTGGAGTGGACTTTGAGATTTGTAACTTTGTAGATCTTTTTTTATGCCCAAAGATACACACCACACACTGACTAAAATTCAAAAAGTGAAAAAGCATAATAGCACCCCTTAAAATAATAGAACGATAAAACATAAAATAAATATTTTACATTGAAATATAAAATGACTTAAAGGATTAGTCCACTTCCAGAACAAAAATGTACAGATAATGTACTCACCCCCTTTTTTTAGTTGTAAAGAAGTTACGTTTTTAAGAAAAACATTTTCTTCATGTAATGGACTTCTATGGTACCCCCAAATGGAAACATGATCATTTTATAAAGTTTGCGCTCATATGTGATTCATTTTGGCTGGCAGGAAACAGCTGTGGTGTGATGATCTATTGATAAACACACACCTTGTCCTCTGTTTCTCGCTAAGCGCAGGTCTGTGGACTGAAAAAGAAGAACGCGCTGAAAGACGGGAGGAGCCGATCAAAGTTTGCTGCAATTTTCTCATAAAATTTAAAGGGGACTGAGGCGATTGCAAAATTTAGCCCCCCTAAAAATGGCGCCCATGGTGTGAGCTCTGTTTTTTCTAGTCACAATCAGTTAGGGTACATCTAAAAACTCCCATCTCATTTTCTCCTCCAACTTCAAAATCACTACAGAAGTACCAACCCAGAGTTTAAAAAGAAGATCAAACACCCTTTACAAAAAAAAGGTAAAACAGCGATGTAGGATGATTTTGAAGTTGGAGAAGAAAATGAGACGGGAGTTTTTAGACGTACCCTAACTGTCATGACCAGAAAAAAAAACAGTTAACACATAACTAGACAAGACAGTGTTTGAGGTTAAAAAGTATATAAATTGTATTTTTTTTTTTTTTTAGAAAATAACCGATCGTTTTGCTAGATAAGACCCCTATTCCTCGGCTGGGATCGTTTAGAGCCCTTTGAAGCTGCATTTAAACTGCATTTTGGAAGTTCAAATTTGGGGGCACCATAGAAAGTCCATTTCATAGAGAGAAATCCTGAAATGTTTTCCTCAAAAAACATAATTTAATTTCTTTACGACCAAAGAAAGACATGAACATCTTGGATGACAAGGGGTGAGTACAGTATCTGTGAAATAATCCTTTAAAAACTCTTTATTTGATTCATACTTAGTATGAATAGTTAAAAAACAACAACAACAAAAAATTAAATTGCATTTTTTTATTTGTCAGTCAAGATGTTATGGGAACAATTAATCTGCTTTCGACTCAATTTTAGGAGGGACATACATATACATATATACAATTTATACAATGTAAATATTAAGGCAGACACAAAAGAAATCAATGATGTTTTATTCTTCTTATTTTTTAAATAATACAAAATATTACCCAGAAATGATTTGTGTATGACAGACAGGGGCTGGAAATGTCATATAAATAGTTACAGTCACTCCAAAAAGTATCTGAACACACATACACATAGTGCAGAAACCAGGACTCAGCTGCGCTATAATTTCCCAAAACAACAACTAGTTTATAAGCACAAAGGCGCCTATAGTCTATATTAGCTTAGGCTGAAAGGACAAACTATTGATGTACATAAATCATTATGCTGCGGTATCAAATGTGAGGCGGTGTGTTTTGAATATGAGGAAATCGTGTACTTTCATTTCTCCTCTTAGATTGCGCTCCGTCGATTGTCGAGCTCACTGATGTGAACGCATCGGTTCGATGATCAGCTAGCCTGGTCTGCGCATGAGCGGGGACGCGCAGGGAGAGGAGTGGGACTGGGAGCAGCTGTGGCAAATGTTCCAGCAGTCCAGCAATCTTGAGAAGAAAAGACAATTTACGGCTAAAGAAATCACTTTAACGCACTCTTTGAGCGGAATCGAGTGAGGACAAGCGTGTCGGATATCTGCGGTTTTCTGCGAAGCGTCCAAAGTAGCACATCGGCGCGTTTTCTGAACTCACTGCAAACAAAATAACAACCCCGACAGACTGACAATAAAAGCCCACAACTGACACCAGACCGAACCAGGGCCTCGATACACCATCCTCTCCTCTACTCGGATATTTACCCTGCACTAATTCAGAACAGCCCTTCTTCTCTTTGTGAAACTCAGGAAACAATGAAGACTTAAACTCATGTGTTAGCCGCTGAGCTGTGTGAGTGTGAGTGTGAGTGTATGTGTGAGAGAGTGAGTGAGTGTGTGCTCCTCTCCTCTCTTCTCCAGGAAACTTTCTCCCGTCGCTTTAAAAGACTGGAAGCAGAAGAAGCTTTAACAGATTTGGAGAAGAAGCTCAGGCTGTCTTCTTGAATTCTGCATGGAGGTAAGGGGCGAGGACAGGGGATCGGACGGCAGCAGAGGCCCCGACTCGACCCACTTTCCTCTTTACAGCAAACCCGCGAGAGCACGGGTGACGGATCCTGACATGATGATCTACCCGAGTGCCGGAGGAGAGGATCTCACGGGGAGAGCTGCTGCTGCCGGTTGCGAGTCCCCCTCCTCGGATGGGCCGGGCAGCAGCCGGATGTCGCCCACCGACGGGCCCACGGTCTTCCCACCTTTACCGCCGCCCCCTCCGCCGTCTGGAATCGGGGCGCAAGGGAGCGTGGATGAAAGTGATCAACAGGATGGGCCAGAATATGAGGAAGAGGAGGTTGTTTTCCCCCTCTCAGCGCCGCCCACCAACCAGTAAGGATTCATCTCGCACACATGTATCATTTATGTTAGTAATTCATAATGGGAGAGCACTTCAGACATGACCTGTTGTGATCATCTTAAAGGTCAAAAAGTAGTTAGCTATCTAGCTCTATAGGGTTGATTCCCAAAAATGTATTCTTTTACTGTTTTCTTCCTCCCAACTGGCAGCTGTGGTCACAGAAATTTAATGCAAAAAAAAAGTAAAATACAGTACTAAGTTGCACATTAAGATATGACATTATTGGCTCTATATGTCTAGATGACTGTGTAATAACAGTTGATATAAGCTATTAAAACCTATTTATTTTATCCAAAGATACAGCAAAAGCAGTAATATTGTGAAATATTTTTACTCTAACTGCTTTCTATTTGAATACATTTTAAAATGTAATTTATTCCTGTGATCAAAGCTAAATTTTTAGCATCATTACTGCAGTCTTCACTGTCACATGATCTTTCAGAATCATTCTAATATGCTGATTTGCTGTTCAATTGGAAATAAAAAGCTTTTGTAACATTATACACTATACCATTCAATTTTTTTTGTTTTTTTGGAAAATAAATTATAGAAATCAATACTTTTATTAATCAAGATTGCTTTAAATTGATGATAAAGACATTTTTAATTTTACCAAAGGTTTCTATTTTTAGATAAATGCTGTTCTTCTGAACTTTCTATTCAAAGACTATTCAAAAACCTGAAAAAATTCTACTCAGCTGTTTTTACCAATAATAATAATAATAATAATAAATATTTTTGAGCAGCAAATCAGAATATTAGAATGATTTATGAAGGATCATGTGATGATGCTAATGATGCTACAAATTCAGCTTTAAAATCACCTGAATAAATTATGTTTTAAAATATATTCAGATAGAAAACCGTTATTTTCAATAGTAAAAGTATTGTTTTTACTGTGCTTTGGATTAAATGAATGCAGCCTTGGTGAGCAGAAGTGATTTTTAAAAAAGATAAAAATTAGTGTAACTGAACAAAATAAGAAATTCATGTTTTTTACTCAATTTTAAGATTATTGACCTTGAAAAATATATAGCAAACAATTTTGTGTAGCATAATCTTTCATAATTCATATTTCATATTTCATTTCATATATCTCTTATCAAGTCTCTTTTGTGAAACATGATATATTTTACTTCCTCATATTGCAAAATGTGAGGTTATGTATTCTGAAGTTGTGCCATTTCATTATGGGTTAGCCATATAATTTTACTGCTTTCCTTAATGAGAAATACAGTCGCATGTCTAGTTTTTTTCATTGTATTGTATTTATACTCTATAGTTGTAGAGTATAGTTTTGACCTATGCATTGCAATAATACAGTATTTTGAATGCCTTCAAAATGTGTATCTAGACCTACCTTCTGCACACATTGTGAAACCGCAGTTACTGATAAATGATTGCGACTGCTTTCTTTGTCATCCATTATCATATTGGTGACAAGATCAGTGGCTGAATCTAATGAAGAATGTCAGGGTGGTGGCAGACTATATCACAATAAGCAAAATGATAATGCGTAATTTATTGTGGCTCATATCTTTGGTTGCTCAAGAGCAGGTTGATAATCAGGCCTGAAGTTTGATATTGCGCATGGTTTTACAGCTCATCCTTACACTAAGGTGATCAAAAATACAAAATATTGAATACAAAGTTTTCAATATTTTATGGTAAAATGGTTTTTAAAATACATGAAATGTTACAATCTAACTTTTTTTACTGCATATTTAAAGTAACGTACATTTAACCAATTATAAATACCGTTTTTAGTTTTCAGTTAATTTTAAATTGTGCACAGTTGTTACAGCTCATCAAAAATACAAACATAAATGTCAGTGTTCAATATTTTACAATAAAAAAAAAAAACATTCTTTCATTGATTAAACCAAAGCATGATGATTTTAATAAGAGACCTGCCTATGTTTTGTGACAGCAAACATCTTTAAAGCAAAATTGTGAATCGTTTCTCAGTGGTAGTTAGGATTTAATTTCCTGTTGGTTGTCAGTGGTTTCTTTGAAAGTGCTGAGTGTTGTTACAGAAAGTGTGGGGTTGATTCCTTTTGGCTTTCAGTATCATAGATGGTCTTTTCAGATGTTTTTTTTTTTTTTTGTAAGAGAGAGAAAGAGAAAACAAAAGTTTGACAACTGTCTTGTGCACTGACGCTCTGCTACATTCAGTTGTTAGCTCTTGAGAGACACTGTTGCCGTAGACTGGTGACCCAATTACGACGAAAGTTTTCTCAGAGCTTCTAGATGATTGACTCTGACAGACTCGACTGCCTATAAGGCTGGGCAGCGTTGCTTTCTGATGCACCAACACTGAACTAGAGGTGCTCCATAAGCTTATATTACTGCTTGCGCCACGATGAGGTATTATTCACATTTTAGCCCTTATCTGCTCAGAATGGCTTAGGCTGTGACATAATAGAAGCCTGCGTTGGCATATGGCTCTAAACCTTGCAACACCTTTGCAGTGAAGAGGAAACGCACCAGTGTCCCATGCGATGTAGGTGATGTTGTCAACTTGCACGCTTGTGTTATTTTTAGTGTATATTCTGACACCAGGCCCTACTTCTTGTGAAGGCAGTGCTGAACTTGCATAACGTGTATAGTCACATATTCTCTTGATTTCATCATTTCCAGATCCACTTTCATATTTCTTCTAAACTGAGGCAGTTGTTTCAATGTTTTCTCACAGTAGTAGGTTGAATGGCAGCACAGTGTGGTGCACATTCTCTGGTTGGATGCAGTCCTGCGTGTCAGAATGTGTGACTAAAGTTAGTGCTCAGAAGACAGCCACGATCGTTCACGCCTCTCTGCTGTGCACTTCATTCATAAACAATGATGCCAGCAGCGGAATAAATATTTCACAGATGCTTTCTACTGTTTAACAAAGACAAAAAGCAGAGCATGTGAAAAGCGGGGCAGTTCTTCTCTGTAGCACCGGGCCTTGAATGCAAACAAACAGCACTGTGGAGAAAGAGCAGGTTGATTTCGTTTCCACAAAGATTAGAAAGGATTTAGTCATAAATGGTTTCCCTCAAGAGCTGGAAAGAGAGAGAGTTTGATATGGAGATCAACAGCGGTGCATACTGTGTCCGCAAAGCAATTGTTCAACAAACTCACTCTCCGTCAAGGGCTAATTGAGCATCCATCCTTGTTAGTTGCTTTTTTTTGAGACATACAGGGACTTTGGAAATGCCAAGTGGCACAGTGGAACTGCAGAAACTGCTGGTCACTGTGCTTGACACAGTCAGGAGGCTTAAGTGGTAGAAAAGTCTTTCCTCTTTTTTTTTTTGTTGTTGTTTTGTTTTTAAATAGCCTTGAACAGCTTCTCTAATTCATTGTTTTTGACGGCGTTCATGACCTTATGCGTTTAGTTACAGTAGCAGTTTTAGTTGACAAGGATTGTTTTCAACCTCATCTCAAATTGGTCTTAAAAAATCATCTGCATTTAATTTTAATCAACAGGTCGTATGTTTTTTTTTGTTTTTGTTTTTTTAAAGTGTCCTAATATTGTATTGGAGTCCCCTACAATAGGTTTAAATGCATCTAAGGTCAGAAAACACTGGGATTTTCTAAGAATATGCGCTTAATATTAGAGTCATTTGTCAATGATTTCGAAATGATTCGTTCTAAGCAGTTCTGAGGTTAAGGTCTGTAAACCCCTCCCTCCATAAGCATACTGCGATCCGATTGGTCAGCCGGCCAAGTCTGTTGTGATACGGTAAAGAGAGGAGTACTTAAGTTAGCGAGCGCTATCATTGACAAAGCATGCACCTTTACATAAAACAATAATATAGTGTTCCAATCCTTTCATAAAAAATTACATAAAAATCATTTTGTTTTAACACTTATGCAAGTGAATCAAAGTTTAGCTGCTAAACTGTAAACACTTCACAAAACAATAATGGTGGATATGTTAGCCGAGTGCTAACATGACTAACTGATGAAACAATACAGTTTGTAAACCAAAATATGTCTACATTCTTAGTTATTAAACCAAGTAATTAGAACAACGACAGTCTACATTAATCCACACATTCTTAGAAAATACTGGGTTCACAGTGAATTATCAGAACTATTTCAGTAAGACAGTAATATCATACTTTACCTGTAAACCTAAAGCTGCACTAGGTATACATCACATATTAGCACATAAACTTGTCATTTTGAACACTTAATTGAAAATGTACACATATCAAATAGGTTGTCGCTCGGAGATGCTTGTTGGTCCAAATAATGAAGGTACGGACTTATCTTTCATGGACAAGCATTTAGCGAATACCGTTGAACTCTCCAAGATTAGAGAAGCAGTCCTCAGTAAAATGACGAGCACACAATGAAAGTTTGGAATTGTATTGCTGTGGTATCATGGAAAAAATTAATTTTAACCACTGATTTTTGACAGCATAATCTTTCGGCAATGAAAACAAAACAAACTTGCTTTCACAGCGCAGAGCACAGCGTCTTCTCGACATGATGTAAACACACTAACTAGTAGAAGTGTAGGCAGTAGGCCGTTCAGAGTGTTTGTATTTTGAGGGCAGTTGGGGATTATGCTAATATGTTACCTAGTGACGTATATTGGTAACAGACAGAAGATTTGAAAATATAATGACTCGTTAGGGTGAATCTAAGTCGATTCATTCTTTTGAGAGACAATGTCTTTATTTATCATGCACCTTTTTTGATTAACAAATTTGCAGACTGTTGACCGTAAAAGAGATGTTATTCAAAAACCTATATGACCTGCACTTTAAAATATCTGAGCTCCATGATTTATTCAAGTGTTGCACGTTTAAGATCATTCCCTGGCTGTTTCTGAACATCTATTGATTTCTCCTGAGAAGAATGTAGGTCAGGTAGGCCAAGCTGATATGATGTTTTTCCCCATTTTACTGTAAAAGGTCTAGGAAAAAAATTCAAGTTTAAAAACGCAAGTAAATTTTTACTTTCAAACAGCTGTAACTTTGGTTCCTTTTAAAAACATGCAGACTCTTTTCAACTAGCAGCAGATTCATGGGTCAGCGCTTTGAGGATGTATAATCCATCCTTTGCATGACCCCGTTTCGGCTCATGCCGCACAGTAACTGCTTTCTGAAGATGGGCTCTTTAGTCATCCATCTGTATGCTGGAGGACAGTCCCCGTGTGCTGACTCTAACAAGCTGTGACACTCCATCATGTGTGAAGAAAAACAAAGCTGTTTGGCAGCTGCTCCCAGACCCCGTTCATCTCCACCTTTTTTCCGGTGTGGAAACTTCTGAAAAATTACATTGTTAGTCCAGCCACTTTGTATAATGGTTGGTCGTTGATCAAACCAGCGGGTTACTGATGTTCCGACCTGCCGAGTTTGCACGTTTGCAGAGAAAGGAAATCACAAGTGTAAATTTGAATGGTGTGGAATTCATAAATGCCACTTAATGAAATACTTGAACTCCATTACCATTATTTACACACACAACCAACAACATGAGGGTGGTCAAGTCGTGTCCTGCCACTGCTTTTAGCGTCTCGCATCCCATTTGTCCCCCTCCCTTCCCGTCCTGCCTGCTCTCTTTTGCTGAGCCATTTCATACTTTGCAGTATTTGAGTGACTGCCTTCACAGAGGACGGACATCAAAGGCAGACAAGGCAAATCTTCATTCTCCAGTATCTCTTAGTTAAAGCGTTCCCTCCATGGAGTGATAATCAGTTTGGAATATTTCACTTTTGGACATCAGCTAAGACCATATGTGAGGTGGAGCCCCACCTCCACTTGAGTTTCTGCTCAGTGACTTAAAGAGCTGTGTGGTGGGCGCACTCAAACAGCAGGTTCTCTGGGACATGGCGACGACCAAATGGGAGGTTTGTCTGGAGAGACAGAGGAGACAGACCCCGGCAACTCGGCAGCTGAGCGGGATTACTTTGTGAATGAGTAAGAGCGAGCCGAACAGCCCAGGATGCAGCAGAGGATGAATTCAGCGTAAGTGGGACACAAGCTCTGCCGTTAGGAGCTCAGACTTGCAGAACATGGAGTGAAGAACTTCCTTTTCGGGTTTTGCCCTCTTTGTCGAGTCTGTTCTGTTCTGACTTTGAAAAATGTTATTAATAATATTAAAAAAATATTAATAACGATAATAAAAAAGAAGAAAAGTCTTATAATTTATTGTACATTTAGCATTAAATTAAGAATTTTTGATATCATCTCTGATTTAAATCAGAAATGCCGTTATATTTAAAAATGTTACATTTATTTTTATGAATCACTTAAAACTGTCTGTTTCACCAAATCAGTTAAATACACTGATTCAAGATGAAACACTTTGTTTCATTACCACTTGAAAAATGTTCACGGAAGTGTCTTTGCATAGCATTATAATGTGTATATGATATGCATATGCATGATATGCACATTCACACGCTATATATACAGTATACAGTGTATACATGATATATAATACATATGCATATATACAGTGTGTGTGTGTCTATAATTCATATATACAAATGCATGTATACAGTGTTTGTGTCTGTGTGTGTATATATATATATATATATATATATATATATATATATATATATATATATACACACACACATATAATATATATACATATATAGTGTCTATATATACACGTATATGCATATATATACACATTGTATACATGTATATACATTGTGTACATGATATATATATATATATATATACTGTATGCAATGTATATATTTTTACCTATGCATGTGTACAGTGTTTGTGTATATGTGTGTGTATATATTTTATATATATATACACACACACACACACACACACTATATGTATATACATACACTATATATACTGTGTGTATGTGTGTATATATATATATATATATATATATATATATACACACACACATACATGCATATATATTGTGTGGGTATGTATATTGTATAGGGTATAAAAATATCTAGTGAAATAGCTATTAGCTAATAGTTTTTTGTTTGTTTGTTTGTTTTGTTTTGTTTTTGTATTATTTGTGTCTATAAATGAAAATAATTACATTTTTAATCTAATTATTTGACTGGGGAAATTAAATTAATACTGTGATATATATTGAAATTTACCTAAAAAACTGTAGATATTTAATTTAATTATTTTTTTTTTAGCCCTAGCTCAGCCCTAGATTTATTATTTGGCTACAGTATTTCTGTTGCATTTTAACATAATGTTATATATTTAAATTTTTATACATGTTTCTGTTATAATTTTTTCTTGCATAAACAATGCGTTTAGTGACTAAATGCTAACACAGTATCTTGTTTTTTTGTTTGTTTTTTTTTTAATTAAAAGTGATCGTCTCAGGTGAGAGATGTTAAATGCATGAATTTGTACTTGGGCATGGTTACATAGTGCCTGTACGAAGAGTTGATGAATTAATTATGTGTTTTTCTTCATTATGAATGTTTCAAACTGTTTAAGGGCAAAGTGGATTATTCATTATGTAGTTTTCACAACAGTAATTGTTTCTGGTGTTCAGATGGAGATCATCAGGTCTTTTAGTGTCTTGTGCAGAATGAGAGATGGGCTCATGACAGCTGGCAGCATAGTGGAAGGGCACTGCTAACGTAAAGCTGTGCAGTTTCATTACTCCGTCATGCTGATGAGAGCTGTCGTGACATCTTTAGAGGTGTTTTTGAGGCAGTCGAGACCCATCAAGAGAGACGGATGAGTTGAAACTACTTAAGAGAGCGAATACGACCCCTCAATCAAGTCTCAACAAGCCCGCTCTGCCCTCGCTTCCTCCGAGATGAAGTGTTGTAAATTGAGAGGTCCAACTCCTTTCCTGATAGCTGGCACATAATAACTGCAAAAAGGTCATGTCCTGTTTTCAGTGAGCCAGCTATGAAGATGAAACTGTCCTTCTTCCCTGGTATCTTGTCAGGATCTTTTCATGGAATTTTTAGTGAATAATTCAAAACCCTAGTATGGATCTAAAAATACAATCATTGTCTGGAAATCATAACATATTCAAGTGCTGAGAGATTTGTGCAGCACAGTGATGTTTAAGTGCCTGACTGCTGAAACACTCTCTCTTATTGGGTTTATTTTGCAGTCAAATGAGCTTTCACTTTACGTGTGAAGTACCACTTTTCTTGTGAAGTGTCATTATACTGTCCTGTTTGTGGGCTATCGAGCACACGGTGAACTAGTGCATAGTCCTCAGTTCTATTTATGGTTCAGAGCTCCGTTCTGTCAAGGCTGTGAATGAAGTTGCTGATGACGTGCTGCTGTCTGTGGTTGTAATCTTTTATTTTTGTCCGCTGTGCTGCATATATCAGTTGATTTCCATTACAGCGAGGCACAAAACGGGCAGTGAGTGTCAAGGCGCCTGAGTGGTTTGAGAGTTATTGAGAAAGTGTCACCTGTCCACCTCAGCACACTTCCTGTTCTTCTGCTTTTGCATGAATCGGGTTTGAGGCAAAAGCCTTTCGCAGTCATGCTTGATATCTACTTGCTTCAGTCATCTCAAATGCAAAATGTGAAGCCGCAGATCTCTCGAGATCAGAGTGTGTGTTGAAGATGCACAATTTGAGGGCACTTGACTTTTGGCCTGTGCTGAATAATGGGCAGGTTATTGCACTAGAGTCTAACATTATTGAGATGTTAAAGGTAAAGCATAAGTTCTCGTTGATTCCCGCTCTTGGTTGCTTTTATTTGTGCTTATAAGTTGTGTTTGTACCACAACTGTTAAGCAAAATACTCTAAATGACACTGTGTTTCAGTTTGCAGACCGCATCTAAAAATAGTAAGACATATTTATGTTCCTGAACCACAAAACCAGTTATAAGGGTGACAATATTTGGTTAAGATACAACTTTTTGAAAATCTGCAATCTAAGAAAGGAAATAATGGAAAATATTTAGAAAATCGCCTTTAAAGTTGTCCAAATGAAGTGCTTGGCAATGCATATTACTAATCAAAAATTAAGTTTTGATATATTTACGGTAGGAAATTTGTAAAATATCTTTATGGAGCTCAATATACTAATAATTTTTGGCATAAAAGAAAAATCGATAATTTTGACACACAATGTATTGTTGGCTATTGCTACAAATATACCCGTGCTACTTACGACTGGTTTTGTGGCCCAGGGTCACATTTATTCTGCAGATCTGATGTTGATATTCAAATGCAAGCTGTCATATTTTAGCTGTGATGGATTAGCTGTCATCAGATTTAGAACCTGAGCTGATGGCGTATCTGAGAAACTTTTCTGAGAAAGTTTTACAAAACTACATGCTTAAAAACTGTTAAAAACTTCTTAAAAATCAGTATTTAAAAAGCAAAACAAAATGGTAATATTGTGAAATTTGGTCAATGTAAATGTATTATGTATTGCATATTTTTAATTTTATTTTATAATTTCACATCTTAAGTACACATATTTAGGGTGTTATGATTTCTAAGATGTGGAAAGTATGGATGGAATTGTTAAATTCAGTCATACATAAAAATGTGATTTTCATCAAGGTATGGACTAGCATCTGTGATTATTATACCACAAAAAGACTGCTGTTAAATTATGAAGTCTTCATATACTGCATATTTTGATAATTAATGTGTATTGAATAAAATCCAGAAAAATTAAAACTGACAACAAAAATTTCTGAAAAAAAAAAGAAAAGAAAATCAGTAAAAATCATTTAATGTATTATTACAGTTGTAACAGTAATAGGGTCCCTATTATTGTATTTTTTTAATGATATATTGTATGTTTTATGAATTGATTAATTATACATGTTTTTATAGCAATTTTATTACACTATTGAAATTAACAATTCAAATGGAAAACACAGAATATGAGACAAATAAAACTAAATTTTTAATCAAAAATAAAACTGATTTCATTGAGCTCTAAAATGTAATTTTTGTTAAACTGTTGTTAAATTGTAGATTACAGGTAATGCTGTTTTAGGATTTTAACTAATTAGACATTCTTACTAAAATGTAATTTCACAATTAAACAGAATCCAGAAAATATAAAGTGGAATTTATAGTTTTTCCTTAATTTTGCGGACCCGTTGAAAAACCCCTGACCTAATGGACTTTGTGTTTCTGTATGCATTTTCAATGTAGCCATTCTTGAGAGACAAATTGGCTCTAAAATACTGTTAAATTGAATAAATACAGTAAATGATATATTTAAATTTTCATTCTTTTAGAAGTACTTTAGTGTTTTGTATAATGTCTATTTAAAGTGTCAATTTAGCTCAGTAAAAATTAGTTAATATTCAAAATTTTATCTTTCGCCGGGACACACCACGCTGAGAATTAAAGCGAAAGTTATGAAAACGAGTAAGTAAATTAAGACTTTTTTAAATTTCTAAATTAAGAAGAATGTTACGTGATCTTAGCTTTCGAGTATGTGAATATTTTCATAACAGCATGAGCTGCTTAAAGTGAATAAAGTTATCAGCTTAACTAATATTTAAAATGGTAAGAAAGTGCTTCTTTGTTTACATTTTGTATATCTGCGTATATTTTGCATATCCTTGTGCTTTTAAATGACAAATATTTACTATGGAAAGCTGCTGATATAAACAACTAATTCCTCTCTCGCAGCCGCAAAACGCACGTCTTAGTCTGTGCGTTGTGTTCAAGTGTAGCTTTTTGGTCCCACCGTTGGCTTTTGTCGCTTTGAAGTCAACTTGGTTTGTGCCAGCCTTTAAATCACTTTTTGTCCTTAACAGACATCCAAGAGCCAAACCAAAAGGACTGTCAGTCTTTGTATCGAGTGAGCACCATCAGTGTAGATCATTATGATGTCTAGTAACTCGCACAAGCGGATGAGACTTTCACCTGTTCTTTGTAAAGTACACCACACAAGTCACTGGACGCTTGGCACAGTACACACAACAGCTAATTTAATGCGAGTATCAGTTTCCTGAGAGGAAAAGAGACTATGATGTAATTTGCTATTTTGACTTCATAGTTTCTTTTCATCGAAGGCACCAGCTAGAGATCAAGCACTGACACGATCGGACATTCCTCAGGAGGATGAGCTTGTCTGTTTCCCATCTGGATGTACGGAGGGATCTGTTATTTACCCATAGGCCTTGTTGTCGGCACAGGAGCTGAACTCCAGTGCTATGAAGGAAGAATGGTGAAATCACTAGCCTAAAGGCCTGTTTACATTTAGTCTGATGTCATTCTCTGAGAAAATAAAAAGATGCCTGATTAATTGCTTGGCATTCAAACAATTTAAATGTTGTGAACCTGCTAATAAAATAAAAATAACCTCAGGACAGCATTTTAAGATTACAGCGTGTGCATGTTTGTTATTTTTCAAAAATTTGGTAAGTTTGTTTATTTTTTTTTGCTTATAATACTTTTATCCACCAAGGATGCATTACGTTTATGAAAAGTGACAGTAAAGACATTAATAATGCTAACAAATATTTATAGATACATCTATTATTTTGAACTTTCTATTCATTGAGAAATCCTGAACAGATTTTCGACGGTTTCATGAAAATTTAGTTATTTTAAATTCTAATTTACTGACCCCAAACCAAACATGACTGTATAAAATATAAACATAATAGTACATACAATGATACATTAGAAAAGGAATAAGCTGATGTATCATATTTTTCCATTTTTGAGGTATGTTATCACTCTCTAGATATAGAACAGCGGTACTAAAATCATGTGAAGTGTAATGAGCTCAGTATTGCATTTTGTTTAAAGGCTTGTTGGTGTGAACAGTCCTCAAGGGTGTGCAACTTTAGTTGCTTATGGGTTTGCTTGTGCATCACCCTGCCTTCATCACGGCTAATATCGAGGATTACAGTCCCGCTTCATTTGGTCCACACATCTGTGTTTTCAGGAGCCTGTGATTCATTTGACTGGAAGTTTTAATAGAGCACGTTATCCAGCATGCTAATAACCCTGTATTACTGATGTAATTTTTATAGTGTACAGTCCCGCTGAGAAGAAAACGCAGCCTCTGGGAATTATGAGGGACTCTCCTTCTGCTAACAGTGCAGTTTTAGTCAAAGGACTGCTTCATAGAGCCTGCATATTCAGTAAATTAATATAGTGGGAAGGAAGGGCTCAGCCTAGTTAAGCCTGCAGTGTGCAAATTACGCCTGCGCTTTATCACTGTGGTTGATAAAATAGGCCAAAAGTTTACATGACCAAGTATGTTTCTCATTTTGTAAATGATAATTTTTTAATACTTTCATACTGCATGTGTGTTATAAAGTGATCTTGGGGCTGTAACAATCATTACATTTTGGCAGATTATTATTTGCCATATAAATAATTTTAAATTTTTTTTGTTCATGTTCGTTTATTAGCCACACTCTGTAAGCCTTTATGTTACATTATAAGCCTAATACGTATACGTTTTGGAAGAAGTCGTTGACTCAAATTGAACACACATTTGAAAAAAATGATGTAAATTCTATATCGATCAATTTCGGTGTTTGCAAACAGTGATGCCACTTTTTTTTTGTGGGCGGAGCCTATCTGGTGGCAGAAAATGACAGTTTTCAAGTAGCATTCTATGGAAGCCATGGAATAAAATAATGAAAAAAGGTCAATTTGAGTTTACATTAAAAAATTCTGGCTTTATTCTCGCAATTCTGATAAGAATAATCAACTCGTCATCAGTGATGGGAATAACTTCGTTATAAGTAAACTGCATTACCTTTTTCAGTAATGAGTAAACAAACAAATTACTGTTTCCCCTGTTGCAGCGGCGTTACTATTACTGACAATAAAATGTGTCGTTACTATAATTTTTGCATTGCATTCTTCTTCTGAGGTAAATTCTGGCTTATTCCTCTCAGCGCGTCTTCTTCCAAAAATGAAAAGTAGCTGAGATGAACTTCATGAATGTTTTTTCATGTTTGTTTTTTCAAGCTTTCTATACATATATTTCTCATGTCTGTGAGGCAGATATTCACAGAGATTTAGGTGTCTGTGAAGAGAGGTGACGGAGGCCGAGACAGCAGAGAGCGCACCCCGTTTATGTTATTTATTTTTTAAAAAAGCACATTGTTTTCTTGTTATTGTTACTATAAACAAAATTAGACCCTTTGCAGTTTCAAAATGGTGTATTTTTTTTTATAAGTTCGTTTCAAGGTCAAAAATGAGACAGACCACACAGGTGTGGTCTTCAGTCCCAGAGTGTTAACAGTGCTGCCGTGGGATGTTTTCCATGTCCACGGGTTGAAGCGACCCCAATATCATGATATTTAGCCCCTGAAAGGTGTCTCTCACATTGCCCCAGAGCAACATTAAAATAGTAGATTAGTGTACAATGTTTTATTCATTTACCTTAATTAATATTGGGAGCAATATTTATTATTTGACATAAATATATATTTTTTAACACAATAGCTACTTTCCCTGTTAATTAGTTACTTTTATAATGATGTAACTCAGTTACTATTTGTGAGAAGTAACTAGTAACAATGACTAATTACTTTTTTAAAGTAACGTGCCCAACACTGCTCGTCTTTCTCTTATTTCCCCTCGCTTCAGAGTTTATATCCCACACTTCTGGCTTTTTGTCCCTCAAAATTGACAAATTTCGTTCATAGTCTGACCATTTAAATGTCTGCATGTAGCTTCAAATGGCGTCTTTGACGACGGTATTCTATAAAAATGATTTGCGTTCCGATTCTGACATCCAAAGCCACAACAATACTTTTTTTTTTTTTTTTCTCCTATTACATGGATTTTACCCGTTTCCCTTCATTTGTTGCCAGTGTTTATCTGCCACCACAGTGCACAAGCGGTATATATATATCTGAAAGCTGAATAAATGTGACCCTGGACCACAAAACCAGTCTTAAGTTGCTGAGGTTTATTTGTAGCAATAGCCAAAAATACATTGTATGGGTCAAAATTATTGATTTTTCTTTTATGGCAAAAATCATTAGGAAATTAAGAAAAGATCATGTTCCATGAAGATATTTTGTACAATTCCTACTGTAAATGTATGAAAACTTTATTTTTGATTAGTCATATACATTAAGAACATTATTTGAAGAACTTTAAAGGCAATTTTCTCAATATATTGATTTTTTTGCACCCTCAGATTCCTGATTTTTAAATAGTTGTACCTCGGCCAAATATTGCCCTATCCTAACAAACTATACATCAATGAAAAGCTTATTTATTCAGCTTTCATATGATGTATAAATCTCAATTTTGAAAAAAATGACCCTTATGACTGTTTTTGTGATCCAGGGTCACAAATAAGCTTTCCATTGATGTATGGTTTGTTAGGACAATATTTGGCTGAGATTTGAAAATATTACTATAATATTACTATTTGAAAATCTGGAATCTGAGGGTGCGCAACAAATCAAAATATTGAGAAAATTGTCTTTGAAGTCGTCTAAATAAAGTTCTTAACAATGTATATTACTAATCAAAAATTAAGTTTTCATATATTTACAGTAGGTGCTTTACAAAATATCGTCATGGAACACGATCTTTACTTAATTTCCTAATGATTTTTGGCATAAAAGAAAAATCAATAATTTTGACCCATACAATGTATTTTTGGCTATTGCTATAAATAAACCCCAGCGACTTAAGACTGGTTTTGTGGTCCAGGGTCACATACATACATACATGTGTGTGTATATATATATATATATATATATATGTATATCAACTTGGCTGTGATTTGGCCATAGGTAATATACTCATGTGATATTGCATTTATACAACAGTATTATGGCACAGGTGTGTAAATAAAAAAAGAGACAACAATGGAGAATCTTTAAAAACCCTCTTTTGTGCAAAACTACTTCCGCTGGATTCAAATCTCAGTTTGACAGTTTAACAGCTGAGCCCAAGCCTCCATTACTAATTCGCAAACTTTAGAACTAGTAACAAGGAACGAGGAGTTGTTTCATTAAAAGCTTGTTGTATTACTGTATTAAAAGCTCACTAAATTAGGCCTGTCGCAATAATAAATATCAACTTATCGCAAAAAGTATGCACATGACCTCAGTCATTTTTAGTGATGCAATATATTGCCCATTATATTTACATAAAAGTTAATGTCACCATGTTTATTGCACTCAACTTGCGCCTGGGTCTTTTGCAGCTTCTCGTACATAGCGTGGTGTAGTCACGAGGTGCTAGTTCAAATTAAAGAAATGCTTCATTTGCAGATATAGCCTTGTTTAGGGATCTGTGCCTTTGTGCCTATACTGACATCTGACTGAAATAGGGATTGTGTTTTTCAGAAATAGTGTTTCCCCCTAATTTACAGAGAAAATACTGTTTGGGAAAAAAGTATGTGGAAAAAGGTCTGTGCAAGTTCTTTGTGCATTTTTCTTTTTTCTACTTCTTATTTTGCAATTTTTATCGCAGTTATTTCTGGGGCAATATATCGCACAAGAAGTTGGTCTTGTGACAGATATGCACTAAATGTTTAAATGTTATTATGGCATGCATTTGAAACTGCTGGGAGACACCAAATTCTTTGTGATAGCACGTTTAATGTGCCCTCTTGGAAGAGCTGGTGTACCTGTGCAACCTGTTTGGGCTGCAGGCACAGCCTCATGCTACAAGTGAGAAGGACCATAACAAAACACAAAACTAGAGAATTGGTGTAGAATTGTGTTGTAAGTGAAGTCTATATATAATTTTTCTTGTAATTTACTACACAGTGACTACAGTAGAAATGGAAATGAAAAGTTGAAGTGCAGCATTTCTTGCACTCTGCACAAAACTTTAGAAAATCTCCACAGAAAGCTGACATTTAACACAAACGAAACTTACTCTCTGCTGCATAAGCTTCTATATACAGTGAGTTTGAGTGTGGGAGGGCTGCATTCCCACGATATCATGCCGTCTGTAGTCAGTGTGTCATTTCATCATGGGCAAAACTCTGAAAATATCACAGTTGTTCCTGTGTCTCACTTTCATCTCTCACCTCCTCCATTCACTTGCCATCACTTCCTCTTCACCACATCAACAACACACACATATATGTGCTGTAATTAACGTGTATTTTTTTTGTTGCCATGTTTGAAGTGCTAATTGACTTGCTGTTTTTATGCATTTCACCATATGCTTTTTTTGTTTTGTTTTGTTTTGTTTTTTTTTTAAATAGTTTTTGATGCTCAGGTACCCTATAATAAATAGCATGCTATGGAAAAATGCCTGAGTTAGATTACATGTTTTTTATTTTAATTTATTTATTTATTTTATTTTTGTTATTGTTATTATTTACTGTTTATTTAATGAAGCAAGTTAGTTCAGTGACATTTTGTTTATCAGCCTTTTATTTCTGTTTTTTTTTTTTTTTTAATTGTGCATGTCTGTTTCCCCTATTTTAACATTTTTACATTTAAAAACACAGGTAAAGGTAATTTTTTAGCAAATCTCAAAATGAAATTTTTAAACTGTACAGTTTTCATATTGTGATTCCTAAATTTATTTTTAAAATGTATTAGGTAAAACTGTATGCATGTACATATAATTTATACAAAGTATTTTTTTTCACCATATATAATGTTAGCATGCAAACTGTCTCCTCCTGTCTGTCCAAGTAAACATGTCACAATGGTTAAGTGAGTTTTTAATTAAATTTTTGTAGGGTTAAATAAGCATCAGTTCTGTCTTTTAATCTGTCTTGACCCCCTGTTGCAAAAAACTAAAATCATGCAAGAGTGTTATTTAATTTTTTCTTTCTTTTTCAGCAGGGATCTAAAATCTCTGAAACATTAACCAGTGTTGTTAGAAAAGCTACTGTTTAATTCAGAGAGCTCCATGTTTTTGAAGGCTAAGGCTCTGCAGTAAAAGCTTTTTAAAATTTCTCACTGTGCTGAGGCACCTTTTTTAGAGCAAGATTTCACTTTGAATATTTCCGCATGAGTTTTTGTCAAGAGAAATTCTGCAGCGGGAGCCCTGTCATATCTCTGTTGAGTGAGAGGGCGGCTTGCGTTCTTTCCAAAAACTCCCCCAAAAAAATCTCTGCAAGCCTCTTTTTACAGAGTTACTACATTAAAATAGCAAAGCTTTTTCACAAAATCCTGAAAATGATTTGGTATAAAATGTACTAAATATAGGCTTGATTCTGTCAGCATGCCAAAAAGAGCCTTTCAGAAAACCTACTTCAGCATTTTCCAGCATTCAGGGCTGCATTAAAATCAATGCTGATGGACCAAATAGAGGAAGACACTAAAATCTGATTTACTGCCGACTAACTTCCGTCATCCGTGCTTGCTTGCTTTCAGATGGTACCATGGAATGTTGGACAGAACCATTGCAGAAGAGCGATTGCGTCAGGCTCGGACACCGGGCAGCTACCTCATCAGGGAAAGCGACCGCCGACCTGGCTCCTTCGTACTGTCATTTCTCAGCGTGACCAATGTGGTCAATCACTTCAGGTGAGCTGTGCTGTCTGAATCATAATGTTTCAGTGAGGCACACAGATCCCCATTACATTCACATATCTATAGGCCAGAATATTTGACCCGCCTATTTATATTCACTTTAGACACACTTTAAAAATAATCTGTAGTTTTTACAAAATAATTTTGGCAGCTGTGGTTGCCAGAATAATTTTGTAAAAAATATAGAAAAACTGTAAACACATTTAGAGAACAAACTGTAAATTTTACACTATAAAACTGTAATTTACAATAAGAAAATTTGAATGTAAACCAGTAAATTCTAAAACTCACATTAGGAAATTAAGTAAAGATCATGTACCATGAAGATGTTTTAAAATTTCCTACCGTAAATATATTAAAACTTAATTTTTGATTAGTAATATGCATTGCTAAGAACTTCATTTGGACAACTTTAAAGGTGATTTTCTCAGTATTTTTCATTTCATTGCTCCCTCAGATTCTAGATTTTCAAATAGTTGTATCTCGGCCAAATATTGTCATATCCTAACATGCCATACATCAATGGAGAGCTTATTTATGTATGTATAAATATTATGCTGTATAAATCTTATGACTGGTTTTGTGGTCACATATAAAGTTTCCACCTCGATAGTGCAAGTGCGTTCAAGCGTGCCTAATTCATAGTACGACATTAAAAAGCTTTCTTTGTGGGCAAATGTGTCACCACTGCATTGTGGTAGCTTCCATATATGAAATATGTGACCCTGGACCACAAAACCAGTCATAAGGGTCAATTTTTCTGAAACTGAGCTTTATACATCATCTGAAAGCTGAATAAACAAGCTTTCCATTGATGTATGGCATATTTGATATTTACAGTAAGAATTTTACTAAATATCTTCATGAAACTTGATCTTTACTTAATTTCCTAATGATTTTTGGCATAAAAGAAAAATCAATCATTTTGACCCATACAATGTATTTTTGGCTTTTGCTACAAATATACCCCAGCGACTTAAGAATGTTTTGTGGTCCAGGGTCACATATATATATATATATATATATATAATAAGCCCCAAGTTATTGAACAGTGGTGTATGTTTAAACATTAAGCAGACATTTCTTTAATCTAAACGAATTACAAACGAAGAACACTGCAGTAAATAATCATAAGAGCCAACAATTTTGTGCCAAACTCTGTGCCAAGTTTCAAGTATAGGCTAGATTAGCACACAAGCTAGAGCAGAAGTAAAGTGTAGAGACGGTTCACATTTAAACACTGTATACTCAAGACATTCATGGCAGAGGTTACAGTTCAAGCCATTTTTCATCAATAATGAGCAAACTTGTTCAGCTCATAATGACTGATTTATGAGGATGCAAGCAATACGCAAACAAACAAGCCTTTCAGTAATATATTAATTGCAGTTGAATAAAGCTCTTACATTTAAATTACCATGCACAACTTGAGTTTTACAACCAATACAGTTGCTTTTGTGCCCGTGTTGTATTTGGATTTGGAAAGACTCACAGAAGTAAATGTCAGTCTTCATTCAGGCATTGTAATTTTAATGTGGAAAGGGAAAACAGTTTCTCCTTTGTGTGTGTGTTCAGGATCATTGCGATGTGTGGAGATTACTACATCGGTGGACGACGCTTCTCGTCCCTGTCAGACCTCATTGGTTACTACAGCTATGTGTCTTGCCTACTGAAAGGTGAAAAACTGTCGTCTCCAGTGGCTCCCCCAGAGGTACAATCAGAACTTCCGACATTAAGAATGATAACATGTCCATTTGTTTTTGTTGTTATATCTGAGGTTGTGCATCTAAAAGCAGGATTGCTTTTTGATCTTATCATCATAGTGGTAATATGTGCCATAGTCCCTTGTGGTGTTGCTATAACCTTTCATTCTCCTTTCAGCCAGTAGAGGACAGGCGACGAGTGAGGGCCATACTTCCATACACCAAAGTGCCAGAAACTGATGAGATCAGGTATAAAAACCTACTTAAAAATCATCCTTTCTCACATTTCGTGATCCAGACTGCATGTTTGGGGAGTAAAATTTAAACCAGGTTAAATGTTTGAAACAGGGCTGCCACGATCAATCATTTTAATCATTAGCATCTGATTGATTAAGCATAAGTGTCTGCAATAGTGGCCCTTCGGTTATTTATCTGAAAAGAAAATCTGTTATCTTGCACTGGCTTTCATGTTTGGGGTTGTGAGATGTGAAGAGTTTAAAGGAGAAGTCCAGAACAAGTCCAGAAAGAAGACTTCCAGAACAACAATTTACAAATAATTTACTCACCCCCTTGTCATCCAAGATGTTCATGTCTTTCTGTCTTCAGTCATAAAAAAATTATGGTTGTTGAGGAAGACATTTCAGGATTTTTCTTCATATAATGGACTTCAATTGTGCCCCCGATTTTGAACTTCCAAAATGTAGTTTAAATGCAGCTTCAAAGGGCTCTAAACGATCCCAGCCGAGGAAGAAGGGTCTTATCTAGTGAAACGATCTGTCATTTTTTTCGAAAAATAAAAATTTGTATACTATTTAAGCACAAAAGCTCGGGTAGCACAGGCTCTCAGATGCGTGTCCACGGGTCGTTTTTGAATGATTCGTTCATTTTGAACGAATCTTTAATGTGACTTGCGAAGAACGAGTCGTCTCGGGGAGTGATTCGTTTAGTCATGCATGC
The DNA here is from genome assembly GCA_012976165.1 of Labeo catla. Classification (NCBI taxonomy): domain Eukaryota; kingdom Metazoa; phylum Chordata; class Actinopteri; order Cypriniformes; family Cyprinidae; genus Labeo; species Labeo catla. The sequence goes on from VONZ01000085.1 coordinate 253,930, forward strand.
GCAACATCCTATTAGGTTCTGTACTGCAATTAGTTCACCTGTTTTGAGTCTTCAGGTTTTTCAAGACGTTCGTTCACCTTATGGGGCTGTCACGTGATGCTGATTTTGCTGAAATGAACGAAATGCCTCGAAAAAAGATTTGTTCATTTTGCTGAACGAGACTCAAAGGTCCGGTAAAATGATCCGAACTTCCCATCACTACTACGAATCACATCTAAGTTCATCGTCTGTGTACTCTGGCTAAAAAAGGTAGAGTATGGAGAAAAACTCCATCTTATTTTCTCCTACAACTTCAGAATAGTCCGACACGTACCTTTTTGTTTGTAAACAGCGTTTGACTTACTTGCACTTTCTTAGTCTTTGCGCGTTCGCTTTGTAAACACTGAGTCTGTAGTTCCGCCTACATTCGGCGTGACCTTTTGACATAATTCAATTCATAGCATTGTGAATGAGCATACCAGAACCTGTGCTACACGAGCTTTTGTGGTTAAAAAGTTTTTTGACCAGTCGTTTCGCTAGATAAGACCCTTCTTCCTCTGCTGGGATCCTTTAGAGCCTTTTGAAGCTGCATTTAAACTACATTTTGGACGTTCAAAATCGGGGCACCAATCAAGTCCATTATATGAAGAAAAATCCTGAAATGCTTTCCTCAAAAACTGTAATTTCTTTACGATTGAAGACAGAAAGACATGAACATCGTGGATGACAAGGGGGTGAGTAAATTATTTGTGAATTGCTGTTCTGGAAGTGGACTTCTCCTTTAACTCTTCTAATCAGAACTTTTCTCTTAAAGAGATGGTTCACCCAAAAATGAAAATTCTGTCATTAATTACTCACCACCATGTCGTTCCAAACCCATAAGACCTTCTTCATCATTGGAACACAAATTAAGATAGTTTTGATTAAATCTTTCTGACCCTGCATACAGAGCAGCACAACTACCACATTCAAGACCCAGAAAGGTAGTAAAGATATCATAAAGATAGTCCATGTGACATCAGTGCTTCAGCTGTAATGTTATGAAGCTACGAGAATACTTTCTGTGTGCAAAGAAAGCAAAAATAACTTTATTCAACAGTTTAACCAATATTGTGCAGTCCTACTTTGAATTCAGTGCTTCAGTAATACCACTCAATCCATTTCATGCTGAACTCATTGCACCTACTCAAGTATGAATGTGTATAGTATGAAAACAATTCTGACATTCTACACCCACCACATTGACATTATAAAGTGACCGACAATGTCAGTCGTGTTGCTGTTTCCCACCATTTACACATGAGATAACTTTCCTGTGGCCTCATGCATTATTAAAGTGTCTATTTGACTATAGAATGATGGGAGAAAGCAGTAGGTCATCCAGTTATTTTTGCCTACTGTTTAATGTAGACATGACTCATTTCACATACTGTATAGAATGGAAGCTGATATATTCAGATACAGGACAGGTCTTGGAACCTCTAGTAATGAGCTGCTGATAGTAATCAGTTGTGCTAAATAAGGAGACATCCTAAATATGCAGTGCTGGGGTTCTCCAGAACCAGGATTGAGATGATTTACCTGAGTAGCCGGTTGCTCTGTGGTATTCAATGACTCATACAGGAAGTTACAAACAGTAACAGTGCAGGAATGCAATTTAGATTGCAAGTAAAGCTGGAAAATCCTGTGTAACAGACTAATTCCCTCCCTAAATTTAAACGTTTCGAGCCACCTTATAATTTCAAAAAAGCAATTTCATAATGTCAGAAAGTATTACCTTTTACAAGGACCCTCTAGTACCTTTATTACTAGGAAACATTTCACATTTTTTAGTTACTTTTACATTCAAAATGCAACAGGTGATTGCCCAAAAAACTCATCTGAAAAATAACAGGCTAGAATAACTTTTTGTCATTTCATTGTTAATTTTTCTTTTCTGTATAATTGTATATTTTATTGTGTGTCTCAAGTTTTCTCAAAGGAGACATTTTTATCGTTCACAATGAACTGGATGATGGTTGGATGTGGGTAACCAATGTTCGGACAGAAGAACAGGGCCTTATCGTGGATGATCTTGTGGAGGAGGTGGTAAGTCTCTGAGCTTTTATCCTCTGAAAACTCCTTACAAAAGATTTCATTAAACTTCCTTTGGATTTGCACATTGACTAATATTTTTTATTTGAATTTATTCTTCAGGGACGAGAAGAGGATCCCCATGAGGGAAAAATGTAAGTATATATAGTATAAAACAGTATATCTGTGTTGCACTTATTATAGCCGTCCTAAAATGTTCACTGGTTAAACATCTACTGTGATATAATGTTTGTGATTTTATATTTTGCACACAATTTTTGGCAGAATACATGGTTACTTTTAAATGATGCTCAATAAAGAAGCATGCTTTTTGCCCTCAGCATTGTGTTTTTACGACATCTACCAGTAACTGCGAACTGCCCGTATTAACCAGCCAAAGCTTGACCTCTTGTCTAATACAGTCCTGTCCAAACTGACCAGAATCATGAAGTGATAATTTTCTCTGTTGCCATCTTTGATTAGTTTTACATGCATATCTCTTCTGCCCAGTTAGTTTTATTTAGTTCATTGTGCCTTAGCAGAATAAGCATCTGTTAGAATCAGGGAGAAATGCTCCATTTATGTGTATAAATGAGTGTCTGAGCCTCAGGCTGTTGATCTGATCAGAGAGCAGCTTTGATAGAGGTGGCTTGATCCCTTGTGCTGTGACCACAGTAGGCTGCTCTGACTCAGACTTGACTCACAGGGCCTTGGGTGCTGCCCTCTCTACCCTTCTTACTTATGTCTCATTTCCTGTTTCCTCTTGTTTTTCCTTTTCTATCTTCATAGCTGGTACCACAGGAAGATCAGCAAACAAGAGGCATACAACCTGCTAATGACAGGTACATAAGCATGACATAAACCATAGGCTGTTACATATTTGTGTAATGAGCATAATAAAAAACCCTGACTGTGATGTAGATGATGTGATACAGTCAGATAGCAGGGCACCATGGAAAAAAAAAGACAACTGTGACTTTTTATCTTTAATTGTGATTTTTTTTTTTTTTTTTTTTTTTCACAATTCTGGTTTTACATCTTACAATTTTATTTTCCAGTTTTATTTCACAATTCATAATTTTACAATTCTTACTATTGCACATTTCTCTCAATTATGACTTTTCACAATTTGAAGTTATATCTCACAATCCTGAGGTTGTTTCTCACAATTTTGTGATGTAAACTTAAAGTTACACAATATATAAACTCAGAATTCCAATTGTAAGATATATATATATATATATATATATATATATATATATATATATATATGTGTGTGTATGTGTGTGTGTGTGTGTGTGTATGTGTGTATATATATATATATATATATATATACACATTTTATTTCCTCTATATTCAAATTACCTTTGCTATTATCTAGGGCTGTCCTCAGCTGAAGATTTTTCTGGTCGACTAGAAGTCGTTAATTTTAACCATTAGTCGACTGTTAGTCGCATGTTTATTAATAACCCATGTAAATCCTAATAATGAGCCTTTAATTGTCTACATACATGGCCTAATAAGCGCTCAAGTGCACAAAATCTTTCACCGGCAGATATAATAATTATGAATGTGTCAGGGAAAAGCAGCAAGGAGGCTGCACTAACATTTTAATAATTTATTGATGAACTAGTGCTTTCTTTATTTTTTCGGCTTAAGAGATGAAGTCGGCGACACGGACTCGTCATCTCTGCAGTAGTGATGCACCTTTTTGCACGTTTCATACGGATTACATAATCTGAGAATATTTGTTTTCTATTTAAATTTGTTCTTTTAAAAGTAGACATTTCACTCTATAGATATGTTTTCAGTTCTGTAAGGCAAGTGTACACGGACCGAGACGGCAGAAAGCACATCCTGTTTGCTTGAATTATTTTACAAAACGCAGCATTTCATTGTTATTCTGAGTGCGCACAAATAAACATTCTTTACAGATTCAAAAGATGTATTACTTTTATCTGTATGATCAAAAATGACGGAGTATTTTAAGTGCAAGTGACCGCACCGGCGCCTCCATCTGTCATGCAGTAAGCATGCTACTATTCAGCTTCCACACTCCACACAGACACTTCAAAAGCACACATCCTTAGCATCCTAGTTCATCCTTAGGTTAGCATTAGATTGAGCTGCCATGTAAAGTTGCTACTACATACATCTTTCAGATGAAAATCCATATTTGAGGTCTATGAATGATAGGTGAGCCGATAACGATCTGTCCATCACGGACTGCGTGACTACGCCACTTCCTGTGGATTTTGAATCCTTTTGTTTTTTTTGGTTGACTAAGCGACTAATAAAATCGTTTGGTCGACCAAGCCTCTTCTCGTTGATTTACGGTTAGTCGACTGTTAGGGGGCAGCCCTACTGTTATCTAACACTCACTTAAAGTTAATCTTTAATCTCAATTAAACTTAATCTTTATTAATCTTTAGCAAATGTTGAAGTAAATATCCATTTATCATAAAGTACCCTGTTATTAGCCAAAATAATTATCTTCCTATCAGTGTACTTACTCCCTCATGTCATTACAGACCCACTGAAGTCAAACAATAGCTTTGGGGGAGGAACAGACTAAATAATTACATAGCTTCTGCTTTTGGCTTAACTATTGCTTTAAATCATAGAAGTATGCATCTTGTAAGCACTTTTGATATATGAAGGCATTAAAGGCTTCATTATAGGCATTATATGCATCATTTGTCATTTTTGGCCGCACTTAGACTCACATTAGTATAGATTACAACATTTTAATACTTTTTATTTATCAAAGACAACCTTATTACATTATAGCACAACTGAAGATATCATTCTTTTCATTTAAATCTATAAAAGCACTTATGTTTTCTAATATGTTGTTTCTCTTCTGTCCAGTTGGCCAGGTCTGCAGCTTTCTGGTCAGGCCGTCGGACAACACACCGGGCGACTACTCCCTCTTCTTTCGTACCAATGAGAACATCCAAAGGTTCAAGATTAGCCCCACTCCCAACAACCAGTACATGATGGGAGGGCGGTACTATAACAGGTAAGACTGGGGACAAATGCTTTAAAGTGGCAGTACCTGAAAGCATCCTGTGGGGTCTGGCTGAAAACAGACCCTCACGCCTCATATCCTGCTCTGAAACACCTATTTGCCTTCCCATCATGTAATATAATACAATACTTTATTGCCATAACAGCATAGTTGTCTGGAATTTTTCCTGGTGCACTCATCAACAATAATAACATGCATATATAAACACACATAACAGCAATAACCAACCAAAAACATAACAATACCATGCAGAGAAACGCCATGACAGAATATAATGGTGCAATCTTGGGTAGTATTAATAATTTTGATTTGGTGAATACTATATAAAAATAAACATCTCATTTAAGTGTTTGAGCTGAATTATTTATAGACTAACAAACTTTTCATGTCATTTATTTGCCTGCAAACACCATTTTTGTGCACACTACAAATAACGAAACAGATTTCAGTTATATACTCCAGTCATCTACCTGTCCAGATATTATTGCTGCCTGTCTGAACAAAGCATTTTTAGAGATTAAACCCTGTCCCATATATTATTGCGCAGAGCTGATTTAATTAAAATGTAACACTATGTAATTTGGCACATAGTAATAAAAACCACACAGCTTTATGTTCAGCTGGTCTCTAATTAAACAATGCTTTTCCTGGCAGTGTTGATGATATTATCGAACGTTACCGAAAAGAGCAGATCGTGGAGGGCTACACTTTGAAAGATCCTGTCTCGGTCCAGGTAAATGAAAGGTCATTCCAATAAGCTCAGATATTGCTGAAGATCATCTCAATACAAAGTATAATGCTGTGTCCTTTCTGCCATTTAGCAAAAAGAGCAAGTCCTCTCCGACTTGGTCGACGGCCGAGAAATCTATAATACTATTCGACGAAAAACAAAAGACGCTTTCTACAAAAACATTGTCAAGAAAGGATATCTTCTCCTCAACAAAGGTACCGCAGGTTACTTTTAACGCAGGCATTGACTTTTTGCTGGTTATCAGGCTTTTTGACACATACTCGTAACATTTGTATTCAGTGCTCAATCATTCTCAGTGGGACGAGAGGATGTGGGTAATTTGTAGCACATAAGCCCCATGTGAGTGTGGTTTTGTCAAACCATGACAGTCTTTGATCACCTTTGAAATGCACAGGAAGGCTCTTCACAGACAGCTCAGGATCAGCTACGCAGAACACAAAGCAAAGCGTTTACCTGAACACACAGAGCTGTCCAGTTCAATGACAGTGGCTTTGCTTAATAAGAGATTTGGCGCTCTGTGGGGTGTGCGCACTGATCAAAGGCTATGAATCTGAATTAGTTCTGACATCTTGTCTAATTAGCATTCTGCTGTTTGTATTTAATATTCAGGTGGTTTAATGTGTGCTAAAATCTTTACACCTCAAATCCTGGCTGCCTAATACAGGCTCCCCGTGTACAAATTAAATTTTCTCTTAAAAATTGATATAAATAAATGAGGTGTTCTGCAAGTAATGAGATTTGTTTGTTCAGGCATTGTAGACTATATACAGTAAATCTTCCTCAGGGTTGTGCATTGTGAAATGTATTTTTTATAGTTCTGATTAGGGCAGGGTTGACTATCAATTCATCAATTTTAATCAATTATCAATTTTTTTATTAATTGTTAAATTCTTAAAACTTCACCGAACATTAATTGTAGCCTGTCATCCAACAATCACAATGTGCTTTGTTACTTTTGTAGGGTCCTATGAAATCTTTTTTTTATTTTTTTTCCAAATTCCGTTTATCCATTTTAATTTTTTTGGATTCAGTTTTTTTTTTCTGTTTTAATTTTTAAGTTTTAATGGTTAAATAAAAATGTTTATTAAAAAGCATGTCTAATTAATTGAAATCATGAAGCTTACACAATTTAGCAACAATTTATTAAAAGTTCAACAAAAATTGCATTTTTAAGGCCTTATGAGATGTTTTTTCTTTTCTCACATTCAGTTTTTTTCACCAAATTATGTTTTTCATTAATTTTCTAGATTCCATTTTAATGAACTAAACTTACCTAAATTGTAATACTCAAAAGCATGTCTTATTAATTGATTCTATAAAGAATTAATTTATTATTATTATATATTTTTTCAGAAATACTCTATTTATTTATTTATTTATTTATTTTTTTTTTAGTAAATGAAGGTAAATATTACTTAAAATATAAAGTTTTAATAATATTTATTATTATATTAGTAGTAGTGGTACTATCATTACATTAAGTAATATATTTCTGTCACAGTTTCTTCAAGTTAAACCAAATGTTGATTTGATTTTAAGTTTCTGTTTGCATATGATATGATGAGGTTTTTTCTTAAAAGAAACTAAAATGCTCTTGAAGTGACTCTCAAAGCAGTTCTAGAGATTTAGTTTTAGAGATATTTATGTGTTCATGTACTGAAATATTGAGGCAACAGAGGCTGAAAACACTGCAAGCGTCAGGCGTGCTTCATTGTGTGTGTGTGTGTGTGTGTATAAACGAAACCATGTGTCTGCGTCATTCATTTACACAAAGATGCACAGAACAAGCAGGATTGATATTTAAATAGTATTTTTTTGTGGCTTAATATTCACAGACACTAGTCTATTTTTTATTTAAGTGTACTGACCTACTTTTGATTCATTTAAAATTGAGCAAATTCTATGACATTCCACATTTTACAGTAAATTCCATTTTTATGTCTGGATTCCGCGATTCCGTCCATCTTTTCCACATCATGGAAATCATAGGGCCTTACTTTTGATATAAAATTTGAATTCTGCCGTTTTTTAGGAAATTCAGTCAGTGAATGTTATTTTGGCGCTCTTTAACTTGATGTGACAGATCGCCGTACAGCACACATGAACCGATTATCTATTCTGCTTTATTGGTAGTTATAGCACAAAATAAACACAAATTAACATAAAAAGTTATGTTGAACGATACAGTGCAACTAACAGAAATGTCTCATATAATCCCTCAATGTTTCAACCATGGAAAGATGTCAATAAAACAGTTAAACTTACCATTCAGTATCTATAAACTTGACAGTTTGCTGAAAAAAAAAAAAAAACATTTTTGAAGCATTTTGCTAAATATATTTACTGTATTGCATATTCAGTATACCTTTACTTAACCAGTTAGTGATGTGTTTATTATTTAATGTATGTTTAAATAAATCTCTAATAAAGTTTTCATGACAGCCAGCTTTTAAATGTACGTTGTGGAATGTAGAAACATAAAAAGTTGATATAAAACTTATTTGCAATTTAAATGTTTGTATTAAGCTCAGCTTTTAATTGGTTATTATATCTAAAAATAAATGTCAATTAAATGTAATAGTGTTTTTAATTTTAATGTCTAATATAGTACTGTGCCTACTGACGGTGTATTCCTGTGTATTTTATTGCTTTAAATAAGAGGGCTCTTTTTATATATATTGTATTATATATACCATTCAACTGTTGTTTGTATTTAGTATTCAGCTGGTTTAATGTGTAGTAAAGTCTTTTATTATACAGGCTTCTTGTGCAAAAAAAAAATTAACATATTTGTCTTTTAAATTTATGGTGTAAATAAATAAGGTGTTCTCCCATGGTTTGGCTCCCTTAAAATAAATTTTCTAAACTGTTCAAGTATTAAATGTTAATGTGAGTCTGAAGCATCCTCCTTACAATTTCACTTGTACTTCCACAGGTAAGGGTAAGCGCTGGAAGCATTTGTACTTCATCCTGGAGGGCAACGACGCTCAGCTCATTTACTTTGAGAGTGAGAAGCGAGCCACCAAACCCAAAGGACTAATCGATCTGAGCGTGTGCTCTGTGTACGGGGTCCACGACAGTCTGTTTGGCAGGTATGCACTTGTAATGCAACTCAAGTCAGTGGTGTCCTTAAATCTGAACATTATTTGCTTGCATTCGTCACTAGGTCTGATATTTTGCATGTAATTCTAAGAGACTTGTAAGATTATAACATTTTCAAGTTTCAAGTTAGCTTAAGTGTCCACAGTGCTGGGGGCCAGCAGTATTGATGTAGATGTTTAATGTTGATGCTATTTTTATGTCCAGGCCAAACTGTTTCCAGATTGTGGTTCAGCACTTTAGTGAGGAGCAGTACATTTTCTACTTTGCTGGGGAGACACCTGAGCAGGCACAGGTAAATATCATTTTACACACACACATATATATATATATGTGGAGCACACATGAACCGATTAGCTATTCTGCACACAATTTAACATCACAAATTAACATCAAAAATTATGTTGAAAGATACAGTGCAGCTAACTAAGTGTCTCAACCATGGAAAGTTGTCAATAAAACAGTTAAACTTACCATTCAGTATCTATAAACTTGATAGTGTACTGGGAAAAAAATAACTCCAGAGGAAGCAAAATATGTTGCATATTCAATATACTTTTACTTAACCTGTTGTGATGTTTATTATTTAATGTATGTTTGAATAAATAAACCTTTTAAATGTACATTGTATAATGTAGAAACATAATTCTATATATATAGAATTACATTTTACAATATTTATACATTTTTAACACACACACACACACACACACATATATGTGACCATGGATCACAACACCAGTCATAAGGGTCAATTTTTCAAAATTGAGATTTATACATCATCTGAAATCTGAATAAATAAGCTTTCCATTGATGTATGGTTTGTTAGAATAGAACAATATTTGTTCGAGTTACAGCTATTTGAAAACCTGTAATCTGAGGGTGCAAAAGAATCAAAATATTGAGAAAATTGCCTTTAAAGTTGTCCAAATGAAGTTCCTAACAATGTATATTACTAATCAAAATTAAGTTTTCATATATTTACAGTAAGAATTTTACAAAATATCTTCATGGAACATGATCTTTACTTAATTTCCTAATGATTTTTGCCATAAAAGAAAAATCAATAATTTTGACCCATACAATGTATTTTTGGCTACTGCTACAAATATACCCCAGCGACTTAAGACTGGTTTTGTGGTCCAGGGTCACACACACACACACACACACACACATATATATATATATATATATATACACTAATGTTGAAAATGTAAGAATATTGTACAAGTAAAAAAAAATGCTCACTAAAAAAATACAGTAAGACAATATTTGTACATTTTTAACACGCACGCATATATATGTATATAATGAAAATGTAAGAATATTGTACAAGTAAAAAAAAAATCACTAAAAAAATACAGTAAGACATGGAAAACATATTTACAATTTAAAATAAATCTTTTCTTTTTGAACATATTTTAAAATGTATTTATAAAAATTGTTTCATGTGATGGCATGGCAAAGCTGAATTTTCAGCAGTCATTATTCCACTCTTTGTCACATGATCCTTCAGAAATAATTCTAATATGCTGATTTGTTGCACTAGAAACATTTTTTTTTCTTATAATCCATGTTGAAAACTGTTGTGCTGTTTAATATTTTTGTAGAAACCATTGTGAATACTTTTTTTTTTTCAGGCTTCTTTGATAAAGAAAAGTTCAGAAGAACAGCATTTATTTGAAATACATGTATTTTTTGGTAACGATATAAGTCCTTATTGTCATTTTTGTTCAATTTAATGCCTCCTTAATAAAAATATATTTCTTTAAAAAAAATTCAAATGTAACCCAAATTACAAAGAAAAAAAGGCAGTACACACTAAACAGATTTGAGTCCCAGATGCTACAAAATTTGAGTTTTACTGAATGTCACATTCAGGTATAAAAGTGATAAATAAATCTTTAAAAGTCTTTGAACCAACCATGTGTCCTGCATTCACAGGACTGGATGAAATGCCTGCAGACATTCTGCAATAACCTTAGGAAACCGTTACAGACCACATTCAACAAGCGTTTGCGTCAGGTAAGAGAGAAGTCTCACTGTTTTCATTACATGCTAGCTTCCGTTCCCATAATCATGAGTTAAGGTGTTCAGATGACTGTAAATGTGCTGTCAGAAGGGGCCACAGCTGAGCTGTCTGGATGCTGGTGAGCAGGGTGATGAAAACCCCTTTCGAAGCACCTGCTCCCAGACACAGTTCGGGCTAAATCTAAAAAGAACATCGTCATCTTCATTACCACAGGCATATTTTTGGAAAAAGATCTCCGCATGTCATCTGCCTTTGACATCTCATCACTTATTCATTACAGAGCACAGAAAAATCTAACATTTGTGTGTCATTCCCTCACCTTAGGTTAGCAGTTTAGTCCTGTATGTGGAGGAGGCCCACAAACTTCCCATCAAACACTTCACCAACCCCTACTGCACCATCTCATTAAACAGTGTGCAGGTGGCGAAGACTCATCCTAGAGAGGGACAGAACCCTGTGTTTACTGAGGAGTTCATCTTTGAGTGAGTTCATTGTGACTCTCAAGATTTGTTTAGAGGTTTTGAAAGTGACGCTTGATTAAAGTTCTGATTACCATTCCTCTCTCGCAGCGACTTGTCGAGCGACATCAATAGGTTTGAAATAAGCTTAAGCAACAAGACCAAGAAGAGCAAAGAAAGTGACATCTGTGAGTATCATTGCCTGTTCATTACCATATAGTTATTGTATTAGATTTATTTTTGAGAACACCTCACACTGGGACCAAACATTTACACTCGGTAAGCATTGTGTGAATAAAAATACACTTGGGCAGACAAATGAAATGAGATACAGGCTAGCTGACTAATTTTGTTGCGTATAAGAATAATATAAGATTGGTTGTCTGACTTAAGCAAACAAGTTAACCACCCAAAAGTAAAACATGCTTCTAAATAAAATAAAAATATATCAGTAAGACACACACTACCAATCAAAAGTTTGGGATCAATAAGATTTTTTTTTTTAATTTTTTTTTTTTTTTTTTAAAGAGGTCTCTTATGCTCATCAAGGCTGCATTTATTTGATCAAAAAATACAGAAATAGTAATATTGTGAAATATTATTGGAATACATGGTTTTCTATTTTAATATACTTTAAAATATAATTTATTTCTGTAATGCAAAGCTGAATTTTCAGCATCATTACTTTAGTCTTAAGTGTCACATCACATGATCCTTCAGAAATCATTCTAATATGCTCATTTATTGTCAGTGTTGGAAACAGTTGTGATGCTTTTTTTGGAACCTGCGATACTTTTTTTCAGGATTTTTTTTTTTTTTTGATGAATAAAAAGTTAAAAAGAACAGCATTTATTCAAAATAAAAACCATACAATATACACTACTATTTCAGACTTTGGTGTTCGTATTTTTTCATTTTTCTTTTTTTAAAGAAATTTATAGTTTTTACTTTTTTTATACTATTTAACAAGGATGTGTTAACTTGATATGAAGTGATAGAAAAGCCTTATATTCTTAGAAAAGATTTCTATTTTAAATACATGCTTTTCATAACTTTTTATTTGTCAAAAAAATCCTGAAAAAAGTATTACAGGTTCCAAAAAAATATGAAGCATCAAAACTGTTTCAAACACTGATAAAAAAAAAATCAAGACTGGAGTAATAATGCTGAAAATTTGGCTTTGCATCACAGGAATAAATATTATAGAAATGATATTTCAGAGTACATTAAAATAGAAAACTGGTATATTAAATTCCAATAATATTTCACAATATTACTGTTTTTTTCCTGTGTTTTTAATCAAATAAATGCAGCCTTGATGAGCATAAGAGAATTGTTTAAAACACATTCAAAATCTTACTGATCCCAAACGTTCGAATGGTAGTGTATGTATGGCAGGTGTGGCAAAAGTGTAAATTTGAATCCTTACCTTTTTTTTTTTTTTTGGTTAAAGCACTAATATAAATGATATTGTGTGTATTATTTAAGCTGTACCATTATAACAACATTTCCGTTAGTGGAGTTTTTAATTGATGTTCATCCTTATTATTTATACGTGCACTACTACTCAAAAGTTTAGGGTTGGACAGATTTTTTTTTTATATTTTTGTAAGTAGCATCTTATGGTCAACAAAGCAGCATTTCTTTACAGTAAAAACAGTAATATTGTGAAGTATTATTATAATGTATAATTATATTTATTATATTATTAGCATTTAAAAATTTATTTTAAAATGCAGTTTATTTATGTGATTGGAAAACTGAATTTTCCAGCCTTCAGTGTCACATGATCTTTCAGAAATCATTCTAATATGCTGATTTAGTGCTAAAAAAAAACATGTATTATTTTTAATTATTACGTTTGCTTAATATTTCTGTGGAAACCATGATGCACGTTTTTGGATTCTTTTATGAATAGAAAATTAATTGCTGAATTGAAGTTTTAATTTCTTTAAAAAAAAAAAAAAACTTTTTAATGTTGATGTTTATGGCCTGGCATGATGCATTTTAAATGTTACTGTAACTTGCTTTTTTTTTTTTTTGTTCAATTTATACGTTAATGTTACAGATAGAGTTCGATTTAAATATTTGCAGCAACATTGCTTTAACATCACCTATGCTCCTTTTCCTTGCACAAGTGCGCCCTCTGCTGGCACCAGATGAAGCAAAGCCTGATTTCTGCTCTTCTCTAATTTATTTCTCTTCTATATTGTTTCAGTGTTCATGCGTTGCCAGCTGAGTAAGCTGCAGAGGGGCCAGATGATCGATGAGTGGTTTCCTTTGAGCTCCTATGTGCCGCTGAAGGGAATCGAGCCAGGCTCTCTCCGCGTAAGAGTGCGATACTCCATGGAGAAGATCATGCCTGAGGAAGAGTACAGTGAATTCAAAGAGGTGAGCATACACATGTCCATTGTTAACACGTTGAAGATTACTAAAAGGTTTTAGGTTTCCGGTTTGAGCTATTATTTGTGTGCCCATGAGCACTTGACCTTTAACTAAAAGTATCTTTTGTTGTCATGCTCTCACTGTCCATCCCCAGCTCATCCTGCAGAGAGACTATCACGTGATCTATGCTTTGGCTCACGTGTGTGGGCAGGACCGCACCCTGCTGGCCAGCATCCTGCTCCGTATCTTAAGACACGAGCGAGCCGAAGCTCCTTTACTGAGGACGCTGAATGACAGAGAAATTAATATGGAGGGTAGGGCTCTCTCTTTGTATTATTCACAGTTCAGTATTCAACAGCAAACAGATGTCACAGATGCACTGAGGCTGGGCAGCTTCCCTCAGGCTTGTTCATCATGTTTTAGCTGCAGAACAAAGCTTTGACAGCTTTGTTTGTGCATTTTATACAGTTCCTCTTTTCAAGCAATGAACAATTGTTCATTTAATAGACTGAGTAATCAGACACCATCTTGTGAATTTGTGCCATGTGTTCAGAAAAGAGCTGTCACGATACCAGTGTTAGTAGTATCGACTCAATTTTGTATGCGGATGAATTTACAAACTCAATCATGGTAAAAGTTTGGCTCATGAATATTAATTAGATTGTGAATTGACTCTGCAGGAAGGTTATGAAGCAACATCAGCATCACCTAATTAATATTCATAAGCTAAGCTTGTGTAGTAGCATTCTTAAAATTGTTGTCTTCTAATTCATTCATCTTGACATCTCCAATTCTGAGTGGATCGGACAATACCCTAGTGTTTAGTGTTTTTAACTTTAGTGTTTTTTTGTTTAAATTCAATTCATCAAAGAATCCTAAAAAAATAAATGATCACGATTTACACAAAAATATTAAGAAATGTTTCTTGAGCAAATCAGCATATTGATTTCTGAAGGAAATAACAGGAATAAACTGCATTTTAAAATATATTCAAATAAACAATTATTTTAAATTGTAATAATATTTTACAGTATTACTTTCTGACTGTATTTTTGATCAAATTAATGCAGCTTTGGTAGGCCTTTTTTTCTTTTACAGACAAGAAATGTTTGAACAGTGGTGTAACTATAATGTCATTATAATTAAAATATAATATTTCATTTTTTATTATAATATATTATATTTTCCTCTAATTCAGGATATGTGCATTATACATTTTCTTGTGAATTTTAAAATGTTTAGACTGTTCAGTATAAATGTAATGATTAATGTAATGTTAATTTATTGCTATTAATTAAAAACAATCACAGAAAAGGATTGTGCAATGTTTATGGAAGCCTGTTTCCATCACTGAATAAAAAAATAAGGTCATTGCAACTTATCTCACAATTCTGACTTTTTTCTGAGTGATGTGATTAGATAAAAACTCTCAATTCTGACTTTTTTCCTCATACTTGCGAGTTTATCTCACAATTCTGTCTTTTTTTTTTATAGATGTAAACTTGAAATTGCAAGTTAAAGTCAGAAATGCATGATACAAACTCCCAGTTCTGCCTTTTTTCTCATAATTGCAGTTTGTATCGACTTTTTTTTCTTGCAATTCTTGTTCAATGCCTTTTTTTTTCTCAGAATTGTGAGATATAAACTCGCAATTGCAAGTTATGAAGTCCAATTTTGAGGCAGAAAAAAACTCACAATTCTGACTTAATAACTCACAATTGCATGTTATAAATTCAAAATTGTAAGATATGAACTCAAGTCTGAGCAAAGAAGTCAGAATTGTGAGTTTGTATATTTAGTTTATCTTTAGTTTGTCTCACAATTCTGACTTTATAACTTGCAATTGAGAGTTTAGATCACCCAATTCTATAAAAAAAGTCTGATTTGCGAGTTTGTATCATGCAATTCTGACTTCATTTTTCAGAATTGCAAGTTTACATCTCTCAATTCTGATTTTATAACAGCTGCAAGTTTATGTTTGACAATTCTGAGAAAAAAGTCAGAATTGTGAGATATAAACTCACAATTGCGAGGAAAAAAAGAATTGTAAGATAAAAAGTCACAATTACCATTTCCTTTTTCTTCTTTTTTTAATTGAATGGCAAAAACGGACTTCCATAAATGTTTCAAACATTACCTTTTTTTGTTGGATTGACCATTGAACATCCCTACGTTTTGTTTTGGTGTTGCAGATGAGGCCACAACGCTGTTCCGGGCCACTACTCTGGCCAGTACTTTGATGGAGCAGTACATGAAGGCCACAGCCACTCCTTTTGTCCACCATGCCCTCAAAGACACCATATTGAAGATCATGGAGAGCAAGCAGTCCTGTGAGGTAACAGAACTAAACTGAACAATGATGTTCAGAGGGCAAAAATTTCCCACTGTTAACATCAGGCTCCATTGTGCTTCAGATCTGTAAATTTTCTCATCTCCTTGTTCTAATGTGTTATGTTTAGTGTGTCTAAGCCAAATGCATCAACATGATGTTCTTTCCAAAGCCTTGGGCAAATTGTCTTTTGTCAGATTTCTGTTGAATAGTGAATAAACTGAACTAGCAGTAAGAATCCCTTTTCCCTCATGTGGCCTGTTTTCTGGTCTCCTTCCATAGCTGAACCCATCTAAGCTGGAGAAGAATGAGGATGTTAACCTGAATCTAGCTCACCTACTCAACATCCTGTCAGAGCTGGTGGAGAAGATATTTATGGCTGCTGAGATACTGCCCCCGTAAGCATGATGGCGCACCACTATAGTTACCACTATACTTTTAGCGTTACTGCTTTGTAGTACAACCTTATAAATGTGGTCCCATGCTACCTACAGTGATTATACATATTTTGCCATGACATCACATTTTATTACAACAATGTATATACACAATATATGATTTTTATTTTTTTTTTTTAAACAAAATAGTATAGATTTTTACCATTAGCTTTTTATTGGTCATAAGGCATATAAGGCATAACATGAACATAATTATCAGCTGCACTTTCTACACTTCTTTATGGTACAATGCTGTTAGTATTCATAGTTTGTCTGTTTCCTCCCTGTCTAAGGACCCTGAGGTACATTTATGGCTGTCTTCAGAAGTCTGTGCAACAGAAGTGGCCTACCAACACTACAATGAGGACCCGAGTTGTGAGGTAACACATTGTCAAGCTACATTTGCACGCATTTACAGAAGAACATCTTGCAAAGTATCAAAATGTGTTTGTCTCTGTCCTCCAGTGGTTTTGTCTTCCTGAGACTCATCTGCCCTGCCATTCTCAACCCCAGAATGTTTAACATCATTGCTGGTGAGTGCACAGCTTGCACACAAGCTCTCTCTCTTGTTTTTTTTTTTTTTTCCCCAGATGCAACATATTTAGGTCAAGTACCCACTCAAATATTTCATTCTGCACCTGTTAGAGCTTCGGTCTGACAGAAGAGCACTTAACAGTCCAAATGTGTAAAAGCCATAAACGTCATAGTGAGGCAAAGTCAACAGGCTTTCGTATTTTTTTTATTTATTGCATATTATATTTAACGGCTTCAAAATCTTCAAAAAAGATTTTTTACTAAAATGTAAAAAACTAAAATGTAATATCATAAGAGTATAACAATAATGTAACAATTAGAAATTAGTTATTATGAAATTGTAATTTCATTTGTATGCAAATTGCATATACTGTTGGATAAAATACAAAATAACACTGCAGTTTATTGCCAGTGTTTGTCAATGATAAAGATCAAACTGTTAAGTCAAGTTCTAAAAGAACCTAATACGCAAGTATACTCAGCGTTTTACTTCAAGTTATCAGATTTATGTATGTATAAGTTTGTTTAGAAGGGTTCAAAGTAATTGATGTTTATATATTTTGAGAATTTTTTTTTTTTTTTTGAGACTACATTACCTAACACTAAAACCATTTTAGGAAGGCGTTGCTGAGTCTTAACTTCTATAAGAAAATATGTCTTTGGGTTTGAGACTTTAATGTTTGCCTTTCTGAAAAACACTGATTTTTACAAAGCTCATCGTTCAGAAAAGCACAGTTTGCTGTGATTAGCCAGCTATTTAGTGCGTTGTGATTGGCTGAATACCTCAAGCGTATGACGGAAATGTTATGCCCCTTATCATGTTGTGATGGCATGTCCCGACACAACGAGACATTTATAATGGGTTTTTATTGTTTTTTGCATCGGGACACGGCATCACAACATAAGGGGCGTAACATTTCCGTACATTATATATAATTATAATCAGTAACATTTCCGTACATTATCTATAATTATAATGACTCATACTGTCTTTTTACAAGTGGCGTTGTGTCGCGCAGCGTAAACATAACGCCATGTCTGCATTTGTGATCGTAGACATGACAAACAACAAGCACTACCCTACACTGCTCAAAACTCGCATTTGAATAGCCAGTAGCAAATTCTTTAAATATGAAAACGTACTTACAGGCTGTGAGTCAGAAGTGCCAGAATGTCCTTGCAAAGTTGGAATTGCCCCACTTTTAGAAATAGCCTTTGTGCACAGCCGGCATTGTAAGCTACTCTCCCAGGTTCAGGAAACAGTCCTCCATAAAATGCGCTGCACACACTTGATTATTTGCATTGAACTGTTCTGAAATAGTGTTGTGAGAACAACAACCAGTTTTTAAAGAGATTCGCTGCTTCTGACATAAGCGACTAAAATGATCTTTTCCGAAGACAAGATCATTGTGATTAGCTGTTCTGTCATAAGCGACAAGAGCGAATCAAATAATAGGATACAAATGGGCTGATAAGGCCAGGGCAGTGTGATGGCCAGCTTGTCTCTAGACATGGTTATGGTAACTTGAACCTTAGAAGATATTGGCGCATTAATTTCGGAAAATTAACTTTTCCCTTCTTTATTTTCCCTTCTTTATTACGTCTAAACGGCGTAACCCTGGAAAGTCATAAAAATCATGACGGTTCTCTGTGTGTGTGAGAGATTGTGTTTTACTGACAAAGACAGACTGGCTTGTATTTGATACTGCGACTAACACAATGACCTGCTCCGTTTGCCAAAAACGGAGGACAAGAATCTCAATGTTTTTTAGGGACAAAAAACAACAACTCAAAAACGTTAATGAACATTGATTAATCAATCAAAAAGTCTGTTTTTTTTTTCCTTGAAAGTAAAGGACAAATTAAAAACATTGTAAATATGATTAGTCATTGTAGTAGTAATAACTGCTTGTTTTTTGCAAAAAGAGTTTCATGGCCGGTAAAAAAAACTATTTTGGACGGTAAATTTGATGATGTCACCGGCACATTCGCAGGTGTGGCAAAGTTAGTTTTAGATCCTAGATGTAAGTTTTAACTGCTTTTTGTAGCAGCAAAAACAGAAGAAAAGAATGGGAAGATGCCTGTGGACGAATAAAACTTCCTAAAGACCCGCGTCTTTGTTCTCTCCACTTTAGCCCTGATGCCTTTGAGGCTTTTAGTAGACCTCACCTAATGAGAGAGCTTACAGAACAAATGCTAGATGCCATCCTGGCAGGATGTAAACATGTTGACACCTGTCATGATGCCGCAGCCACTGAAGGAGCATGGATTTCACTCCATATCTTGGGCCTTTAGACTCCTTGTGGGGGAAAAAAAAGTCAATATTACGGCATTTGGTTTAAGCCTACGCTTACATCCATTGCCATCTGTAAGCTCTTTCAGTAGATGTGGTCATTGTATCAGTATTTTATATTCTGAGTTGCGTTGCGGTAAAAATAACAACAGGTTGCAATAACACACATCGCAACCATTTGACGTCATTGAAATAATGGCGCCCCCCATAGTCTAAAAGATGCATAAATCTATGTGGATTTTTTAAATAACGCAAAATTTTCCATGGGTTTTCTACTACATATTTTAGTAAGAGATGTCATTTAAGTTATTTTAAGCCATACAAGTTTTAATACCTGGGGTTCTCTTTAAGGTCTTTTTGTAAAAGTGTAATAGCCATGTCCTAGAAGTGTAAAAAATGAAATGAACAAGGTTACCGCAACTTGTTTAGTCTGATATTAATGATGATGAAAACCTATCTTGTCTTTGCAGACCCTCCATCCTCCACAGCAGGTCGAACGCTTACCCTGGTAGCAAAGTCTGTGCAGAACTTGGCCAACCTGGTGGAATTTGGTGCTAAGGTGTTTGGATTTTCATGCTGTGTTAGAAAATGAGTTACGCTGAGTAGACATCAAAGAGTCCTGTGAATGCTAATGCTGAGATGCATTTTTCGTGATGTGTTTGTGTTGCAGGAGCCCTACATGGAGGGGGTGAATCCTTTCATCAAGAACAACAAACAAAGGATGATCATGTTTCTGGATGAGCTGGGGGTAAACTGCCCTGTATCCATTTTTAAAGCAGCATGAGTTGCCTGCGGCTCAGTTTATGAGCTCTGTGTGAAGTAGCTTTCCTATAACATTCCCTCTGTGCTGCTTCTCCAGAATGTTCCTGATCTCCCGGAATCTACCGAGCACTTTAGGACTGATTTGTCCCGTGACCTTGCTGCCCTGCATGAGATCTGTGCTACTCATTCTGATGAACTCCGGACCCTCAGCAATGAGAGAGGAGCACAGCAGGTATGTGTCTCTCTTATGATACATGATGGTGGGACATATATACACATAATGTGCAGTCAGCCAGTCATTATTGCAAAACAAACCCAGACAGGATAATCAAGACCCTGATGTGAATGTATGAACTAGGGCTGTGTAAAAAAAATATCAATTTCTTGATTTTAATCGATTCTCATTTTTATGAAACAATATTGATTCATAAATCCCAAGAATTAATTAGTCTGGCCTGTTTTCAGATAATAAATGGAACATTGTAGTGCACCTCCCATCCAATAAATCGCAATAAGCTTTGGGCTTTGTTACTTTTGATATGAAACAGAGTCTCAGATTTCAAATTCTGTCCATTTTATTACAATATTCAAACAATAAATGCTGTTTTGGCACTGTTTCATGTGGAGTAACAGATCACTGTAGCGCCTCAGTTCAAGAGAATCGGCACGTGAACTGATCATCTCCTCTGCTTTAATACCAGTTACAGAATGAAATAAACATGAATGAACATCCGAAGGTATGTTAAAAAGAGAGTACAACTTATCGAAATCTGTATCCTGTCTCATATGATCGCTTAGTCAGAGTTTCAACCATGGAAAGACGTCAGTATAACAGCTTGCAAACAATGTCACGTAACATCACATTTACCTGACCATAAACTCATCAGTCAGCTAGAAAAAGGAACTCTAGAGAGGAGCATTTTGCTAAATATATGCACCATATAACATTCATTTTGTTCTTCAATAATTCATTTGTTTAAATAAAACTTCATTGAGTGTAATTTTGTTTGTAAACAAAATTTTAACCTTCAATATTAATGTAGTACAACTGACTCTCATGTATGTTTTACATTAGTTGAGAGATGTTTTTTTTCTCTTAAGAAAATTTGCCATGTAATGTACCAGATGTATATCCAAAATAATATTACATCGAATCGCAAGCTAATGAACCATACTCGAATTGAAATTTGTGTCAAAACCTAGACCTAGTATGAACTGACTGTTTATCACACTTATTACACAGCCACTTATCAAATATTATTGATTTTTAGATGAAATAAATACAGTGTTTTCAGTTTTCAGAGACACAAAACTAGCTACTATAACTACTATATAGTAAATCAGTTACCAGGAACAACCCTCAAATATTTCATTATACAAATGTATTTGACAACAGTGTTTTGATTGCCCAGTCAGAATCACTTATTCCAGAGAGCTGTGTGATTAAAAATAATTTAAATAATTATAAATGTTATTAAATTAAATTTAGAATTCCAGAATAATATGAATAATAGCTTCAATTGTTTATGATTTACTGGATAAGGATTTAAAAAAAAAAAAAAACATTTTAACTAAAACTTAGGGGTGGCTTGATACCACTTTTTTAGAACTGATTCCAATCTAATTCCAAAAATTCTGAGTATCTGCCGATACCAGTATCAATGTAAAGAAAAACAACAAATTAATGAATATACGATTATAATCTATGAAAAATATACTATTATAAACTAGGTTAGTGGATAATTCAGTAGCAAAAGTTACTGTAGAAAAATCATTAGTGCACAATAATTTTAGAAAATCTAAAATTAGATTTAGCAAAAAACATATAGTAGGGAACAAATAAAAGTGGAAAAGTGTAGGACTAAATCTGACATGCATTAAAAAATGAAACATTGCTCTTTGTATTGTTGCAAAATACAATCATGAAAAACAAGTAATATATTTATATATAAATATTTATTAAATGTATAGCACAATAATGAGGCCGCACCATATGACAGATAAGACGAACAAGAAAGGCTATTAATAATTTTTCATTGCACAAAAATAATATAATACGAAAGGCTCCAATACAGAGCAGCACTTATGCGCAGAATGATGCGCTTGAAGCAACACGTCGCAGCGCTCCGCATAGAGAAATTCAAAGCAGGAAGTGAAGAGATATAGATGCGTAGTGTATTAAATATATGTGATTAGTTTACTGAGCCTTTTCTTTTAACAGTTTTAAATTTCAGTTACTGTGCTTGTGAAGAACATAGTGC
Organism: Labeo catla; assembly: GCA_012976165.1. NCBI lineage: Eukaryota > Metazoa > Chordata > Actinopteri > Cypriniformes > Cyprinidae > Labeo > Labeo catla. The sequence goes on from VONZ01000085.1 coordinate 276,354, forward strand.
TAAAAAGTAACACGATTTAGAAACAACACTAAACTCCAGCAAGATAAAGTCCTGTTATGCAAAAGCATTGATGTTTATTTACAGATCAAGTATAATAGGAACAGTAGAAAGAGTTTTATTGTCTTGACTGTCAGAATGCGACACGCAGTTTGAGCGCAGAACAGAGGATGACAGAGAGCCACAGAGGAGAGAAGAGTTTATGTGAAATTGACTTAAAGGAGAAACACACTTCCAAAACAAAGATTCACATATAATGTACTCACCCCCTTGTCATCCAAGATGTCCATGTCTTTCTTTTAGTCGTAAAGAAATTGTTTTTTGAGAAAAACAATTCAGCATTTTTTTTTTTTTTACAATTAATGGACTGCTACGGTGCCCCGATTTTGAACTTCCAAAATGCAGTTTAAATGCGGCTTCAAACGATCCCAAATGCAGTTGTAAACAATCCCAACCGAGGAAGAAGGGTCTTATCAAGCAAAACGATCGGTTAATTTAAATACTTTTTAATCTCAAGCGCTCGCCTTGCCTTGCTCTCCCTGAACTCTGTGTATTCTGACTCAAGACAGTTAGGGTATATCGTATTTTCTACCTCAACTTCAAAAATCATTTCAAAATCATCCTGCATCCCTGCAGAAGTACCGACCCAGTCTTTGCAAAGTGAACATGCAAAGAAGATCAAACACCCTTAACAAAAAAAGTAAAACAGCGATAAAGGGCGATTTTGAAGTTGAGGGAGAACATGAGATGGGAGTTTTTCGACATACCCAAACTGTCATGAACCAGAAAAAAAACAGTCCAGGCAGAGTAAGACAAGATGAGCATTTGACATTAAAAAGTATATAAATTATATTATTTTTATGAAAATAACTGATCGTTTCGCTAGATAAGACCCTTCTTTCTCGGCTGGGATCGTTTACAACCACATTTGGGGTCATTTAAAGCCACATTTAAACTGCATTTTGGAAGTTCAAAATCAGGGCACTATATCAGTCCATTATGTGGAGAAAAATGCTGAAATGTTTTCCTCAAAAAACAATTTCTTTATGACTGAAGAAAGAAAGACATGAACATCTTTGATGACAAGGGGATGAGTAAATTATATGTTAATCTTTGTTTTGGAAGTGGACGACTTTAAATATTCATCTGTGCCTCAATAAACTATGGAACGGCTTTAGAACACTTAAAATATGCAAAAAAAACTTTATGGTGTTTTATGATGTGTGGCTTTTGTGGGGCTTAGCAGTAACACAGAATAGTATACGCACAATATTGAATTTGGATCGGCTTCATCTGACTGATATGCCAGCATCAATCTCACTCCAGTAAACTATTTTGGATCTCCCTTAAAAGTGTGTTGACACTGCCTGGTTGAGACCCTGCATTCTTTTCAGTTCTGTTGTGCTCCATCTAGCTGTTATTTATTTATCATTGAAACTCATTGAAGTCATCTTCTATGTGCAAAACACACCGTTATTGGTGCAAACAATAATAAAAAGGCCACCAGAGGATCAGAAAATAACCGTCACGGACAACGTCACAAGTGACCTCGGGAAAACAAGACAAAAATGCATTTCCTTTGGCTTTGCTGTGCCATTTTTGTAACGCAGCGGGTGAAGATTATAATGCAATCATTGCTTGTTGGCTCTTTCTTTTCTTCACAGCACGTGCTGAAAAAGCTGCTGGCCATCACTGAGCTCCTCCAGCAGAAACAGGCGCACTATGCCATGTCCAACAGCAACAGGTAGTTCCACCTCGGTCATTTTGTCTGTCAGTTTGTCTCCGTCTCCATGGAGTAGCCAATGGGACCCCAGCATGCTCCACCCTCATCCCCATGCCAACCTCCACCCTCCCCATAACTTCCGTCATCCCTTTTCCTCCGCCTCATTGTCTGTGCCACGAGAACTATGCAAACTACAGCTGAAAACAAAACAGCTGGACTCCGAAGTCCAACACCAATGACTTTATAATCACACGGCCAGGTCAAACCGAACGACTGCTCTCCGTATCTTGGGTACATATCAATCTAACAGACGGGTCGAACGAACGACCCATTGAGTCGACAGAATGATGTTTTTAAATACAGGTTGCCAAAGTGTATCTCTTCATCTGCTTGATCTGAAACTGAACTGACACAAGGCTGCAACGATTCTTCTCTATAACTGGATTATGAGCTAAAATGCTTTTTATACTGTAATTTGTTACTGATGTACATGGCTATGAATATGCAAAATGTGCTCAGACTAGTGTTCTTTGTCCTTTTCCCTGTTCCATTTAGTTCGATTTGTGCTGTAGACTGGATATTGTTTTTCTTTTTATCATCCTCAGAGAGTATGATTATTTTATATCAGAACAATAAATTCTCTTGCTGGAATCATGAGTATATAATTTGAGGTAACCTGATTTGTACAATATGTTTGATTGGTTCAGTCTTCCCTGAGACAAATTCAAAGCCAGACGTTCTCAGGAGAAAAGTTCAAGGTAAAAAAAAAATAAAATAAATGTTTACAGCAGTCAAATTTCTAATAGTAAAGATTGTATCAGGAATGCATGCACTTATTAAACATGTTTTATAAAGTACTGACTGTCTCAGATCAGCTCGTGAAAACAGCTTTTGATAATAACAAGACAGCTGTTGTGCTCCTCTAAAAAAATATTCTAGTGTTTGTCTATGTTTTCAGTTCTTGATTTTGAATAAAGAACCATTATTATGGTTATCAACAGCATCTGTGATGTGTCAATTGAACAAACCCAGAACATCCCTTTAACCTCACTTTTCTGGAGGGAGACTAACTGTACTTTAAGACATGTTAAAGGCTAAAAAAAAAAAAAAAGGTACAATTGTCAGAAGTAACTGAAGTTACAGGCAAGTTACTACCGTTCAAAAGTTTGGGCTCTGTTAGATTTTTAATAACATTTTAGAAAGAAGTTTAATCAAAAATACAAAAGTTGTGAATTTAAAATAACATTTTAAAATGTAATTTCTGTGATGCAAAGCTGAATTTTCAGCATCATCACTCCAGTCTTCAGTGTCACATGATCCATTCCTTCAGAAATCATTATAATATGCTGATTTGCTGCTCAAGAAACATTTTTCATGATCAGTTGAAAACAGTTGTGCTGCATAATATGTGTGACCCTAGACCACAAAAAAAGGGTCAGTTTTTTTTTAAATTGATGTTGGCTATTACTACAGATATACCCATCCGACTTATGACTGTGGTCCAGAGTCACATATGTGGAACCTTTTTTTTTTTTCAGGATTGTTTGATAAAAGACAATATATAAACAATATATCTGAAAGCTAAATGAGCTTTCCATTGATGTGTGGTTTGTTATAATAGGACAATATTTGGACGAGAACTATTTGAAAATCTGGAATCTAAGGGTGCAAAAAAAAAAAAATCTAAATATTAAGAAAATTGCGTTTGAAGTTATCAAAATGAAGTTCTTAGCGAATCAAAAATTAGGTTCTGATATATTTACGAAAATGGAACATGATCTTTACTTAATAGCCTAAGGATTTTTGGGATAAAATAAAAATCGATAATTTTGACGCATACAATGTATTGTTAGGCCATTGCTACAGATTGGTTTTGTGGTCCTGGGTCACATGATCCTTGTTTTCAGGATTCTTTGATGAAAGTAGTTAAAAAAAAAAACAGTAAATCTTTTTGTAACAAATGTCTTCACTGTCACTTTTCATCAGTGTAACGCATTGAAAAAGCACTTTTGTCCTTAAAAATAATAATGACCCAAACATTTTGAACAGTAGTGTAAATGCTGTTTACGCTAATATTGTGTTAATAATAATCACCAATCAATTATGTGAATAATAAAAAATAATGTTTTATTTCCACAGAAGAAAAAGATTTACATGACATTTTACTGCAATATTTACAACCTAGTTTGAGAAGTGCATCCTCTATCAGTGATGGCAAGTGTCAAACAGAATCGCTCAACCCGTTCTGCTGAGGATGTTGCCAATTTAAAAACAATTTCATTGTCACAATGCATCCAAATCCTCATCGGTCCACTCCTGCAAAACAGAAAACCCATAAGCTTCAACCGGTAGCCAGAAGATGTGCATCTGAGGAGCAAATAATTTCCAAATTATACAAACTTACTTCCTCAGCCACCATCTGCCTTTTCACAACGTGATCATCATCTTCATACCCATGTTTTCTCTTCCTGAAAGACATGGACAGAAGAAAGCATCAGAACCATGAACTGTTACCATCTGAAGACTGCATTCATTTAGTAACTGTCTATTACACATAAAAGCATGCAAACTTGTGCATCATTGTAGCTCATAACTGTAGTTCTAAATCATATGTAGCTGTTGTCCTTGTCAACTTGTTCTTTAAATGTAGGGTCAAGAGAAGTGATCAAAGACTTTTAGAACTGTTGTGAACTAGAAGGAATTCTGAGCACACAGGGTGAAGAACAAGATGATCCATAGCATGTAGACATTACAATGCCATGACCTTCTGAAAGTGCTACCATCAGTCCTTCAAAACTTAATCCTGAAAGGTCACCATGCCTAATTTTGTCTTTATTTTGCAGAACTGAATGTACCTTTATGGCTGTAGCAACCACTATCCAGATCCTCTGAAAGAACAGATTGGCAGCAAAGACAGCAAGACTTGTTCTCAGATGGAAAGGAAGATGGTGGATGCTCTGCCTTTAGTTAGGCAACACACTGCCAATCTCAAACCAACAGATTCAAAATTGAGCCATCAAAGAGATGGTTAGAGATGTTATATCTGTAGAAATGGATCTTCCCAGACTGAAAATCACGAATCTACAACAGAATAACCAAAACTGAGCATCAATCTGAAATGCTTGTTGACTTGACCCCTCATGGAGACGTCTATGAAATCAACTTGGATCTGTCTGACTTCGCTGGTATAACCAACCCTGGGAGCCGTGAGTGCTTGACTGGCATCTGTAGCGAGCAGGAACTTTGGCACTGCGTTGCTCTTGACCATCAGGGAAGCGAGATGCACTTATGATGCAAGCCTTAAGAAACCGTCTACACTCAATTGTACCGCACAACCTCTTCCTGTTTTCGACTGCGGTTTCAGATGCAGGTAGGCTTAGATCCTACAGATAGCGACTGATTCCTATCTTCCCTTCTGAGCCGCTTCGCCTGACAAGATGCTGCATCCTGGCTTTTTATCTTCAAACCAGTGTTTGTATGTGATACATGAGCAGATCAGCGAAACGGATTCAATTTTGGAGGATAGATTACACGAGGTTGGTGCATGCGTCCACTTTTAATAACCTGCCCCCTGTTCTTCCACCTAACCTACAATGGCTCAAGCTCAAATGAATTTTAAAGCTTTTCCCAAGAATGGGCTGAGTATATTACAGGCTTCCTGGTTTATTTCACATCGCAAAAGCGTCAAGCATCCAGACCTACTGACTATAAAACTATATTATTTTACTATTCGTGTTTATCAGACTCGCTTGAGGAGTTAATTTGGCTGTTTCTTGACGTGTATTACTACTCCTTGAATTATGTAAAACCTCAACTTATCTCCAGTTTCTTATGATTCTATAATGTCCTTTTGTTTGTCCAATTGATTTGACAAGTAGTTGCATTGTTATGTACTCGCTGATTCCTGTACAATTGTACAGTGGAGATATCTGATGGCAATACCATGGTACTTTGATATACATCATTGTAATCATTACCTTGGTAAGTCTGAAAAACTGGTTTAACCATTGTGCCACATCCTAAAAACATGGTAATACTGTATATTCAGTGTATGTTCGCTACAACTTGAAACGGCTCACTTGTTTTCATCTACAGCTGATGTAGGGGATTCTCTACAGTACATTTAGCTGCATTTTATGACCCCGCAAGTCTAAGAAAAGCATGATGCAGATTTACTTTTACTTAATTTTTTTTGTATTTCAGGTAGCTCATGTATTTTTATTTTTCTATTTTATACTCAAAAACCACGACTTTTGCATCTTAGATACAAAACAGCAAGTTACTAACCTGGCTGAATAAAACTCTTCGTATGATTAGTTTTGTGTGCTTTTTAAACTGATGTGATTTAGACACTTTAGGGGTGTGTCATCGATTTTTAAATTTTCTAACAAATACTCACAAGTTCGTAGCAAATTCAGCATGAATCCTTTCCAGCTTCTGTTTGCAGGTATTGACCTCCTCAGCTTTGGGAAGCTCGTATGCTTTAATAAGACCTGTCATTCCTATAATGAAAAAAGACATATGTGTTAATATTATAGTCCACGTGGTACATTTATATCCTTAATGCACCAATAACAGGTCATTCATAATCTTTGATGAAAAAAGTTGTCCATAATACAGAAAGCTTCCAAATAACTGGTTTGCACAGTAAGTTCTTTTTATTCACAACAACAGCAAATCAAAACTTCTGATGTATGGATATGCTATGGAAGCCTATTTCCACCGTTGAATACGAAATAAAAAAAAGGGTTATTGCGACTTTTTCTCTCACAATTTGGACTTTTTTCCTCTGAATTGTCAGATATAAACTTGCAATTGTGAGTTATAAAGTCAGAATTGCAAGATATAAACTCACAATTCTGACTTTTTCCCCTAAGAATTGCCAAATTTAAACTCATAATTGCAAGAAATAAAGTTAGAATTGCCACAGTTCGCAATTCTGACTTACTTCTTGCAATTGTGAGTTCATCTCGCAATTCTGATTATTTGTCCCCCTGAAAATTGGACATTGAAATTGGAGTTTATATCTTAATTCTGAGGGGGAAAAAAATAAAAAATAAGAACTGCGAGATATAAACTCCAATTTCAATGTCCAATTTTGAAGGGAAAAAAGACTGGTATGTTCTCAGAATTGCTAGTTTATATCACGCAATTCTGACTTCATTATATTTTAAGAAAAAAAAGTTGCAATTACCTTTTTTTATTTTTTATTCAGTGGCAGAAACAGGCTTCCATAGATATACAGTACACTATGTTGGTACGTTTTTGTTGTTTTTTTTGTCGTCACTCACCAAGGCTGCATTTATTTAATCAAATCATAGAGTGAAACAGTAATATTTCAAATAAATTACTTTAAATAAATTAATTTAATTTACTTCATAATGTAATTTATTCATGTGGTGCAAAGCTGAATTTTCAGCAGCCATTACTCCAGTCTTCTATGTCACATGAATTGTCAGAGTTGCCCATTCAAATCTTTAGATCAAAAGGTTTTTAGAATCATTAAAAATGTAAATTTGGTCAAATTATTCTAGACTTCTGAGTAGTGGTGTACATGAAGTCTACACAGGGTTAAAGTATGGAAGGGTTCGAATGGGTCTTTTTTAGTCTTCAAAATGGCATTTCACAGCAAAACGGATCTTTTAGGTGATAAACCTCTCATAAAATAACTTTGATGAAGTTACAGGGCATCATTTATCAGATTTACCCCCTGAATATCTGAGACCTTTGATGAAGGTTTTGCAGGAGTGTTTCAATCAGTTATTCATCTCTTATCTAGTGACATTTTAACAGTTAAAAAAAAAAAGAAGAGAAATATACTTACGTCTCATTGACTCATACATCTTTGAGAGGGTCTCTTTATCCTCCTTAAGCCCCATGCATTCGGTCAAATATCTGTAAATGTCAAAGAAAATACTTTTTAACGCCCTGCCGTCTCAACTGATAGAACCTCTGAATGCTGAAGAAGAAACCTACGCCTCCATCTTGAGGCCAGCACGTGCAGCACTGTTGAGAACAGCGGTGAGGGCGATCTGAGACGGAGAAAAGAGGAGTCCAGCATCTGTCATTGCTGCCCTGTTGAGAAAGTCTTCTGCACTCTTTCTCAGCATCTCTGGGTTCTCTAACAATGGGTATCTGGTCTGAAAATGCAGAAACCATACACTTAAGTAATCAGCCTGACATAATAACATTGCGTCAACCAATGGCGTGCATTTAGGGAGGAACTGTCTACAACCAGGCTTTAGCCTCACCTTCAGGTCAATCAAAAAGCCCTCCAAGGGCCGATACGGATTGTGAACAACCAGATGAAAATTGAGCTGCTGAATAAGCAGCAGCTCATACTCCAGAATCTGTTCTAGAGCCCTCTCCTGTCCCGCTTGGCTCTCCTGAAGGTTCCCCACAAACTGAGTGCTGGACACGTTAAACTCATCCACTTTACAGGAGAGATATGCACATGTCAACCTGCAAAAGTAGGACATTAAGGTCAGAATTGAAAATCTCTAATAATTCATGATCTTATGACTCAATACACTTACATTATCGTCCGAGGGTGATACTCCATTAAAGAGTTGTTCAAATAGAATCTTCGAAAATACATACAAGCTGTGCCCTGAAAAACATATACAGTTTTTAAAATGCAAAAAAGCCCAGAACGGCACACTAGATGGCCCCATCTTTAACTGATAGAAGTAGTTATTTATTACCACAACAGATTTAGGCATCACAGGCTTGAACATGGTACAGAAGTCTAGCAATCTCTTCTCGTAGTGTCTGAAGAGCACTTTCTCTTCTTGTTGATTAAGAAACATGGATTCATTTATTCCAGGCTGAAAAACAGATGAGGTCAAAGATTAATGTTTATGCTACAAACACTAGAAATGACTGGGTTAATGTGCTTTGTAGACAGATAGATAGATATTTTGTAGACTTGCATGTAAAATAACTACAGATAGAGAATCCCTGCAGTTGTCACTTACCTTACCACTGGACAAGCCTTTTGAGCAGAACTTCCGATTAGCTTCTAGTCTTAATTTATCTAAGTCTTCCTCTTTATCGTAAGTCCAGTATTTCTTCTGAGAGCTGTTGTGATACATGTTGAATACAAGGCTGTGGATGGAACAATACAACTATGATTACACACGTACTTACATACGGGCATTTTGACAAACTGTCCAGTAGTGTAGCAGACAAGTATACACATATAACTGTACATCTACTTGCGGATTACTAGTATTCAAATTCGTGCAGTGCACTACCGAAACAGTTAACTAAGGCAATGTTTTCAGATATTATTAAAATTTCATCCTAAGGGTTAAATATTTCAGACTCACCCCTCTTGGGCACACGGTGACGCTCCGTCTGTGTATCAAAAATGGTCGTAAAAATATCAAATAGTTTTCAAAGAGTCAGCTACTGATCTTTGTTTCAACCAAGGATTCAACAGTAGACATGCGCAAGAACGCGTCGCGAACGATTCACGTCACCTTTTAGTCGCCTATCGATGATGTCGATTGTGTTCCTCACTCACGAGTCTGATTCATTTCTGTGATTCGGCTCTTTCGAACAGTTGGTTTAGAAGATCTGAATCAAACAAACAATTCAGCAATTCTTTTACTTAGGGAATGACAAATTCAGTTTCAGTTCAGTTTGAATCCAACCCTAATTATCACACCTGAACCAACTAATCAAGGTCTTATTAACGTTACTAGAAACTTCCAGCCAGGTGTTTTAAAGCTGTCTGAAGCTACATTCTGCAGGACAGTGGTCCTATAAAGGGGTTTATTCAAATCATGTTTAGTTTCTTAATGACTTTAATAACTTTAAACAGTTAATTATTTGATCGTACTCGTGTTTGTGTTGATAGAACTGTCACACAGTCTCGCCATAAACACATTTCTAATTTTATTTGTAAACTTTCAGCTGCTTGATTCAGTCCGATTCGTGTACGAATCATTCTAAACGAACCGGTTCATCTGATTCACTGAGATTCAACTTAAAAGATTCGCCGCCAGAGTTCAAATCTCCATAGCTTCTCAGAAGAACATAAACATGGCCACGAGGAAATACATCCGTAGATCAATTCAGGAAAAGAAGCGTATACTCGAGAAGTATGACCAACTTCCTCCAATGTCCCAAAGAGCTGCCGCGCGTCTGCTAAACATCTCAGGGCCTCTGCTTTGCACCTGGCTCCGGAACAGGAATATTAAAAATGCCAAGTCTAACCTTCCTAAAACTGCCTTTTCCACTCGCAAGACGCCTCGAGTAGAAGCTGCACTCTGGAAGTGGATCGATACTTCCCGTGAAAACGGAATCACGGTAGATGATTCAACGATTCGTAAAAAAGCGACTCAAATGGCTACAGAAATGGGTCTGTGTAATTTCAGGGCAAACACAGAGTGGCTGACACGGTTCAAAATACGGGAGGCGGTAATACGAGAGATGTTTCAGATCGACCAAAAAAAAGGAGACTCATCAGAAGAACCCAAATCTGATAATAAAGCGACTGAGCCTAAGACCAACCTTACAGCCAGAAAGACGCATCGAATCGAAGCTGCACTGTGGCGGTTGATCGACCGTTCTCGTGAGAGCGGTGTTAACGTGGACGAATCGACGATTCGCTCAAAAGCAGCTCGCTTGGCCCGGACTGTGGGTTTCCGTAACTTTAGAGCGAACAGAGAATGGTTCACACGCTTTAAAACCCGAGAGGGAGTCATACGAGCGATGTTCCAGATCGGCCGACATAATCGGTCATTTAGTAATAAGATGGTGGCACAGCTAGTACCAAGGATGGATTTCACATCTACAAAGACGCGACAAATTGAAGCCGCGCTTTGGAGATGGATCGATCATTCTCGAGAGAGGGGTGTTACCGTAAATGATCGAAGGATTCGTTCAGAAGCGACTCGGTTGGCTAGGATGATGGGATTCGGTAACTTTCGCGCAAGCACAAACTGGTTCAACCGTTTTAAAACCCGGGAGAATGTTGTACGAGAGATGTTTAATCTCGACCAGTTTTCAGAAAATACACAAAGTAACCAAACTGAGGACAGAAGTGTGTCAGAACAATCTGATGAGAGCATAACGGACCAGTCTAACGATGAAAGTGACACACTATCGGATCTAGACATCCCAAAACTCGAACCGACAGTGGTCAGGGCGGAGCTCAACGGTGGATTACACACGGTCACTGTACCGTCACTGTGGCAAATGAAGGAAGCTATGAAAACACTAGCAACGGGGTTATTGTACAGAGGATTCTGCGACTTCAAACTTCTTCATCAGTTTGAAAAAGAAGTTGATAATGTTTTGAGAAGATCTGTGACTCTGGGAACGCAAAACGGGTTTCAAGCCTAAAATCCTGGGTTACAATTATATGGATTTAAGTGTGTTGTAGATTGTTAGAGACTGGCAGTGTATAGCACAATCATAACAGGACAGGGTCCAGTTGATAAAAAGTAATCTGATCGGATCAGATTCACTTTTAAAAAAATAAAGGTTTTTTATTGGCATCAATCGGTTCTATAAAGAACCATCCATGGAACCTTTCAAATACAGAAAAGGTTCTTTATAGACAAAAAAAGGTTCTTTAGATTTTTAAAATGTTCTTCAAAATGGTTATTTTAGAAAGTGCTTACTGTAAGGTTCTTTAGGGAACCAAAAATGGTTATTTTATGGCATCACTGCATAAACCTTTATTTTTAATAGTGTTGGATCAAATCTTGAAAATGGGTTGTTCAAAAAAAACAAGATTGTTCGGTTTAGATCACAAAATTCATTTTTGGTTTTGATTGGGATGCTTTTGAATTAAAAAAAAAAAATGGATTATTCCGATCCCAGCAGAAGGGGGGATTTCAGGAACAAAAATGTATTGGTATTTTAAAACTGGTCCAAAAAATACAACATTTTAACGTAATATATCCGCAAATAGCTGTCAATATCAAACAAAAATATTAGATTGAATTTTAAGGGTTTTTTGTTTGTTTGTTTATTTTTTAAATCACTGATTGTAAACTACAATGGCACAATCATCAGAGATGGTCCAGTCAGATATAGTTATTTGTGTAAATGCAGTGCAGAACTAGAATTCAAAGCATTGGCATTTTTTGAGGCTCCATAGAGCACTAGTATAATTCAGATTTGGAAATCTAAAAAAAAATGTGTATCTCGATCACAGTGATCCAGTCCAGTTTTGCTTTGAAAAACCAGCACAAAAGTAAGATGGGCCATATTTCCAAATTTAGATCATTCTGATCCAGATTAATCTTTTTGAACAACTGGCCCCTTGGGTTAAATTCATATGGACTTAAGTGTGTTGTAGATTGTTAGAGATTGGTCCATCATGCAGGCTAGTGTAAATACAACTATTTTAGCACGATTATAACCGGACAGGTGCTACACAGACTCTCTCAGATGACCACGTGGGGGCGCCAAGTGTTTGTTATAACGTGGTTCCATCAAGTGTTATTTTTAACCCAGTTTTTATTTTGTAGCATTAATGTGTATTACATTATTAAGGTGCTTAGTTTTTCCTACGACTTTGGTTTAAATGTTTGAACACTGACTTTATTTTTTTGCACAAAGAAATAAAAGTTTTTAATAAAATGTATGTTGATGCCAATTTATTCCTTTTTTTTTTACACAAACAACAGTTAGTTAGACCAAATATTTTCCTTTTTAAAAAGCCACTGAAGCTTATGAAGCAAGACAGAATAAATTACCAACCTCCTATTTGAGTAGGGCTGTGTAACCTAATTTGCATAAACATGAGTAATTTATGAATAATAAATGTCCTTGTATTCAGCGTGATCCATTAATTTGCATATCACCATGGCACTACAGTTATTTTTCCTGTGTGCTGTGCTACCATGAAGCGATAAGAGCCTGCACAAAACACAATCAAAAGGTGAGTATTTATTGCCTTTTTACACTCTCTAGTCTCCAGCTGTTGTTGAGAGATGATATATGTGTTTTAACCTAAATAACTGTCTTTTTTTATGCTTTTGAGTGGGCACTGGCTGTTGTATGCTTGTAAGGATGTTGTCAGTATGTGGCTACAATCACTAGTATGTACTAGTGCTCTGTCATTGTGTGAATTGCATAAACATGGTGTTTCGTTGCATTATTGATGAGATGCAAGCTCTGCCTTATAGGCAGCTGCATGAGAAGACGCAAACACTGATGGATCATGATACTCAAAGATGATACCTAATATCTAAATGTTTCTTTGATGGCAGCTTCTCAGACCCTCAGTCAGCGTTTTATCATTATCAAGTGGTCTGGTCGAATTAAAATCTCATTTCCATGTAGCACAGGTATGGACAGATAGACTGTAAGATTCCCACTTTTGAATCCATCAGAGGTCATTTGCATGATCTGTTTGTCATGCAGCAGCTGATATCTGCCGTCAGCACTGCCTTCAGCCTGGAAATGCAGGCTTTAGGTTGCCAAGAAATTTTACAGTTTGACATTTTGTCTGTATTGGTATTTAATGCAGGTGGAGATGAGTGCTTTTATCCTTAAATTGTGAATATATTCTGGCAGATGACTTTAGTTATCAGCTGATGTCTTTGGGTGTTGTTGTTTCACTCTGTTTAAAACAGGTTGTGCAGAAATCAGATGTGTCTGACATTGTGCCTCAGTTTATCTTTATTTATCTTCTGTCAATATTTCCTCTCTGTAATTTGGACAAATGATGCATACTGATGGTTATGAATAAATCAATGTCCAGGGTTGCTAAATTGATGGTGTGGAGAGATAGAAATGTCTTGTATTACTGTCGCCGTGATGAACAGCTGTCACTGTGCCCCTCGACGGCCGGATACGCAAAGCAAAAAGTCGAAGATTATTGTGCTGAGGCTCCTTGTTGAGGTCTGTGCAAATAATAAACTCATTATGTTGTATTCACGGTGAAGTATGTTTTATGCACATATTGAAAGTGTATGTCGTGCTTTTTTTTTTCTTTTTCACAAGTATCAGCTCGGATCATCTTGACGGAGCAATATTGTGGCATTGACCCTGCCCTTTATTTCTGTTATAGTAGATTGCAAAATGCTCTGCAGTTGTGAGCACTGCAACACAGAGCTCTTGAAAAATCTTCCATAGAATTTACCTGCATAATGTCAGTCAGTGTTGCCCATCAAAATGATTGTCCATAGGCTACAAGTACATAATGGCTCATGCATGTTACAAGAACATCCGTTCAGACGCTCCATTGTGGCCTTCATCAATTTAACACCCGTATACAGACTCCAGAGAGAATCCAAACTCACTAAGTTTAGTGCAATATGCTGGAAAATAATATGTAAATTTGATTAGATATGTAAATTTGAATCCAGCAGCATTTCTTACACACCCTACACTCTTAAAAATAAAGGTTCCAAAAGGGTGTTTTTGCAGTGATGCCATAGAGGAACCATTTTTAAAGAACCTAAAAGAACCATTTTGAAGAACATTTTAAAAATCTAAAGAACCTTTTTCGACTATAAAGAACCTTTTCTGCAAGGTTCCATGGATATTCAAGATTCTTCATAGAACCATTGATGCCAATAAAGAAGGTGTTGAGCAATATCTTGGATATATCTAATTTGTAAAATAGTATACTATTCCTCTTCAGACGTGTATAATCTGTTTCTTTTTTTTATGGTAACACTTTACAATAAGGTGTCATTTGTTAACATTAATTTATTAATTAACAATGAACAATACATTTATTACACTGTTTATTAATCTTTGTTAATGTTAGTTAATGAAAATGCAGTTGTTCGTTGTTAGTTCACAGTGCATTAACTAATGTTAACAAATTGTGATTTTAATAATGCATTAGTAAATGTTGATATTAATATTAACTAAGATTAATAAATGCTGTATAAGTAATGTTCATGCTTAGTTCGTGTTAATGTAATGTATCCCAATGTATTATAATTTTACTATATATTGTTTTCATATATCAATTTACTATTTTTACAGTTAGATGAACTCATTGTTAGATGATAGCAAATATTTTAGCAATATATTCATTTCATAAATTCATTTTTAGCAATGCATAAATTTGCCTTTAAAACATTTTATTTCTTTGTTTTAATTGTAATTTATTTAGCCAATATAGTAAAGAATTGTATTGGCACAGAAATCAATGTCTTTTTATAATTTCAATATTGTGCATTCATAATATTTGATAGATTTTTTTGGTTGCTTACGCAAAAAAAAAAAAAATCATCTAAAGTGAAAGAAGCATTTTCATTTTACCAACACAATCAAATTTACATTTATGCTGGCAATGATTAATATTTAGTATTCTTTTCTTTTTTACTCTGCTTTAAACCCAAGTTTTTGGTTTCGGCTTTGTCATATTTAGATGTGTACCCGACTCTGGCAGTGAACAAAGGCAAGCCCAGGCGTTCACATATCATCCACTCTTTATGCAAAATTAATGCATGCACCCCCATGACAGCATGATTTAATTTCCTCCTTTCATTTTCTGTCGCCCGTTGCCATGGACACCGACGGAGGGCTGTTGTGATATTAGCTGCTACAATATGGACAAGTGCAGCTCTCTCCATGAAGCAAACAGCTACTAAATCACATGACCTCATCAAATCTCTATTCTGCTTGCAGACTGGCTGGCACTGTGCCATGATCAAGGGCTGTAATATATTCATAGCTTACTTACAATTTCAGGTTGAAAAAGCGTTGACGATTTATGTCAAGACGTTCCTGTTCGACTCATTGGAAGTGTTATATTGACAAAACCAAACTATTTGGAAAATGCATTTGACAGAAACACAACCAATATTCCCATAACACGTTTTTAGAGGATTGTGGGATGCTATTGGCTTGTGGTCCTCATTGCGACAAAGGCGATTGCACTAGACAGGATGGCGTCATAACACCATGCACAGTGTTGACTGTGTTGCCACCCAGATCATGTTGCCTGCAATGACCAATTGTGTGTGTTTATGCGCGTGTGTGGAAGCGTATTACTCTGCCAGCGGAGTAATATATGCCTGTGAATCCAAGTGTGGAGATCAAAATGTCTCAGGTTGGCATCGGGCACCCTTCCCCCATCAGCTCCACCCCCTCCACACACACCGCAGGTCCCATCCTAACCATCTCTCTCTAATTGGGCTCTGCCTAGATTCCTCAGCTTAAAATTGCATCCTATTTGCCTCTTGTTTTCAGGGCATATTGAGCCACACTACAATGCCGGCTTTAAGTTTTAGTTTCGAAACTGGTTACACAAAACAGTTTCAAAAAACATAATTCAACATTTAACTTGAGAAAAATAAAACACTTTTGCCTTTTGTAGAACTGCTTATGGCTGATTAACTTCACTATGAACTAAATAAACACTGAACTGATTTGAGCTAATAACACAATCGTCTTTCTAGAGCTGTATCCCTGAGTTTCTATAATTGATTCTGCTATTTTCCTGTTTATTTTTGTAAATCTGCTTTGACAATCTGTTTCTTTCAAGAGCATGGGTGACCATTTGTAAAATTTATGGGTCTGGCTTCCGGTCTCATCCGCATCTAGTTATTTTTAGTTGTACAAAACAGCTTGTTTTGCTGCTTGACATTGCAAATTGGTGTGTCTTACCATATTATTGTAATGTATTATCTTAATTATGAACACACTGGTTTGTAGTGCAAACAGTTTTACTGTTAACCGCACAATGTTATTCTTCCCGTTGTTTCCCTTTAGCGGCTAATGAACCGGAAGTCTCGCCGATAGGTTTACTTCCGCGTTGAAGAATAAGGTGGACTGTAAAGCGTTATAGAAATTAAGGTGACTTGGTTTGATTTGACAGTTTGTCCATGGATGAATAGTTTGTTTTAGGTCCACAATTACATTAATTTCTTTGATTGTAAGATTGTACAGGAGGCTGTAATTAAACGACAATATATCAGTTTTTCTTAACACTAGAACCGCCAGGGGCCGCTGTATACCTAAAACCGCCAGCAGGTAAATTTCACCCACGCACATGACTACTGTTTATAATATATATATATATAGATATAGAGATATGGGCCTATATATTTGATTTAGGTACAAATGCCCCGTTTTTATATCTGGTTTTATCAACAATTTTTAACACCAGGGGATTGTAAATTACACAATTTCAGTAAAAGTCAACGACTGGGAGACTTAAATGTTTTATTGAAAATAAACGTACATTTGAAAAACAGCTATGGGTAAAAATGACCCCATGGCAGTTAGTGTTAATAAGAAAGTTAAATAAAAATGAAAATTCTGTTATGGTTTACTAAGAATTTTTTATATTTTGTGCTCCACAGATAAAAGGAAGTCACACAGGTTTGGAACAACCTGAGGGTGCATAAACATTCCAGAATTTTCATTTATTTTTAGGTGAACCAAGTGTTTAATTTATTACAGAGCTTTTTTATAAGCATTTTAAGCAGTGACTAAGAAAATATAGGCTAAGTGGACACTCCTGTACGCCTAAATCTAAATTCCGACCTTTCTCATTCTGACACACTTCTCAATAGCAGTGTGCCCTGTCAATATAGCTGGAGGTGAATAGATAATCAGACAGCAATCAGAAATTGAGATCTGCCATTCAAAGGCTATCTGAGTGTGGACGAAGAAGAGGACGGGCAGCCTGAGAGTGCAAGCATTCATGTGAAAATCCAATCCTTCACAGTACACAGCCCCCGCAAAGCCTGCAGAATGACCCTTTTATCAAAGTGCCATGTCCGTAGCTCTCCAAATAGCCAGTGCGCTCTCAAGGAATAGATGCATGTACAAACCTGGCTGAGTAATGTATGACCTGTCTTCACAATGTTCTGGGTTTATGACCCTGCCGTATGTGTGTGTGTGTGTGTGTGTTGTGAGAGTGTGTCTGTATGTTGTCCATGGTATGTTTTGAAATGGGTTTCTTATGTTCAGGCATACAGAGCATTAAATGTGTTATTCATGTGGCTTGTGAAAATTTTATTTTCCTGATAGCCTTGAGAGTGTTGGGTCAGCTTAGGGTAAGAAGGGTTTACTGACACAGAGATGAAAAATATGCGATTCAGATATATCATTTTCTAAGCTGTTTCTGGAAAAAGAAACTACGATATCAGCAGATAACTGACAAACTCAAGTTCATGATTTGCCATTTCATGGTTCTCATGTCATTGACATACATGAAATATTTTCCCTCCAAACAATTCCACTTGATTTGCATATTTTTAATTCATACAGCGTGCTGGTTTTATAATTTAAAATGTAGTTTTCATAATAATATTTGAGTTGTGTGTGTGAAACGTGTGACTCTGTGCGGATTTGACTTTAATCAGACTGTATATTAAAACTGCAGACGGCCCCCTTGTGGTCATTAGTTCCAAAATGATTTTCGTAATAGACTATACTGAAAAACAAATGGTAAAGCATTTATAATCTCATAAAACGGTACTGATTGTTTGCCCTTGGACATCTGAATTTGTTTCACATCCCTTATTCTATTTTACACTCAGGGTGTTTGTTAATAGAGTTAAAATTATTTACGAATAATATAATAAGATAAAGTGACATAAAACAAGGTAAAATAATCTAGATATTTCGTAACACCTTTTTAGTTGTTTTTTAAAAATCTGCAGATGGTTCCCACGTCCACCCCAAGATGGCGCAATGACCTCATTGTTTGATTAGGTGGACTGTGTCTTGAAAAATCGCCTAGATGTGGTTTGATAACTTTTCTAAATTTTCTCCATAGCATGCTTTGCCGCATCTTTAACACAACATACTTAAAGCACCGCCAAGAAACCTGAGAGTTTATTTTGCTTTCTCCTACTTGATTATGTGTTTCTGACTACATGAGCGAGAATGGAGCTCAAATTGTTGTGAGCTGACAGTCGAGTTTAGTTCTGAGGTGATTACAAGTGGCTGTTGATTAAGCTATTGGCCTTTATGGGCTACTCGTCTGTCTTTCTTTATTCATTGCATTCGCCCCTTTTTCTTCTTGAAAGAGACCAAATGGATCCCAGCAGGTGAAAGTAAAGAAACGTGAAAAGACGCCCCTTTTTGGTTCTGCTTTCACACCAACACAATACCCCGTCCCACCTCTTTCTGTCCGGGTTTCCTACCTGATTAAACCTCTTCCTATGAACCCATTGATAGATGGTGCAAAACCTAAATCAACAAAAGCTGTATGAGCCCCTCTTAAAATTTCAAACCCTTTTAACAGTACGCTTCAATTAGCTTTTGTTTCTTGTGTGTAGTGAGCGTGTGACACAGAGAGAGAGAGGCAGAAAGCAAAAGAAAAAGATGTCTTTTATATGCTTTAATGTAATAGTTTACTTGCTGATTAATTCAGAGATTTCAAAGAGATAAAACCGGACTCTTTTTATTAGTTTCTGCCTGCCCTCGTCTGCCTGTTTCTCTGTATGTTAGCAGAATTCTTTCTTTTTATCCCTTTCTTATTTGTTGCATTAACAGCACAAGAAGCACCTAGCAAAATTACAGAACTGTTCACATTGTTGTTTGTCATCGGACTTTTTGAATTAGCGGTTTGTCGGGAATTGCAGTTTCATTTGTTTCATTTTCTGTCACTTTTAATTTCTGGTGCCTATAAATGTGTGCAAATTGATTCTATTATCGGTGTGTTAGCAGGCCTCCTTTTTGTCATTCAAATGAGAGCTAAACTTCAAATAAGAATTTTTCGCCTCATCCTCCATGCGGTGTTTGGTGTTGGTGAGTGACATGGGAACCCGTAATTGACTGCGTGTAAGAAAGGGGAGGACAGTAAAGAAGGTAGGCCATCGTAATATGTAGATACCATGCTTCTGTTCTTTAGGATTGGCATCCTGCATCCATGACATTTCTACACATTGAAGCTTTGATCAGTACCCCGTCTACTGTTGTCTCTGCGTCACCCTTCCTCTCGATTTTAACCAAATTTAGCCTATATCACTATACGTTTTATCATATGTATGGTGGCGGTTTTAAAATTGTGTATACATACCCCCATTTTAAAATGGACATTTTAAGGTTTTTCGTAAATGAGCGCATGCTATGCATCTCTTTGTCTAATCAATATTTAATTACATGCAATAACCTAGTGTAAAAATAATTTAAAGCAATGCATTTATGAATATTTGGATTTGGATAAGTGTTTAAGTTTAATATTTGCTGATATAATTGAGGGACTGTTAATGTGAAGCAGTGGGAAATTTCCAAAGCTAAAATTAGTAAACTTAACCTCCATTCAATTTAAAACATTATGCATTAATAACCATGTATTAATTTATTTAACAATCAATACACAGAAAAAGAAATAATAAATATTACAATATAATACAGTCAATACTAAAACAATACATAAATAATACGCAATAGCAAAAATCCAGCTCTTTAACATTTTGTCATTTTCTCCTTAATCTTAATTCTGGCTAAATCAATTTTTTAAAGGCAAGTAAAGTAGGCTATTAACAATAAGGGTCAAGTCCTTGTGAGGCCGTACATGCATTAGCCTTGTGTGTTGGAGACCAACATTTGAGTCATTATTCTCTGAAATTCTTCTCTCCCTCTGTAGCTTTCAAATCTCATTTGCATATTCAAATATTTCATTTCTTCTGAGGCAAGTGATGCCAAAAACATTCATTCTTGGGCATTACATGGCTGATCATGACTCACCATATTTAAACAAGCTCAAATGAGATTTAAAAGCGGTGTCAGAGGCCAGAATACTCAGTAACTAAATAACTAAATTTCAGTTTCCAACACAGAAACTTACCATATTTTCAGAAGAATTTTTAATGTTTTATTTTAATTTTGAATTTATTTATTTTTTAGTTCACGTTACTTTCATAGTATAGAAAAGAACAGCTCTTCTTGTGCTTCACAAGAAAGATGATCATACAGGTTTGTCTTAACCTATAGTATAAAAAAATATACTTATAGATACTTACAGAATAATGTAAGTACATCTAATATGTACGCTCTGCGTAACTTACCAGTATATCTCTCTCTCTCTTTTATATATATATATAAAACTGATGATCTGACTGACAAACCCATGGAGAAGAATGGATGGGCAATGTCAGTTGCTACCAGAAGGCTGAGGGGTGAGGTTGGCACACCCACAACCCTGTGGTCACCTTCAGGCGTGCTATCACACACTGACAGGCAGGCGCGATGCCACGGCACTTCACACAAACATAGCCACATTGACAGCCGACTGACCCTGGCTGACAGCACCAGGAAAAAGAAAGGGGGGAAGGCAGAAGTTCTCAATGTGTCCGTCACGGTGTGAGCGTGTCGGGGTGTCAACAACTTTTTTCTTCCAGTAGCCCCCAAACCCTCCGCATCAGAACACGGTCACATACCCAAACATCTGTGACCTTACTGGACACGGGTCACTGTACATTAGCACTCAAGATGGCTGCAGTGGCTTTCGATAGCCTAAATGCAGTATGTCCATGTCATTACTGATGGGTTGAGCTGAAAGGCTTGTAGACAGAGGATAGGATCTAACTTGATTTAGTTAAGTTAATACAGCCAGACTAGAATAGATGTGGCTCTGTGCCAGCTAAGCATCTTTTTTTAGTCATTTAGCATTATAGATGCTTTGGCTGTATGTCAAAGGTGTAGTCACAAAAGCTTGGACCGGACCAGAGCCTCTTATGCATTTTATCTGTGTTCATTATAATAACATGCTATAGTGAGCTTAGCTGTTAACAGTTAGTTCATGAATTCACCAGCCAATAGAGCCTTTCAATTATGCTGAGACATACCATAGAGCTCTGTACTACCCATGGCTCTTTTGTCAAAGAAAATCCTTTGAAGTCATTCTATAGAAAGACTGCAATATGCAGAAACTCGTGAGGGAAAAATGCAATGAAATGACATCACTGATCATACAGAGGACTTTTATTTCAATTTGAGACAGCAAGGCCATCATCTGTTTTTATCCTGAGTATATGTGGGAAGGGAAGTGGAGGGACCGTATTGTCTTTATGTTTACGAGCGAGAGAGGTATACTCTATGATTCCCCTTGAAGTTTCGAGAGGTGCCAGTGAAGATGCAGGCCTCTGAAGTTGATAACCCCCAGCATCATGTGACAAGAAGATGAGAATGACTGAGGCATTCGAAGCCCTGTTGAGATCCCTCCTCATTAAAGAGCAACCTCTCAGCTCTTCAGTAAAGAATCCTTAAGGAGGTTGACCTCCATGGTAAAGAAAGATAGGTGGGGGTACAGGCAATGTGAAAAACAAACATCGACACAATGTAAAATTCCCCACTATAAAGCTCAAAATCTATTTGATTTTAATGTTCAATTAAAAGAAAGGTCGAGAGAAAATGAAAGAGAGGCATTAGAGTGAGAGTGAAGACTAAAAACCGTTTAGACCAGGGATGGGCAACATTGGTCCCGAGAGGTGAAGTCCCGCAGAATTTAGCACCAACCCTAAAAAAACCCTCACCTGCCTGTATCTCTAGTAATCTTGAAGACCTTGATTAGATTGTTCTGGTCCGTTTGATTAGAGTTGGTGGAACGATGGTGCCTATCCCTGATTTAGACAGTCACACAACAGAGTTAGAAGGAACCACAAAAAGATGGACTGTCATAGCCTTGTCACCCTCCAGATGTCCTTTATGTCAGTGTCTTTCAGGTCTATTCTTCACGGCTTGGTCTTCAGCACCAAGTGCTTCCAGTTCCATGCACACTACAGGGTCCTTAGTTTGTGGTAAGAATTATCAAAGGACTGATAGTTTATCCCTTTCATGCTGAGATGATGACAATACTAACCCTGTGCTGGAGCCGAGTGTAACCAGGTAGAGCTTCATCTTGTGTAGGCACCAGATTGAGCCTCTTCAGGTCCCTCAAGCCCATTGAAGCAGGTTGCTGACTGTCTCTAGGTGATGAGAGGTTGTTGAGGGCACGGAGCCTTGCTGACAGGCATGAAAGGGCCAAGGATCACCTGTCACACGCCTCATCACATCAAAGTCCCAAGTAGAAGCTCCTTGTGTGAGGGATCTGCTCATGAATATACTGGGCAATCTGATCCCTCTTATTAGCGAGATAAGGATTTTGTGGGTTGTATGTTGAGCATGGACGGCACATGATAAACTACCACCCCTCTTGAAGTATGTGTGCGTTCACCGGGAATATTTTTTAGGTCTTTTTAATGGTATCATCATCTTCTTATTAGGGGTAAGACCCCTGAGTGCCAAAGTAAAAGGGGCTTGCGGTGTCCCCCCGAGCCCTTGCTTTTACCCCTTAATCCGCTGGCTAATAAGTTCATAGCCAGTCCATATGCTCTGGTGCTGTTCAGGAGGGGGAAGTGTTGCCCCATGCTACTTACACCGAGCGGACCCATTTCTCAGGTACCTCTCCTGCTGACCGACCTTTTGTTCTATCGGATCAGTCCACTCCACGGCCAGAATAGTCTGAATTGATTAGCCCTGCACCGTATAATTGCCAGCAAATCCCACTGAATCGTTTCCCATCCATTTGAAAAGGACAATGTTCGTTCTTTTTCTCCTCAGCTTTTCTTGGCGCCCCTCCCCCATTACCCTCCTTTTCATGCCACTTGGTTTGTCTCCCGCCCCACACCCCAAGCCACCTCCTCGAGGTAAGACGAGAAGGGGGGAGGGGCCGGAGGAGAAAGCCCTCCTATTCCGGACGAGCCCCCTACCCGAGCACTGGCAAAGGATGAAAGCGGGCGGCGGGTGGACGTGTTCTAATCCGTCACCCTGGAGTGTGAGTGGCGGGCTGATCGGAGTCCTTACCTGCCGGTGCACAGTTAGGGTTGGGAGGACAGTGGGAGGAATCCAGGGAAGGGGGAAGAGCTGGGGTATAGCGTGAAAAGGAACTGTGGGGATATGCACGGGATTATTCAGAGGCCCAGGCGCCAGCGTCAACTTCCCCTGCAGCTCTACTTATTCAGCTGAGAGGCCCAAAATCTCAGGTCGGGGCAAAAGTCCATCAGTCGTACTGAGAATATTGTTATGTTGGAGTGGACCTGGAGGGCCGATCAAGTGTGCCATGTCTGGAACAAAGGCTATTTTAACGTGTTTTACTTTGAGATGGTCTTTTCGGGGCTACAGTTCAGGTCTCTCTCTACAATGTTTGTGACCGTTCCACACTGTAATTTGATAGTCCACAATTCATTTTAATATCACACATCATAAGTTCTGCATCAGCCATTAGCCCAGAAATTAATGTGACCCACCTTCACAAGACTGACAACATGCAGGTTTTACCGTTATCCTTGAGCCAGGCAGAATATCTTTCATGAGTTTTGAGATGTACAGACTTTGTTTATTAGGTCATCATTAATAAGATGCATTCCAATAAAGTCAGATGTCTAATTAACATGCTTTATCCTCTTCATGCATCATGCACCTCACCTTGACGACTGCCTGCCCTTCATGAGAACGATCTAAACTACAGTCTCAAAAGCTTTGAATAATTTTATGCCAAGCTGGGGTAAATTGATAAAAAAAAAATATTCAAAAGGTTTGAATCTGTATTTGAATAGTTCATATGGAAGAGTTCTAGTTCTTCATCACATATTCTAAGTCTCAGTCAACCTTCTATAATCATGTTCTTTGGCCGTTAGGGCAGGTCCTTTGGGAAAAGGTCATAGGTTAGTGTTGTTAAGGGCTGTGACCCTTCCCATCTTTGACCAGGCCTGTGTTCAAGCTCAAACAAGCTCCTAGATAGAAGGCCCTCATGGGGTTTCAAGAAACATAGGGGCCTATTGTCTGTTCTGAGAGCTGACCACAAACAAATTGTGTATGTTCTTACAACATGACCCTGGTGGCCACATGCTGGGGGTGTCTGACTAATGAGATGGTCACTGAATCACACCCGTTGAGAGTGTGAGGACACTCAGACATTGTTTTACTGTTGATTTGTTTTCCCAAAATGTGAAAATTCAAGGGTTGGGAAATTGTAACCCTGGAAATGTAGTGTGCCATTTAAATCTGAAACTACACAGTAGTGTGTCTGATGGTATTCAGCTTTAACAAACTCAGCTATATGAAAGATATAATGAATAGTATCAATAGAGTATCAATATCTGAGCTGATAATTGGATTTCCTCTGTGGAATTCTCTACTTATGTCCAAGTTCTCCCAAATGGCAGGTCATGTCCTTCCCACAGGGAGTCTGTGACATTGACAAGACCTCTGCCTAAAGGTCATATTGGTAGTGACCACTAAAGTGGTTGATGATGAACTGGTCAAGCCCCTCATTCCCCAAGCCCCTCCCTTTCCAGCCAAAATGAGCCATTTTACCAGTTTATCTATTGACTTAGGTTCATATGGTGGGCAGGGAAAGTAAAATGGTTGACATCCCACAGGTCAAAGGTTAAATGACCAGGACTGTTTACAGGGTTCAATTCATGATGATTACAAAAGATAGCCATCATAAAAACTGGCTTGTTTGGCCGTAAAAACTATTTTATTTTAAGAACTGTGAAACGGGGAACACAGTTGAACACAGTTAGTTAGTCATCACGTAACACCTGATTTCCCTTAAAGGAGAAGTTCACTTCCAGAACAAAAATGTACAGATAGTTTACTCATCACTTTGTCATCCAAGATGTTCAAGTCTTTCTTTCTTCAGTCGTAAAGAAATTATGTTTCTTAAGGAAAACATTTCAGGAATTATCTTCATATAGTGGACTTCAATGGTGCCCCAAAGTTTGAACTTCCAAAATACAGTTTAAATACAGCTCCAAATGGCTCTAAATGATCCCAGCCGAGGAAGAAGAGTCTTATCTAGTAAAACGATCTGTGATTGACAATGTATATACTTTTTAACCTCAAATGTTCATCTTTGCAATACGCATGCGTAGTCTGTGTAATCCGGCTCAAGACAGTTAGGTTATGTCAAAAAACTTCCATCTTGTTTTCTTCTCAAACTTCAAAATCGCTGTTGTACCTTTTGTTTTTATAAAGGGCACTTGATCTTTTTTGCATGTTCACTTTGTAAACACTGGGTCGGTACTTCTGCAGCAATGTAGGACAATTTTGAAGTTGGGGAAGAAAACGAGATGGGAGTTTTTCGACAAACCCTAACGGTCTTAAACCAGAAAAAAACAGAGATAAAAAAAAAACCTAGACAAGATGAGCTTTTGAGGTATTTATATACTTAAAAAGTATAGAAATTTTCAATTTGTTTCGGATATGATGGATCATTTTGCTAGACAAGACACTTTTTCAGCGGCTGGGATCATTTAGAGCCATTTGAAGCTGCATTTAAACTGCATTTTGGAAGTTCAAACTTGGGGGCACCAATGAAGTCTATTATATGGAGAAATTCCTAAAACATTTTTCTCAAGAAACATAATTTATCATCGACTGAAATATCTTGGATGACAGCGGGGTGAGTAAATTATCTGTAAATTTTTGTTCTGGAAGTGAACTTCTCTATACGTTTGACAAATTCTGAAACAATAGACCCTCATCAAAAATATGAATATGTTTAAATAAATATTTAATCTCTGTTTAGCTGGTCCTAATGCGAAAAGGAGTCTCCTGGGACACTTTCTAAGGGTCGCTGCTCTACCTCATTTCAGGCATCCATCAGTCAGTTTTCCCACGTTCTCTGTTGTCCCTCAAAGAGAGGCTCTTCTAATGTTTGACCCAGTGAGGGTTGGTGCTAGGTGGATGACAGACCCGGGGTGTGAGCCTGCCTCGCTGCTTAAGTTCTTGAATGGCTCCCTTGGAAACTGCGTAACTGGGAGTGGTAGAGTTGCCCAGGACAGCATGTGGTTATTTTCCAGCTTGCTGCCCCTTTAAAGGGCTTCAGTGCACAGGGTCTGTAATCAGTGCACTGAGGAGGGTTGTCTCTCTATGAAAGATGGAGAGATAAAAAGCAGGAAGGTAGAAAAAAAGCATGGCCTGATGGGAAAGTAGGGTAAAACTGTTGGAGAAGCAAGATGAGATCACTGCAGTGGTGATGTCATTGCTGCATGGTTGGCTGGGATTGGCCCATGTGTTTTGAGCAGCCAATAATAAGGGGACAATGCAACTCACATTAAACTACTGGAACCATCTGGAACAATACAAGGAAATGTGAACCTGTCTGGTCAGATAAATAAGAGAGTAAATCTATATGACCAGTCTATAAAAGGTATTTTCTCATTTACAATACTCAAAGTGAATATTAACATCGCCTGTCAATCTCAGGCCACACAAAACAGCTAAATTATGCTTCATTGGTTACTTGATTTTTTCTATCAATTCAACACTCAAGATGTTGTTTGTGTGTTACACATTTCAAGTAAAAAGGAATTCTTATATAAAATATTCACACAGTATAAATATATGTGCAGCTGTCCTGTATAAATTCATACCATTCTGCATTGTTTTGCTCATCTGCCTGAGTTCACAGTGTGCATCACAGCTGTCTCTGTCCAGTAATTGATTCCTTCACTGTCAGCCATTTTCTCACTCACGTCCTCCTCCCCTTTCCATTCTCCATTCCATCTTTGGCATGGGCAGCTAAAGGAGGCAGATTTATCTGCATCACCCTGCCATGATGACAGAGTAAATATTCATCCAGACGGCCAAGGTTCCCACACCATTACCGGGGCGTTCACTGTTGGCCCCGCTGGTACAATCCTTAAAGGGATTTTTCAGAAGAATGAGTGGAGACAAAGTAATGAAGGGCACAGAGCTGCCCAGACAAAAGTTTAAATGTTATCAGTCGAGTGCAGAGACTGTCCAATGGGATAAATAGAGACAAAAAGACAGTGATTTAAAGATCAGCACAATTTTAGGCCGTAAAATTGCTGTTTGTATACATTAAAAGACATAGGGGTGGGCGATATATTACAATATAGTTATTTTTGCTTTACATAAGGTCTTTATGAATATGATATTAAAATTTTTGTTACCATAGAAATTTCATAATTCTTGTCACCACTGTCATTATCACAAAAAACTAATGCTAATTTAAAAAGTAATCAGTCGACAATTAAATAAGATTAAGAAACTAATTACAAGCAATAAGACAAAAAAAAAAAACAGAAGAACAAATAAATAAGAATATATTAAAACACTACATAATCTTCACTGAGTAAATTAAATATATATTTCTTCTTATTAAAGTTACAAAAGGGATTTAGTCAAGAGCAGTGAGATTTTCTCTCTTTTGTTGTTTAATTAACATAAACGACAGACAGCAGCAATATCAGACTCCTGTCACTTTAGGAGCTACCCGAATCCATACTGTTACACATGTGTTTTCTTTTCTCAGCTGTTTGCTTTCACTTAAGACCTAAATTACTGTGTTTATGAGGCTGCTTGCAAAGACAGGCATTTTGACCCATCCAAGTGTGTATTTAACCATTCAATGCCTAAAAAGCGGCAAAAATAACTTAATACTTCCGCACTCTGTGAACGCCATCTTCACATGCACGCGCCTCTCTGACAGCACTTAGAAACAGTCTCTCAGACCAGCCCCATCTCATGGCAATTCATACATATTTTACGAGGCAGTACAATTTTTGCTAAATCATACGTATTTTATGAATTGTATGAATTAATTGAATGTATGAATTCGTACGAATGACCTACGCCCAACCCCACCCCTAAACCTACCCATCACTAGGGTCTACACCAGGGGTGGCAAACTCCAGTCCTGGAGAGCTGCAGTCCTGAGGAGTTCAGCTCCAACCCTAATAAAACCTCACCTGCCTGTAGCTTGCTAGCAACCCTTTAGACCTTGATTAGCTTGTTCAGGTGCATAAGATTAGGGTTGAAGCAAAACTCTGCAGGGCTCCGGCTCTCCAGGACTGATGTTCGCCACCACTGGTCTAGACAAATCGTACAAAATCATACGAGTGAGGTTGTACAAATTTGTACGAATTAGCCACCTTGTAAAATATGTACGAATTGGTCATGAGCTAGCGTCGGCAGCGCACGCATATAGCAAAAAGCTATTTCGCTGCTGATTGCGTTTCAACGGCTAAAATCACTTGTTTTTAAACCACAATGCTTAAAAGCGATACTTTTTCATGACAATGTAGCACACGTCATGTGAGCGTGTAACCGTGATAGAGACGACAGTCGAAAACTCTACCAGTTGACAAATTTCCACAGGTTTATCGTTAACTGTTTTACCGGTAAATCGCCCACCCCGAATGGCTAGTCATTGATTCTTAATACCTGACATACAAAATGTGATGGTTCTTCACCAATAGTATTTTAAACACCCACAAGATCAGTATATTTCCTGTCCGAGGCCATTTTGTAGTAATATATTTTAACACTGGTATGAAATGAAAAATTTATCCCCTCGATTCGTATAGCTGAAACCCTATTGTAATTGTTAGAATGATCACGAATCAGTGATCTCCATGTAAAACTGACCTTGCAGACCAAACCGTAAGTCGTAGAGATTTGAAACTTGGAGGGATGGTAGTACTCACACCATCTGCAACGTGACCAAGGCTCACCCCAACTGGCTTGACGGGGGGTGCTAGAGCAATCAAAATAAATATTGCTTATAACTCCTAAACCGCCAGTCGCAGGCACAAGTGTTTTATGTTGTTGGAATCCTTGGCTCACGCCGAACTGAACGCAAACCTCAGATACGATTATGAACATGGCAAAATGTTCAGATATTTTGCATTGTTTGAAAAACCTACTTTGCGAACTAGTCCTAGATTTTTCACCAGATCAGAACCAAACCAGTACAGCAAGATTCTCTGGAGAGTGAATATCAATAATTATCAAAAAAAAGTTGAACTTTCGACTTAAAAATGGCTATAACTGCACAACCTATCAATATGAAAATTGGTGTGCATGGTCTTGGTCCGAAGTGCCACAAGTGTCTATAAGGACATTTGTGTATCTCAAAAAAACATGTCCGCCATTGGCAGACGAATTTTGAGCACCTATTAGACAAGGTTAATGGAGGCTGATCGGAACAAAACTTGGTAGGCCTGTTCGACTCACGGCCCCAAAGGTCTGAGCGAAATTTAAAAGAAATCAGCCACTGGGGGGCGATATTGCATTTTTCAAGGGCATAAACGAATGTACATTGCACATTTTTTCTTACATACCCACGTTATTCGTATCATACTCCTCATTCCGGACAACTTAGCCTCTAGAACCACAGCTGTCAATCAAACCGTTTGTTAAATGATTGAGAAGATGCCAAAAACTTACTTTTGTAAGCTAGTGCTAGGTTTTTCACTCAATCTGGAAAAAAACACTGAGGTACAATTATCTGGACTCTCTAGACCAATAATTATCAAAAAATGTTGAAATGTACTCTTTGACAAGCTATAACAGGGTTGTTTAAAAAAGAGGCCTGTCAAATTTACCCAAAATCCTATCAAGCCTAAAGGAAAACTTCACAAAACCTGGTGAGCACGTCAATCAATGTGACAAGTGATTCTAAAGTGGCATGCAAAGTTTTAAGGAGATTGGACTACAGCTGTCACTATAACAGTCATAAATGTAAAAAAAAAAAAATCTATGGTAAATTACCTGGATTTGCCAAAAATGCATTTTTAAATCATTGATTTAGGTGGTTACAGGCTTACTAAATAATGTCTTTTTTCATATGTGCTTAAATGATTTTAAGCCAAAATGCCGGTAATCACTGTTCGCAGCTATATTTTTAATTAATTTTGTAATTTTCAATCAGTAATTTTCTTAGTCAGCCTAAATCCCACCCCTGCAAGTTCATCTTCATTCACATCTTCGCAACCTCCCCTACATTTTTTCGTTTCCGACAATCCCCAGATTTTTACACCACAATATGAAAGAAAAGATCTGTTGCTACTTCTATTTTATTGTGACTTTAACGGCCCCTGTTATTATGCATAAACATACATGATGGTGGTCTTGGGTGCAGTAAAAGATCCGAACCTCAAATGTGTATTCAATCCATTTTGCCTTATAGATAGCCATACATTTAATTGGTGACCTGTGAGATATGTATTTGTTTAGATGTCCTGAGGGGTTATCTACATGATGTTTATGAGGTGAATCTGTGTGTAAGTGTGTGTGTGTGGGTTGCGCTATTGCTTTATGTCATGCTGGGAGCCCCTCCTGAGAGGCACTGCACAACACTGAGGTGGGTGCAGCTGCAATGGCTTTCATCTCCTCAGGCACTCGGCGGGGAATCACAGTATTTATGAGTGTGTGTGTGAGAGAGAGAGAAAGCAGTGAGGATGCAGTGACTGTCATTTGAAGCTAATTAAGGGTGGCAAAAATATTGAATTTCTGTATCTCAGACCTCACATCTGGGATTGTAACACTGGTAATTCAATATACTGGTATCAGTTAGGAGACAAGTGAAAACTCTTTCAGCGTATTTGGACTTTAATCAAAAGAAAGTCGGTTTAGTTGTTCACAGGCCTTCATGGACAGCATATAAGTTTCCATAGGAACAAGGCTATGAGAAATCATTCACTGGGACTGGATTCTGCTGATACCGTCCACTTTTGAAGGACATCTCCTTTCCCCAAGAGTACGCCTGAGTCGATCATCGACTGCGACTCCCTTCTGCGCTACGTGCGGGGGAAAACACACGTGTGAAAGCGGCCACACGTGAATCTCAGAGGTTGCCCACGGCTACGGCGCCTTTTGCCTGCTCAGATTCCGCTTACGGTTGGGCAGAACATTTTAGCCCCCACAGTGTGCCGCAAGGCAAGAAGTGATACCTGCGGTGGAAAGCGCTCGCTTCTGGGTCTCTGCGCTTTCTTTCGCTCAGCTTTGATTTCGCTCAGCCCTAAATCAGTGACGGGGCACTAAAGGCCTCATTTCGATTTACCTTTGACTTACAGGTAACATCTCTGTAAAAGTGCACTGATCTCAGTGTGGCATGTAAGATTAGGTGTAGTTTTTATATGAGGTTTGTTATATCCAGTGTAGATACAGTTTATTTTGTTACTAAATCTTTCTCTCCGTCAGGAAATATCAGATTTTGTCTGGTACTCAAAGTCAGTCAACTTGGTTGTCATGTTAACTCTTCTACCAGCCAAGAGGCAAGTGCGGGGGAAGAGCAGAAGGCAGGAGACGGAGTGATAAGTAACAAGCTGAATTTACTGAATGTATATCTGTGTCTTTGTCAAAGTTCAGTCTGACTTTTTCTGGCCAGAAACAAATTTGTAATGATGTTTTATGACCTTAAAGACTTCAGAGACAGTTTGCATCTCTAACTTGTGAAGATAGATGTAGTCTATTTTTCTAGGATTTAAAGTTACATCTTGAACAAATTAAGCTTAAGATTATACAACAATAGCAAAACAATATAAAATAAAATCTAATATACACTGCCATCCAAAAGTTTGGGGTCAGTACGAGTTTCTTATGCTCATCAAGGCTGCATTTATTATTAAAAAACAGTAATATTGTGAAATATTATTTTAATGTAAAATAACTGTTTTCTATGTGAATATATTTTAAAATAGAATTTATTCCTGTGATGCAAAGCTGAATTTTCAGCATCATTACTCCATCCTTTAGAGTCACAAGATCCTTCAGGAATAATTCTAATATGCTGATTTATTATCAGTGCTGGAAACTGTTGTGATGCTTAATATTTTGTTATATAAGCTGTGTACTTTATTCAGTATTCTTTAATAAATAAAAAATTAAAAGAACAGCATTTATTTAAAATGGATATCTTTTGTAACAATGTAAAGTACCACTTAAAAGTTTGTGATCAGTAAATTTTTATTTTATATATGAAAATATAATATATATATATATATATATATATATATATACACACACACACACTATATTTATTTACAAATCTCAAAGTCCACTCCAAAGGGAGATATTTCATTTTTAAAAAAATCCTTTTCCAACAACTACAACGAACGGCTCCTTGCGTCTCCATGCAATGATGTCACAACGCGGTCCATTAGAATATCATTAAAATAAATCCCGCCTACAGAAATTCGAATAGTTGGAGGGAGGGTAGGAATGAGGTGGAGGATTAGCCTAACTTTAGCGATGCAGCACGGGGGGATAAATACAAACATTGACTAGACTGGCCACATCAGACGTGTGCAGTACAGGGGGTTGAAACACATGCAGAAGCCGCGATCTACTCCGGTTGCCGTGTCGGAGCTGTAATATCACGTATTGGCAACCTCGCAGGTTGACGATAGGACCCAACACTACTGTACTGTATTATTTACCTTCCATGCATCCTAGGTGTATATGACTTTCTTTTTTCAGACAAATGCAATCGGAGTTATATTAAAATTTATCCTGGCACTTTAGAATGGCATAGACAGGTGTTTCTCTTCATCAATCCAAAACAAGTCCAATAATGTGCATCCATTCATAATAAAAAGTGCCTCACACAGCTCCGGGGGGTTTTTGTAAGAAAAATATCCATATTTAAAATGTAAGAATCACTTTAATCTAGCTTGCTCTAACAGTTTTACACGGAACTTGCTTCTTTGACAAGGGGTGTGGCAGTTCTGAAACACCGTCTAAGCTGTTCGCCAATCGCAATGCAGTGGGACAGCTAACCAATCACAACACATTTCGTTTTTCGGAAGGCAGGCTTTCATTGAACCCGGAACTAATTAAGCCTTTTGTGCCAGGCTGGGAGAAATGTATTGTAATAATGTAAATTATGTGAAAAATAATGCCACCAAGCATGAAAGCATGTTCTAGTACACCCCCAAAACAAAGTCAAGACTTTGTAAAAAAGCATAATAGAACCCCTTTTAACTGTTTTTTAAAACAGTTTTAAAAGTTTTGTTTTTTATATAAATTAATACTTTTATTCAGTAAAAATGCATTAAATTGATCACAAGTGACTAAATGTATTTACAATGTTTACAAAAGATTATTAAATAAATTTTGTTCTATTCATCAAGAATCCTAAAAAAGTATGTAATGTAATTTTCCAAAAAAAAAAAAAAGTATGTTTCTTGTGCATCAAATCAGCATATTAGAATGATTTGTGACCCTGGACCACAAAACTAGTCATAAGGGTCATTTTTTCCAAACTAAGATTTATACATCTTCTGAAAGCTGAATAAATAAGCTTTCCATTGATAAACAACTATTTGAACATCTGGAATCTGAGGGTGCAAAAAATGTAAAGTATTGAGAAAATCACCTTTAAAGTTGTCCAAATAAAGTTCTTAACATTGCATATTACTAATCAAAAATTAAGTTTTGATATATTTACAGTAGGAATTTTAAAAAATATCTTCATGGAACATGATCTTTATGTAATAACCTAATGATTTTTGCCATAAAACAAAAATCAATAATTTTGACCCAATAATTTTTGGCTATTGCTACAAATATACCCCAGTGACTTAAGACTGGTTTTGTGGTCCAGGGTCACATTTCTGAAAGATCATGTAACACTGAAGTAATGACTGCTGAAAATTCAGCTTTGTCTTCACAGGAATAAATTACTGTTAAAATATGTTAAAATAGAAATCTATTATTTTGAATTGTAATAACATTTTAAAATATTACTGCTTTGCTATATTTTTATTATTAAATGAATGCAACCTTGGTGAACATAAGAGAATTTACAAAAAAAAGTGTTTGAATGTTAGTGTGTACACAAACGCACATACGCACACACTGCACTTAAGAAACTCAGACCCCTTAGATCCTTCAGGTCTGAAGGATGATCTTAGAGTAGGCTGAATCAAATCAAGGAGTCAAAAGGAGAAGAGCTAGCTGAGGTATTTTCCTGTCATTTACCGTTCCATTCTGGATCTGAGAAGAGGATTCAGCAACTAAGGTTCTTTAAAAGCCTCTGGTTTTCATGGCATTGCCGTTGAGCATGCTCTAATCTGAGTTTGGGCGATAAAGGAGCTATTCTGTTTTCTAGGGTTCTCTGTAGATTTCGCTGTATTCTTACTCCGGCTCTGATAGCCCTTGTCAGCTTTCTACGGTGAGAGTCCTTATTAGAGATGGCACCACTCTCCCAGCTTATTCAGAGATGTGAGGGCTGGTTTGATCATTAGTCACTGCGGTAAAGGGTCGCATCAAAGTAGCTTCCAGTCATGCTCTGGTGCCTGAAGGCCTGAATTTGGAAAGGAACTCAATCTACCTGCACTGTTGTGAAATCATTATTGAGGGATTTTATGAAAATCATTGGGCAAAGCATTTTTACACTATGACCAATTTATATTCCTGCACTTTCTTTTTTCACAAGGGGAATGATATGCAAGCCTGGCTCACTTCATGCTGTAGATGACCAAAGAAAAACACTTTTTAACAATAAAATAGTTCATGAATCAAGTTTAAGATTGAATAGTCTAGCAGGACAGTTTTTTATAGCATGCTAAGAGACCTTTTTTTTAAATTCTACAAACAAATACACCGCTGTTTAAAAGTTTGGGATGAGTACGATTTTTTATGTTTTTTAATTGAGTCTCTTACGCTCAGTAAGGCTGCATTTCCTTCAAAAATCCAGAAAAAAACAGTAAAATTGTGAAATATTATTACAATTTATAATAATGACTTTCTATTTTAATATAATCTAAATAGAATTTAGTCCTGTGATGCAAAGCTGAATTTTCAGCATCATTACGCCAGTCTTCAATGTCACGTGATCCTACAGAAATCATTCTAATATTCTGATTTATTACTTTTATTATTAATGTTGGAAATAGTCGTGCTACTTCATATTTTTTCAGAACCTGAGATTCTTTTTTCAGGATTCTTTGATGAATAAAAGGTTAGAAAGAACAGCATTTATTTAAAATACAAATATTTTTAAACAATATAAGTCTTTGCTATCACTTTTTATCAATTTAACACATCCTTAGTGGATGAAAGTATTAATTTCTTTCAAAAAATAAATAAATAAATGAAAATAAAAATGTACTGACCACAAACATTTGAATGGTATATCAAAAATATAGTTTATATAGTTACAAAATATTTATATTTTAAATAAATGCTGTTCTTTTTAACTTATTATTTATTAAAGAATCCTGAGAAAAAGTGTCACAGGTTCTAACAAAATAGTAAGCAGCAAAACAGTTTTCAACAATTATAATAAATGAGCATATTAGAATGATTTCCGAAGGATCATGTGACACTGACGACTGGAGTAATGATGCTGAAAATTCAGCTTTGCCATCACAGGAATAAATAACATTTTAAAATATATTCACATAGAAAACAGTTATTTTACATTAAAATAAAATAAAAAAAAAAATCACATTATTACTGTTTTTTCTGGGTTTTTGATCAAATAAATGCAGCCTTGATGAGCATAGGAAACTGAATGGTAGTGTATATTAAAAATGAATAAATAATTTTCATTATAAGGGAATAAAGCAGGTTTGGCATTTCAATAATTCCTAGTCTTTAAAGGGAAAAAAATCATTGGAGCTTTGACATAATCTTGACATAAAATTATGAAATTTGACCAGATTTAGCTGTAAATGTGTGATTTCTGTAAAAGAATTTTACAAAACATTTTATCTTATGCACTTATGTAATCCCATTTTTTATTAGACTTTATTTTAGGGAGTCAACACGAGCTTCAAAATCTAAAAAAGCTTTTGAAGGTTTATAGTATTGAAAGCTGTAATATAATAATACTCTTGCTATTACCACTATTCCCAACATTACTACTACTAATGATAGAATAAAAGGCCTTCACTTAAATACAGTCCTAAATGCCCCCAAAATGAACTAAATAATCAACATATAATATTATAAAAGCATCTAGCGTGCTCTTTAATTCCTTTTAGCGGTATTTTAAACAATTTAACCATCAAATGCGGAGCCCTTTTCATTTGGCCGGCATACTAAGAATATACAAACGCGGAGACACTTTCTCCTTTCCTTTTTCTAGAGAGCTTTTATCCTCAAGTAAGGCATAAATGACAGTCGAATGTGTCTGTGGCACAAGGCAGTAATGATTGCATGAAATTACAGAGGCCTCAGCAGGCCTCCCCCTCCCTATCTCTCAGGTAGCTGGATCAGCTCTCACCCCTGCCTTCCTCTCTTTCTCTCTCTCTCTCTCTCTCTCTCTCTCCCTTCTTGCCTCTCACAAGCTATTCAAAGGGAATGTATAACTGAATATGAGATGGAGCGGGCGTCTTTCAAGGGCCAGAGCTAATGAGACGTTTTACCTTGAAATCAGAGCAAGACAGGAGGAGACCCTGTTGAGCTGAGCTTGCATAGGGGGATCACAATTGGGTCTGGATCCTTCAACGAAAGAGAGAGAAAGGGAGAGGGTGTGATCCAATCCAGACAGGAATAATGCTCTCAAACCAGAGTGGATTATGACAGGAGCGACAAAGTGACCCCACAAAAGACGCCGGCTTGTTCGACGCCAACGTTGACCCGCTTTCTTTTGTTTGCTTTTGTCCTGGGCGACACCCGTACGTCAGACTTAAATCTGTACGGCTTGGCTTTCAGGTGAAAGCAACAATTACTCTCACTTGGAGAGGCACAAGCTGGAACTGGGTTGGACGGAGGTGATGAGAAGGAAGCGAACAGGTACTCTTGACAGTTAGCCGTGCCAGCATGGATCAGAGAGCCATGTTACATGAGGCCAGGGATGAAAGGGGACAGGAGATTTGTGTTCTGAGGGGTCCTCTTTTTAATCAGGGGCCCAACGAGATCGGCCACTAACCAGTGTCATGCTAATAAAAGAGTAGAAAAGTGTGAATGGAGGGTGCAGCTAGTTATCTACACTCTAATTAACGTGGTACCGCCAGCGAGATGCTTATTTGCGTAGCATTGAGGAGAAGGGAGGCGGGAACGCTCAAGTGTGGGGGAAGGGGAAAGAGGAGCAGCCTAAGGCCGTCCGCCTTTGTGCAATTGTATACGTGCGTACAAAGCCGTGCATCCAATCTACATCTCGTGCATGCTAATCACCGCATGGTATAATGAAAGTCATTTTGGGTCATGGCAAATTTTGCTTCGAAAGATGATGGGAGCGTTATTTATTTGTCCTAAAATAGCACTGGGGTAATTAGCAGCAGCTACGTTGCCAAGGTGAATCGTTTTATTCGGGAAAAACATGCTTTTTCGAGGTCGTCCAAAAAAGAATTGTACAGTTCACTAAGATCTCAAGCATGGAAATGAAGGACTTCAAAATAAGCCAGCACACCTCGGCCCTCTGCAGCAGTTTTTCGACCACGTCGCCTCTTTTGAAAGACCCCGTGACCTTCGGTGTCTGGCGTAGTCCTCGTCCCTGCTTTCCCACAGACAACCCTGCAAACGAACCCGTGTCAAGAGGCTCAGCATATGGCCCCGAGCCTTTCCTATTGTCTGGAGTGGCGGGGCAGGATGGGCCGCCATTATTGTCACCATTGTAAGATTGGCAGTGTGTCTGGAGGAGCAGACACACGGCAGTGTGAACTGATCCCAGCAACTGCTTGTGCCCTTTCCCACCAACCCACAATCACACATAGGCTTCACAAATGTTTCCTTGCTGGGTCATTGTTAATGTCAAGGCCCGAATTTTGGGGCAGAACTACTAAAGTCAATATGTTAACCGAGACCTTGTCAACTACTTTGATTTGCATCCTCAGAGTCTCTGTCGAATCAGAAGTGGACAAATATATCACATTAGAAGCAGGTTAAATGGTTTGCAATCTATACAGATTGCTGACACTAACTATATGTCAAGCTATGAACATGATTATGCCAAGTTTAACTGTCAGGTGAATATATTTGTTTAGTGGTGCAGCAGAACAGATATTATCCACAGGTCTTGTACCATCTGCTAGTGCCATCCTATAAACCACCTAAAACTACTCTGTATGTTTTCCTACTCTGTAAACTGACAGAAAAATAATGAATCGCACACCTCCGGCAGATGATGAGGTATCTAAAGCAGTCGGTTAAAACGAGTTTCTGTCATTCCTGGAGCTTGATCTAAAATTCTCATTCATCACCTTTTTAGGACAGGAAGATGCCGATGGCACAACGTATTCTTGTTTGATTTGTTGAAACTGACACTCTGTGAGTAATTTTGAACATAAAGACATTACAATTATGAAATCAATTTATTTTCCATATTAAAATCATTTCCACTCGCACCCTTTCATCATCCTCTATGGCAAAGCTATGTTGAACAATTTGGATGTACAGTTATATTTTACATTAGGTTACAAAGTATTCGACTATAAAACACTACAGCTTAAAATGTAATTTTTAATATGACTAAAAATTAAACCTTATAGGTAGCACTATACAATAAGGTTTCATTCAATAACATTAGTTAACTACATAATAAACTAACAACGAAAAATACTCCTAAAACATTTATTAATCTTAGTTAATATTGATTTCAGCATTTACTAATGTATTATTAAAGTAAAAAGTAGTACCTGTTCATATTATTTAATGGACCTAAGCTAAAATGAACAGTACAATGAACAGCTGTATATTTATTAACTTATATTAATTAAGATTAATAAACACTCTTAACAAATGTATTGCATTAATTATTGGATGTTATTATAAAGTGCTACTTCTTTATTTTATAGGTATTTTATAAATAAATACTCTAAAATATTATTAGCTTTAGCAGTGGCCAGATAATTTCTGCACCCTTTCATGTAATTTATGATTATTTCAACTGTATGTTCATGTACATATAAGATAAATAGCTTTTACACAGTAGCAGGACATACTGTATATGTGACCCTGGACCACAAAACCAGTCATGGGTCATCCGAAAGCTTAATAAATAAGCCATTGTTGTATGGTTTGTTAGGACAGGACAATATTTGGTTGAGATACAACTATTTGAAAATCTGGATTCTGAGGGTGCAAAAAAAAAATAAAAAATCAAAATATTGAGAAAATCGATATTTAAGGTTGTCCAAATGAAGTTATTAGCAATGGTATTACTAATCAAAAATTATGTTTTGACATATTTACGGTAGGAAATTTACTAAATATCTTTGTGGAACATGATCTTTACTTAATATCCTAATGATTTTTGGTATAAAAGAAAAATCAATAATTTTGACCCACAATGTATTTTTGGCTATTGCTAAAGACTGGTTTTGAGGCCCAGGGTCACATATATTGTCCTTTTGCATTATCGACACACTATTTTACTGTTTAATACTGTAAGGCTTCTTTGACACAATCTGTATTGTAAAAAGCGCTGATATATTTTTTTTTGTCTTATTTGACATCCGAGAAATTAAAAATACCTGCTGTATTTTATGTTCTCATTCTGGTTTGTATATTGCTATTAATTTTTTTTTTGTAAATGCTGTATGATACATGCACATAACACGTACATATGCATGTGCATAATTCACAATATTTGGCATGAACCCACAAAAGGCAAATGGATTTAGAAAAAATGATTGTCACAAATTTTAACAAGTTTGCGACAAGCTTTAAAAAAAATTTTTTTTAAAGAAATTATCTCAATTAATTTACTTTTAATAACTACATTTAATGAGTTTAAAGCCAGGTCGGACTTACTCATATTACTAATATTAAAAACTCAAATTATTAAGATTAAAAAGGTCATTTAGGTCATTCAAAGAGAATATGAGCTATGGCAAACAATGTGATATGAAATATTCTTATTGGGAAAAAAAATCCTGCATTTAGAGAGAAAGCCCCACCTTACACGTACCATCTTAATTAAATTGTTGCTAGGTAACAGAGGCAATCTGTTGGTAAATGGGCAGGCTTTTGCAAAGTGAGCCGGGGCCATTCACACAATGGCGGCACTCTTTGCCGCACTTGAAATACGTCCCTTGCAAACTTACAAACTAATACCGACTAACCCTTATTTCCCCTGTCTTTCAGGCCAGCAAACAGAGGACACAATATGAGTTTCTCACCTCCAGTGGTGACTTATGGGGAGACAGCTCCTATGGCCTTCTGGGATACTATAGACGGAAAACATGCCTCCAGCCACTGCGCCCGGCAACTGTCTCCAGCGGCAACAATTCCCCAATGACAAATACTTTTGTATAGGATCATCGCTATGGCCACATAGTAGTCGTACAGGAGCAGGGCAGAAAAGTTGTCATGCCTGTGATTGTAGAAATAAATCTTGTGTAAAGTTTTCTTTTTTCACCTCAGAGACATTGTATGGAGCTAAACACATCCTATGTTTCTACACGCATTATTTCTCTTTTATTAACTGCTACAATTTACAGTCATTAACTGGTGTAACTAAAATAATGTGCTTCGCTATTCTTAGCTAATTACAGTTTCCTTTTTAGGCAATAATAATAGGCTACTATTCCACCAAATTCATTAAATAATAATACAGCATACAGTACAGTATTTTCCTATTAAATCAATGCATTAGTTGCTCAACCCAGTTTGGTGTATCTATTCATTCACATTATTCACATAAAAGGTTGGCATGTTTAGTCACATATAATGCAAATAATAAAAAAAGGAATTTATACACTTACAGGTATTTGTTCTGTGTTCCACTCATATGTATACACATCGAGCATCTTCAGCAATAGCGCTGGTGTGCTGGAATCTAAATGGCGGTGTCCCACAGGGGCTTCGGTTGACTGCTTGCTGACCTCTGCTGCCCTCGGACCACTAGCCACAGTTCAAACAAGAGGCACAAGGGACACATCAAGGGCAACTAAGGGCTAAAGAGGATTATAGATCAGCGGACATATGCCCGACGAAGACCACTTGACCGAAACATTGTAATAAATACTGCTTGCTTTTGCAAGCTAAGAAAGTGTGTGGGATTTTTTTAGTCTACTTTCTTTACATAGAAAATAATGCATTTGTGTGTGCTTGTTTGACTCTCTGATAATTGTATTTTAGTACAAAAAAGCAATTTTAGTGCTTTTTATTATCTACACCTTTTTTTCTGAATGCAATATTAAAGTGACTGATGTTTTCATTATTGTATACTGCAATAAAATACAATTATACTATTATATTATTCTTTGACATTTATGCATATGTAAAATAAATGCAAATCAATATTACACAGACGCTCAAGATTTACATTAAATATTAATGTTTTAAAATATTTTAGATATTTATCAGATGGTCTTGTCCTAATGTCCAACAGCTCTTTCTTTGTACTCCCACAATACCTTTGAGATAGGATTCATATTTTTTATAATGAGATATAAACAGTTAAAACCACTTTTATGTAGATTTTCTTCTATATGACGAGCCAAACAATAAAAATAAAGCCTCTGGAGATCTCATTCATGTTAAGCCTGTCAGTACGTGATGCTTTCACAAGGGGGCAGTCACTTCTGTCCAAATGCTGTGTTGTAGCTCACTGCCTCACCTCATTATGCAGTGTACTTAATTGCATTACACTGGCACTACAAGCAGCTTTCATCTTAAAATATTTTATCATATATAAACAACAACAAAAAAGACATGTTGTACCTCTCATTCCACTTATCTTAAAACATTTAAACTAACGCATCTATGTAAATCACACAAATGTGTCTTGTTTCGCAACTAACATGTTTATCCATGCATGTGAACGTACTGTTCATATTTGCATTATGGAAAATCAAGAAGTCTTTGAAAACAGCTCTCAGTGCAGAACCAAAGCACCCAGGTTCGTTAGCTTCCTCAAGCGTCCTTGCTTTCACTCTATTCATTTCTGGACAAAAAGAACAAGGTTAGGTCACCCATTATTACAAGTTCTCATTATTTATTTTGCTGCTCTCAACTGAGCTAACACAATAATGAAACTCTCATTATTTAGCACAGACAGCGGATCGGTCATTAAAAAGATACCTTTCGAGAAGATTCGCTCGTTCGGCCACTGGGAACGACGACCCTCAAAGGGCTGTTTTGTGGGCCTCGGATGAAATGGTTTGTGTGAATGGAGTCTTCTTAGGAAAAGAAAAGAGCCTCTTCGGCTGTTTGTTTTGGAATTTGTCTCATTGATCCAAGAGCGGCAACTAAAAGAGGAGGCCCGTATCGACAATAGCACTCAGGACAACATTACAGCGTCACATGGACGAGAACCATTCATGGTGGGTATTCATGATTTTATTCATGATAACTCGGTTTAGTAGAGTAACGAGACCAAATTGTGTATTTAAAACAATAATAAAACCCAAAGAACTCTGCAATTCTCGCATGTCGTCAAAATACTGCGGAAAATGAGAGTGGAAATCCCCTGACAGAACAAAACGCTAATTCCAAAAGTAAGACTGAAACTCATGAGGCTTTTTTTGACAATCATTTATTAAACAAACTGAAAAGTAATAAATAAAGATAAGTACTTAAAATGCATTAGAGACCAACATATCCATTTAGGCTCATATATAGGTTTTAAAAGAGATCCCAGCTACTTCACTACTGGAATACTGTGGGGAAAAACAAGAGTGATTTGTCTTTAATATCTTAAATTAATAGGGCTCAGTTATGAGCCTCATATACTGTTATTTGGCATTAGGCTAGA
This sequence comes from Labeo catla, assembly GCA_012976165.1. Classification (NCBI taxonomy): domain Eukaryota; kingdom Metazoa; phylum Chordata; class Actinopteri; order Cypriniformes; family Cyprinidae; genus Labeo; species Labeo catla. Next base: position 319,409 of record VONZ01000085.1, read on the forward strand.
AATGTTTACAGACATGCTTATTGGACACATCATAAAAGAAATGGGCTGTACTATAGTAAGATTTTAGTAGTAATTTTCAGATTAATTTTGGTCACTTGTTTTTCAAAGGTGGGGGAGAAAATCAAAATAAAGTAAAGGAAAAAACGTATAGCTGAGTGTAAGACTAAAACGGCCCTGCTGATGATTACCAAAAAATTGCGAATGTTTACAGCTAAAATAAACTCCCCTTTGCGTCCATCAATCTTCACAGCTTGATAATCAACAACAGAAAAAAAAAAACAGCTCTCAGAATTTGAATTCAGCATCTGCCACACTGTTAACAAGTACTGATTGTATAGTGTGCTTTTGATAATAACGAATGATGCTTTGCAATATAAATATCCCTGGAAGTCCACAACGTAGAAAAATTTGATTTCAGATTTAACTGATATTTGTTAAAAGCCAAGATTATGTCATATGTGGCTTTTTATTAGGGGCCCCAAGGGTAATAGATTTGTTCTATAATAAGAAAAGAAAAATCAGACAGGATCAATACATTCATTGTCTGCGTACCTTCCAAAAACTCAAAATGGAAGGTGAGAATAAGACTTTTACAGTAGGTTAACACTAAAAAAGACAAAAACTAAAACAAAAAATACTTCAGATATGCCTCTGTGTGCGGCTGTAGTGCCAAAAATCTCACAATATTAAAGTGGACCTCATTAAACGCGTAGACGGGTTTTTTTGTGATTAAGCCACGTGTTCTGCTTTGGCTCGTATCTCAGCATGTGTGCTTCCGATTTCCAGCAGGAAGTACTGTACACACTCACGGGGGAATACAAGCATACTTGGCACCTTCACATGAAACAAATCCAATCCTGTTACTTGATGCATTACAGAAAATCAATAGGCTCCATACAGAAACACGGAGCACGCTTACAGGATGCGTTTGATGTCACTGGACCCGAAATTCAAAGTGAAACATCCGACCGGTTAAATGACAGGGAAGGGTATCAGAAGAGCGGAGGCCACTGCTTTAGACAGTTTTTTGAGTTAGCTTTTATACTTGATCAAAATGCCCTTTTTAGATTTACCCACCAGCAGCAGGGGTCACTGGGAGCCTGCAGGCACTGATGTTAACACACGAACCGTCACTCTCACACGTGCACGCACACTTAAATTATCTTTCAGTCTTCGACAGTCAAACGAAACGCTCCTTGTGTCTTCAGTCCCTCTGAAATGGACAAATAAATACACCTTTAACGCATACTGTTCTCCTTGATCAGTCCCTTCACTACACTCTCCAAGCTTGACTAAAACACTGTTTCCTCTTCACGGATCAGCAATGAAATATTCCCCTAAAGCAGAACCCAGTTTCTACTTCAGAGACGTGAAACAACTTTAAAACACTATTAAAAACCGTCATTCTTATGAAATTCGTCTATCATAATTTTAAACTCTAAAAAATAAAAAGCAGTATGTCAACGACCATAGTGATGCCTCGCTTTCAACCCTCTGGTGGTTCAAAGATGTCCTCCCCTTTAAAATCAGCATTGTTTTGAGCTCTCCTTCGAACGCAGTCCTCCGTTCATTGATGCTTATGAATATTATGAATGAGTGACTTATTACTGTTGTTGTTGATGTATTGGTTAGGTTAAAATAATGTGTCAATGGAGGACGCCAGTCAGAGAAGAACCCGGCTGATATGGTTGCAGAAAAAGGGGAACATTTCAGGGCCTCACGCCGCACAGTTCAGTCAAACAAGCCATTCCTGATGCTATGCAGCCATCAGATACTGGTGGTAGAAGAGGCCGAAGAGAGAGGTGGAGAACAGGCATGCGGCAATCCACCAAGTGAAGAAGGACAGGAGCCCTCGAAATAGCAAGGGGGAGAAAACAGTCCTCAGCCCCCCGAGAGCAACCGATAGCTGGGCCACCGTTTGAGAGGCCTGCATCTCGTCTTGCCCCACCTCAGCGGGGCTCGAGTCCTCATTTGGTAGACACGGCAAATTCTCTTCGGGGTAAACCACCCACGAGTATCCACCTGGGGGTTAAAACAAGAGTCTGAAAAATTCAAGAAACCCTACCGGGCAATTTAGAATGTGTCGAGAAGAACCTTAATGCACTCACCTAATGTCTTTAGCAGCAAAGTAGTATGCAACAGCATCACCAGAGGTGCGACGTACTGAAGAGCTATTACACACAGGTAGTAAAAGACTCGGGCGACCTGTGTGAGGAAAAACAAATTTGCAGTTAAAACATTTAGGCAAATTTGGTTCAAAACAAGCAGCTTGGCAGGAGAGGAGCTCATCAAACAGACTTGCTGAAACCATCACTGGGAGCTTAAGTACAGAGGGAGGCTGCAAGCATATGATTCTGGAGCAGATGTAAGACCAGACACCCCTGCGACTCTACAGCCATTTGCGAGTCTCACTTATGGCTTGGAACATCAAACGGGCTCTTTTCCTCGGCTCCAGCTGTGGAGTGCTGTGGGTTTTGATCCTTGCGCTCCACTAAACTCAAATAGCCTCCTCATTTTAGAGCTTTGAGGGCAACAATGCCACGCAGTCCTTTTTCATACCGACATATTTCCACCTTTGAGGAATGTCGACACTGTAATGCAGGCCCCAAGAGTAGACGCCACAAGAGGGTCCCTGAGTGCATTTATTAACCAATACCAGATCAAACATCACAAGAACAACCTACTAAAGATGGGACACTTGGGATAGACGGGATACCGGACAAAATAAGAACACGGCTTTGCACTGCAATGATTTAACTGAATATTCCACATTGTTTATCTGTAAGAAGACGACTTAAAGAGGTCATGAACTGAGAAATCAAAATTCCCTTGATGTTTTGACATAAGAGGTCACTGTACTATAAAAACATCCTGTAAGTTTCAGAACTCAAAACTTTCTCATTAGTCTAAAAACAGCTTATATTGAAGCCAGTCTGCCAAAACGACAGCTTGTGAAATGTCCCACTCTATGATGTAATAGTGTGGCTAAACACCGCCTCCACAGATGATGATCAACGCCTGCTTCTACATCGCTGCTTGTTTAGCCCCGCCCACCGATTCGCACACATAGTGTACTTAACGAGAGGCGCACGCAGGTCTATGAAAGATGGCTCTGAAACGACAAGATGCTGTGCAGTGCCAAGTTGTGGAAAACACAGCCTTTGCATTGCATTCCTTCTGATCCCAATGTTAGAAAAGAGGGGATGAACTTCATTTTTAACAAAGTTCTAAATCGCATCAGTAAAAACTCAATCCTTTGTTCACTTAATTTTATCACAGATTCGTTTAAAACAATTCACAATTCCACGCATGATTTTCAGAAAGATTGAAACTAAAAGACGATGCTGTGCCGACTATATTGGATCTGACAGTAATGTTGCACCACAAAAGTGAGTCACTTTTGCTTACAGATTTATTACACATTATTATGCACTTTTGACCTAAATTGCGGTAGCGTCCATCTATGAGGAATGTAGGCTGTCATGTATACACAATTAGGGCTGCAACGATTCCTCGATTCTATTCGAGTATTTGATTAAAAAAAATCCACGATTGCATTTTGTTGAGCAATCAGGAAGTGGCGCATTCCACATATTAAACCCATTTAAAAATTATTATAAAGTATAATGCTATTAAGAATTTACAAACGCTACGATTCAATTAAATAAATGTATGCAATGCAGTGTTAAAATATGTGCTTTACTTACATGCGTGTAGGTTACGCATGTACATTTCAGACTGGCTCCATTCACAGTAAATGCAGCTACACAAACTGTTATCATTTACATGTGTGGAGCATCTCAAACTCCATCTCTGCATGTTGTTGAGAGTTTGGGTTTATTATAACGTTCATCTGGGAATGCAACATGTTATTTCATCAGATTTGTAAGGTAAATTATTTATAAACCTACGCAAACACAGGAGAATACATCATTATCTTTCTCAATATGCTAACTGTTCATCACGATTTCAAAATAAAAGTTTTAACCCTCACTCTGAGTTTACACGTTTTGATGTCCACATATTGAAGAAATTACAGTGGCTGTAGCTTTTCTTTAAAGAAATGGCCAAATATTAAAGATTAACTAGACATTTGAATTAAATGTTGTTGAGTCAATATTAAACGTGGATTAGATCACGCAGTAAAGTGTAAAAACGATTGTCAAGTGTAAAAACAAACTTCAACTTTTGTTGGAATTCAGAGAACAGTACAAAATAATAAAAAGGCAGTTCATGACCACTTTAACAAAAAGTGATAAAAGTCTACTCACCATCTTTTGGAGGTCCACTGTACTAATGCGTCCAGCTTCCTTCTTCATCTGCAAGATGCCCTTTTGGGCCAGGTTGAGGTAGGCCTGGAGATGATGCCGCATCATGGCTAGTCTCAGCACACACAGAAGCAGGATCACCCACAGACGCAAAGTGTCGTATGTCTTCTCAGACATTCTGAAAGCAGATGAACAGGAGTGACAAATCGAATCAGCCCAAACCTTGGAAATGTGACTTGAAGAGAATTACCAAAGCCTCACTTAAAAAAAAAAGACATCACTTTTCAGTCAACAGAAAATGGCCATTACTACCCATTTTATTACTGCAATGTGACGCATTTATGAGCAAAACAAATATACGGTGGGACTTGATTGATTGGATTGCGAAAAGTGGGCATTTCACACAAGAATGGAACCTAAATGAGAGTGTAGTGGATTTCCCGATGATTACTTTCCTCCTGAAATATCAGAAGCAACAATTTTTGAGGAGAATTTCAGACCAAGGCATGAAAGTTGAAGAACAAGTTCACCCAAATTTTCCGTTATTCTATTTTCTTTATTCCACTACCATTAACCAGCATTAAATTACTGTTGCAGAGGATAATTATTGGAAGTAGTTTAAAAAAAAAAAAAACTGCATTACCTACAACAGTTGGCAAATATGTATGAATCTGTATGATTTGACTCGCATTAAAACATAAGATATTTAGGGAAAAAAAGCATGAAAGTCTAACCCTCATCCTAACCCTCAGTAGGGCATAAGCATATAATACAAAAATGTATAAATGAGATTATATGAATTTGCCTTGAATTAGTCACCAATAAGTGTGTTAACACTATTTTCGCCCTTCACCGTATCAAACAGGGCCATTTCAGAGGCATTATTATAAATAATACTTTAATTACAAATGATTTTGATAAAATACATTTGAATACTGTGTACTGATGAATAATGTACAATAAGCCCAGGAACGTGTATTAAGCAAGTAATCAAGGCCAACTTTGTTTTCATGTTGACTTGAAAGTGAGTATGCTCAAGTGCACAGATGGTCTTGATGAACTTTAAAACTAATTTAATAACAATTCAACATAAACCAGTAATTGTAAAACATACAAAATACTCACAAAGGCACACTATCTTTCCCAAATGTGGGATTCGTTATGTAGTCCTTTGTTATGGGCTTCACCCATAGCAGTACCATGATTAAGGGGGCCAAAAAGTTGATATGTAGCAAGGTCCTGAAGGATGGGCACATAAAAACATCCAATTAGACATGGTAACACACAAGAGTCTCAATATCAGTAGAGCAGTAAACATCACCTATCATAAAGTGCCACTGCTTTAAATATACCATCTCAGCCGTACAACAAGCATAAATGTAATCCAGGCCTAAAAGAGGTCTGACTGTAAGCCCCATAGTGTCATGAGAGCAGGTATGGCGAACTGGCCACGCTGAAGAGGATTAGCTATGTGAGATGTGTATTGCCTAACTCCTCTTTTGTAATACAGTTACCCTAGAGCCCAACAGTGGCTGAAAATGTAGACCAGGTCCATCTGCTACCTTGCTGACAATATAGTCAGACACTGACGCTCAACATGAATTAACATGGAAATATTGGTAGTGGCTACAATATTTCAATACAAACTGGTTAAATTCATCTTAATGAAAATAAAGGATCCAGATCTGAATACATTCAAATGTAAGATCAAAGAAATGTTCAAAATTCAAACTACTAAAATGGCTACTAAAACTAATTGAGAATAAGATGTAATAAATTAAATTTTCTGAAACATTTACTGTGTGACTTTGCAGTTGTTTAGCGTGAGGGCATCCAGATGCATCTGGGCCAATCGCAGGCCGGGGAAGGTGAGAAAGGCTCCAATGAGAGCGCAGAGCAGTGCCAGGATCAGCTTAAAGGTCAGTTTGGATATGGGGCCCCTGTAGAGACAGAGGAAGAGAGTTCACCGCAGGGAAGCATAAACCATCACATACACGGATTAATCCTAACCCATGGAGACATGGTATACTCTATACTGTATACACACACACCCTCTGTACTGACAAAGGAGGCAGAGGTATAGCAGCCATAATACTTACTGAGACTCCAGGCCTTGGTTCTCTAGAAACTGCACGGCACTTTCAGAAAAATTTGCAAAGCCTATGAAAAGAGAAAAGGGAAGATAGAAACACTGTATATCAACAGAGAAGAAAATGGACATAGTTGGGGTGTGCAATAAATGTAATGTCTATGATAATATCATGATTATTTTTTAACAATGTGCAAGCTGACATCTTAAGCTGACACCTTAAGAGTGCATGCTTTCATTGTGTGACAGCCTGTTTTAATGCCACTGGAATACACCTGAAATTTGAGATATATGTGGCCATTTTCCCTCAGTCTTTTATTCTAATTGAATTTATTGAAGAATCTGACATAAAAGATGATGTATAGATTTTACAAGGTTATAGAAAAGGGGTGTCCACTCCAAACCTGTTACCGGAGGGCCACTGTTTTGCAGAGTGGGTTAGACAAAAAAATCTGTGTGACATTTTTTTTTTTTTAAATGGATTCTGGCGGTTTGATGGTTCATCACATTTTTTCCCCTCTGATTGTACTTTAACATGAATCAGAATGCATAAAACAACTGCGAAACAACTGCATTTTTATCACGATCCAAACAAACATGCTACATGTAGCATGAGCAGTCTTTTAACTAAATTAGAATGTATAATTTCAAAATCTGAAGGAAAAACAGAATGGTCTGACCTTAGCTTTAAGAAATTATGCTACATAAAACATGGCTGCATAAACAGCATAAACGTAAACAGCAGATGGGCTGAATGAGAATGTAAATTCACTCTCTGACAGCAGGTGGTGTTTATGGAACAGCAGCAATACAGCATTTCCTTACTGCTGTAAACAAAGCAGCACTGCACATTTAAATACTGCATTAATATGCATTATATGGAGGCAAGATGAAAAGAGATGCAGTTATTTAAACCCCCACCCCAAATTCAGTATTCACGATTTTCTTCATATTTTGCACATTACATTATTTTCTCCTTTTAGTGTTTGTCTTCTATTAACAGCCATTTACAGTTGGTTTATTATTTAAAAATTAGTTGTGTGCTATTAATGTTCTAAAAGTTTTTCAACCATGAGTCAGTAGTTAATGCACTTGGCCACTTGTATTGTGTGTGTAATTCAAACCGTTTACCGTTTGAACCGGTATATCGCCCAGCACTAGCTCCAACCCTAATTAAAGTAAGTAGAAACTTCCAAGCAAGTGTTGGACCTGTTTGGAGTTAAACTCTACAGGACAATAGTCCTCCAGGAGCTGGACTGGACACCCATATTGTAGAATACTGCTATTATATTATATATATATTATATTATAATATATACTGCCATTAATACTGCTATTAAAAGGTAAAAATCACTTAAAGGAAATCAGTTTAAGGCAAATATTGCCTCATTTTGAAAAGTTCATTTCTGTCACTGCTGTGAACTAATCACGGCACAAAATATGAAGAATATGACACTTTCTCAGATAGCATATGCACATCTGAAAGATGTCTGTTAAAGACAAAAACATCTTGCAGATGTAACTACAGACGTCAAATAGACGTCTCCATGATGTAAGTGTGCTATCAGGGTTGGGAGTCAATTGTCAAAGACCCAGAGGGCACACTCATATCCGCAAGATGTCTGTTAAAGATCACTTGATCTGGAAAGCATCTGCTGGGTACAAACATCTGACAGACGTCTGTAAGATGTCAGTTTTACATACAAATCATAAACATCTTAAAGACATCTAATAGACATCTATTTCACATCTGATAGAGAACATCCTATAGATATATTGCAGATGAGCAAAAACCTCTTGCAGATGTAACTGCAAACGTCAAATAGACGTCTCTGTGATGTACGTGTGCTATCAGGGGACTGAGCTAAACCCGCTAAGGTACCAGCACAAAAACATATTCAGCAAACTATTGACAAAATCAAAGAAAATCATATATTATTTTTTTGTCAAGTTTGCACACCCCTAGTCATAGTCAAGGTGTTCATTTTGGACCCCGGTTACAAGGTCTATGGTGAAAATGTCTATGGTGAGTAAGTAGAACAGAGTTCAGTTTTTAGAAATTGCCACATACTGCAGCCAAATGCATGGTTTAAATCATAATGCAAGAATAATAGTCTGACCCTCGCTAACAATAAGCGATGTGAGTGATTCAAATCAAAAGGATGAAAATGGTCTACAACATAAAAGCACGGTGACTGTCATGCACTGTCAAATAAGGTTTTACTTTAGCAGACGATTCTGTCAGAAATTTAACTAGGCAGCTAAAAGCTTTTCTTTTATTGTCTGCATGTGGCCACACATTCCGGGTGTTAAGCGACATCCCAAACAAAAATATGAGAAGCAAATATTTTTCCCAATGTTTTCTTATGAGACAGGCTGATGCTTGAAACTGTGAGTGATGCAGTTCAAACATGCAAGGGAAAACAGCCAATTATTTTTTTAAATAACCGAATGCAGCTGGTATTACATTTATATGTGTTAATTTTGGACTACAAAAGAAATCCACATTAGAACAAAATGGGCTATAATATAGTGTTAAAAGAAGAAAGAAAGCAATATGCATAAAACCAACTTGACACTACCATACCTGTCTCAAGGCCAAATTCCAGGTAGTTCTCTGTGACAATAAGGATAGCCATGGCTTTCACAAAGAAGAAAAAGGCAAAGGTGATGCAGAGGGAACGCTCACCGCCCTCCTCTAGTCTGAAGTAGTGAGCCGTGAGGGAGAAAAGGATCTTCCTGAGAGAAACCGAAGCTAAGGAACATTCACAAAAGACACTTTATACCAAAAACTGCTTTTCAGAAATATCAGATAAAGGCTGGAATTAATTATTTGACTAATTAAAGAAATATTTCTGGATATAATCATTTCTCGATTAACCGAACACACATTTTTCCTTCATTTTTACACACTGCCACATGTGGTTAATAGAGCCCAAGTTGGATTTTGACAGAATTGGGATGATCCTCATTGATTCTACATACAAAATCTGTGGTTGGATTCTAATCCAATCTTATTGAGGAGTATTCTGGCTTACAAGTCTCACATTTAGTGTCACAGCAGAAGAGAAATGCACTTAAAACACGCCTCATCAAACAGCGTCAAGGCTTATTTCCCTACGGTGAAAAATACCAAATTTGAAAAGCAAGAAAGGCGCCAAATGCAGACAGAAAACGCCTAGCTGCGCCTCTTTTTTTACGATGCCTATATGTGCCCATTTTGATTATACTGGTCTAGGGTCAATCATTCAACTTGTGGCTACGTGGTGCAAATCTGCAAGGCAAGCGGGCGGCCATCTGAGGAAATGTTTCAGTGACCATCACTTTGACAAGGCCATTTTCCCCACCACACACTCTCCACTGAGATCAGGAAAAATGGCTCCTTCCTGTCCACATTCAGCCATTTGCACACATATAGACCTATCATCATCGTCATCATCTTCATCACCCTACCAGGCACCTTCCTTCCTTCCTCTCTTTTTCCCAGGCAAATCAGTCCGGTGGGCCGTGAAAATTGGGCCTCCAATCTTCTGTGGCAGGCTGAGCTAGGTAAAGGGCAGTGGCGAGCGGAGGGAGATTGATCTTTGTGGACTGTGCCGGGGTTAATGTGTGTGATTTGGTGAGGCACTAGAAGGGGAAAGTAGCAGGTAAAAGGCAACAGGTGCAGCTTTCATCACTCATGGCTAGACTGTCCCTGCTCCGAGACTGTGAAAATTGAGCTTCTCCACAAGGGTTGTCTTTTATAAAGGATGTTTTAACATTTAGGGACTATGGACACGTTATTGAATAAAGAACTTAAGGTTCCTACTGTAATTCTGTTAAAATAACAAACAGCTCCTTATGTAAGTCACATCACGCACCGAGACACTGTATTACAGTTCTAAAAACAATACTAATGAAAAGAAAAACATTAATAATGGGAAGTTGACGTTCTAGAGGTCATCTATGCTATATCTAAGTATCTAAAATTTCTAATAATTCCATTACTACTAATGCCGTTTGCTAAGCTTCTCGATTTCTAAAACTCATATTTGTGATTAGCTATTTAAAAAAAAAAATAATAAAAACTATAAATTACAGTTCAGTGGCTAACAATATATTCACCCTAATAGCTGTGTAGAAACATGCTAAAAACAATCAACACATCTAAGCAACCACATAGCAACACCCTAGCAATAATCAAAAGCAGCTTATTGTTGAGTTAATATTTCCACAAATAATACAAGTAAAATTTCCTTCAAGAAATTCAGAGAATCATGATTCATGTTTACTACATTTTGACTACATAGCACATTTATGTATTTTAAAATATTATTTTAATTATTATTAATAAATTACATTACTTATATTTATATTATTTTTAAAGCTACAAGGTATGGAAGCCTGTTTTTGCCACTGAATAATAAAGCAAGAAAAGGTTATTTCAACTTTTTATCTCACTCATTTTATGATATAAACACAGAATTGCAAGATATAAACTCATAATTATTATTTTTTTCCTCAGAATTGCATGATTTAAACTCACAATTGAAAGAAATAAAGTCAAAATTACAAGATAACTCGCAATTCTGACTTTTTTCCCCTCACAGTTCTCACTTTTTCTCAGAATTGCATGATATAAACTTAAATTTACAAGAAATAAAGTCAGAATTACAAGATAAAAACTCACAATTCTGACTTTTTCTCTCAGAATAAGATATACTCACAATTGCGATTTATAAAGTCAGAATTGCAAGATATAAACTCACAATTATTACTTTTTTCCTCAGAATTTCATGATTTAAACTCACCATTGCAAGAAATAAAGTCAGAATTACAAGATAAAAACTCGCAATTCTGATCTTTTTCCCCACAATTCTGACTTTTTCTCAGAATTGCATGATATAAACTCACAATTGCAAGAAATAAAGTCAGAATTGCAAGATAAAAAATTTGTTCCTCACAATTGCATGATATAAACTGTTCCCAGAATTGCGAGTTTATATCTCACAATTCTGACGTTGCAACTCAATTGCAAGTTTATGTCTCAGATTTGCATGTTTGTCTCGCAATTCTGACTTTATTTCTCACAATTATGAGTTTATATCATGCAATTCTGAGGAAAAAAAAAAGTTGGAATTGCAATATATAAATTCACCATTGCGAGAAATAAAGTCAGAATTGCGAGATGTCTATGTACGTTTATTTCTCAAAATACTGAGTATATGTCTTGCAATTCTGACTTCATTTCTCAGAATTGCAAGTTTATATCTTATAAACTCGCAAAAATTTTTTATTCAGTGGCAGAAACAGGTTTCCATTAAAAGGTGGTTAAAACTACAAATAATTAGGATGATCAGGGCTCTATTTACATTTACACTAAGTTTGGGGTGTGTACATTTTTTTTCTTTCTTACTGACCCCGTATTAAATATAAATTTTAAATTCAAATATTTATAAACTATGCTAATAAAATTTTTTCACAAATTATTAGCAATGAAATATGAAAAAGGACAATAAATGCAAAAAAGGAGGAAAGAAAAAGCTCATCCAGTATTTTAAGCCAGAAAGGGATACATGACAAAGGCCAAGACCAGGAGGCTCCACACCACACTGATGTTCATCTCTCCACTGGGCTCCGCCACACAGAAGTACAGCTCAGTGATGAGATACACCACCGTGGCGGCCACCGTGAAGTCCACCAACCACTGGAATTCAGGAAAGTAATGCAGAGCTAGACCAAAAAAAAAAACAAAAAAAAAACAGACAAACAAAAAAAATAGAAGCTTTAGGAACCAGACTTACTAAGAAGATCCTTGAAGCTCAAGGATTCACCAGGTTTCATATAATAACAACAGGTGAGTTACCTAGTGTGTCCACTTCTGCAATGCATTTAGTCTCCAGCTGAAGGTCGATGTCTTTGGGAATAGTCATTGGCTTGTTCTCTAAGTGCCCATTGTACTTTCTGAGAAGCAAAACATGGACATGACACATACAATAATGAACAATGAAACACTGAAAGTAGGCTAAACTGAAATACACACACAAATCACCAAGGACATTTTGGGCCAAAAACTAAACTTGAGTGCTAGAGTGCTATTTTTCTCTGTTCACTTGCCAGTATGATTGCATAAATTGTATTAAAGATGCTTTTTATTTATGCTTTTGAATAAAACTGAATATAAAAAACACCACAGTTTTATTATTAGAAAGCACATTTTTCAAAGCACATTACTCTAAATATCTGGGCCAAACATAAATAAGAATAATTAGCATATTTTATTTTTATTCCCCAAAAAAAAAAAAACAAGTTCCAAATGATAACAGAATGCTATTCCAAGAACTAGCCGTTATCATCCTCTGCTGCCCAAATAAGACAGAATTTATTCAGGAGCATCTGGGCTACTTTATCCATTCATTTATGATGTTTCAGCACTCTTGTAAGTGCTTCAGTTGTGGGATGGTGGGGCTTCGCTGGCATTTAACCTCATCACACAACTCAATGCGTCACATGACTCATATCTCTTCTTGGCGGCGTGAATTCTGGTTGCTATGTGAAGTGGGATGTCATCATCAGGGTGAGAAGTTCAGACACTCCAAAAGACACTTTAGTTTTATTCATTTTGTAATACTCAGCTAACCTGTATAGGATGTCAGTTAAAGTTGATTTAACTAGTAAAATGGTTTCATGCTGTCATGTTGACTACCTGCTCTTCACTTCACAAAAATAGTTTATGTGATCTGTTGCAATACAAATTGATAACACTTTTTGTTACAAAAAGTTTAGTTTTTTTATACACACACACACACACACACACACACCTGTTGTGTTTACATGTTTATTTTTACATAGGCGTAATGGTTTTTATACTGTACAAACCGTATTTTCTATCGCCCTACACCTACCATACACCTAAACCTAGCCCTCACAGGAGACTGTGCACACTTTTACTTTCTCAAAAAAACTAATTCTGCATGATTTATAAGCTTGTTTCCTCATGGGGACCTCACAAATGTCCCCACAAGGTCAACATTTACTGGTATTACTATCCTTGTGGGGACATTTGGTCCCCATAACGTGATAAATACCAGGTGCACACACACACACACACACACACACACACACATGACTGAGTATCATCATACATACATACATACATCACAGAGTATCATCAAATTAAATGCAATACAATTCAATTTTTGGCGATTATGAATGCTCATATTTCTGACTACAAACTTAGTTCCACAGTGTTTGAACGGATTTCAAAACATAGTGTTTGAACGGAATTTTTAAACATTGTGGTTTCAAAACAAGTGATTAAAACATTAAAACGCAATCAGCAGCGAAAGAAAACATTTCGTTTTTTTCAGCTTTATAGGCCCTGAACGGTTAAATGCACACTTGTAGGTATCAAAATGTCTATCTTTGCAAGTATCCTTGTAAACACAGTAATTTAAGTCTTAAGTGAAAGCAAACAGTTGAGAAAGAAAATATCTGCAGGGCTCTACAGTGCGAGCATTTCAGTCGCATTTGTGACTGAAAATCACTGCATGCGACTATAAATAATACTAAAAAATATTTAGGAGCACCAGTGTGACTGACCCAATCAGCATATATACATTTGTGTTAAGGGGATTCCTTGAACACAATGTTAATCTGAATTCTTTAACTGCTCAAAAAAAAGCTATTTTGTTCAGTGCCAAGTTCTGCAAGCGCACAAATCCTCTCATTATAACAAACAGTAGTGTAGACACTATGTAAATAAGAGATTCACTGTGCAGTATAGAGCTTTGATTATATTACTTTGTGAGATTGCGATGAACTAAGGAGAATGCCTGCTTTTAATGATTATTAATGTTTGCAAATGTGATACAACAGTTCAATATAAAAGAAGTTAATATTAAGTAACTTACAGACTATAACACTATTGACTGATTTTGTTCCATTTCATCGAAAATAGTTTCAAACTGTCACAGCTGAGCATCTCTGAAAGCAAACACAGCAGTGTTTTGTTTATGAATAAATGTGTTTTTAAACGAATCTAGTAAGTCAGTAATTCATGATTACCAATTCATAAAGACAGTCACTTGCATCATTCCTTCGTTCGAACGAATAAAATGAATGAATGATTCAGTGATAAAATCAAATGACTTGCCACCACCTACTGGCAGTTTTAGTTTCATTTTTAGAGTATTATTTCAGTTATTTAAATTAGGGATGTTCATTTCGGTTATTTTTCCTAACCGACAGCCGGCGCTCGTTAACCGATTATTAACCGTTAACTGACAAGATTATTTTAAATTAGAATTTAATTATTTTAGAAAGGATAAGTGTCTGTTTCGATTATCTGTATGACTAGAAGAGTCGTTTCCACTGTTAGAAGAAGAAGAAGAAGAAAAAAAAGCAATTGCTCGTTTTTGAGCGTTGCTAACTTGACAACACTTTTCCATTATCATAATAAAATACAGTCAGCCAAACATATGGGGAAAAAAAAAACAAAACACACACTTCTTAATCGTTATCAACATACTGCCGTGATATTGTGCCAAACAATTTGTTTTTTGTGAATACTGGAATGCGAGTAAAGTAGAAAACCAGGTTTACATAATAAATAATATTTTGTCATTCAAACATTCAAATTTTGTCGAAAAATTTGATTTATTCGTAATGATGAATGAAAGCAAAGGAACAAAACGGAGAAGCAGGTATCAACGTGTGGGATCTGCAACTCTGTCCAAAGGACAGCAGATTTTTCGCAGTCCTAACTGAGGGCTCTGTCTCTATTGGAAACCAAACACCAGAGTTTGCACATTTTACCGGGGATTAGAGGAGCCCTCCTCGCTATTGAAAAAGAGCTAAATCCACACAACGTTCAAATCAAACATATTTCCACCCATCTCTAATGCTGTCTGCATGACAAAGAATAGAGAAATGAATGTCGGGCTCTGCTGGGAGCGGTGGGATATTGGAAAGGGGCACAGGCCTTAGCGTGAACGGGTCTAGTATGCAAGCTTTCTGCCCCGTGGCTCCAAGCCAGCTGAACCTGAGATTCTTGGACTTCTCCTCCGGGTCTCTGTTGTTTACATAGGTCAGCGTGCACAATGGTGTTCAGCACAAAAGCACTGTGGGCATGGTAGTCTCTCTGCACTGGATTGCGGCATACCTGCCTAACAAAATGGCCCAAGAGCTCCCTGCAGAGCAAAAATGGGCTTTTGTCTGAGAACAGGAGGTAGGTATAATAGAGCTGACTATCAAAACTAAGCTGCTAGATACAGGCTAGTCTACCTTTTCAGGGAATTAGCATTGTATGCATAGTCCGCTGCAGAATATGGGCAACAAAGCTGCTTGATTTTTACCACTCTGTTGTGGCCACAAAATGTTCTTTCATAACCAAAAGTCAAATGTGCACAGATTCAGAGAAAAGTGAAACGATGATGCTGTGTTGTACCTGTCCTTCTTGCTCTTGCCTCCTTTCTGCTGCTTTCCAGCTAATGTCCTCAGCTCGTCTTCTGTGGGGTGCTGGTACCAACGCAGACTAACAAGACAAGAAGAAGTATATCACCATCTCTGAAATACAAATAGCTCTTTCAAAACCTATATATACACATTCACTACCATTCAAGACTTTGGGGTCATAAAGATATTATCATAACTGATGTTCACCTAGGCTGCATTTATTTGATAAAAGGGTAGGTAAGATCAAACAGATTTGGAGATTTCCGTGTCGGAAGAAAATAAATTGTTGAATAAAGTCATTATTTTTGCTTTCTTTCCTCTCAAAAAGTATTCTCGTAGCTTCATAACATTACGGTTGAACCACTGATGTCACAAGGACTATTTTATCGATGTCCTTACTACATTTCTGGGCCTTGATCGTGGTAGTACCGTTGCTGTTTATACAGGGTCAGAAAGCTTTCAAAAATACCTTAATTTGTTCTTTGAAGATGAACTTTCAGTTTGGAGTAGTAGGGCTGGGCGATAATTCGATAACGATAATTTTCGCAATATAATTTTCCTCGATAAAACGATATGAAGAATTTTTATGTGCCAAAAGCGTAACGAAATAGCGCGACTCATTTGAATCGCGCCACACGGCGGTCGCGAGCGCGTCGCGACCGCGTCGCTTCCGTAATGAGTGTAGCTGCCGCGCGCCTACATCTGAAATAACGAACTTGAACGCGCAAAAGACGCGATATGTGAACGGCTCCGTCACGCGAGCACTAAGCAGCGCTGTGAGATCCAGTGTGAAACACTTGAATTCAGCGATGAACATAAATGACTCTGTGATTCAAACTAATTTAAAGCTGTGTGCAACGAGACAGTCAGAAGGATTTTCAATCTACACATCGCAATCATTTACCATGGATTTCCTGTAGTAACGCTCACTGCACCATGGTATTGTGGCAGCAATGTGGGATATTTACATTGAATTTCATTACAGGAGTAATGGTATATAATTATAGTATGTATGCATTTGTGATTAAGCTATAGCATGTGTGCATTTATACTGAATGTTTTTAGACTACCGTTTTTCATACAAATAGGCTAACTATAAAACCATGTAGTTATATTTTTACCATGGTATTGAGGTACCATTATGTGTGGTTTTAACTGTGTTTATCATGATTTGAAATGTATGCTTGCTACTATGGGAGACCAATGCTTGACCAAACCAAAAAATGACCAAACCAAAAAAAAAAAAAAAAACCTGCGTTGCTACAATTTTTACAGATGTTACTGATTGATAATGAACAAAAAAAATTACCTCTGCATCCTCAAGCTACTATCAAAAAGTAATATTATTATTATTATTATTATTATTAATATTTTATCAGACAACCCAAAACCTGTGTCTTGATTTGAAACAATATAACTCATTAAAACATGCAGAAATTATTTTTTCTATTTAGATATTTATTTTGTTAAAGAAAATGAATGGTCTGGTTTCTACAACTTTTACTTTGGAGCAAAAATCTGACTTTAAACTTGAAAGAAATAGAGATTTGACATTTATCGTGATAATTTTCGATATCGACTGATATGAAAAAAATTCAGCAGCATGAAGGAGAGTAATTATTGACAGAATTTTCAATTTTGGGTGAACTACCCTTATCTGTTATCATATACTCTCAGTCATTTAGTTTCATACCTGTATGACTGACTTTCTTTCTCAGAACAGATAGAAAAGATATTCTGTAGAAAGTTTATCCACAATGAAAGTCAATGGGGTCTACAACAACATGTGAGTCAACCTATTGGCTTTCACCGCATGGACCACTTTCATAATTCTTTTATGGTGCCTTTTTTGAACGTTGAAAGCTTCCGTCTGAATTCATTGCAACTGCATGGAAAAGAGCAACAACTGCAGCTTTCTGAATTTCTCCTTTTATGTTTCACAGCAGACAGAAGGTATGCGGGTGTGGAATGAGCGTAAATGACCACAGAATTTTTCGGTTTCATGTAAACCATTTCTTCAAATTACAAAGGTTGTTTGACGGTAATAAAATTAGCAGATCTTTGGTGGCGAACATTTACCACAACCCCTTCAACTTTGTTTAGAAACTGGCCTGTCATGAGCCCTGAGAGGGCTGTACTGCTTTCAGTTGTTTTTGCATGTTTACTTCCTAATGAAAACTTAATTATGAAAGTCTCCGGGGCAACACTTCAAGCCCTGCACTCGAGCCAGAGTTTTCCCAAACTATTTTTACAGCCAAAAACAAGCACAGATGAATTATTGAGCACATTTGGAAGAGCTGTTTACTCTAAACACATATGGCGCTAATTAAGGGGGGAAACAAGCGTGGCTTGTACTTTCGTTAGCGGTTCTCTTGGGTCGTAGAGCTTTTTGATGATACCCTTTGGTCTTACTGAAACACCATAATGATGCATTTTTGATGGGCCCTTAATATGAACAATAAAACAGGATATGCTGTGTGCGAAGCGAAGCGGGATCTGTGGTTTGTGTTGTTAAGGCTGCCTTGTAGATTAAGATGCCATTTTAGGCTGACCATCGAGAGGGACGCCAGAGCGGCACAGTGGGCCGTACTTCCTCATTACCTGCCACTGCAGAGGAGCCATCGTGCAAAGGAGTAGTGGGGTATGATCTTCTGAATCACGCTGGCCATTACCATGGTAACCACCAGCTGCACACTGATCACACCCTGAAGGGAAAGAGTGAAATATTAGAACACTTTCTGATCGCACCAGCAAGAACACAGAACAGCATTCAGACTAGTGAAAACCTAACCTCAACTGCCATTTTGGCAGGCCAGAATATATGATTTGGAAACCAAACTAGCTAAATTTTTAGGAAAAAAAAAATAGGAAAAATTTGCAGTCTTGCAAAATGAGCATAAGAGTACTCCAAATACTTCAAATTTTTCTCCATATACAGATTTCCACAGAGCAGTGAAAAAAAAAATGAATTGGGTGGTGCAAAGGTAGCAACCTTTGCAAATGATGTTGACTTCCCCACTCAATCACCTACTCTGTAATTGCCTTAAACACCCCAGCATCAAACTACTATCCCAGCTACAGCGTGGGAGGACCGCTGGCATCAATGGGCAATCTCACCATCCACGCGTGTAAGGCACAGTGTCCTGCCCCTGTGTCGAGGAGACGGTGATGTGCATTCAAATGATCGCTGATCCGCACAAATTGCTATGTGCCTAGCTAGCCATTTCAAAACTCGCACAAAAGAAATTTACATGCCAGCATGGCTGGCGTGTCACTCAGGAAGGGAGGAATCATGAATCAAATTGTACAGCAATTCAATCACAAGACCGAAAACTAGAAAATTATCAGAACTATTTTGTGATAATGTAATTTTGCAAGGTTGACTCTATGAATTCTGTTCCATGACTTTGGAGCCTAATTGTCAAGATATGTAGTGTATAATAGTCTCTTGTTCTTGAAAAATGTAGCACAGCTTATTTCCAAGCACAATGGAGCACCTCAGAAATAGACTAATAGAGCTACAGTTTTAAAAATGTATTTTTAATGTGATTATGTTAATATTACTACCATATTTAGTAAGTATATAAAATAAGTTGCACCTGACTAGAAGTCATACCAGGACAAATTGTAGATCTGACAGAAAAAACTAAAACAGATAAGTCGCATCTGTGTATAGGTTAGGCATCGGTGATAAACTGGTAGAAATTTGTCAACCAGTAGAGATTTTGGACTATCGTTTCTATCGCGGTAACACACTCACGTGACAGTGCTGTGCTACGTGATCACAAAAACTTAGCATCTGCACGTTTTTA
This sequence comes from Labeo catla, assembly GCA_012976165.1. Taxonomy (NCBI): domain Eukaryota; kingdom Metazoa; phylum Chordata; class Actinopteri; order Cypriniformes; family Cyprinidae; genus Labeo; species Labeo catla. Next base: position 339,013 of record VONZ01000085.1, read on the forward strand.
AGCACTTTAAAACAGTGACTTTTCCTCTGCGTCAGCGTAGCGCAATTTTGGAAAGTATCCGCTGGACGCAAACTGCGTACGCCGTTCTGTGTCAGCTGCACCACACGGATACGTTTTCTACATATATTTACACTTTGATTTGAATGAAAACAGCGTATCCGGCGTCCAGCGGATACTCTCCAAAATGGCGCTCTGCTGATGCAGAGTTGAATAAAATGGTTTTTTTTTTCGTACAAAAAGTTTTCTCGTCGCTTCATAAAATTCAGATTGAACCACTGATGGCAGATGGACTATTTTGACGATGTCTTTCGTACTTTTCTGGGTCTTGACAGTGATATTTACCTGACAGTCAATGGGACAGTCACAAGCCTCCCAGTTTTCATCCAAAATATCTTAAATTGTGTTCCAAAGACGAACTTTTACGGGTTTGGAATGACATGGGGGTAAGTAAAAAAAAACAACAACAAAAAAAAAAAAAACAACGTAAAAAAAGTGGTTTCAACTTAAGTAAAAGTAAGTGTTCGTGCTGCCTTAAAATCTTAAGTTTACTTAAATCCACATTTTCATGTTGTACAACTTAACATTTCAAGGCAGACTAAACTTAAAATTTTAAGGCAGCATGAACACTTACTTTAAGTTGAAACAACTTTTTTTTCTTTTTTTTCCTAGTGTATGGCATCAAAAATAAAGCCCTTTTTTAAAGCAAAAATATCTGATATTGTGATATATATCATTACCGTGAAATAAAATGGTCATAATGCCCACCCCTAGAATAGGTGACATTTTACTTTATACTTTAAGAAATAATGTATAATATCAGTAAATAAAATGCTTACAAACACTAAAAACTTATTGTATCTTATTGTATCTCTCACAACGGTATTCAGAGCAGAACAGGTATGAACAATCTGAGTATAAAACAAACATAAATTATAGTGGCATTCAATATAAACAACATTTATTATAAATAGCAAATTTATTTAAAACAAAACTGAAGCTGTGGAAATGCACTACAAAAATACTTCTCATAATAACTTTCATCTGGCACAAATCTAGACCTGACTGACGTGACCTGACGGCACGCTTGACGTTAATTGTATTATACAAATCACTTTGGAATACAAGTCACAGCACATTTCAAATGATAAAAAAGCAAATTATATTCCAAAAAAATATGCCAATTTAAGTACTTTTTTTTAAGATTTATTTTTTGGCATTTTTGCCTTTATTACGTCAGGACAGATCAGAACTGACAGGAAGCGAAGTGGGAGAGAGATGGGGGTGGGAAAGGTCCTCGAGTCAGGATTCGAACACAGGACACCCGGAGCGCAACGGCACTGTATGTACAATTTAAGTACTTTCAAGATTATTTGGCCCCCCTGAAAGTTTGGAGAGGCCCTGTAGTGGACCCCAACCCCTGACTGAAAACCTCTGCATTAAATGAATCAATTAAATTGATGTTTAATTAATTTTTTGCCCTATATCTTTGAAAAAGTTCGGTTAGACATGCTCACTGTATCTAAGATAAACAGTCTACTCTAAAAAGTACAGAAACGCCAATGAACTCAGTTCTTGAAAGGTAATAACCTTTGCAAATAGTCTTGACTTCCTCAGTCAACTACATTCTCTGTACTCATTTCAATGATACCAGCATCAAACTATTCATGTAATAGGATCAACAGCTGTGATATTTAAGCACGGCTGCCATTTAATTCACAGTGAAACACTGTGTTTCTCAGCATAGCTTTTACTATGAATAGCTCACTATGTGTGGTGCAGCGCTAATGCAAAGCTTGCCATGAAGACTGAAATGTTAGATTTCATTTATTTTATCCTGCTTTTCACCACTTAGACAAGCGCCAGTACCTGCATAGAGGCAGGCACACACAATGACACAAAAGCTATAATGTGGTGGTCTGAAACACATGAAAGCAGCCGCATGATTCTTTTCACTGCTGGTTATAGGCATCTGTGAGAGAACACAAGCTGATGCCAGACTACAATGTTTCCCTCACTTTACCTGAAACAGACAGGCATCCCATTGCCATGGGAACTATACGGCCCATAAGAATGAATGTGAGACTGCCAAGAAAAGTGCTATTAAGTTGAAGCAATGAATGTTATTCTTGGTGGGCTGCAATGAAGTGTACATTTTAATATGCCATTTTATCTAAAGACACAGTAACATGATAAAAAACATTTATTAAGACATCAATATCATCTTATTTAGTGTTTATTTAGATCATTTCTGTAGTTTGTTTTTATTTGTTGTATTAATTTAGCATTTAGATGTAATTGGCTTATTTAGAAAACATTGTTGTACTAGTTTTCATACTAATTTTCTACTATTTTCTTTTACTAGTAATTGAGCTAAAACAGTAACATCATTATAAACTATGTCACTTCTCGCTTGCATAGGAAGACTTTGACGCTGAGTGCGAAGAATGAGAGATTTTAAGTATGAGGGATTTATAGTGCGGTTCCTGAAGGTAGAATGGTAAAACTTAATGTCCATCCAACTATCAATGTTGGGATGGGACAGTTTCCAAGCAACTTCCCTTTAGTTGACTCAAACCATCAGAAAAGTGTCACACCCTGGACATTCTCCTTAAAAGTGTGACATAAAAAAATGGGCCGCCTCCCTTGCTGGGGAAGTTTGATCCTTCAGTGTAAGTCACCATGAGAGGTTGGGGCAGGAGAGGTAATTGAAGCAGCATGGGCCACTTATCTGCCTCACTGGCAGTGACCTGGACAGCACAGGGGCCAAATGAGCTCTGAAGGGGGCCACTGAAGATAACCAGCAGGTCTGGAAGCTCAGTCACCATATGAGATAATGGCCAGGAGGAGAGTTGCTCTGGTAAAGTATGGATTTTGAGCTCTTCAAAAACAGCCTGTGGCGTCGCGTCAAAATTCGAGATTCTGCAATTAATTTTCTTCCATTACTCAAGTTTGCACTAATATGTTGTAGATTATAATTTAGCCAGGCACAAAGATTAATGCTAGTGTGAAAAGAAACTGGCATCAATCTAAAACTGATATAACAGCGTTATTATTACTAAATGGCATATTAATTACATGACCTTATCACCACGTACATTATATTAGCTGCATTATAATGTAGCGCCAGTTCTGCTGAGAGTTAAACATTAATGAAGTGCTTACAGAAGTTTCCTTCAGATTAAGTTTTAGTCCCAACAGGGCTTGTCCCAATACACACACTTGCAGTTTTGGTCACTTGAGAACATGTGTGACAGGAAAAAAGTGCAAGAAAGTGTCAGCTCTGAGTCTCATCTCAACATGTATCGTGTTCAGGAACTCCTATTCGGGATTTCAAGTAAAATTTTCCCACTGATATTGTCAGCAAATCATTTTGTTGGTGCAGAGATTTGTGTATGGGTATTTTGTAAAACATTTCCAACAGGTTTTAACACTTAATTAGAAGCACCACAATTGAATTATATCACCTGTTACATAGGAACTACTAAACAGACATTTAGAAGTTTATTTTAAAGTGTAAAGTATTGAAAATTAATATTTCTAGATGCATAATGTTTGACAAACTTACAATATCAGTAACTGACTGCTCTACACAAACTTACAGTTTTCATGCCTACTTGAACAACTGGGCCAAATACAGGAAATATATCATGCAAGTAGTCAAGATTTCAAGTGCAAAGACCGTGAATGTGGGTATTGGGACAGGCCCACAGTTCACATCTATAACTAAGCAGTGACAGGTTATGAACTAAAACAGGAAAGTTCACATTTAAACGAATAGTTCACCTCAAAATGATCATTCTGTCATAATTTAGTCACACACGTCATTCCAAAACCGTATGGACTTTCTTTCATCTGTGGAACATAAAATGACATGTTATGCATAATGTTTGTGATAACCTCCATTCATTTTCATATCACCTTTTCCATGCAAGCAAAGTTAATGGTGAGTAAAGCATAACATCCTTTAATGTATAGAAATACATTTTAAACTGGTTTGCAACTACTGGAGGCTGAGGAAATAATAACAAAATGTTCATTTTGGGTGGACTATCTCTTTAAGATACACGTAATCCTTAACGGTTCTAAGGGGAAAGAGATCTCCTGATGCCCTTCCATGATGTCATCCAGTGGAGGGCATTCTGAGGTCAAAAGCTTACCTGTACCAGGTGAGGCACACCCCACTACTAGCAAAACCATCATCTGATGTTCGTCAATCCAAGCATTTACAGCTATCATTAAAATGACAGTGCATTATATCATTCTTAATATCTGTTTAACAACACACGCGTACATTTACATCCTAAGAATGCAACAGACTCAACCCTAACAGGTCAAAGAAATGAGTCAGATCTAGAAGCATGACTGAAAGCATCTAACATCATAATGAATAAATAAATAAAACACCCTCTCTATATACACCTAGTATGTATTAACGAAAGCCTAACAGTAATAGTCCATTGATGCTGTGATCACTTACCATATTGATGTTGCAGTGCTGTGATAGATCTCAAAGCCGGCTGACACTCTGAGCACCCCTAAGCGGAGATCCAGCAGCACGGAGCACATAAGCCTGTCTTACGGTGCTGTTATTTGAGAGTACTGTGTTGACAGGTAAAATGAAGACCTAAACAAACATCCCACTGATCGAGAAGCGGCTCCACTGTGTTTTCAACTGCAATAGAGGTCACGCTTAGACTCTCGGTACTGAGCTGCCTAAGACAGCCTGTACACTTTAATGACCGCAAGAGCTCCATAATAATAAAGAATTGTGCCACAGTAATATTTCGGATTGATTAAGTACATACATCTTCTAACAAAATATATGAGTAAGTACATTTAGTACAATGAGAACATTGTATTAGTCACATTTTTAAAACAGGCACTTCTTTGGGCGACATGAGGATCTTGAAGGACCCCCTTCACCGGAAGTAGTGAAAGGAGCACATGTGACGTTTTCCTACCGGTGTTGTTAACCCTGCATAGGACTAAGGACTGTCAATGGAAATTTATTAATAAAGTACTCAAATTTGTCGTCCTAATAAGAGTAATCAGCGGGTACACTGATGTAATTGGAAATTAATTGATAAAGCACTTTGGAGACTTTGCTGGGAAAAAAATGAGTTATTTATATATATATATATATATATATATATATATATATATATATTTTTTTTTTTTTTTTTAACTATGTTTAACCTCAGCCTTTTCTGACTTTTTCTTGTGTTTATTATTGTATTGTATGACATTATTATGCTCTGCATATGTAAAGAGCATAGGATTGAGTCACTTTTGATTAATAATATGAAAAAGAGCATTTTGGTGCAACTGAACTGTTTTGCATTGCCAAATATAGGCTATTATTTATAAATGTAAAGTAGTAACTAGTAACTAAACTAGTTTTCAAAAAGATGTTGAGATTGACATTCTCTTATCCAAAAAAAAAGCTAGTAAAACTTAAACTGTGGGCTCAAACTTTTATACACTTTTGTGTAACTGATGTAGTTAATGTTATTGTGATTGAAATATTTATTTATTCATTCATTCTTGATATGGTTTATTTTACTTCAGACTTATTTAAAATTACTTGCTCTTCCCCTATGTACTGTATTTAGTCTCTAGTATAGGTACTTATCTTGGGATTTAATAACATCTTCCTTTTTGTGAATTGTTTTCTATAGAAATATAAGTAAAAGGCAAATACTGTTTAAAAGCATCACAGCATGCAGCTCTTGTGATCTGAGGGTGAACAGGGCTTTAATCTATTTTCCAATGCTATTAACTAGTCTTGAGTTGTTTAACATTTAATAGATTTAGAAAAAACTAATAAAGAATGAGTAGGTGTGTCCACACTATTGAGCGGTATAGTGTAAATAGGAGTGGGTCATGTATGAATTTACCCTCGCTCCCCTATGTCATTATCACTGTGTACAGTAAACATCTTATCCTGTATTTACAAAAGACCTTTGTATGCACTTGTCTAACTGATGTCTTTAACCGTCAAGTAAAAATGGAACAAATTGTGATGTGGTCTTATGTTTGCCTTTATTTTATTATTTTATTTTCTAACACACTTACATGTTTTATTGCACTTTTCTGGTTGCTTTGTCTTCCCAGGGCAGTCTCATGTCAAAAGCTTACCTGCACCAGGTGAGGCACATCCCACTATTAGCAAAACCATCATCTGATGTTCCTCAATCCAAACATTTATATCATTAAAATGACATTAAATTATATAATTCTTAATGTCTGTTTTAAAAAAAACATGCTTACATTTACACCCATTGAATGCAATGGACTCAATCCTAATAGCTAAAGAAATGACTCAGATCTATAAGCATGACTGCAGTCAGCTAACATCAGAACGAATTTATTAATAAAATATTCTATCGTTATATACCTAATAATATGCATTGACTGTAGCTTATGTAATTATTTGTAGCTTTTAAAACATGATTGTAATTTTCCTACAGATCAAATCACATTTCAATGCATTTATTTAATAGCTATGCTCCTATTAGTCTTCATTAGTTTGGAACTACTAGAAAAAAATAAGAATTCTAGAAAGCGATGTTCAGTAAAATACTAAGATGCTGTGTAAACAGCAACACACATTAAACCAGTGGAGCGAGGGACTCATATGCAACTATTACAGAAGGTTCAAACACTCACTGATCCTTCAGAAGGAAAAACGATGCATTAAGCTTTTTGAAAATGAAGATCAGGGTAAATTGAAGTTATTTTGTCCTCTGGGAAACATGTCTGTAGCTTCTGAAGGGCAGTACTAAATATATATATATATATATATATATTAGATATTTAGGCAAAATAAGGAAAATGTATCTTCATGCTGTTCAAAAGTTTTCACCCCCCGGTCTTAATGCATTGTGTTTCTTTCTGGAGCATCAATGAGCGTTTGAACCTTCTGTAATAGTTGCATATGAGTCAAAATCATACAGTCATTGTTGGAAAGGGTTCAAATACACAAAAATGCTGAAAAACCAAAGAATTTGTGAAGCATTTTTCTGAAGAACAGCGGGCAGTTTAACTGTTCAGGACAAACAAGGGACTCATGAAAAACAACTATCACTAGACAAGAAACACAGATGTGGATTATTCAGGTAACAACACAGTATTAAGAATCAAGTGTATGTAAACTTTTGAACAGGTTCATTTTTATAAATTCACTTATTATTTTCTCCTGTCAACTATATGTAAACATTTTTTATGTGAAACATCTTATTCAGATCAGTACTAAATAAATAAAAAATAGCATGCATTTTGTATGATCCCTCTTATTTTGGTAAAATAATTAACATTTTGCAGATTTCTGCAAGGTTTATCTGAATATTCATATTCATCTGGAAAGCAAACAAATATTTCATATTGAAATAATGCCCTACCATGGGTGGATGACTATGAATTTTGAACAGACTTAATGTCTTGATAACTCATAAAAGCAAACAGATTTTTTTTTTAATAGTGTTAATCAGTTTTGTTAAATTACACATACTACTTAATTTACACAGTGGTAGTCACTGTGTATTCAAAGTACACATTTTCAGATACCTTATTTGTATTACTTTTCGCATTTAATTTAATTGAAATCAGACTATGGATCCACAGAGCGCCTATTTTGTGCAAGAGCTGCCTCCTTCTCTCCAGTGCCGTCATGCTGACAACATCACAACATTCGCACTTATAATTAAGTACATATTTTTTCCTTTTGAGAATATAAAATTTCCTTACAACAGTATCTGGATTTCTCAAATATATCTGTTTAGGAACATGCCAAATACTACATAGGATAAAACCTAATGTCAATGAAACAAAAACCATTATGATAATTGAAACACACAAGCGGTGTTAATAAATGAATCCCTCTCTTTTTTATTTGTACAGTGTGGTGGTGAATTGCCTTCATTACTATCCCTGCTGCATGTTTTATTTTTGGATGAAATACCATATCTGGGTCATGAGAGATCACAGTCAACTTTCACAGGCATTTCTGCGTTTTATCCAAGCTTTCTCCTTGGTGTCTGCTCGCTATTCAACTCCCTTGCTCTGCAATACACACTATGACAATACTACAGCCTAGCTTTTGAATATCCAGTCAAACAACCTTATTTCAAGATGCCATTCATTATTTTTCATGCTAATTTTTTTTTTACAAAATCTGGAAACAGAGCAAAATTACAGCTTTTATTAATTAAACATGATTTGAAATGTGCCAGGATTCCCAGCTGCTCTGGCCTTGAGAAACAGAGAGAGACATAGTTCTGCTGCAGAAGCACAGCTGAATTTTACAATTTTATTTTAATACAACTGAATGACTTCCGTGTTTGCTTTGGTTTTCCTGCTTTCTGTTCAACATCATAATTTGCTCTATTTGCCACTTATTGTTATTATTACTATTTTAAATCCTAAGATGTAGACCTATTCATATCTGCTTTTACTATATACAGCATTCATTTTTCTTTTCTATTGTTTAAAGAAATGCAAGAGTGGCATTTATATGCCACTGTGATATCCAGTCCACTTAGAAGCATCATACTCGTTCTATCAAATGTCATGCGATTTTTCTAGAGACATAATGTTATTTAAAGGAATTACACTGGAGGTGCTTTTGTTGCATGTATACACTTCTCTCAATGTAAATGTCACCTCCATGCATTGTTGACATTAGACCCCGGTCGCAAGCCCCAAACATCCTTTGCAGGAACGAGATGGAATACCGTGCACATGAATATTATACATTTGTTAGTCAAACCACAGGCAAAACGTGAATATTGTGTCATGTTCTCAGGAGAAACTTATTAGATCCTAAACACATGAAAGCTCATCTCTCATCAAAGGTTTGTAATACTGCATGCAAATCAAAGTATTTCGCACAGGCAGCGGTGCAACGGGATTCACGACTATAGAATAGTCTTTCATTACCTATAGTGTCCTCTGAGTGAGGCCTTTTGAATAGACGCCAAGCAGCTCTGAAAGAGGGCTGGATCGTCTCTGAGAGGGCCGCTTTGTGGGTCCATTGGGTCAGACAGATCTCCCGCTGTGAACTCCCACACCTTACAATCCATCTCTCCCTGATGGTCCCCACTCTGTTGTCTCAGAGAAGTGCCTACCTAATGGCCAGAGCCCCTTAAGCCCAGAGCCGCTCAACTAAATCGAGCTAGATCTCATTTTTTAACCAGCATTCTTACATAGAATGACAAACAAAGCGAATATAGTACAATTTCAGATGGCCGTTCCTAGAAATCAAGTCTAAGGCATCCTGACCGAACGGCCTGCTGTGGTTATATGCATAATAAGAATAGATTCTGCCACAGCTCTGCAATCCACAAATGTGATAATTAAAAGAGAGGGGAGGGCGGGCTTTCCAGAAAAGAGAGAGAGAGCGAGAGAGAGAGAGAATTCTCTTCATCAAGTAATTAGCCAGGCTTTCATACGGAGCCGCTCGGCATCCTTATTATTTCGCGTCGGGTTGATGATGGACTTACAGGGAATCGCGGACACACGTACCTGATGTGGCACGTCTGAAAAACAGTAAGATCGTGGGATGAAAGCTGTCTGGACGCACCATATTCATGTGCCGTTATTTGCATGTCCGACCGGGTCCGCCCTTCTGTCAAGGTTGCATTGTGTATCTTCTATAGAGCAGTCAGATTCATCTTTTTATTTTACGCCACCACTTGCGGTACTAGAGAATAATATGCACTGACATGTTTTTTATTCACGTTGTATTCATGTTATTTCAGGTTTTTAAAAGCCAATATAAGTGTCAATCTGTCTGTACAGGCCGCTTCTCTGGGTGAATGCTTTTCTTAGGAGTTTCTTGAAATGAAATGTAAAAGCGTAAATTAGCATTTTTGATCATTTGATGCAGTTGACTGCTTGCATGGTTGCTGAAATTATTTGACAAAAGACTAATTATTTACTTAATGTAAACAAATGTAGACTAAGACTGTTTTTAAAGCCAATAGAGCTGCTGAAGTCTGTAAAGACACTAACTAAAAACACATGTTTTGGTGATAAAGAGTTTGACCTTTAGGTTAAGGGTGTTTGGCCAGCATTTGACCTTGACCTCTAGGCATGTTATCTGCTGACCTCTTCTTGTTAAAGTCATATTGATTACCGATCCCCAGAGACAAAAGCTCACTGACCGCCCGTTTCACTCCTTTTAGTCTCATTTATTTTTACTGAAAATCTTTGTAAAAATATGCAATTTTCAAGTGCTTCGCACAATGTGTCCTTTCGTCCATATTTATTGTCGTCTGTCTGTCACTGAAATAAATAAAAATATTCATAACAAAAAACTCAAACTTTGTCATGTAGATTATTAAATATATATTTTTACAACATTATGAGTATTTCCTATTCTGAGTTTAATTTATTTACTAATTTATTTTTGTCACACTTTATAAACATTACTTCTACAGCATTTATTATTCTTAGTTAATATTAATTTCAACATTTATTAATGCATTATTAAAATCACAAGTTGTGTTTGTTAACATTAGTTCATGCACTGTGAATTAACATAAACTAACAATGAACAACTGTATTTTTATTAACTAATGTTAACAAAGATTAATAAATAGTGTAATAAATGTATAGTTCATTGTTTGTTCATAGTTAATGCATTAATGCAAGTGTTACCATTTTTTTACTTCCAAAAATACACGGGCATGTTTTCTTTATTTATATATTTCATTAGGTATATGTATGCATTATTTGCAATTACATAATGCATATGATCATTTATTTTTATATATCATTTTTAATACATTGACATGGAAAGTGTCTTGAGATATGCAAATACTTTGAATTGCTTACAGCACAATAATAATAATAAAATTAAAATTTTCTTCCTTTAAACTAACTTAAAAATAAAAAATGTCTAAATTTTCACAGCAAAAATTTCCAAATCTTCAAAAAGCTTTATTTACACTCTACCTTTATTTTGTCTTTCTACAAATTAGTACATTGTTATCATATTTGCTATAATGCAAACTCATTCAGGTTCAAATTGAAACAAAATATAAATATGAAAATAAAACATAATCTGTTAAAATTGACCCGATCATGTTATTCTTTTACCTGATACGGTGCTTTTTAATCAGGTGTTTTGTAAAACAAATTCAAGTTCATTAAAATGGAGATTTATAATTTTACACTATATAACTTATGAAAGATTTATCAGAATTCACATATCTTGCTATACATTACATTGCTTGCTGCTTCTTCATGCTCACGCAGTCCAGCAGCCCCTCGAGTGCGTCTCAGTGAAAAAAAATGTTTCAGAGCACTGACCACGCAATGCGGTGGCACTCCCAGGAACAACAACCAGCCGCCGGTGAAGTTCTCAAGGAATAGTCTGTGTCTGGCCATGAAGTGGGGGCTGGAGCGTTAGCATAACAAAGGCCCTAGAGCATGTGAACTTGAGGAACCTTTCGACCCTGCAGCTCGATGTTTGAATGGCGCTAGGGCCTCCTCATAGAGCTCCTCCACCACTCTACTATTCGTGGCTAAATTGTTAATCAGGGTAATTTAATAAACTTTTCAATATGCCTCCATCTCTCATCAGGAGAGGCATTCACAGCCTCTGGTCTTCTTTCACACACACACACACACACACACACAAAGCTTGCTCTCTTTTTATTTAGTTGGTTCAGATAAGCAGCTGTTGCTCAGTGCAAATGAAACACTAGAAGTGTGTGTTTGGTGGCAGTGTAGTACCTCTGTACATCAGTGGCATAAATAACATCACAATCAATCACTTATGGCCATTATGGCACAGGGAAATTAATCAGGAATATCAAAGTGCAATGCATTTTATTTTGTTGCTATTTACTCTAAAAAAAAATTGAATGATGCATTGTTGCTAATGTATTTTTTTTGCCTTTCTCTCTTTCACTAAGGAAAATGTATAAGATGACAGCTTTTGCAAAACAATTCAACACAAGTCTGACATCTGTGTTAACCATCGGCAATGATTCCCGCTCTCTATCATGCTATAGCTGTATGAATGTCCTCTAAACCTTAGCTCATTTTGATAACATCTCAATCCTTGTCATTTTCTCTTACACATTTTGAGACCCTTAATAATATGTTAGCTTAAATGCTAGTGATGTCATGTTTAGGTGTGTTTGTCATGGCAGGGTGATGTCAGTGCAGTGATGGTGTGTGTGTGTGTGACTCAGAGCGTAGGCTGCAGTATATGAGTAACAGTGAAGGTCCAGCTCTGTCTTCAGACCCCATAAATCCAGTGTGACTCAAACCTCCAAATGAATCCAGGTTAAATAGTATATGTGTGCGTGCACATGAATGTGAGGCTGTCTTTAGGACAGCACTTTCAGATTTGTAAAGAGCCTGTGTGCAAGTGGAGACCTCTAGGGTTCAGTAACTCAGCTTCTATGACAAAAATGCAAGGCCACATCCATCTGTAAAGATGTATACACATTTATGTATTTAGCAGATATGTTCCTGCCAAAGTCAGCTGCAAAATAAATAAAAATAAATAAATAATTCAGATAATATACCATTATAAAATGCAAACCTCTATCTATAACCATTCACAGTAATATGCATATATACTCTCTACCTCTCTGGCCTTCGGCTTCTCCACATATATACAATTTTTTATGTTTTTAAAATCAATTTAATATATAATTCTGTACATATTTATTGTTTTTTCAAATATAATCATATACGCATGTTTTAATGTATAAAAATATGAATGATTTGATAGATTTCCTCACACAAATGACTGGTTTGTTTGTCTCTTGAACATTTCTAGGGCCCTATAAACAGACGGAATCACAGAATTTACTGTAACGTGGAATGTCATGGAATTTGCCAAATTTTGGATGGATAAATCAAAAGTATGTCAGTACACTTCAATCAAAATGTGATATGGAGTAGCGTTTGTGAACATCAAGCTACAATAATACTATTTAAATATGAATCCTGCATGTTCTGCATGTGTCTGTGTGAATGATCATATAGAGCGTTTTCACAACACATCATCAATCAGCTATACTGGCGGCACTGAATGTAAACAATGCCACTGAACTCGCACATTTTGCTGATTATTGCTGCTGAAAATGGTCAATCATTTTCATGCTTTGGGCTGTACTAAGTGGTCGGACTGGGAAAAACATTTGGAGTACTATAAACTCCCAAAAGTTATAACAAATCAAGGAGAAGAGTGCAAAAACTGTCTGAGGAACAAAAGCGTTTGTGGTTGGCTAAACTGAACTTGGATTTCCAGGGCAAGAATCTTGACAACATTAATGTTTTGTTCTTATTTCCGGTCAGGTAAGTGAAATATTAGGCTAATATCTTAATTAATACTGCTCGTACATATCTTTACCACCTATTAACTTTAGTTTGTCAAACTACTGCGCCCTTTTTTGCTTACTAAGTCCTTCTTTATATGTTTTAGCAGCTTCCACATGTTTTTTCCATGGTTTAGACAGCATAAATTAGCAGAACAACATATTCAGTAGTACATTATCCGTACCGTGCAATGCATGCTGTTGTTCACATCCAAGTTTTTCCAATATGGCATCCGGCACATCCGGGTAACTGACCAACCGTGACGTAAGTGCAAATCCTCTATCGTACAAACAGAAACTTAAAGGTCTTCACAGCAACCTGTCAAAATAAAGGTCCGGTTTAATGAAACCATTAAAATGGAATCCAGAAAATGAATGGAATTAAAAAACTCAGAATTTGGTAAAACAAAACTGAATTTGAGAGAAACAAAACAAAACAAAACAAAAAAAACATTTCATAGGGCCTAAAAAATGCATTTTTTAATAAACTTTTAAGAAATTGCTGTTAAATTGTGTAAGTTTCATGATTTCAATTATTTAGACGTGTTTTTGATTAATAACATTTAATTTAACCATTAAAACAGTCTAGAAAAATTTAAATGGAAAAAAAAACAGAATCTAGAAAAATTCTAACAGAAAAAAACGTATTTTGGAAAAAAATAAAACAGAATTTGGGAAAGAATAAAACGGATTTCATAGGGACCTACATTTTATTGATTCTTCATTGTGTTATTATTTCTATATAGTATTTTCTGTGCAAAATATTATTGTTAAATACAAAAAAACATTCTTTACATTATTCATTTTAAACTATATTCCAGCACAAAAACACTTTATAGGGTTCTATTAAAAGGCATCTCCAAAACTGGAAAAACACAACATATTTTCGTGATATTTATAAGGTAGAAGCTGGCTGAAATTTGCACAATGCTTCAGGCGATGCAGACATGCATGGAGAGGATGGAGGGCTATGCTATATATACACACAGAGATATCCCACACATGCAGACAGATATTCTCATGGTCTAAAGGTAATTTGCATCAGAGTTAGCCATGGTAAGGCCTCTCTGCCACATATGAATACAGCCATAGTGGAACAGGGATGGCAGACACTCCCTCATGGGTGATACATAAAGGACGTGTGTGAACTGCAGGTGCCTGTTGCCAAAGAACATCATGTCGTCTACTGAATGCCATTGTTTGTTATTAAATACAATTATTTCGCAGGAGATAAAGTTTGATATAAGGTATTGTCCTGTATTTGCAGATGATTATTTATACATTTATTTATTTTAATTTTATATTACATTTGATTTTTTAATTACTTTTAAATTATTATTATTATTATTATTATGTTTTGTATGAAGTGATATTTAACTGTGAAATGTCCCACATGGCCAAAACTTTTCTGTCTCTGAGATTTTTGTTTGTTTGTTTTTTGATGGGGATACATGTCTGAAGTTCAAGTTGAAGGCGTCAGTGAGTTTAGCCGGCAACATTTGGTGTCTGACTAGACAAGTAGTGAAAGGCTATGGAAACAAATGAAGGATGGGTCTCTAAGGACCTCCACCATGGTCTGAGCACTGGGTGAGGGGACTTTGTCTAGACCAAACCTCCTTTGTGAGTCCCCTGTGATCCCTATGTCCTGTCTGAATGGACGAACTTGACCCTAGGACACAGACTCGTGACAGAGATTCAGAATCAACATTTTAATTTATTTGTAAATATTTGTAAACTCAACACCTGAAAATCACAATCTCAGGTTTGTAAGATTTTAGAGATGAGTTAAGATTAGTCTCAGATTTATAGAAGAATGAGTTTCTGGAGTATGCGAGATGTCATTTGTTCTTTGCATATTAATGTTTGCATCTCATGAATAGAATCAAATAGCTGTTAAATTCAGCGAGACAGCGATAGTCTGCAGTCTGGCTGATCCATGGTCATAAGCCCATTGGATAATAGACATAGACACTCATGGATAAGTTTGGAGTGGCTTCAGTGAGAGAGGGTTTTAGGAACCATGTATTATTTTGGACTGCAATTATACATGTATGAATGATGAATTAAATTTTGATGATTTTCAATTCTCTGATGGGTTTTAAGGACAGCGATTTTAATCGTAATACGAGATTGGGCATTTTTTCTCATACAAAAGCTAATTAACAAACGTCTCAGACATGTGATGTTTTTCTTGTGCGGAAATATGAGAGCAACTGATGAAGATAATTTTTTTTTTTGTCTTTTTTTGTCTTTTACCATGCCAGTTAGATTGCTTTTGTATTTTTAATGTTCTAAAATGAATAGTGCAGCCAATAGTAAAAATCCTATCATTATTTACTCAGCCCATGTGACTTTCCTTCTTCCATGGAACAAAGAAAACGTTGTAAATGATACTGGTTGATCTTTTCCTTGCAATTACAGTGAATGGAAATTGAATAATTTAGGTTTCTAAAAGGATGCAAAATCACCATAAAGGTATCACAAAAGTAGCCCAAAGAAGTCCCTATTATTGTGTATTACAAGTCTTACAATTAGCGTGACAAACGAGTCGTTATTAAATGAAAATGTAGTCATGCGTTCATGAGACAAGGAGCAACGTTCAATTCAATCATCTCTTTAAAATGTGACTATGGACCACAAAACCAGCCATAAGGGTCATTTCTTTTAAAATCGAGATTTATACATGAATAAAGCTGAATAAACAGGCTTTCCACTGATCTTTGTTAAGATAGGACAATATTTGACCAAGATACAACTATTTGAAAATATGGAATTTGAGGGTGCAAAAAAAATTGAGAAAATAAGTTGTCCATATAAAGTTCTTGCATGTTACTAATCAAAAATTAAGTTTTGATATATTTATGGTAAAAGGAATGACAGGAAATTTACAAAATCTCCATGGAACATGATCTTTACTTAATTGCCTAATAATTTTTGGCATAAAAGAAAAATCATTTTGACCCATACAATGTATTGTTGTCTATTGCTATAATATACCCGTGCTACTTATGACTGGTTTTGTGGTCCTGGGTCACATATATATGCTTGGCCTTAGAAATCAGTCATTACCGAATCAAATCCCCCAAATATCTGATTTAAAAATCTTCTTGATGCCTTTCCTGTTTTTGGTTCCTTTTTTAAACAGAAATCATGATGAGGTTCAGTGTTTGGTCTTGTCCAAAGATGTTTCCCTACTCAGTGTAACATATTAAAAGTGTGCAACTGAAATATCTTTACAGGGAAAAAAGGACAACATAAACTTGCCCTCTGTTTCTGCCTTTCATCCCTCAGTTTTGTTAGGACTCATGAAACCATAATGCTTTGACTGTTGGCTCTGTATCAGTTAAAAAGCAAAAAGCACACCACTTGTTTAAACCACACTGCCTCAAGGCATGCTGGGAGAAGAAAGGGGCTCTCAGAGCAGTGGGATAGCCAGATGAGATACAGATACTAATGTCAGATATATACAGTCCCAGTACTTTACTGAGTCATTCACAGTCATTTCTGTATTTCTTATTTATAATTGTGAGAGGAATACAAGTTAAACTGAAGTTTTGCGTGCCTCCCCTCATTGCGGCTTATTCTCCAGAAACTCAGTTGTTGTTTACCGTTGTCTGTTAGCCTATTTGGTGTGGCTTGTCACAGTCCTCATAAAGACAGTGGAAATATGACAGCGGTGAACTCAACAAACCAGAAATAAATCACGGAATGCAAGGCTTCAGCAACCAGTTATTGACCAATATAAACATTTTACACTCAACCAAGTGTGGTTTTGTAGCAGTAAACAACCATGTTACTATCAGTGCAAATATGCAGAGTGAGGGAGGATTAAACTGTCCTTGTGTCTGAGCTCAGGGGTCTTGTGCATCTCAAAATCTATACCAGTGTCTGTATTATACGTTAGCGTCACATTAGCGAAACTTCGCGGGCAAAAAGGTCCATTGTGTATTATCAAAATGTGCAGCAATGTATGAGGTACTGTTCACACTTACTGTACGAATCCGCGGGACCAGCTTGCTCGTTGCAAAATCTACGTGGAGAAAACTTTCATCCACAAGCGGAGTTCCAGTCACGGTGGTTCGTTGTTTTTAACGTAAGAGCGTCAGCTTCAGCGTCAGGTACTTATAGTTATTTTAGCTATAAAAAAATGTCTGCTGTTTATTAATAACACTGGTTTAGCCAGACAGTAGTCCATTTACTGCACTTTGTTCTTCCGGTTATTTACCGTGGCTTATTCGCATATTCCAAGAAAATAATACTTCCGCGCTGAAAAACATGTTGGATTGTAATTACTGGATTTCGGCCGCGAAAATTCGCTGGAATTTTAGTAGTCTAAAAAATCTTAAAGGGACACGAAAATACTGTCATGTCGTCCGTTGATCTCATCCCATTTGTGCCCAAATTTTTCTAAATGGTTTCATGCATATAGTCATGTTAATAGTATCCTATGTGAACATGTTCTGCATTTATTTTCCCCAGGTTTTTGGGGAATTTTTATTGAAAATCGTATTTGAATGTGCAGCAACTATAGCTGCCGGTGGGCAAATATGTTGTATGTACCTTTCAGTCTCAATTTTGAATACAATGCAAATAAATAAATAAATAAATAAATAAAATAAATAATTTTCAGAAAAAACAAGTCAAAATCAAGTTATTATTCCACAAGCAGAATAATCTGCCAATGGGGTATAAGCAAAATAATCTTATTTTAAATAGAAAACAAGATCATTTTGCTTACCTCATTGTCAGATTTTTTTTTATTGTTTCAAGCAAAAACCCATTTAATTTAGATTTTTTTTCTTCTGAAAACTAGACAATAATTTTTACTAGTAACCCTAATCGTGTTAGCATCATGTTAACAACATATTAATTGTGTAAGCATTATGCTAACAACATGCTAACACAAAATTAACATGATTAGCATGTTGCTAGCATGATATTAACATGTTTTAAACCATATGTATACATAGATGCCTCGTTAGTGTTTCTGTGGGCTGCTATATGTAAGCCATCCACCATATTGTAACGGTCAGCTTAATGTCATTCACCAGTCTGTGCGAACCCTTGTGTACGGTGGCTGAGAGAGGTCAACATGCTGCAACTTAGAAAACAATGTTTTAAAACTTGTAAAATTGAGATAATACACTTCTCACCCGTGAAAGGTTATCCCGTTTCTTTGGGTATTTAAATACCAGTGTTTTTTACAACCCACAGCTATGCAGGATTGTGGCATCTTTGAATATTCAGTGATTATTATGGTGAATGACGTCAAGTTGACCGTTCCAAAATGGCGGATGCATACATACGTACAGAGGCAAACGGAACATGCAGGATTCATATTTAAACCGTCTTTTTGCGTTTCAGTATTCACAAACACTAGTGCATATCGCAATCCGAATTAAGTGACAGACCAACTTTTGATTCATCCAAAAATCAACAAATTCCTTGCCATTCCACGCTATAGTGTAAATTCCGTTTTTATGAATGGACTCGCAATCCCGTCTGTGTTTTTGCGGAGGAGAAATTATAGACGCGTGTCCATGTAGAGACGGAGCCCCCCTAACATAATGGTAGGGGAAACACTGAGATATATATATGCTTTTAGTAACATGAAAATTTTCCTTCTTTGGGATGGCTTTCGCCATGCTTCCTGGAAGTAGGGGTATGAAGTTTACAGCTTCATGTAACAAGTTAGTTAATACCTATTTTCTTCTTGGAATCCTTTATTTGGTAGTTAGCTTGCATGTCATTGAGACATAAAACATGGATAACCTCTAGAAAAATACTTACAAAAGGAAAATAAAAACTATAATCTGCTAGCTAGTTTAATTGATTACCTTTAATGTCCATCGATATCACCATTATTTAATATGGCTAATAATGCATTCTCTGACAAGCGGAAGTGATGAGACCTGTTTTCCAGGTTTGGTCAGGTGATGTTCGACATATACCCTACTGACACAATCGAAGGCCCAGAAAGGTTGTAAGGACATTATTAAAATAGTCCATGTGACATCAGTGGTTCAACCGTAATGTTTAAGCTACTTTTTGTGTGCAAAGAGAAAACTAGCAAATGTATTCAACAATTTTTTCAATTCCGTGTGAATCTTTGACGATCGAGTATATATCACAACACATGCATGTGGTGTTGCTGAAGCAGGAGTCTACGTTCTCTCGGATTTTATCAAAAATATCTTCATTTGTGTTCTGAAGATGAACGAAGGTCTTACAGGTTTGGAATGACATGAGGGTTTTTGGGTCAACTATCTATTCAAGTCAGGAATTAAGATTCTTGAATTCTAGATAGTTGTTTCTGAAGGTTTCTGTAACGCAGCCTCAGATCTTAAAATGCAATATAGGCCTGTACTGACCACAAAGAAACTAGTCTAGACTAGGCTACATATTCAAATTTCTGTGCAAATCTTTTGTAAAAACATTTTTATGTAAATCACTATATTGTTGTTACATTTCACAGGAGGTTTACATTCTGCTTGTGTTTCATGAGTGAAACCCTTTGTGTTCAGACTACATAAGTGGAGCCAGGCTAAAAGAATAAAAACAAGAACTAAAACCCGCTACAGTCTTAGTGTGGGCCAAAACTTGTCGTTCTCAGTTTGAAGCGTGAGAGAGAAACCTCACAGGCCACTGCAACCCATCTGTGAAAATCAGTGCGGCATGTGTTCTGTCACAGGGGCCTCTTGCACAGGTAGATCTGTGCTTTGGAGGACATCACCCAGCATGCTTGGGAATTCTGACTGGCAGACAGACACTCTGGGAATATGTCACAGTTCTCTCTTTAAAAGTTCTCTTTGTGCTATTCAGCCCGACTCTGCGCGAGTACATATACGCAAAAGCACACGCGCAGGCGCGTGCGTTCGTGCACCTCGCACGGCGGCATATGCTCGGCTTTTCAGATGTATCCCTCTATTTGTCTGTAGAGAAATCCAAAAGCAGCTCCCTTTACAATGCAACTGGCTCTCATCTCCTTTAGCATGAAAGTGTGGAAAGTTTGGAAAGGAAGTGTTTGGTATCTCACCATCCGTGGGGAGTGCGTGGTGCATCGCGCCTTGGAGGCTTTTCCCCTCCTTCCCGTTTCTCCCTTCTTTCCAATAAGAATAAGATAACACAAAGACCTGCTATCGGGAGATAAAGGTGAAATACTGCGCAGTACTTTCCTCTTTCTTAAAGCGAGTAAAGAGAGAGAGAGAGCAAGTCCTGGAGTAGGTAATGGAGTTTTTAAAGTTAGATACCTCTCACTGGCCTCACCAAGGTCACTTTCTTTGGCCTTAAAAGCACTCTCACTTTATTTTCTTTTCTCTAAATTTCAAATGTCAACAAAAAGTATATTGAGTTTCATTGTTTGCGTCTGATTTCGGATCATTCGTAAGTGATTCTAAAGCAAAGCAAGCGGGGCTTTTTGTGGTTCTCTGTGCTTACGGACAATTCAATTGTGCCGTGGAGTTGAAGCGGCCGGTGCCATTGTTCTGGGAAGATCTACTCTAAAACTGTGTTTCATAACTGAAGATGGAACATCAGTCATCATGGATTTACAATGGACATCAGTCAGTCAATATGCCTAATCAGATTCTGCCTCTGCCCGTCATTTGTAATTCTTCATTATTTTCCATCTCTGTGTTATAGATTACGAGTCTGAGACCATTAATCTGAAGGTTTGGACTGAAACAACTGAGATGGTGAATTCATATGTTCGTCAGATGTCTGAGAGGCCGTCTTGAGCTGCTGAATGAACTGAATGCTGCCTATGGAGGCAGAACAACTGCCGGAGGGTTTGTGTATGCTTTCAGACGGTCTGTTAAAAATGTTCAGAAAAATGCTTTATCAGTGGGTTTCACATGGGACTGATGTGAAAGGCACCAGACACACACATTAGGTGTTTGTGACTTTTATACTGTTCGAACTAAACATTCTATGTCCTAACCCTAAACCTAGCATTTGCAGAAAACATTCTGCCTATTGAAAAATACTATTTAGCATGATTTATAAATAGGTTTTCTAACGGGGGCCAACATTTTGGCCCCACAAATAAAAACAAACAAACAAATTCTGGTTTTACTATCCTTGTGGGGACATTTGCTATATATAGGAGTACCACACATTACCCAGACACAGACTATTGAAGTATGATCCAAAATTCTGAGATCACTAGTGAAAATGCTTCAGTTTGCATTTGTATAATTGAATACACACACTGTAAAAATCATTGACATTATTTAAACATTAAAAACTGTAAATGTATTTTACTGTTAACGAATGTTAATTGGTTAACAGTATTTAAACAAAAATTGTAATACATCTAACCTTACATTTTATATAATTTTACAGTAAAATACTGCTAAATGTAGCATTTTGGAAGTCACTGTATAGTTTGCAGTGAGAAACCATAAACTTGCCATTTCCTGAATTCTCTGTGTGCTCTTTGAATATATTTCATTTTAAAAATTGTTTCTTAATAGTTTATTGCATTATTTTAGTATTGAAAAGTTGATTGAAATCAATATTGTGTAAAACCAGATGATTCAGCATTCAGCATACATTATTAAAAGAGCACTATTAACGTTGAGCTTCAATGGAAGCAAGAACATTTAAGAACATCATGCTCAATGTCACAAACTTGATAAGTGACCTATAAATAGTGCATGATTTTAAGTATTTCTCGATTTTAAATCTTAAAATAGTTGTTCACTTGCAGAATAAAAATTTCCTGATAATTTACTCACCCCTATGTCATCCAAAATGTTCATGCCTTTCTTTCTTCAGTTGAAAAGAAATTAAGGTTTTTGAGGAAAACATTACAGGATTTTTCTCCATATAGTGGACTTCAATGGTGATCAACGGGTTGAAGGTCCAAACTGCAGTTTCAATGCAGCTTCAAAGAGCTCTACACAATCCCAACTGAGGAATAAGGGTCTTTTCTAGCAAAATGATTGATTATTTTATTTTTTCGACCTCACGCATTACGTAATCATGCATGCGTGACATAGGCGGAAGTACCGACCCAGTGTTTACAAAGCGAAAGTGCATAGAAAGTCAAATGCCCTTTACAAAAATAAAAATAAAACAGCGATATCAGATGATTTTGAAGTTGGAGGAGAAAATAGTAGTACTCAAAGTGCTCAGACAAAGAACCAACCACGTGTGATTATTCCAGCGTGATTACGTAATGCGTAAAGTCGTAGACACATATTGCAGAGCTAGTGCAAGACAAGCATTTGTGGTTAAAAAGTATATAAATTGTATTTTTTTTTTTTTTTTTTTAGAAAATGATGGATTGTTTTGTTAGATAAAACCCTTATTCCTCAGCTGGGATCATGCAGAGCCCTTTTTAAGCTGTGTTGAACCTGCAATTTGGACCTTCGACTCGCTGATTACCACTGAAGTCCACTATATGTAGAAAAATCCTCAAAAACCTTAATTTCTTTTTGACTGAAGAAAGAAAGACAAGAACATCTTGGATGACAAGTGGGTAATAATATACTATAAATAATAATACTAACAACATGTTTATTTTATTTTTATTTCAGTTTTACATGTTTGACTCCCACAGTTTCAATATGGACTTTTCAATCCCACTGTGTAATTCACACACTCAATGCATTTAATTTTGTTTTAGGTATGTTTTCCCATAATATTTCCTTTCCTCACTGTTGCTTTGGTTTGTCTGGTTTGGTCTTAAGAGCAAAACACCTTTTCTGCTCCAGATACAGGCAACACCTGGCCATAACAGAGTCACATGACACTGAGGTCAGAACGACACACAATGCCTGGCTTTGTGTTCAGGTGTTCTGGTAGACTCCCATGTGATCAACTCTTTGTGACACATGCAGAAAGAGCAGAATATATGAACTTTCATTTCCAGACCAAAGTAGCTTTATTCGTCCATCTTGACTGCTTCCTGATGCAATTCAGAGAAAACAGGAAACCAACTTTTCTGGGACATTAAAACATGCTCATTTTACCTTAGTCACATTATGTGGGACTAAACTGTTTTAAGAACAAACCGTGGCGTGTGAGAGCTACTTTGCATTATGCATGTGAAATACTTACGTGTATAAATCAATTCCAAGCAATGACATTGAAACTAGACATTATTGTTCTTTCATATCATGTGCGTGAAATTTCGAACAATGACAAGCCAGAGAAAACTTAGATCCGAGAACGAAAAGAAAGGATAATTGTACATTATAATCGCAGAAATATTGTAGAGGTGACATGTTCAGACTGAAGCAATAATTCCCAGTGCGGCAGTCCCTTAGTGTGGTACTGATTCAACCATGTCAAGCCTCTCAATGGATCTGAGACTGATCATTTTAATACCCAGGATATTAAATATTTCATCACCCACAGTTCAGCAAATAAATCACAAGACCTGTTCCCTTTTTTAGAAAAATGCACAATTTATTGAATGAATAAAATCTACAAGCGTGTTGAAAAAGTTGGACCCTATAGCAATTTCATAAAAAATAATGCACTCCACACAAGGTTCAAGGGTTATTCAAGCTACTTTGTATGTTGCGTACAATGTGCTGTCAGACCGCACCGCAACATTAGGTCACAGTGGTCATCCTTCCATGTCGGTAAAGCTGAATGAAATGGACAACTCATTGGGTTTGTGACCTCTCGTCTTCAGCCGCTGGACACTAATGAGGGTGGCATGTGCTGGAGAGAGCTCTCTCAACCTGCAGCAGAGAGAACAACACTTTAGAACAGTCATTGAGACCTACATTACACACAGAAATGTGACTTTACACATTATTAAACAGTTAAAACTGAAAATTAAAATACAGAATTAAAATTAAATACTGTAAAAATGACATTGAATCACGGTGCTCAGAATCAGCTTTTTTAATGCTATCTGGAGTCTTGCTCTGCATTCATGTCATCAGAATTCATGTTACTGGCGTTGCACTGATCTTCTTGCACTTTCACACTCAGCACTGGGCTCCTTACTCAAAAAATGTAATATATTATTCATTACTAGTTACTCCTTTCAAAAGTAATATTATTACTTATTACTCCTGGCTAACAGTAATTAGTTACACCACTAGTTACATGACTTTTCCATTACGCCCCAAAAAATTGGTAACTGCATAATTGTAGAGTACAACTGGCTCAAACTGATGACAAGCCACAATTTTTTTAAAACAACTTCTGTTATTTGATAAAGCAGCAACATAGTAACCAACCAAACATGTTGGCATTCGCAGTAGACATTGTCTTAGTACCACTACACAATTTGCATGTGACAGCAAATATGAAGTGGGCTTCTCCATCTTCTGACAAAGCTTGCTGCGTTAGTGTTGTCACGTGCGTACATTTTCGAATTTCAAATCATTTGTCATTGTGACAAAAAAGTAACTAGTAACTAGCCATTTTTTGGATGGTAACTGTAATTTTACTACTTAAATTTTCATTTAAAAAGTTATTATAGTTACCAGTTACTTCTCACAAATAGTAACTGAGTTAGTAAGTGAGTTACATCATTATAAAAGTAACTAATTACCAGGGAAAGTAACTGTTTTATAAAAAAAAATAAAAAAAATAAAAAAAAAAGTTCAAATAACTTGCATGCCCCCAATATTACATACGTTAACTGAATGAAATTTAAATGAAATGAATGGAATTTTTGGTTTACTCACCAGACTAATATTAAATGTCTGATATACTACATGTATAAAGCTTAATGGCACACTTTTTTAAAAATATCTGACACTTAGCATCACTCAGTCAAGCATTATAATATGACATTATGATAATTTAGCATTAAACTTTAGTAATTAGAACTTTAGTAATTAGAATAAGCATGTATGAATGCATATTTGTCATGTTGACTGAACTTGGTGGTGCTTAAGATATTGTTTGTAATTTAGAGTTTCTATAAAAAAGGGGAAAAACTAAAAATAATACTGATAAGATAATAAAAGTACTACGAATTCTACTACTAATAACAATAATAAAACGCACCAAGGATTAATGACCTGCTGGGTTCATAAATATTAATCATGTTGTCTGCGTTCACTCAAAATGATTTGCTGAAATAAAAACAGGGATGATAACAGGTGAGCACCAGCCAATGAGATTGCCGTTTGCGCATTAGTTTCGACTACTAGCGGAGAAACCCGGCAGTCCTTAAAAGCTGAAGATTTCCAAAGGAACAGGAAAATACAGAATAGAATATCGTTTACATGTAGCGAGGCCATTCATCATGGCATATAAGACTCTCGCTCTGTATCTTTGTGTATGTGTGAGACAGAGCGACAGCTAGTCGTGTGCTTTTACACTAGAGTTTACGTTTCGTCAAATACAGGTATGCTGTGCATCCATTCAGATGAACTGAAAAATAAAATTATAATAATATTATAATAAATTATAGTAACACACATTTTATTGTCAGTAACGGTAATGGCTTTGTAACGGGGGAAACAGTAATTCATTTGATTACTCGTTACTAAAAAAAATAACGACGTTAGTAACGCCTTTTATTTATAATGCTGTTGTTCCCATCGCTGTTAATTGATCAACTTTATTTAACAATTTCTTCTCTTCCGTGTCAATCTTTGATGCATGCTCCTGAGGGTATTACAATGCATGTGGTACTGCTGAAGCCGGACCCAGTGTTATGATGTAGAACGTCCATCTCTCATAGTTCATCGTCTATTTATTCTGGTTCAAATCATTAAGGCTGGGCAAAAGATTTTAAGTCATCCTCTGTCAAAATCTTCAGACACGTTTACGAAGACTGTTTTATGTATAGCGTGCGTCTTCTTCTGCTTGTTAACAAGGAGCAGCATATCAGGGTTCTACGTCAGAATGTGTGCCGAAGACTGACACGGAAGAGAAGAAATTGTTGAATAAAGTTGTTTTTTTTTTCATTGCAGACAAAAAGTATTTCTGTAGTTTCATAAAATTAGGGTTGAACCATTGATGTCACATGAACTATTTTAACAATGTCCTTACTACCTTTCTAGGCCTTGAACGTGGTAGTTGCATTGCTATCTATGCAGGGTCAGAGGTCAGATTTCATCAAAAATATCTTAATTTGTGTTTTGAAGATAAGGTCTTACAGGTTTGGAATGACATAAATGTGTTTAATTAATGACAGTATAGTCACATCTGGGTGAACTATTCTTTTAATTTTTTCGAGTGTACATTGGATACTGTAGGGTATCTGTGATTTCTAGGCAACACTGTATTGGTTGTGTTTAAAATAGTTTTAAATGTAACCACCTTTATGTTATGGCTCATCTCATCAAACTTGAGTCAGAACTATCTAGCAAATACAAGCTCTTTATGTTAAAGGCAAAAGGTGATTCTCAAAAAAGTATTTCTTTCATAAAAGCTTTGTTATTCCTCACTCTGGTTTGTAAGTGATTTGACACAAAGCACTAATTCTGACATTAAGCCCTTACAAATCCTTTGCTGCTCATTTAGTCCAGCTCAAGCTACCATGATCATTTCATTTATCAAGAAACTGAAAAGAACCTCGCTCTCTCTCTCTCTCTCTCTCTACAGCACAAAGGAAGAGTCCTCATAAGCGTCACAAAGTTTTCCACACAGCTTGCCAGTTTTATTAAAAGTTGTCTAGCACTAGGAGGGATTCTGACATTCCCAATATTCCAGGCTGTCTGCCGGCTGGCTTACAATGTATTATCATACCTCTTTAATATAGATACACACTTAATCCAAGTGTACAGTTTGAGAAGAACAGATCAATGAGAAATAAAAAATGGAGGATTGTAGCAAAATGAACTGTCTCTATTGCCCTGTCAGACTTTAAGTGCACATTCATAAGCTGAATTCTGAAATGGTTTGGCTCTAATAGACTCGGGATGGCCCTCTGACTGCTGCTCTCAAGATCTTTCTCCTGAAATGAAACCTCATCGTAGGCACTTCTTCACGCAGGCGCCATTGTGGATCCATTGTTTTTCTCTTTTCTGCGCTTCAAGTTTGCAATAAAAAGAAAACAACACAATGCACGCACAAGATGAAATGATGCTTTAAATTTCACTGCCTTTGAGATCTAACTCACATCCTGAAACATCACCATCGTAGATGAAATGGACACTTCTCACTTCCACCAAGCAGAAGTTTGACTTCTCAACAGGTCTTCGATTCTTCAACAAAAGGAAACTAAACCCTGCCTCATTATGAAACATGAATCAGGTGAATCACTTC
Source organism: Labeo catla (assembly GCA_012976165.1). Taxonomy (NCBI): domain Eukaryota; kingdom Metazoa; phylum Chordata; class Actinopteri; order Cypriniformes; family Cyprinidae; genus Labeo; species Labeo catla. The sequence goes on from VONZ01000085.1 coordinate 366,546, forward strand.
GAGTCTAAACCACTATTACAGTACAGTACGTGACTGACAAAAAGATCACCAAGTTCTCAAAAATCTTCAACAAAGAGGAAAACAATAATGGAGTGTCCAACAAGTTCTTGTCTGCTCCTCATCCTCTCGCATGGTTTTTGCTTACACGTCCCCTTATAACCTGATAAGAGTGTGTTATTTCTTGTTTTGAAGAACACAGGCCTGGGAGGGTCTGTGTTTCGGCCTCCCCTCATTATTTCTTGTTTGCTGTTTGGCAAGAGAATAACTTATCCGATTCCACTTACCCCCTATAGCTTTCTCTCTCTCTTTGGTTATTATAGTATTATATTTCTTAAAACCTTAGAAGGTGATAACAAGCATGAGATTTTACTCAGGAGAGGACCTTTACGCCGGTACATATACCGTTAGCTGTATCGTAGCTGTACACCGACGTTTCCAGCCTTCCTTGGAAGGTTTCTGCAGGTACGATACTGTGGACATCACTTGCGGTCATGTTGGCAGCCCTTTCTTCAGTGGCTTGTTAGATTTGTCTCATCCAGCCATCTCCATTCTAATTCTCTTGTCCCAGAAAGTAAATAATTAAATACAAAAATCAAGACAACAACAAAAAGTACTTCAGCCCAGAGGAATAAATTAAAAGTGCTTGCTACATACAGCAAGCTGCCTCAGGAGAAGCATGTACCTTTGAAGTGTGGTCCAAGATCGGCACAGATGTGTTTTTCAGCATCACTTTGCTTTTACTGACTCTGCAGAATTCATCACCCTATCTGTGTCAGATTCCTCTCTGACCGAATATTATTTCTCTGAGAAATGAAAGAGGTGCTTGAGCCACTCTTTCCAGAACTGGACCCAGCGATTCAATGCGGCGTGGACTAACCACTCCTGCTTGATCCAACCACACTGCTGTCCAGAATGAAAAGAGCAACACCATCTAAGAACTCAAAATCGCCTAGACAACAAGTGCCCATGTGGACTAAATACTATCGATAATAGGGAAAATAAGAAGTACATTTGCAGTTTGGACCACTTAACCAGATGTTCAATCAAAGATGATACTCTGCTGAAAAGAAAAAAGTCTACCATCCCAAAGTGGTTTGGTCTTATTTGGTCTCCCAACCTGGGGTGAACTTCCCAAAGGCATCGTTAGCTAGTTTCATTGAACTCTATTGGTAATGAGGGAAATTACGACCATAGATGCTTTCGGGAAACGCATCCCAAGTCGAGCTAGTCTGTTTGCTGGTTTTGGAGGGGTTTCAGGCACTTTTTAGTCTAAGGGCCTACATAAACTTTTTTGTATGTTTTCATCTGAAACATCTCAGATATGTACCACCTGAGAAGCTTTAATATTTACAAAAAAAAAAAAAATGTAACAACCCTGCTGGAAAAAAATAATAGACACCACAAGAGAATTTGTAATGGTTTTACTGGTTTTTACGGGGCTTTTAATGGAAACTGTAATGGACCTTGTGGGTTTCTACTGGTTATTGGTTGCCTAATGGAATATGTCCCAAAACACACTACAGAAAACCATTTTTAATGGTTTTAATAGTTAAAAGTTGATGGTTTGTAATGCTTGTAATGGTATTTATAGTGGAAAACATTTTTTTTTTCAGAAAGGAAAACATCTGCATGATCATAGTTCAGTGATGATCATGTCCTACATCGCTGCAGAAGTTAGTACTGACCCAGTGTTTACAAAGTGAACGTGCAAAGATGATCAAACGCCCTTTACAAAATAATGTAAAACAGCCATGTAGGACAATTCTGAAGTTGGAGGAAAAAATGAGATGGGAGTTTTTTGGCCTACACTAAACTCATTGACCCGGATTACACAGTTCGCATGCGCATCGCAGACAATAGACAAGATGAGTGTTTGAGGTTAAAAAGTATATAAATTGTACTTTTTTTTTTTTGTTTCATTAGATAAGACCCATCTTCCTCAGCTGGGATCGTTTAGAGACATTTGAAGCTGCGTTTAAACTGCATTTTGGAAGTTCAAACTCACGGGCACCATAGAAGTCCACTATATGGAGAGAAATCCTGTAATGTTTCCTCAAGAAACAGAATTACGACTAAAGAAAGAAAGACACAAACATCTTGGATGACAAAGGGGTGAGTAAATTATCTGTAATTTTTTGTTTTGGAAGTAAACTTCTCCTTTAAGTAGGAAAAGGCGTGATATTTTGACAAACGTCAATACAGGGCTCAATGCTAAGCTACAGTATTTTCACGTCTTCATGTCTGTCTGCAGCATTTCTGGCCTCTGTTAAACTGTGAAAACACTCCATTGGAACAGAACTGAACTGAGCTGGACGTTGATATCACATAATCAACGATGAACTGGCTTTAACTGGAATATGAACTGTTTACTATTTACTATCCTCTTTTTAGAGCTGCTTTACAGCAGAACTAGATTTTGTTTGCATTACTGACACTATATTCCTGTTTAACACTGTAAAGCTGCTTTGACACACTATCTGTACTGTATCCACCTTTTCCTGAATGCAGAATGTCTGACTGGAATGATGCTTTACATTTCCCATCTCTGTTTTTAGTCAAATTAACATATTTTCTGAGCTGATAATATAATGTTAAACCTATAAAAATGGCTTTATAAAAAAGCACATGGCGCCATAGTTTCGTCACTTTACAGTGTTGCAATGACCATCTTTTTGCAGTAACTCACCTGTCACAGTTTAATGAGTGGGTAGATGACATGATGCGATGCAAGGTTAGCTGCATTGAAAACAGATAAGGGGACATTTGTGATCCAAGACCACAAAACCAGTCATAAGTAGCATGGGTATATTTGTAGCAATAGCCAGCAATATACTACATGGGTCAAAATTATCGATTTTTCTTTTATGCCAAAAATCATTAGGATATTAAGTAAAGATCATGTTCTGTGAAGATATCTTTTTAATTTCCTAACGTAAATATATCAAAACCTAATTTTTGATTAGTAATGTGCATTGATAAGCACTTCATTTGTACATCTTTAAAGGAGATTTTCTCAGTATTCTGATACTTTTGCACTCTCAGATTCCAGATTTTCAGGTAGTACTACCTATTTCAGGTAGTGTCCTATCCTAACAAACCATACATCAATGGAAAGCTTATTTATTTGCAAATCATGCATAAATCTCTCTTTTTTTTTTTTAATGACCCTTATGACTGGTTTTGTGGCTCTGGGTCACACATATACAGCTCCCAATCATGTTTTAACATGGATTTCTATGGAGACCGGAACACGAGAACACCCAAACAAAAGCAAGGATGGTGGCACTCATCAATTACCCAGGAAAAAGGTGCATTAAGCGCTATATAAAAAAAGGTGACTTTACTTCCAGTTCACACATGAACCTCAGATTGGGAAACACCAGCTTGGCTAAAAGACAAGCTAATACCAGCAAACCAGGCATTTTGGTTCGCCATGCTTTTGCTTTAGGGTCAAAAGGTTTTAAAGTGTGCAAATGAGTGATTTTTACTTTTTTCTTTGATTCACCTCTACCAGCTTTAACTGTCAAGTTGTTTTTGTCCCTGATTGACCACGTCTCAACCCCATACATGACCCCTAATTTTATGTGACATAAATAAGGGAACAGTCTACTAACCTTCCTTCCTCACATCAAAGAGCGACGCACCTCCTCAGAAGAATCGCTAGAAGAAGAGAAAAAACACAATAATTAGTGTCATGTGTGAATGAACTGCTTCTATACGTCTAGTTAAACTTGTCAAAATCTCTCTGCTCCGTTCTGACCTAAAGTAAATGACGTGACCTACTTCTTCCTCCACCTACAGCTCTTTTGTTGGTGTAGATAAAAGCACCTCCTCACCACATATCTGACAATGTATAAGTAAAGCACATTCCAGTGCACAGTCTCACTCCCAACCCAACAGAGGAACACTAAAAGAGTTTCAGCTATTATAAATAATTTACAGAATTTTTCATTCGCCCTTTTAACCCCTCTGCAAAAAGCACATTTGGCTCAGGTTAAAAATATATGCTCCACATATCCGCACGCTGTATGAAGGCGAAACGTAACCTGGAGAAGCCCGTGGTTTAGTTGAGTCCCACATTGTGCGAAAGTCAGTGCTGATGTGAGAATAAATAAATGTGTGACTACAGGTCGTAGGAATGTAAAAACGCTAAACAAATATCGTCCCTGACCAGGACTCAACTGTTTCTCCATTCACCCGTGAAATGTTTATCCTGCTGCTATTTAATGTAACTAATGCACATAATCACTCTCTTTTCTTGTCCCGCTGAATCAAGTGCTTTGCCCCGGGTACCCACGCTTTGGTACGGCCCTGGCATGCTGCAGTGTTGCCATGGAGACCAAGATAAACCTATGCTCTTCCACCAGGCAAGATGGGTGAGGCTGAGCATCCGTGTACACACAAACACACCCCCATCTTGGTATTTGACACCAGACAGCACAAATATCTCTTCGCCAGGGGCTCCTCTCCTTTCATATGTGTGCAAATGAATTCATGGCCATCTAAGAGCGGGCGAGATCAACCCCGTCTACCAACGGCTAACCCAATGGAGCAGCCCTGTCACAGGGCCTTTCAGAACCTGCTAAATCTAGATAAATGCATTTAGCGCTGCACGAAAATGTATTCACAAAAGTGGTGCAATATTTTCCAATTTTTATCATTTTCATAAATCTTCTCAGTTTTGACAATGTAATTAGATATTAGGTAGTTCATATTTACCCATGGAATATTTTCTGTGTATAGATCTGTGTGTGCTTTTGCGGGTATCCAGGGACATGTACAGTTTATCCCTCTGTTCATCCTGAAATGATTCATTTCATTAGCTGTTATCAATAATGTAACAGTGTGCTTGTTCAGTTCTCTTCTCTCTCCGCTACAACATTACAAATGCGCTACTACATAGCATACACTTAACAAGCAGTCCACAAACATACACTAAAACACACGCTCCAGCACACATGACCTACAAACACTGTTTATTGTAAATAAAGGAAATTATGTAATAATTTAGAATATAATACATCATTAATAATAATAACAAATTTTGTTGCAGGTTTAATATCTTCATCTCTTCTCATAATTTCTCTTCCCAAGACGGAAGGGCCTCTACTTACCCCTACACTAAAAATAATCCTTTGTGATTGGAAGGCTAATTTGAAGTGTCAATTATTCTTATGCAAATGCATATGTTCTTTCTCACATTTCAAAAGAGGCTGAGCACAGATGGCTACCCACAAATCATGCCACGCAAGGCAAAGCAGCCGGTCAGACAATAAGACCTTGTATAATGTGATGATGGTGTCTGCTTGTCTGTCTTCCCTTACGCTGTGGATGCTCTTAATGATAGCAATGCTTTGCTAAAGGAAGGGTGTAAAGTAGCTCTTGTTTACCACCAACAAATAAGCTGATATGGATATATTCATGACCATTTATCAGTAGAAGTCTAATAAAAGAAAAACAAAGATGGTTAGTTCACCCAAAAATGAAGATTCTGTCATTTGAAACTTCCAAACCCGCAAGACCTTCGTTCATCTTCGGAACACAAATGAAGATATTTTTGATGAAATCCAAGAGCTTTCTAGCCCTGCATAGATAGCAATGTGACTGACACGTTCAAAGCCCAGAAAGGTAGTAAGGACATTTGTTTATGAAGCTACAAGAACACTTTTTGTGCACAAAGAAAAGAAATATAATGTTTTATTCTCTTCCGTGTCAGTCTTCGACGCATGTTCACGAGAGTACCACAATGACTGTAATTAATGACAGAATTTTCATTTTTGGGTGAGCTGTCTTTTTAATATAGATTAAAGTGGCATTAAAATAGAGCTACGTACTGTAGATTTTGTGTTGGATAGCAGTATTAAAACTGTAATGCACATATGCATGAATTTAGTATACACTGACAAATGTGGGCAGCAAAAAGGAGAAGAAAGAAACAAAGAGGATAGTCAAACAAAAAGAAAGAAAGAGACAGTAAGGAACAAGAGGCTGCTCTCTCAGCGTGACCTGAACAAGCCACTAAAACGTGATTTCTGACAGTTTGCTAGCACTCAGGCTGAGAGACAGCGGCCTCTATGCTTTCACGCTAAAGACCATGATTTTGCCTCTAAAAAGTCGGCTGACAGACACACCTGCTGCGAAACCAAGCAACTCCCAGACAAATATGTGGATAGGCTTCAACAAACTAGCATGGTAATAATAGCCAATCACTTCAAGAGCTGCAGAGACAATTTAGTCATGTGGAAAAATTAGCTAACGTTTTAAATGCAATTCATAGCAAACTACAAAAGGAGGAGATACAGGAAGAGACTCCGCAACAAAAGAAATGTTCCTTGGCCTTTCTCAGCTGATCCATCGGTTAACAAAAAGCAAGAGAAAAGAAGACGGCAAAGAAAACTTTTCAGAAGAGTGGATCAAACAACCAGGTCTGGCTTCTTGTTACAACACAACAATGGAGCCATTGAAACCAAGACTGAACACAGCAACCGGGTCCACAGGTTCTGATTGTCTCACAAAGGGTCAAGAGGGACAGGAGAAGCTGAGTGTTGAGATATTTTAGACGATAATGGTGCTCCAGAAATGAGACGGTTTCAGTTTGCCAAGTTTGTTTTGACTTATCTACCTCAGAGGCTAAAGTTGTTAAACCTGGATGCCTAAAGAAATAAGGGAATTGTCCAGACCGCAAAGCCTCATGTCCATGTGGACAACGAATCACCTAACAAGATCCAAGAGTGTGAATAAAGTGATACTTCACATACGCACTGTTCTTGAATACTGTTAATTGGGGCATGAACCCTTTCAACTCCATAGCCTAATGCCAGTTAGTAAGTTACCCGCCACACAAAGCCAAACAGAGATGTTTGTTTACACCGTCACAAGGGCAACAGTTCTACTAATACTGTAAAGTAATTCACACACTCAGTAAGTGAAGATAGAATAAGAACTTATTACAGCCTGAATAACATTTACCTTCACCTCTACTAACAAAAGCTCAGCTGGAAAATGTTTTACCCAAAACAACTAGTCCATTGAACTGAACAGTCACCTTGAAGAAATATGATCTTTACTAAAGGAAGCACTGTTAGCCTCTGTGGATTAAAAAACAAAAAACAGTTTGACAAATCTGATTAGAAGAAATACTCACTTAAAATGTCTGTCAGTAAGAAATAGCACATTTTGGCCTTTTGTCCTCACATGATGCTAGCAACCTCAAGGTCATGGGTTTGGTTTGGTTTGGTTTGGTTGGATAAATTGAACACCTTGAATGAATGAACCTTTTTTTTTTTTTTCTCAATCAACAGTTTACAAAAAGTTGTCATCAGAATAGTTTGAAACTATTTTGACTATTTTGATTAAAATCCATTCATATTTAATACATATAATAACTGAGTATCACTAAGTGTATATTCCTAATTGTATCTTAATTTGAGCACTTCAGTAGTCCAGTGGTTTACTTGTCTCCTCCCTAGAAAAGCAGTTGACTAGACTGCAAGTGATGAACAGACGTAATGTAAAATTAAAGCTGCAAGCAGCGTTGAAAGGGCCCTCGGACCTGGGCTCAGCACCTGGTGGCTTTAGGAAATCAGCAAACAGTGGACAATATGCATTTAAAGTGGTAAATATAGGAGAAATATGTCAAAGTCATCTGTATGTGCCAAACTTCCTGCTATCAGGTGGTGGCACTGAATTTGTTTAAATACAATGCCTGAAAATGGCAAAAAACGTCACAAAACTTGCCAAGAAAATTTAAAATAACAGACTTCCTTTTGGGATTCGGACTTCGTACCAGGGACTTTTTTTGTAGGTATTGGTGTGTTATATTTGTCTACTGAATTTTGTACATGTATGTGAAACATAGTGGGAGGGGCACTTCGTTGAAATTTTATAGGTGACGCTATCGAGACATTTTGCCACACCCACTTCTGAAACCCATATCAGATGAAAATTTTGACCATTTTTGGCATGTGTGCAAAGTTTTATGAGTTTTCGAGCATGTTTAGGCCCTCAAAAATGCGATTCATTTTGGAGAAGTAGTAGTAGAATCTAAGCAATTCCAATAGGGTCCTCGCACCACTGGTGCTCGGACCCAAAATTGTTTCTTAATGTCTCTGAAAGACTCTTTACAAGTATACCAGTTCCCCAAATGAACAGCTCCAATGAAAAAAACTCTAAAACTAATTTTCTAGCAGCAGTAAAGGTTTACTTCCAGTAGGATTCTGAACTGCTCCAGTACAAAATGGTGGCTCACTTCACACCAAAAGCTAAGTCCAGACAAGCAACCATGATACTGTCACAAACACTGTCACTGTGAGGGCGGACATGCCTATTCACACAGCTCACACTAGTCTCTCCATGTGCCAGTGTTTTTCTTTTTCACCTATCTCCCCCCAAAAAGTGTGTGTGTGTGTCATACACATCAAAACGGTAAGGTGAATCCTTTTGAGCTGGCGGTGCAGTTGGCCACAGAATGAATAAACATCCATGTCAGGAGAAACTGATACACTCCCCTTTTCAAGCAGACGGGCCTCTCGTGGGAAATCCAGCACTAACACAATGGATAGAGACGGCCTTTTGTTGAGTCTCTCAGCTATGGGCTACTTCTTCTCTCGAGTCTGTAGCCTGAACAGACCACTCCCCTCGGTTCCTATTCCCCCTCTCGCACACAATTAACTTTTACCTTTTCTATACTTATCCATACTAGAATGAGTTTCTTTGTTACTTCAGAAGGCTGGAAATCAGAAGTGGTTGCTGGTTGTTGCTGGTTCTCAACATGGGATGTAGGTACATTTGGTGCATCTACCAGCTTCCAGGCTGAAAAATGTATGCTGGTCTAAGCTGTTCTTTTCAGCTCCTCAACCAATAGTTGATGACCTCATGCTGAGGATTTTTAATTCTGGCTTTAAATCATCTGAATAGCACCATGATGTTCATCCAAAACAAACTCTCAAGGACGAGCTCCCTACAGGTCAAACTGAGAGGATTTATCCATTAAACTCCACAGTCTCTTTTGGCTGGCTGAGTCAGGTGATTATCACTATTTCAGGGAGGTCCAATGTTTACACTAAACTTGAAACTAGACTTGAACTTGACATCACCTACATTACATGTACCCATGTCACATACAATAAATATGACAGCTGACAGGTCACTACTACCCTCACTGTTAGTGATCTGAAGATTTTCATAAAACCAAATCTTTTTGAAATTTGCTTAATTAAGCAAAACTGCAATATTTTATACTATATCAATCACAGTGATGTGACAATATCTCATGAGCGTTACTCCACACTCAAACCTAGATTTGTAAACCTTGAGCTTAGTTTACACTTTTTCATGCTTGAAGAGAAGATTTCTCTCACTCCCCCTCATCTTTCATTCCCTTACCCTATTCTTTGCTTTCAGCTCCCATTTGGGTCACAATAAAGTTGTTATGCATGACAGTTTGGGGAGCAGAATAGGTACTGCTCTAGCCTGCTGTGTGGCTACAAAGTGGGCCCATTCTCTTTGGCCGGGCTCAGTTACGGGGCCCTGGGCAGTGGGACAAGGACAACATTGCTGGGACATTCCCAGACTGATGGAAACAAAAAGATTCAAACCACAGTGAGCCTCGGACCCCCTTGTCCTTACAGCGAGGACATCTTGATGAACAGGCCAACTAAGTGAACTAAGTATCTCTCATCACAGTTGAATGGGAACACAGAGAGGACTGCACAATTTGAAAGCTTTTTTTTTGTTTTGGTCCTCAAAAAGAATGGTTCACCCAAAATTAAAAATTTTGTCTTTTACAGTTTTACTCCCCCTCATGCCATTGCAAACCTTTATAACTTTCTTTATTCTGTGGAACACTTAAGAAGAAATTTTGCAGAATGTTGGTAACAGAACAGTTTTTGTGACCATTGTACTGACAATAAAGTAACACTGACACGTCTCAAAATGTGTTCCACAGATGAAAGAAAGCACTGTGCACCAAAATGTTAACAGCATAAAGACTCACTGAATATACAGTGGGGTTCCAAAAGTCTAATTATAATTTAAACCTGAAACCTGTAAAATTTTAAACAAATTAAAGGATTAGTTCACTCCAGAATTACAATTTTTAGATCAGTGGTTCTCAACAGATTCAGAAACATATAAAATGTGCAGAGCAGTGGGCCCCAGGGACTGGAGTTGAGAACCAATGTTCTAGATAATTTACTCACTACGTCGCCCACGATGTTCATGGTTTTCTCTCTTCATTCGAAAAGAAATTAAGGTTTTTGAAGAGGTTTTCCAGGGTTTTTTTAGTTTTTTTTATTTTATAGTGGATTTCAATGGGAATCAATGGGTTGAAGGTCCAAACTGCAGTTTCATTGCAGGTTCAAAGGGCTCTACACTATCCCAGCTGAGGAATAAGCGTCTTATCTAGCTAAACAATTGGTCATTTTCTAAAAAAAAAAAACAAATTTATTTACTTTCTAACTACAAATGCTCATCTTGCACTACCTCAACTTCACGCATTACGTAAGCGGAAGTACCTACCCAGTGTTTACAAAGCGAACATGCAAAAAAAGTCAAGCACCCTTTGCAAAAAAGGTCAAACACTCTTTGCAAAAAAAGGTAAAACAAAGATGTTGAATGATTTTGAAGTTGCAGGAAAAAATAAGATGAGAGTTTTTCGCCCTTCCCTACCTTTTTGAACCGAAGTACAGAGAACAACTAACCACACAGGACTTTTCCAACATGGTTACGTAATGCATGAAATCATAGATGCACATCAGAGAGCTAGTGCTCGATGAGCAAAAAAAGTGTTTATTTAATTATTTTTAGAAAATGACCAATCGTTTCACTAGACAAGACCATTATTCCTCAGCTGGGATCGTGTAGAGCCTTTTGAAGCTGCATTGAAACTGCAATTTGGACCTTCAACCTGCTGATCCCCATTGAATCCACTACATGGGGAAAACTCCTGCAACGTTTTCCTCAAAAACCTTAATTTCTTTTTGACTGAAAGTCATGAGCATCTTGGATGACAAGGGAGTGAGTAAATTATTAGGAAATTATCATTCAAAAGTGAACTTATCCTTTAACTGCATCTATTTCAGAATCTTTACCATTTCTGGGCCCCTAATCAAATAAATATGCGCCACAAACTTCATTAGGTTTGACACACACTTGTAGAGTTTATTATTCTTGAGTGCTCTGATCATTTAAGCAAAAGCGAGACATTTCCAATGCACTGCTTTTGCATTGTTTTTCTATGTAAACATGCTCCAGGTGAACATCTCAGACCCCTTGCCCTCACAGCATCTCTCGCATGACATTGCATTCTAAAACTGCAACACTCAAGTTAAAAGTTGTTGAACTTTAAATAAAAAAATAAAATAAAAATCTCTAGACCTTGCGTTTTCGTTTTATTTCGTTATTCTCTGTTATGTTCTGTGTGAATGGTCCCTACAACATTTGTAATGAATGAATGAACAAACAAACAAAAAATACATTGGAAAATGGTAGCATTTTCTTAGACTTCTTTTTAAAACTAATTTTAATCACACCAGGCCCAGCAGAGTGGTCCCCCTGGCTCGGTAAACCCCCCTGGTGTCTTGGAGCAGACGGATAACCAGGCATATGAGAAAGTGCTTACGTGGGGTCCTGAAATCAGGGGACCATATGTGCAAACGTTCTGTATCATTATGCTGTGCGGCGGTGCACAGGGAGACCACCATAACTTAGTTTGTCGTCCATACAAAGTTTGGGCCAAGCTTGGATGGATTCATTAGACGGCCTTTCTTTGGAACCAATGAAGCTCAAAAGACCTCCAACAAAGGAGCTAATCACAGACTCTCTCCTCAGCTTTGGCCAGAGTCTTTCTTTTCACTAGGTCTTAGATCATTTCTCACAGCTAGCTGGCCAGCTAGCTCCAAGCTTGTCTGGACAGACAAACAAAGCTGTGGGATATTTATCCTCTGTGTATATGTACAGCTGTTGCTTCTATAGGACGAGCGAGCACGCACATGTGAATGCGCCCACACACACGCACATACATACATACAGAGCTGCTACTTTTGTTGGTTTTGTGTTGCACACAAACAGACCCGCGCTGGTGGGGGTGCCGGTGACTTCTGTTGGTAGTGGTGTGCTAATGTGTATGTTTGCATATGTGTGTGAGTAATATGTGTGAGGGCAAAACAGACAATGCAACTGCAGACCTCTATTCTAGTATTGACCTTGAACCCCAGTAGCCTTCATTCCCATGGTTGCTGTGTGAGTCCTTGTGCATTGGACGCCTTTTGGATTTGTGTTGCCATGTCCCTGCCCTCTTTCAATTAGATGACAAGCCTCCATCCCTGCAATACAACACTCTTCTCTCTCCTACGGGCATAAAACACTGTGTTATGTGCCCTGCTATGCGTTATTCATATTCATACTCGGTCACACTTTATGTTAGGTGGCGTTAACTACTATGTACTTACATTTGAATTATTCATTTGTTACATTTGTAATTCATTTCTGTAATTACATTTGAAGAGTTTATTTGCAAAAACAGATAAGTTCGTTCAAAACTCATGTTTACATTCTGCTTTATTATGTTAGTTAGCTGTATTTTTTTTAGTTATTTTTTCTTTATATCAAAATAACCCAACTGCAGTTTGATTGAGATTAACTGGAATGCACAATGAAAAAACATGATTTTTATGTTATCTGTTTTTGCAAATGAACTCTTCATTTATAGTTACACTGTTGACCCATCCCTTACACCTTAACCCATCTTTAAACCTACCCATACCATCAAACCTGTCCCTAACCTTACCTGTATCCCACCTTAATAGCAGCAAAAGTGTTTTGCAATAGAATATGAACACAATAAGTACATTGTACTTTTTTGATGTAAGTGCATTGTAGTTAAGGCCACCTAATACAAAGCGGGAACTTCCTTTGAGAACCATCTGTATCCTGTCACTTCAAAGAACATACAAAGGCTTACATTTTCCTCTTCTAACAGATAAGCTGATGTGAAGAACCTACGTAATATCAAAAATATCAGAAAATTTCACTGTTCTTTATAATAAACATTCTTAAAGCTAAATTAAGAATATGGAGGTAAAGACAGAGAGAAAAAATATTCAAAGTTCAAAAGTAAGATAGTAGGAACTACATTTTACATAATTTCTATTACAATTATTATAGTAATTTGCACACTACTGTTAAAAAGTTTGGGGTTAGAAAGATTTTTTTATGTTTTCACAAAACGTCTGCTATGCTTAACAAGGCTGCATTTATTTGATCAAAAAGTAAAAATATAATATATAACAATTAAAAATAACTGTTTTCTATTTTAATATATTTCAAAATGTAATTTATTCCAGCGATGACAAAGCTGAATTTTCAGCAGCCATTATGACAGTCTTCCTTCAGAAATCATTATGCTGATTTGGTGCTCAAGTAACATTTCTTATTATTATCAAATATTGAAAACAGTTCATATTTCATTTTAGCATTTTCATATTTCACAGTTACTTAATGCTTGATATTTTTGTAATTCATGACACATTTACAATTCAGTTTATCATTCCTTTAAAACAACAGCATTTATTTGAAATAAAAATCTTTTGTAACATTGTAAATGTTTATAGTGTCACTTTTGATTCATTTAAAGCATTCTTAATTCGTAAAAAAAAATTTATTGCCCTCAAACTTTTGAATGGTAGCATATATATATATATGCCTTAGTTAAAACATACATTATAAAATGCATTTTAAAAGGCGAGTGCTCTATTTATGCACTACAAGTCAATTCTTATATTTGGCGAGTCTTAATATTGGACCGTGCCACCAGCTATTATTAGATTTGGCCTATTAGAAGTATTGCATCGTGTCATGCGAATGAGAGATGGTTGCTAATGCATTTGTCTTATTTTTTGTAAAAACACATTTGAGTGTTGCATCGAAGCAATGCAAGTGATCTCATATTTTATCACAGCACATGCCATTTTCTCAAATAACAACCGGTGAGATGAAACGCGAAGAGGGAAAAGTGCACTGACACGGGGTATTCCTCAGTTGCAGCGAGGGGCTGCACGCACCCCCCGCCCTTTCACTTCTCAGCGGCACCCACAGAAGGCAGAAAGGCTTTCTGACATTGCCCTACATTCAGCTGACTGATCCCACACACACAGTCTTCTGTCACAAATAATCATTACAGCCGCACCCGTGCCCGCACACCCTCTTTCTCTCCCACTGTATTAAATATTGAAGATTTCAACTTTCAACTGGGAGCATGTTCAAGCACCCTCCCATCAAAACACAGAGACATGCACACACACACACACACACAGCGTGTGCATTGCCCTAGCTGCAATACAAACCACCTCTATTAGAGTGTCAATCGTATTCAGATCTTTCCTTTCTTGCCGGCGCCGACTTTCAGAATATACGGAAGCCCTACATCCTCAGACGTGAGTGTGCCCACGCCCATCCATCCATCCTCACACATTTGTGCTTTCTTTCTTTCTTTTCGTATCCCTTTGTTCCTCTCTAAACATCAAGGTGCCTTGCATTTCTGCCTAATGTTGGCTAATGCTTTCTAAAGAATACCACCCGAGCGCTGCCGCCCGCCTCTGTTGCGAGTACCCATGTCACCGGGTCGTCATTAATTATTCCCTTGCTTACAACATGCTGTTGCCACGGTAATGTGCCATTAAGGGAGAGCCAAGCGAACGGCAGTCTCTATGCAAATGAGGCTGCCACAAAGACCCTGGGCGCGGATTTGCAGATCGGAGGACGCTGCGACGGACACACTCTGTATTAGAATTGAATAAAGGGACGATAATGTACCTGGGCTTCCTTTTAAAACACAACAGCAATGCCGAACGAGTGCAGGAAGGAGCAGAGGAGGAGGGTTCGGAGGAAGCACCTGGCATTTTAGAAAATACAGGGGTGTGTGTGTGGTATTTGACAGACATTTGAGGGACGAGTTGGCAGGGACCATCAGCTTAACAGCAGATGCCTCGGCGACAAATCCGCAAGTCCTCGATTTGGATATAACTCGCATGTGATGATGTGGAGAAAATAAAGAGGTTCGAAACGAAGGCCTTAAATTTAGAATATGTCCTTGTCGTCTTGACGAGCTTGCCGGGATTGCGGTGCCCACGGTAGTGGCGGACGTAGTTGTGCACGGCTTTAGATAAAAATCAGTGAATAATATTTGCCTGTGATGTCTCAAAACGAGAAGACGAGAAGTCTGTGAGAAGGGGAAAATGAGAAATGCAAAGATGAAGATTTGTGCCCCGCTGAACATTATGCCGTTTTGGCACGTAAACCCTGAGCCAATCAAAAGCGATGTTCTTGAAGCATTTAGGGATGGCAGACCAAATCAGCAAGAAATCACAAGGCTGCATTACTCACACACTCAAATATTATAAATAAACAACACTGCCATATTCACATTTAAAAAGAGAAAATCTGTGCAATTTTTTTGATATTCATTTGTATAGTGTGTGCAAAATTTGACTGATATTCAAATAGCCTCTGCACTATTAATATTAAAAATCATAATAATAATAGTTATTACAAAAAGTAAAGTGAATTTACAAACTTGAAATGCAATTATTACACATCTTTAAAATATATATATATATTTGTAGCACTAGCCAACAATACATTGTATGGGTCAAAACAATCTATTTTTCTTTTATCCCAAAAATCATTAGGATATTAATTAAAGATCATGTTCCATGAAGATATTTTGTAAATTTCCTACCATAAGTAAATCAAAACTTAATGAAGTTCTTAGCATATTACTAATAAAAAATTAAGACAACTTTAAAGGTGTTTTTTTTTTGCACCCTCAGATTCCAGATTTTGCCAAATTTTGTCCTATCCTATCAAACCATACATCGTTGGAAAGCTTATTTATTCAGCTTTCAGATGATGTACAAATCTCAATTTCAATAAATTGACCCTTATGACTGGTTTTGTGGTCCAGGGTCACATATTACTTAAGCGTTACAATTTTAATTGAAAAAGCAACCAGTTTTACAATTAATTTTATATCAGAGTAATGAACTGTCTGATGCTGCTCAATTAGAAATTCTAGACAGAAGTCATGGCAGGTTGCCGTAGAGGAAATGTCCCCTGCCTTTTGGATACAGATTGCAGCCATTATCAGGACAATTTCCCAGGTGGAGAAAAACATCAGGAGGAGTCTGGGATAACGGTGAATAAGAATCACAGATGAGGATTTGTTTGTTGGGGTGGGGTGGGGTGGTGGGATCTACAATTTTACATGCAATTGTCATTGTCTGCTGCAGACCTTTCTGCAACTTTTATTTTGTAAAAGCCATCACTGGCAGGAGCCGAAACAGGGCACTGGGTGCATTCACAATTTTGAGGGCATTCTTGTGCGTTACTTCTAATATGTGGCATGTGATTTAACAAATCCACAGACGGAGAGGAAATTCCAGGTATCAGATATATTTGATATGAGGTAAATAGACTAGACAGAGGAAGAGAAAATAACAACAAAACAAGCTCTGAGAGGGTTTGATGACAGACAAATCTGTTTTTGTGTTTCTGTACACTTCCTTTACACTATAAGCTATATTTTGACTAAGGTATATTTACACTAAGGTATATTTTGTGCCTTTGACAATCATGTATGGACTTTCTACCTTTCTCTGTCTCTCTCACACACACACACACACACAATGGGCAAACCCTGTCACTTGCTGCTGTGAGAGTCCAATCAAGCATTTGAATGCAGTGGCACATTCAGTTTTTTTGGAAATGACAACATTTATTCATCAGGGAGGGAGAAATTTCTCTCAAAGACTCCACAGTGCTCTGCCAGGGTCTGTTTGGCCCTGTTAATTGATTGCTTCTCACTAACAAGGATGTAAAGTCCTCCATTGTGCACCTCTTCCTCTATGCTAATGAAGTCCAAACACAACACGCTCTTTCTTTCGTTTCCTCTCCGCGTCCCCCTTCCTCTCTTTCTCTCTCCGATAGGAGGTTTTGATGTGAAGATGCTATGACAGGCTTGCTCTCTTTCTCTCTCTGCAGCTGGCACGAAAGATGTGATAGGAGCCAGGACCAGGAAGCAGTAATGGGATCATGGGAGAGTGATTGCAAACACACACATACACACACACCTCCAAGTTTCCCCTCACACTGCCCCTAATGAGGGGTAAAGGGACAATATCGTCATTGTTACCCTCGTGTTTGGGAACCTCAGGGCCAAGAACAATAGCTGTTTACCCAAGCAGCAGCGAAAGTCCTCAATGTGTCCCATAATTAATCGGACGGCTCCTGATTATGCCTTTCACATCCAGCCATTAGAGATGAGGGACTCTCGGTACAGCTTCCTGTCTCTTTCATTTGGTTTTTACACCATCCACGATCTTCTATACCTATTTGTAGCACAATCACACACATCCACTCACTCACACACACACACACTCCTCCCATATCTGTACCCTTATTCCCTATGTAAGAGCACTCATTCCCTTGATTTTCATGTGTTCTCTATCAGTAGAATGTAAAGGCTACAGAGACAAATGTGACCCAGGACCACAAAACCAGTCATAAGGGTCGATTTTTTGAAATTGATATTTATACATCATCTGAAAGCTGAATAAATAAGCTTGCCATTGATTTGTTAGAATAGAACAATATTTGGCCGAGATACAATCATTTCAAATTCTGGAATCTGAGGGTGCCAAAAAAATACAAAATTAAAATATTGAGAAAAATCACCTTTAAAGTTGTCCAAATGAAGTTCTTAGCCTTAATATGCCTTATATTACTAATCAGAAATTAAGTTTTTATATATATATGCTGTAGGGATCATGGGAGATATATATATATATATATATATATATATATATATGGTAGGAAATGTACAAAACATCTACATAAAACATGATCTTCACTTAATCTCCTTATGATTTTTGGCATAAAAGAAAAATCGACATTGCTACAAATATACCCGTGCTACTTAAGACTGGTTTTGTGGTCCAGGGTCACAAATAGGAGAAAAAAATAAAATAAAAAAAATCAACAACAACAATTTGTAATATTGTAATATATTTATTATCATCATCATCATTTACTTATTTTTTGTCAGTTTTAGAGCTGCAAAACGATTAGTCACGATTAATCGATTAAAAATAAAAGTTAATGTTGTGTGCGTATGTGTGCGTACTGTGTATATTTATTATGCATTTATAGAAACACACAAACACACACACACACACACACACATATATATATATATATATATATATATATGTGTGTGTGTGTGTGTTTATAAATGCATAATAAATATACACATGAGAGACGTCAGATGGATTTAGAGGCTTTTGCATCTGAACTCTTCCTATGTGTGTGTGTGTGTGTGTATTTATATATACATTATAAATATACATAGTACACACACATATAGTATGCAAACATAAACTTTTATTTAGAATTGATTAATCGCAACTAATTGTTTTGCAGCTCTCATTTTATGTAATAAAAATGAAAAATGTTATGAAATAAAATTTTATGAATTCGTAAGGTCATAAAATAACAATTCTCCAAATACATATGTCAGTTATATCATACATAGCAGTTAAATGGCATTACAAAAGGTGTGGAAGCCCCACCTTACCGTCTTTGCGGTGCAAATTTGCATTGAAGTCACCCTCCCGTTTACCATCATATATCTCTCTCAAACCGCTACCCAATCCACTACAAGCAATATGCAAAGCGCCATCATGAATATGTGCAATTAGGTAGGGCTGGTGAGATTTTTCCGACTTATGGGATGTGACATTTGTAGGGCAGAAGCACAGATCAGCATAAGCGAGAGTGACAAATGCCTAATCCCTTCCTCCACATTTCAACATTTTTCAGGTCTATCAGAATACGTTCTTGCATACACACACCTACGCCGCATATTCGCGCATTTGAATTCCCTGATCAACACGCCTCGGCCGTGGTCATACGGTATCATGGATACAAACAACATCACCACCAGAGTAAGAACAAGAGGAGACTTCTTAATAGATCACGAAGATTTGTCAGAGTGCTTGTGGCTCTGTACATCAAGGCCGTTCTGTATGGAAATCATACAGTTTGGAAACGGTTTGTGTGACAGAGTGAGTCTCAAGGATAATCAGTTTGTGAGTTATTGAGAGGGAAAAAACATATACAACGCATACAGTTAAATTCACGCATCACACAGAAAAAAAAAGCAAGATGATGGACACAAAATCCACACTAATAACCATCCTTGGAGCCTTTTACCTACAACCATGTGGAACCGTGTGTTCACTATACTTTTGCTTGTCAAATCCATGGCAATCCTACTTCAGTTAAATATAAAGACTACAACCAGGCATTTGAAACATGTGAAAACATAACTTTTCTATTTTATTTCTCAAAGTAAGCAATATAATATTTCCAGGAAATTACTGCTCGCTGCGGTGCACTTAAATAAATATATATTAAGAAACGGTGACATATGACTACATACATATGCGTTATATATACATATATCTCAGTCACACACACGCTCTCAGGCAAACTGGTTTTATTTAGGTGTGGGAGTTTAATTTTGCTGAGAGATGTCTGTGAACCCTATAATACGGTTCAGGTCTGAATCCTCTTGGAAATTCATCAACCCATAATCCTTCACATTGTGTCGCATTCAAATGAGGCGCTGGAACTCCCACTAACGCAGTGTAGCAGCGACGGCTAATTTGTACTCGCACACACACTCTGAAACAGAAATTGTTCGCTCGTACAATACGCAAGCATACCCCCCACCCCCACACGCACATACTGTATATAGTAACAAAATTTGAGTTAAACACACACACACACACACACACACCTGCATGTAACGTGGCACACTGCATGAGCTCCTCCTTGCAAACCTCTTCCCCCACAAGCCACCACACACACATCATGTCACACACTCGGCGCATGGCGAGGCGTCGCTCACACCACCCAGGAAATTAACTTGACATTTTATGGCGACCACAGAGGAAAAAAAAAAATATGGAAGGAAAGAAAGAAAAAAAACAAAGCGTACCAAAGGCACAGATAACATAAACCCTCTCCCGAGCCTCGCCATCATATTCGCCAGGATTTTCACCGATCTGCAATGCAGACGGCACGGGGTGGCCACAGAAAATGAGCTTTTCCGTCCTCGCCCGCCTTCCTCCGGAGACGACGGCTGTCTCTCTCTCTCACTCTTTTTCTCCCTCGACAAATGCTTCCTGTCTATTTTCATATCCAATTCAGTTGGTCCCATTGGTGCGGTTCTGCATGATGTGAGGTTAACAAAATGAAATAAATAGAAACGGGACAATCTCACCTCAGTCTAAGCTCCCAATTAAAATGATACAGCCGCCCATGTCAGAGAACGAGAGCGTATTGAAATGGGGAAGGAGAGTTGCTTTGTGCCTGCTTGGATTTATTTTTTCGTATATGCGTGTGCATGATGGACGGAGCCATATTGTCATCGCGACTCTTCCTGCACACACACACTCTTCTTTTCCATTTTTTAGACTCAATATATCTTTGCTAAACCGCAGCTGTAGTACAATAATATCAAAATATTCCAAAAGCATTTTGGGTATGTTAAAAAAAAAAAATCAGTGCCTATTTGCATCCTCACACATGAACGTGCCGTCGGGCCAGCGCTTGCTGTCATAACCTCAAAGAAAAGATTCAAACACACACCGTGCATAAAGAGTCCAAATTAAGGTATCGCAGGATGCTGAGTGCATGGACACACATTCGCGCGCGCGCACACACACACACACACACACACACACGTGTGGTGTGCTTGTCTGACTTGGTGCATCTCTCTGTGGCTGGGTCCTGCTCTATTAGACATGCAGGAATGTTAACATCATTATGCATTATTCTGAGTGTCTGTCTGTGCTTTCACACCCCCCTCCTCTCTCTCTCTCTTTCCATTCGCCATATTGTGTCTGAGGAGAGGCCCAGACGTGTGTGTGCCACAGACTAACGCAGTATTGTGTCTCCTGTCTGGGGATGGGCATTATTTTAACGGCCTTTCATGTGCCGGTGCACACAAATCACTGATCTTTTCCGAAATGGAAGAAGTGGCGAACACACGCATACGGACAACCACACCCAATCGCACACGTTTAGAAATTGTATTAATGCTCTCTACACATGCCTTGCAAATTATGCCCAGGCTAGGCTGTCGCACGTCTCAAGAAAAGCACACACAAAAGTGTGCATGCGATCCAGAAATGGTGTAGAAAGAAAGCAAGCAAGCAAGCAAGCAAGATTGTATATTTTCTAACGGTGCTCAGTGGCTAAACTAATATTACAGACATGCGAGTGTTTACTTACTATGCAGCTTCATACAAAATGTAATCAGCTGTGACTATCATCAAGTCCCATTTTCAGACTGCTAATGGGGAGGGGCTTTTATATTTGCAATATTTCTCTTGCCGCATAATGAAAAGCCAATGAGACACTTATGAAATGTCATAAATTCTGAACAAGCTAAAGCACTGACCTAATTTTTGTCCTTTTAACCCAGAATTTTATTCGGCTGAAAAAATCTATTTGAAATTCACTACCTAGATTTTAAGTGGAAGAAATTATTTATTTATTAATAATATCTTTAATTAAATCACTATACCTCTATTTTTAGCCTAACAATAAATGGTCTAAATTTTTGTGTTATCTAACAGCGACACAATTTACGTTAGTATTACACTAACACTTCTTATTTCATTGATATATTTTATATTTAAATATGTGACCCTGGACCACAAAACCAACAGTAAGGGTCAATTTTTAAAAATTGAGATTTATACATATATTTATACATTTATACATACTTTTCATTGATGCATGGTTTGTTAGGATATGACAATATTTGACTGAGATCTGAGGGTGCAAAAAAATCTAAATATTGAGAAAATCGCCTTTAAAGCTGACCAAATGAAGTTCTTTGCAGTTACTAATCAAAAATTATGTTTTGATATATTTATTGTACGATATTTACTAAATATTTTCATGGAACATGATCTTTATTTAATGTCCTAATAATTTTTGACAAATTATAAATTTGACCCATACAATGTATTTTGGCTGTTGCTACAAATATACTTGTGCTACTTGGTCCAGGGTCACATATATGAGTCTGAAAATGCAACTGTGATATTATATCATCACTTCTAAAGCATTGTGGTTATCAAAAGGACTATAACACAGTCAAAAATGGTAAAGAAGGTGAAGCAATGTGTAATAAATGAGTGATATAGCCGATCTTTGTTTGATATAAACCCCTCTCTTGTGGGTGTGTGAGCGATAGAGCATATGTACATTGTATAACAGGAGGGCTGAGAGGGTTTATGCAAAAGATTCACTTTTTAATGTCTTTAAACCTCAAATCTAGCATTTCTTTGGAATTCTTAAAGCAATGTGCCCCAAGAATATATATATGTAAACATTCAGCGTATTTGCAGTGAGCCTACACTACAGCTTCTTCTCTGCTTCCCCTCTCAACTCCTCCCCCTTGCTGCTTGAAATCTGCATACATTTGCATGGCATTACCATGCGCATATTCTTTGTTCTGAGAGGGAAAGGATGATGCGGTTTACAACCACATTGCACATCGCTGTTATGCGCTCCACTTGAAGATGCTTGCATATTTAATAAATGCAAAATTGCTTCATCATCTGTAGCTGCGAACGGCTAACTAGCTTTCTATTAAGACTTTAATAGAAACACTGGTTATATAATAGACTAAGTGCTGTAAATTGTGGGAGGTGTTCAAATTACTGCTAAATCGTACAATGACATGCACAAATACATATTTTCACATATATTGTTTTGTTGTATCGATATGCATTTGGATAGCGTCCAATACAGATTTAATTTTATGACGCCATATATATTTAAAGATGTCACATAAAATATAGCGATACAGGACGTTTGATACACAGTAGAAGCATGGGCTGGCATGTTGTAAACTGACATCTATTGTCCTCGTGGCTCTTCCCTTTGTGCCGCGGCCAACTGTAATCATGCAAAAGCAGGCGCCAGACTTCATTAGCTCCTCAGGGCCAACGCTAATCACACCACAGCAAGGCACAAGAGAGGAGGGGCCACAGAGTATGCATAAAACAGCCGGGCATCGCCTGTGTGCTGCTGATATACAGGTATAGTGTACTGATAGCATGCATGCTAGCACACTTTTTTTTTGACCTTTTTTCTTGTATTTGCAAACTTTCCTAGTCAGCTGTTCAAGTATGCATATTCAGTTTATAAAGTAAAATGTAAAATTAAAATACGTATGGGCTGGGTGTGAATACATATTATAATGTAATGCAAACAACTTGGAAAGTGCATCTGAAAGAGTAAAACAATAAAGTACCCAAATACAGTTTAGGTGCTTATGAAGCACTGTCTGATTTAAAACTGACAGAAATTATGAGAATCTTTTGTTTTGGGACTAGCATGCTTTGTTGTAACAACGTGTCAGATAAAATAACACTGAGAATTGTACAAATATGTGACCCGGACCACAAAACAAGTCTTAAGTAGCACGGGTTCTATTTTTAGCAATAGCCAAAAATACGGATCAAAATGATTGATTTTTTTTTTTTTTAAATGCCAAAAATCATTAGGTTATTAAGTAAAAATCATGTTCCATGAAAATATTTGTAAATTTCCTACCGTAAATATAACAAAACCTAACTTTTGATAGGTAATATGCATTGCTAAAAACTACATTAGACATTTTTTAAGGTGATTTCCTCAATATTTAGATTTTTTTTTTTTGCACCCTCACATTCCAGATTTTCAAATAGTTGCATCTCGGCCAATTAATCTTGGATACCCTATTCTAACAAACCATATATTAATAGAAAGTTTATTTGTTCAGCTTTCAGATGATGCATGAAACTCAATTTCAAAAAAATGACCCTTATGACTGGTTTTGTGGTTCAGGATCACATATATTTATGGGCTATGATTTGAGTTGCTTTTTACTTTTGGATTAATCTGAGAACTCACCTCATGCTGGTTTATCATTTGATAACGCTGATGCCAGTTTCCTCACTACCAGTGGTCACATTTTCCTTCAGCCCTGCAACACAAAGGAAAATGGAAATCTTGACTAAATTGAACATGCTAAATCTGTTTTCCAATGTGATTCAAGCGAATATCCACCTGTGTTTCTCACATAAATTATGTGTCAAATGATTTAGCACTTTCATGAATTGGCATATGGCTTATTCGTGTTTTGAAGATACACTTGTTAAGATACACAATATTTTTTACATTCAAACTGTCTGTCTGTGAATTTTAATTTGAATATATCCTAAAAAATTGCTTCCTAAAAGTCAAATTGGACACAAGAAGAACAGTACGTTGAATGGTACTGTGTGTATGAGTGTGTACATGAATCTCAGAAGAGTTTGGTCATGTTGCTGTGTCCACTGAATATGCAAATTTAAAGGAACACATATTTGCTGCCTTCCATCTTTGTAGGATATGATCTCTGGATGTCCAGAAAGACACTCTGCCCCATGAGTTGGTGCAGCTGGTGTAACCAGCATTGCATTTACCTGGAGGGGGGTTCACCACTGGTGACTTTTTAGATGAAATGACTCTTTCCGTTTCAAACCATCCCTGCGTATGGGAGAATACTGGCAGAGGCTGCATGACTGTCACCTCAAAGTATGTCTCTGGCCAGCAGAGCCCGAGATCTCTGCAGCTATGCATTCCCTAGAGTCATCCACACACACACACACACACACACACACACACTGTACTGCTCTGCTCTGCTCTGCTCTACTGTCACACTGATCCAAAGCATAACATTATATTTATCTTTCTATACATTTAGGTATATAAACACACATTTTGTGTGTAAATAGCTCTGTAGTTTACACATGTTGACAACTTTACAGGAAGCTTTGGATGGCTTCTTGATTTGAGCAGCAAAAAGTAAACATGCATGCAAAATAACACATCCGCTACACATACTGCCGGAGGATTTTAGCTTTTCAAGTCAAATGTATATATTTTTGTACCATTAGCTGTAAGCTTAATCAAATTGTGTTCTGATATGTGTATTTTTGTGCATATTTTTTAGCCTTAGAGATGTTTTTCAGTATACTACAGTACAAAAGGAAGCCTCCTCTGAGCCATATAGGTTTCAAAAAAGCTTTTTTGTAAACCTGTGCAGTGTGTGTTATCTACAGAAACTCTCAAAGAGCGGTGTAGGGCCATGTCCATATAAAGGTAGTCCTCTCCTGACACATGTCAGAGGCAGAGTGACAGCTGTCAGCTTTTATTAAGCCTCTGTGTCCGTATGGCTTGAGCTTTTGACTTAGTCACTGCTGCTATACAACGCATCCTGCAATGCATTATTTTACATTGCTAATAATGTTTTATTGCATTTTGTTCGTACCTACAAGTAAATATAGAGGTTTTTGAGACGTTTTACTCCCCTTTCAAAATTTCAAAATATGTTTATGATCCACCTTTTTTCTTCCCGTAAGAGTGGGTGCAGCCATTTGTAAATTTTATGGGTCTGACTTCCAGTCTTATCCACGTCCAGCTATTTTTAGCTATACAAAACAGCTTGTTTTGTTGCTCGATATTGCAAATTGGTGTGTCTTACCATATTATTTCAATGTATAATTATCTTTATTATGAGCACACTGGTTTGTAGTGCAAACCGTTTTACCATTTACTGCAGACTGATATTCTTCTCATTATTTCCCTATAGCGGACAATGAACCGGAAGTCTCACCCATGTGCTTGAAGGAAAGGGGGATAACATTACAAAAAAGACTTTTTGCACCCCTCTCATATCATACGCTTTTATAGCATGACAAATAAATAAAAACAAATAATTTGAGCAAATACACTATCTCACGGATTCATATTAATAGCTAAGTATTGTTTGGGTATTATTTTGTCAATCTTGACAGCTTTTGTGCTGAATGCAAATGAAAAAAGGCAGAAACAAAAAGCAAATCCCAATGAAAAAATAGAAATTTATTTCCAAAAAAAGCACAATCATTGCTTTTGCAAAATACAATGCAATAAAAGACATTTCAAGTACTTGTGAGAATGTTCTATCTTGGATCCTCAGATTACAGTCACAACTGAATGCTTCCGTATACAATACAAATATGACAATGATAACATAATGGCACACTCTATGCAAGGACGTTACTGTATAACCAATACCTTTTGAATATCACACACTGATGTTACTCAATACATTCAGAAAAACCATCACAGATAGCGTTAATAAAGCTGAACAGCTATGCTAAAAAGCTAAGAGTCTCTTGTGCATGTATTGCCTGCAGTACGGTGAAACCAAGGTCCATTTTTGCTCTTGATGTTGGCAGTGTTTGAGTCGTCCCCATCCCCCACCCCCTCTCTCCACACCCTCAGCGTCTGCACTCACTGGATCCCTCTGCCAACACCTCAGTCCTGACAATCAGTGGCTACTGGACTATATATGAAGGCCGACTGCTCTAGCATGGAGCCAGGTATGATTCCCCAGCTGACAGTCTGCATCACATCTGATGGCTGAGAAGCAAGAGCTCGCACACACACTCTCACACACACACACACACACACACACACACAGTCATAGCCGTATACCTCACAGATCATGACCAGCTACAAACAAAAACACTTAGGAACGATCATGCATACAAGCGTTCACAAACAGCCCACACCTTCTTGCACACATACAACCATGCTGGTGATTGGTGAAAAATACAACTATGGGGAATAATTCAGGATATTTTTGTGATTGCACAGTGACAATCTAGTTGTTTAGACACCCGATGTTAAAATTTTCATTGATCTGATTGCAAGCTGCCAAAGCTAAATACAGGTTTAAAAGGGGTCTAAAACATTTAATCATGTCCACTTTTGAGCACTTGAAGAGGTACTCGAAATTTGTGACCCTGGACCACAAAACCAGTCAAAATTATTGATTTTTCCTTTATGCCAAAAATCATTATGATATTAAGTAAAGATCATGTTCCATGAAGATATTTTGTAAATTTCCTACTGTAAATATATCAATCCTTAATTTTTGTTTAGTAATATGCAAGAACTTCATTTGGACAACTTTAAAGACTATTTTCTCAGTTTTTTTATTTTGTTACACCCTCAGATTCCAGATATTCAAATAGTTGTATCTCGGCCAAATATTGTCCCATCCTAACAAACCATACATAAATGGGAAGCTTATTTATTCATTGTTTAGATGATGTATATATCTTAATTAAAAAAAAAAGACCTTTATGACGGGTTTTATGGTCCAGGGTTACATTTGTAGTAATAGTCAACAATACATTTTATGGGTCAAATTTATTTTTTCTTTTATGCCAAAAATCATTAGGATATTAAGTAAAGATAATGTTCCATGAAGATATTTTTGTAAATTTTGTACCGTAAATATATCAAAAATTATTTTTTTTAAAGTAATATGCATCATTAAGAAATTCATTTGGACAACTTTAATGGCAATTTTCTAAAAATTTTGCTTTTTTTGTGACCCTCACGTGTCCTATTCTAACAAAGCTTATTTTTTCAGAAACTTAATCAAAAAATTGACTGGTTTTGTGGTCCAGGGTCACATTTAACCATATTGCTTTCGTAGTGTAGACACTGAATATGTTAGAATAGCCAGAACACAAATGTTGTGAGAAAATGCACCAGAACAAACAATCAAAACTTCGCTACATAATGCCAAAACACGCAGATTGTGAGCGAAAATTGTAGCTGCGATCTTTATCGTTTAGTCGATACTATTCGTATAGAGTGTCTTGAGGAAATCTACAAAGCAATGGTCACAGGAGACACATTTGAAACGCATTATAATACCTGGTACACACAGTATGTGTCTTGGCTGACCACTTGTGATCAGATCACTGAAAACGCATCTTAATACCAGGTGGAAACAGGGCCTTTTCAATTTCAACTGAAGCAAAAAAACATCAGTCCAGCTGTGGAAAATGCTCTGTGTAGCCATGTGGCACAAAGCGGCTGTGACTATGTGAATGATTGTTGCCTATTGTCTATATTGTTGTCCTTTTCGTCTCCGCCACCAACCTTTACGCTTTCTTATCTCATTTCTCAACACGTTTAGTGTAGGAGATACTCTCGTTTCCTCCCAATAACCACTGACAGGCTGAGTCTAAAACATGCAGGAATTTAATTACATTCGGCTCTCATAACGGCGGTCTGGATGCAGGGGGGTTGAGGTGAAGGTAGGTTGCACACATCAGGTATAAGTGTGTGTGTGGGTGGGTGGGTGCAAGAAGGAGGGAGTTTTGCTGACACCTCTGTTGCCCACTTTCACGCTAATTAACACTTCTCAGATATACCGGGTGACGGTAGTCTACATGACAGGCTCAAGAGGACATTTGCACAGACCTTTCCTCTCCGAACAATCTGTGGAGATAAAGGTGCGCGCGATACTTGCGACAAACGGGTGTGTACGGGAGTATAATAATATACACATGCGCAAATACCTAAGTGACGGCAACAAATGCACACACATGAAACGGATCTGCCGCCTCATTATACCATCCCCGCTGGTCACCATCTGTAGAAAGTCATGCAGTAACTCTGTCCTAACCAGGATAACACAGGACCATGGCTGTGTGATTCATGTAACTGTCCGTTCTCCATGAGAATGCCTCACTGCCACTCTGCACTATAATATCATGTCTTTTTGATGCTTTCCTCCACACTGAATTCAAAGGAAGCCCATCACTCTATGACAGTCGATGTCAGTCCTGCTGATGGATGCATGTAGCACATTTCAACATTTCAGGGCTTTGCTTGGCCTTCTATTATTAGGATCTACTTAACCCTGGCGGATGGTTGATCACCATAAATGAGAAGCTGAGAAGCTATTCTAATTACAGTTTTAGTATGCATTTGCAAGTGTAACACGCATGCGCCATCACGCGAGGCTTCTATATGTTTTTGTCCGCCTGTATGGGGGTGATATACAAGGAGGTAAGCATTAAGAGTCATTTCTAGCACTCCTGCCTCGGCAGTGCCAAGAGGACGCGCGGAGATGAAAGGTAATGCAAATGGAAGTGTCATACAGCGAGTTCCATTCCAGACAGCCACCTTTGAAATAATTAAGACAGTGGAATGGAGTGGAGCCAGAGTGAGGAATAGCAATTCCTCTGAGTGACTTCTTCTAAAGACAGCGAGCAACCAGGCACAACACTGCTGCGCAAACGTTATGACAGCATTTACATTTAAATGTTTGTTAAATTGGGTATTTTAATGTTAATGTAATAGATGATCTCTATCAAAGGGACATCATTTTATATTAATTATGACTTTAATCGAGAATGTAATCACATTCGACACGATCATATGTCAAAACGCGTTCAACGTACAAGAATCTGGCCTTCTTTTTAGCCTCAGCCAAGGGCCACAATTCCACATAGAGCAAATAAATATTCATCCAGAATTTTCTAATCACACACGGTTGAAGATGAATACAAATGCAGAGGATTCCATGCTGTGTTGGAATATGGCGCATTTGTGTCGTGCCGGATAAGTACAAGGCTTGCCACAAGCAATCCGCATACGTAACCGACAATAGCGGGGCGGGTTTATGCATGCAAATGGGCTTCTTGACATGCACATTGCCAGCGACGCCAGCTAATTTCATAATTGGCGAGCGTGATTATGCGAACGCCGTGGCGCCTTATTGGAACATGCGTGCCAGCGGACATTTTAGGTCTATCCTTTTCGCATGCTCACCACTGCTAAATTCTTTAAGATGGTGGCACCTTGAAGGAAATGCTACTGCGCTGACGGAGCCCAGCCCACCTCCTCCCTACCCAGAGTCTGCAATGCGATTCTAGGAAGATTGTGGGGCACCCTTCGCCTACCCCACCTGCATGATAAATTTTTAATTCCCACGTCACTAATAAGGATATTAAGCAGAGAGTCTGGAGCTTCCGCATATATGCATGAGTCCGCATGCATTAAATTTGCATAGAATTGAGTGATTCCAATGTAAGTATGCGAATGTGCAGCACTTCACTGTGCAACATTACTGGCATGTGTGACAAATGCTGCCTTTGGATTGTAACCCATGTTTTTAGAGACACAGAAAAGCAGCTCTGCTCAGATCTTCTAAGAATTGAGGTGGCACAACCCTAATTACACTGATTTCATCTGGAATGATTATTACGGTCAAAGTGCTAATGGTTTTACAGCAAACAGACTTGCTATACAGCAACTGCATTATTAATTTCTGAAGGATTTCTGGTAACATATTTAAAACAGGATCCTTCAAATAAAACAAAAAATACTGTTGTTAAGTAAAAATTATTTATGAACAACGTAAGCTTTAAATGATACTTTTTGTAAACAATATCGTCAGGCTTCTCATTGGAATGACATGCATCATTTAGGCTCTTTCATCTTTCATATTTGAGACATAGTTATTGACTTATTTATAGCTCTGAGAATTTGCATAATCTAAATTCAGTAGACAACAGACATGCTCAGTCAAACCGCTGCAGTTAACGCCACTAACACATACGGTGTCACAGCGCTGTTATTGCACAGATCGCTTCTGGCTTTGAGTAAAAATATTATTATTCAATCTTGCACCATTTTATAACTGTCATTATCATGCAACATAATATTTACACTTGCATACATTGTGTATACAAGATATACTATGCTATACAATACATAATGACAGATTTTTGAGAAAAATAAACAGTAGTTTTACACAATAAATCAATAATTCAGCCATTAAAAAAACATACTCATACTGAACTGATTTTGAAGTTAAGGTCAAGATTGAACTACTAAATGCAGGATTGGACTGTGGCATTTTAACCACTGCAATTTGTGAGAATTTACTCAAGGGTTATATATCATATTAAAAGAAAATATTTTGACTTTTTGACTGCTTCTAAATCTTGACACTGAGGTTAATTTGCCCTATGAATCATGCTGCAGGGTTGTTCTTTTTGAACTAACGTTTTGCCACTAGACCTGTCTGCTTCTTTGAGATGTCAATGAGCTGTGCATTGAGATACCAGATTTTTGCTGAAACACTGATGTACACAATTACATACACAAATCATGACAAATCTGAACGCAAACATGCTCACATACATTTGAGTGGGTTCTTAATGCCTTCACAGACCCTCACACACACACACACACACAAGTACATACATGCATATAGAATCGTCCACTTACTAACACACACAAACACACACATATATGGAACCTGTCCTGTTTTTGCACATTGCCATCATACGCATGTGAGATCACCCCCTTGTTGCCACAGCGACTCCAACCAGCGGGAACAACACTGTACATGTGACCTGGTCGAGAAGGGGTGGGTCTACAGGATGCTCTGTGCCAACATGTATCTGCTTGTTTAACATCTCAGCACATTTTACGGCACTTTATTCCATTAGATCAAAGGAAGTAAACTTGCACATGCATGTAAGCTTACTGCATCTAAATATCACTTTGTGTAGCAAACAAACATTTAAATGTTGTCTTAAAATTGTGTGAGTTCTCTGATCTGCACATAGGGACTAAAAGCTTAACCATAAGCTTTCTCATCATAAAACGAGATGTATAAAGACATAGAAATCTGGCCAAACAGATCTAACATGTACAGTGATGGAACCACAAACACTGATGAAAAACTCTTACATTTCTTAAATCTTTGTAACCTCACATTTTCACCAAAAAAAAGATCAAATCCAATTTCTTCTTACTTCTTGTGTCCCAATGTCTTTGAATGTGGCTAATTAAAGATGCATCTACAAATGTTTTCTCTTCAAATGCATTTTTATCAAAGTGAAGAAAGATGTTCACAATTAACTAAGCATGGAACTAGTGGACAAAAGTTAAAAACCAAACAGGCAAAGCATCCAAAGATTAAATATATTTAAAAGTAGAGGAAAACTAAATATATATTTAAGCAAAAATAAACTGAAATGACAAACAATGTCTCTTCCCAATTCAATGAGAGGAGCACAGTATTTAAGACAACTGTGCAAAAGCGCTACGAAGGGTTGTGACTGAGAACAGGCGGAGGATGTGGAGTAGCCAAAAATATGAAGATTGCTTGCCCAATGAATACTGATAAGCTGCCATGGTCGCCATGGTTATAGTATTCAGCCAATTAGAAGACAGCAATATGCCTGAACTGTCTAAGACATGCACACACAATAGCAAACGGCTCATTCATAGAGCTGCAAGCAGCCAGCCTACTACATAAAAATGAATATTCAAAAGGAACCTTGGAGTTCACTTCAATCTAGGTCCTAAATCACATAAACATGCTGAATATTTAGTTGAAGCTCAGAGCGAGTACACTTACGGGTCTCTGCTCCATAAAAAAAACCCTCCAAAACAGAGATTATATTTTAAAATCAAGATATCATTTAGAAGGTGTGAATCCTCACAGACAAAAAATACTAATAAGTAAAATATCAAATATGTATTTTGTATATTACAAGTTAAAGCACTGGCTTATAGCATGCAGCGCAGTCTTCTTTATAGTATCACTGATGTTCTTGAAAAAACATGACCCATTTCTATCACTCAAAGCATGTGGTTTTGCAGTAATGAAAGAAGTGATCTCAAAAATGATTTGCAAACATACAACAGTACATTCAACCTTTCAACAGTGCACATTAAATTGCAATGCGGACATTTTGAATAGAATTCAAGACCTGGTGCATACAAAGCAAGCGCTGGATATGTAAAACGAGAGGACATGTAACATTATCATAAGAGGAATTATGAATGGTTTGGCTGGTGTGCTAAAAACAAGGTGTTTGGTTTTGTTAAAAAAAAAAGGAGAAAATAAATTATTTTAGCATAAGTAAAAAGCAGGTTTTTGTTTTAAACACACAATTGTTGTCTTGAACTCAAAAGGCAAGGTGTCAATGTCTTTTCACAGTGGATTCTGGTAATTGCCTGATAATATCATGTTCTCTCTCTTTTTTTCATGTGACAACACATAAGGCCCTGTTATTACAGGTATTCACAGAAAAAAACCTTGAGATTAAAACTACGTTAGTATTTCCAATACATCATAATTTGAAAAAACAAAACTACAAATACTACAATAATACTAGCAACATATTTAAATGCATTTATTTGTTTTATAAATGTTGTTTTAAAATGTGTTTAAAACTATGGGCTATTTCCTAGACTAAGATTTTGAATAAAATTACAATTGCACTGTGTAAGTGTTTAGTTCTTGATGTTATTACTGAAACTATGCTATATGGGGTTTGTGACAAAACGTGTTAGGGTTTACTAATTTAATCAGTATTAAGCCTATACAAATGTGTATTTTTAACTTGCCCAACTTGTCTTACAGGCCTCTAAAAATATTTTATTTATAAAAAAAAACACCTTCATAATAGAGTAAGCCTATATTAAAAGTCTACCGCAAAGAATAAATACGGTATAATGAGAGGGCGTTAAGCCAGACGAAAAAAAAAATCTCACACTTGTCAAGTTCAAATGCAAGCGCTTTGAGGACAATAGTGGTGATGTCATGTTTGAACGCGGTCTAAGGCAGAGCTGCAGCAAAGCTATGCTTTAAAACTTCAAGCTCAATACGCCACTTCTTTTACATACACACGCCTTATTCCCACACTTACAAACAATTCACCTCAGCGGCAGCAGCGTATATAGCTATCATGCCTGTGAGATATTCACAGCCGTTAGGCTACTGTTCCTGCTTTGGGGCCCGCGTCTGCTGAGGCTGGGAACGGTCGCCACTTTCTAAAGGGATGCAGATGAGTCGGGTGCACTTGACATCTTTTCATGACCCATGTCGCCCCCAGCCCCCCCAGCCCGCCGGCGCTGTCTGTCATATTCTGGATAGGGCCGTGGCATTGCCACTTGCCCTCGAGCGTGGGAATGGGAGCGTCCAGTCGTTCACATCTACTGCGCTCCGTTTAACGGAATCAATTAAGGAGGACCGACCCCCTCGCTCCCCATGTGCCCACCCCTTTTCATTTTTGTCAGCTCTCTCTATATGTCCTAATTATTTCTGTTTGGGATGCCAGCGCCGTTTCCTGGCCAAAGGCGACCGAGCTGAAATAAATAGTGAGCACGTGGGTTCCTCTCTCTTCACGTGTCAGTTTTCACTAAATTGGTGAGATCATACAAACTCGAGTATTATTAATTTAATCTCTGAGAGTCTATTAATTTATTCTGTTGCGAAAAACAATACTTCTTCGGGGAAAAATTAACGAAGCTGACTTTTTTTTTAGGCTTGCGTTAAGGTTTGCATTTTTTGCGCGCAAGCGTTAAGTAGAATATGCATACATTTCAAAGCAACATAACACCAAAAGAAACCTTAAAAAAATAAAAAAAACACTAATATCATAAAACTCAAATTCTTGTCTGACATAGTGTGTAGCTAACAGCTCTTCAAAGGTACTGACATGTAAAATAACACAATTTCTTTTTGTAAATCTTCGTGTCATTAGGCATCCAGAGTTTTCGATGAGCCAGGAGGCAGTTTTTACTTTCGGTTATCTAGCTTTATGAAGTGCAACATACTCATACAGCTAGATAACCAAAGATAACAACTCGCTTCCAATTCCACAACAGTAATCCCCGGATACCTCCGTGTCTTGTGTAAGAATAAATCCAAGTGAAGAAGTTGCTAAAACAATAAAAAAGAAATAGGCACGGGACTTGACAATTGTCATTTGTAGTTCTTAAAAGTAGGTATGCTCGCAACAAAAACAAATGACAGTTTCTTCACAGGGTAATGAGAATCAAAACGGAAGCTATAATCCATTTGACATCGGAGCAGTTAACGTTAAAACAATATGAGAGTTGGAGTGAGGGAGCCTGTCGAATAAGAAGCAGTCATCCTCGCACAGGCCATCATTTGCATTGCAAATTACCTCCCAATCTCACAAAAGGCTCCTTTGGCTCTATTAAATCGTGGCAGCAGCGATAGATATCCCACGGAACCAGCAGCGAGATTATACAAAGGAAAAATCCGCTTCCAGAGGAAAAAAGTGCACACGGAAATAACATCGCGTTTGTTTCGCCACTGAATGGAGAGATCTCTCTCTTATTTTTGGCCGAGTGGTGGCAGGTTGTCCGTGCACGGAGGAGATCGGTAATGCCACAGATCCCTGAGAGCTGCTATGAGAGAGACGAGAGGAGGATTGTGTTGCTGCTGCCAGCGGTCTGAGAGAGGGAACAGGGCCACATCTCGAGGAGTGGGGGGGCGGAGGGGGTAAGCGGGGGGACGGGCTTCCAGTACCAAAATATGGACCAGCCAGAGAAGGTCAAAGGTCTCGGACCACGGGGAGTGCGAGGCGATGATGATGAGGATGATCATAATGATGATGTCATTAGAAATCTCCAGAGTGCGTTTGCATCCCTCGTGCCGGTTGAAGCGGCGATCCTTGCGCACTTTTGCTCTCTATACGCGTAACGTATTTTCAACGACCAGCATACTTGATGGAAATATTTGAGAGGCGATGCCAATCACCCTCGCTCGCGAGGATTTTAGCTTTCAGTGCGACTGAGTACGTGGAAAACGCTCGCCGGCGACAAGACGAATCTTGCAATCGTTCCCCCGGCATTGACAGTCAACACGCAAAGGTATGTATAGCGGCAGCAGCAGCTGCTGTTCTCTAGACAGAGTAAGGTGGTTTCCATTGCTAGCATGTGTTGATGCCCTCATATATTCTGACCACTGATATCAGAATCTTATTTTTAAATTGATTACATACTCATGCCTACTTTCTGTTCCGTGAGAACTGTAATTGAGTGCGGTAAGTGGATAACAAACCTATCAATCAAAACGTGATGCTGACTTTCCAGCATCTGTGTGGGTTTCAGACTCACAGCACAACCCTCTCTCCTTCTGTGTGTGTGTGTGTTCATTGTAAAAGTTGCAAAACATACTCAATAAAATCATCTATATCACTGATCTTATACAATGTGTCTTCAATTCATTTTCACACTGTGTCATTAACTGAACAGACAACATCACACTGTATGGATGTCAGCATAGGTGTTCTGTTGGCCTGTACAGTATGCACAAATAATGGAAATCTTGCCTTACAGGTCTCTAATTCTGGACACATCCAATGTCAAAAGACAGCTATCATTTGTATTTAACTTTATATTATGGTTTTCTGTCTGAATTGGTTTAGGTGAGTCATGTCACAGCAGTTTCAAATCATTGGCCCAGTGGGGACACACACACACAATAGTTCATAGCTATTAAGGCAAACAATAGCTTAAAGTTGGAAAACTTCTCTCTCATTCAGGCCTTCTAGAGTACAGCCAAACACAAATAACACAGGACACTAAGAGTGAATAAGATGTTTGACTTCCATATTATTTACACAGAAAAAAACACATATGTTAAAGTTTCTTGTCTTTCCTAAACAACACCACCGCCAAACACTAGTGTTTCTTCTAAAGAGGTTACAGTAATTAGATTAGAAGCACTGACAGCTCACATAAGAAATTTGAAAAAAACAAAATAAATAAATAAAAAAATCAAATTCACTGTCTAAGCAGCACAATATGAAGAGATAACAAGGTTTCTGTTCCAAAATGCTAAATCAAGTTCCCCTGCGCACAATGACAACTTGTGAGACTTTGTCACCGACTATACTTGAAGTATTACTGCATGTGACTTTGGCCTTGTGCTTTGTGTTATATCAGTTATAAGTCTATGACATCGTTCTGTGGTTATAATATCTCGAAAGTTAACTCAAATGTACAGTTCTCATCATGTGAAATTTCTCTCGTCAAAGTCTGTAATGCAACAAACAGCACTGTATTATTCCCAATGGCCACAAAAAAAGAAAAACAAGAAGGGTTTCCAGATGTACTCACTTGAGCAAAGGGTTTTTAAAATTATGCCGAAGTCGACGTGACCAGATGCAACTCCTGCTGTAGGTAAGAAGCCGGCGTGCTCGGGGAGCTTTCGGTTTAAAATTGCCGCTAATACTCAGTTCATTACGCGTGTCTCAGCGGCTCTGATTCTCACAAGAGCACAGTCCAAGCGCACGACAACGACAGCTACCGTATAAGCAAGAGCCAGTGAGAGGGGGAGAGAGAGAGGAGGGGTTGAGAAGTTTCCCATAACCTATTTGTCTGCAGCACCAAATAGAAAAGTGCACTGTTGAGCAGAGAAGGTCGGCATGTTTTCCCCCCCCTTTCTTTCCTTTTCTTTTTTTCATGAAGGGTGTTCGGGAGGGGGCAGTCCTCTCTGTGAAAGAAAGGACGTGCTCTGAAATTCAAACAAGTTCGCCAGGTCTTTTGTTGGACTTGAACTGAGGAGGCATTGTTCCTCTATTGGCGTGGACTAGCCCCAAGTTCCCAGACCAGGTTACGGATTGACTGCGGTAATGAATTTGCTCCGAGCGCTTCTGCCCAACACGTTTTGACTGACGGAACGCAATGGCCATCTGACACCGAGAGGAGATCATTAGCTCGGAGAAAACTTGCACACAGATACGTAATAGCTTGTGAAGAAAAAAAGAAAAGACAAAAGTGTTTTTTAACGATTTAAACTCACCATAACCTCAAGTGCGAGTGCGCACAAGCAGACACAGAATAAGGCCTCGTATTACATCTTTTTCCTTGTGCCATGAATGCACAGGCCTACAGGCTACACGCAACAATATTTGCAGTGTGCGAATTATACAGTCAGTTCTAAAACACTTTTTAAATAGCACAACATACTTTTGATCTTTCAATTTATAATGAAGTAGTAATAAACAATAATATTACGTTTTGTACTGATGATGACCCTAACAAAAAGTGCTGCATTCAGTTGCTATAGCGACTGAGATAGCTGTGCTCCAGCGTTACATTTAAATACGCGCAATGATTTAGGCTACTTCTAATCTAAGTTTGAAACATATACGTATATGTGACAAAGAATATCATTTGTGAGAGCCTGATACCAGATCTTTTGTTTTGACATTCATGAAGCGTCAAAACTTAATTAAGGTGGTCAGACCCCCTCAACATTTCACATCATGCATATTTATACATTATTATTGTTGTCGTCATTAGGCTATTATTGTAATATAGCACTTTTTTAATTTAATGATCAAGTTCAGATTTTTAACACGACGTTTCTTAATTTGACGTTTCCAAATTATGTTGACTAATTCATATTCCTTCACAGTTCTCAATTATTGCCCGCACTTGTGTTTGACTAAAACGAATTCACGTTTAGATTTTACAACGAGGTCACGTCCAATGACGTAGCAAGCCTATCGGCTACGTGCAGCCATATTTAAATACATCAGGGAAATTAGCGCATCAAATATGCAAATCCCCCAACATAGCCTTTCTTTCAGCGGTCGGAGTAATTTCCCCTCATCGGCTTCGAGGTGGCTCGTTTCTTTTTCGGAAGAATATGTAAGTTGCTGTTTTTTATTGAAAGGAAGAACCTTTCTTGACGGTGAATACTGGACCATATTCAGCAAAGAAGCGGAGACTCTTTGCCAGGGAAGTCGCCCATCATGCATAATGAGACGCCTGCTCCGCCATTCTTACATCTTCACCGCAGTTGGTCCTTGCGTGTGTATTATTTTTAATATTGATGCATATTTAAAAGGTATATTTGAATTTCCTTTGCATTCAAGGTGGCTGCGTTGTTGTGATTCCGTATTATTTTATTCGCATTTGGCATTGTGATTTGGCTCTTCGCGATGCGGATTTTTATATTGTGCATTGTCTCCATTATTGTCCAATTTCATCTATTTAAAGAAGGTTAAACAATACTTAATAACGTTCTTATTCCTTCTTTAGGATCAGTCAATAGATAGAATTATAAAACACCAGTGTAAATAATCAAAAGCATTATAAGCGAACAAAGACATTTGAGCGGCTCAAACAAAAAGGCACAAAGAGCATTGTGTTACATTAGCATATCATTAATTTGGAGCATCTCTCATTCAGAAATAGTCGGTTAAAAGATACTTAAGCTGTGGTTAGCTACCAGACAAAGCAAATACTATTTGCATAAAATTTGAAGTCGTCTATACGAACAAATTAAGTAAAACAAAATTTCCATGCATTAAACAATATTAACACAAACAATTTTTGTTAATTAATACATAGTAATTCAAAAATGAGCATCGTAGTTTTAGTTCTCGTTAGCCTCCTTAACTCGCATGGACAATAAATCTGCTAGCAGTCTACATAAAAAAAAACATGGAATCACGAGGTAAATGCTTAGAAAATTAACTGACAAACGAAATCTATTGCTTTGAACTTGCCATTCACACAAACATCATCGACCTCAATCAAAACTTACCGCTAAAGTCATCATTAGGCCTAATATCCACTTCCTATCAATATAATTGCGTTCGCTTTCGAGTCATGACTGTTTTCCAGAACTTTTTGCGCAATCTTAGGCATCTCTTCTTCGTAGTTCCTACTCGTAAAGCGTCTGATCTTCATCTTGTGAACCTTTGCTCAAGTGATCTGGCACCCAATAGAAGTGGTCAGACGGGCACACGTAAAGATTTACTCCCAATGGGTCAACACACGTGCTGTCCTATGCTCGCATGTTTTCCGCCTTAAACAAACTTCAGACAGCCCTGCTATATCTCTTTATACGAACAGACGTCAGTGAGAGAAACAGGACTTACTTGGACTCTGCATGTCCTCATCTTGGCGACTTCGTACGGTCCGAAGTTGTGTAGCACATGTGTGATCTGCTGCGCCTGTTTGCAACACAGCAGGACCGCGATTACCATACTTATGCATATTTAAAACCTATAGAGAAAAGGATTTCAAACTTTCCCACAGCTCCTATAAATATAACGGGAGACAATGACTCACCATAACGTCCTGAATTATAATATAAACTTAATAACTGTTTAATATAAATCTGTTCATGTATAATTGGAGAATGAATTATGTTAGCTATCTTTAAATCTTAATTTATTTTCATGATATCCTTATGGTATTTCTGCATTAAATTCTAAGCATCATTTTGTTTTTGTTTTTTTTTGCCATTTATGGGTCTTCTGGACCAGATAGCGTAATCTGTAGTTAGTTTAAAGTTAATATAGCCTATATATTTAGTCATATTTCGAATTCGCGAACAATTAAAAGGGAATTCAGGCCATTCCTGATCACTACCTTAAAAGTGTCTTAACTTTTGTTTTGTTTTCGAGGCTCATTAAAATAGACGTTTCACTGGCAATGGCATTTGTAGGATTTTTGTATTCAGTTTCTCTTTTATACATTTTACATGACCGTTAGCCTATACTCTACGTTAGATTAAACGTAATTTTTTTTGTTTGTTTTTGTGTATCTTGAACAGGATGTTTTTGCCCCAACGTGTTCCTGTAAATATACAAGACTGTTAATAGATAAAGTTGATATAATTCTTATTATCGATGTAGACAAATACATTCAAAGGAAAAATATAGATAGCAGATTGTCTTAAGGGTCACTTATTGCATAAAAAAAGAGATCTGTAATTTAGCCTCTTTAAATGATGAGAACAAGAAAATCTAAAATGTCTAGCGTCTAAACGAGCCGTATGGCTTATTTCTCTTTCTCGTCTCTTTATTCTCTTTCGTGATTCTTTTCACAATCATTATTATCACCGCTATAAATAAATAAAATAGCCTATGAACTATATGGACAGACTTGTTGTTTAAGTGAGTTAAACGTATAATAGATAGAGAAAGAGGGGTGGAGAGAGAATGAGTGAGAGAGAGAGAGGAGAGAGAAAGAGGCTGATTTCCAGGTAATTCAATACAAAGACATTCATGTTTTCTTTCCATTGTTTAGCTCTGCCGAATAATGCAGTGCACACATACGATTAACAGAGAATTAAGATGAAACGATGGGCATTTACACATTTTTATCATGTTAATAAACTTTAGTTTTTTCCTTCTCCTTTTCAACTATTAGACTACATCTTTATTTTTCGTGTAGGACACATAAGCTCATGGCCAATTCCTCTAAACGTGTAAGAGAGCTAATAAAATAATAAACTATATTCTAAATGATATTTCAAGCCATTTCTAAATATTGCCTCAGCCATTTGTTCTCCAGAAATTCATTCGAAGTGAGAAATGCAATTTGAGTCACCGTGATGCATTTCTGTAACACGTGGCGACATCTAGTGGTGTAATTCTCCATCGCGAACTCCTGCAGAAAAAAATGTAACGATTTATCAGAGACGAGAGCGATTATTCCACGCGAACATAGCATTCACAAATTGAAAATAATTTATAATTTTAATTATATTTGATTATGTATTAGTTTTTCTCTCTCAAAGCTTCGTCTATTCTAAATTCAGGGCTGTCGTCTTCTCTCAGAAGCAAACTGATTGATAGACCGATTTCAAATTCTAATCAAATATTGATAGGTGAATAAATACTTGTTTTAAATTATATAAGAGCCTTCCGTTCATTTATATTTTTGTAGACACGTTAGGATACACAAAATTCCTATTTTGGGCAAATACAATTCAGTACACGCACAATAATAGCCTAGGCTAGCAACAGTTTTGACAGCATGTCCAAATATTGGCTTTATAGTAGATTTCTTTGTTAGTGCGTTATATTTTTGTCACCATAAATTATCAGTGATGACTTACTATTGTAGTTGCTGTTGTAAATTATATTCTGTGGAGTTGACTGTAAAAGGTCGTCCATTCTTTCTGCTTTCGTACTTAAGCCAGAGACCTTAATAAAGCCAAAAAAGTGTTAGTATACAAAGAGACATTTCAAAGGTTAATTTTCGTTTTAAAATTCGCTTTAATAAACAGTGTCGCAGCCATTTTTGGCCAATACGCGGGTTGCACGCGATAGATTATAAATGCGTGCTCAAGATGATGCATGAACCTTAATGTTTACTGAACGGATTTTTTTACATTGTGATAAGAACTTTAAAGAATACAGCAATATAATGTATTAACGCGCATGGTTTTATTTTAAAAATCATCTTATATTTCATCTAAATAAAAAAAAAATTCACAGTTACCATATTCACTTGATGATAGTCAAAAACACACTTGCATGCTCTCTTTTCTATAAAGCACGTTCATGAACAAACGTCTTCGACTTGTTATGACAGAAACTTTTTTTTATTGATTTCATGTACTTTGGAAAGAAAGAAAAAAAAAAAAGAAAATTAGAGAGAAAGGGGGATCATATTTTGGATCTAAAAATATTGGTCTTGTAATTCGATATCCCCAAATTATCCTCAACTAATGTAATATTTATCGATTATGATTATCGATGATGATTATCGATTATGTATCTATTGGTATAAAAAGAAAGAAAGAAAGAAATTGAAAAAAAAAAAAAAACTCTACTCTTTATTCTAAAGAACCGTTTCGTTCGTTCGTTTTTTTTCTTTCTTTTTTTCTGATTGACTGATTGATTTAATCGTGTAAACTTCCACAGTGCTCGATGTATTTAATGGTATTTGTGACGGAATTATTACTGTTTTAAAAACAATATCTGTTCATTTTTAATTGTACATTTGGCTCACAATTAATCGTTATTATAATGTAAACCCAAGATTTCAGTTGCATTAAGTTTAAACTGCTAATTCTTTCAATGTCAAAGTGCGCCTGTGATTCTCTTTCTTTCGTTTGTTGTGTTTTGTTCATATATAATGTATTTCTGAAAGATTTGCGAAAGTGTAACTCAGACGAGAGATAATATCTTCTGTGTAACATCCGAAGGAGTGGAACATGTGATGAAAATAATCTGTTGATTAAACGATGAAATAATCTCTTTGTTGTGACATTCTTTTTGATCATCACAGACGTTCAAAAATACTTACATTTTAGTATTATATAGGGCTACAATATATATTTAAATTATACACATCAAAGCTAGAACATCATTTACATACTATATGTGACAACTTCATCATGTCCTCAGATCAGGGGAAAAAATACAAGTGAAATACAATAATTCACCCCACAGGAGATCAGAATGTATGTGATAAAAGTGGCCTATTTTGAGCATTAAAAATATGACATTTTGTGTACAGTCCAATAGCAGATAATGTGATCAAGCAGCTAGAAATATC
This sequence comes from Labeo catla, assembly GCA_012976165.1. Taxonomy (NCBI): domain Eukaryota; kingdom Metazoa; phylum Chordata; class Actinopteri; order Cypriniformes; family Cyprinidae; genus Labeo; species Labeo catla. The sequence goes on from VONZ01000085.1 coordinate 409,659, forward strand.
ATAAAACGCATTCAATACAAAAACAAAGAAAACTGAACACAAAATACAAACACAAAATTATAGTCAAATCAAAGAGTATGAATATGTGGTCTATATCGAATGTGTGCAGTATGAAGGTATGGTTTAACGCAGCTGACACTGATTAGTTCAGTTTCACCGTAGAAGCGGGTGAATGAAATCAAATAAAGGCAACATTGACTGTCACCAAATCTTTGAAACATTGAACAATGGTGACATCTTGTGGCCAGAAGGATTCATTGTCTCTTTAACAGCCTTTGCTGCTTCTACAACAATGCCAATCAGTTGTTTTGGGTAATATGAGGTCTGACATTTTCTTGAAAACCTTTTTTCATTATTTATATAAGCCATTTGAAGCTTAATAAACCAATACAAAAAATTCAAAGGTCGATAGCTTAGGCTATAACGAGTACACTTTAACTCTACTAGGCTACTCTTAATATACTGTTAATACTAATTATACTAATAAATATGCTAGCTCTTTGGTTGGAACGTAAGAACAAATATTTGATTAACGCTCGGGAGCTAAACATATTTTCAAGGGAAAGAAGAATAAACCTACTCAGGGGGTTTTATCTGAAGGATGTTCAGGTGTTGTGAGTCTTTGGTTGTGAGCGATGTTAGCAGTTGTATGTTCATCAGAAGAGCCGCAGATTAAACACGTCCTTTCACAACCCTGCCACCTTTGGGTAACCATGGCAACCGAAAAATATTAAAGCAGAAGCAAAGCAAACTCAGAATTTGTTTATAACCGTTGTGAAGCTCTTACCTCTTACCGGTTTTCTTCCTGTTTATTGTCTCGTTGTTTTTGGTCTCTTTATTTTAATATCTTTTAGGAGGTTTCTTTGTGTAAAACGTTGTTGACAAGTGAAAAATCTCGAACATTTTACTTCCTCCAAACTCAAGAAAACGCGCCAAATTCAGTTTCCGGTTCCATATATGGACTGGAGCGCTGTGCACGCGACAGAAAACGTCTGAAATCCTTTTGATTGGCTGAACAAACTGTCGACCACTTTTATTTTATTTTATTTTATTTTAACTGCCTGTCACGGAAGTTAACCTATGGGTGAGACTTCAGGTTCATTATCCACTATAGTAAACAGTAAATCTGTTTGTACTACAAAGGTGTTTATAATTACCTTAATACGTTTAAATAACATGGTAAGACATGCCAATTTGCAATATCAAGCAGCAAAATGAGCTGTTTGAAAAAGGTGGATAACACTGATGTCATGATGAAATTTGATAACATTACTGGCAAATGGCTAGTGGTGGGGGGAAAAACGATTCTGAGAGGCTGTATGAATGGGTGAATGTATGATGAATATGATTTAATATTTTATTCAGTCAAATTAAGTGTTTGTTCACTAAGCTTCTGGTGCATAACTACACACCATTGACTGGTAAAGTCTTGTGCATATACCTCTGTTTGAAGACTGGCCCACACATGGTGACCATAATAATAATGATAATAATAATTCTGATGCTTCTGCCACTAACCATTTAGAGCGGAAAAAAGATACTGACTGAATACATGTTCACACAGATGTCTTGCATGTTGAGTCGAGGGACAGAACACAATAAAAATCACACCAGGACGTCTGTGTAACTAAGAAAGCCAGTAACTTTACTGAATTCTCTGCAAAATACAAATACCTTTTTTTTAGTCCCAGCAGGAGAAACAATTTTTATTCCATACATTAATTTTTACTACATACAGCTGAATCAAGTCCCTTGAGATACAGAGATGTGGTTTAATTTAATGACATCTTGTCTTCAAGTGGCGACAAAGTCCAGCTTGTGCCGCTGAAAGCCTCTTTCTCCTGGTTAGAAAACAAAAAAAGACACTTTCTTTCAACCTTACCCATTGTAGGTTTATACAAGCTACATTTGTTACTACAGAATTTTTCAGCATTTTTTTTTTTTTTTTTATTTTGTTATTTATATACTTAATGGAAACAACACTCGAGAGAAAGAGAGAGAGAGAGAAACGAAAAGGTCAACCAAAAAAATCTATTAAAAAAAAAAAAACAAAGAAAAAAGAAAGAAAATAACCGGAGAGTCATATATGGACAGTTGAAATCTATATAACAAACAATGGCATTTTTCACAATACTGTACACTTGTTAGTTAGAGGAGAATGTTCCCAATTCTCAACAAGACCAACTCATTGAAAGGTAATCTGAGGCACTGGGAGGGTGAGTCAGAGGTACCAGCCACTAGCATGAACAACTTGTGAAGAAACACAACGGTCTCAAACCCAGAAAGGATAATGGATCGGCAAACATAACATCACTTGTTGTCTTTGGTAGAAAATACAGACTAACATATGTCCTGTCAAAATCACAGAATGCACAATGATAGATATGTATATCAATTGAACAAAACTAGTCACAATCCACTAAATGATGACACAAGCTTACACAAGCAGTCATGAGGTATCTATGACTGTGCTGTTTTAACATTATAAAATCTTCAGTGCAATGTTGATTAATGTGACACTGGAAACTTTAAAAGGTGGTGAATAATCCAGACCAAAGTGGATATCTTGTGCTTATTAAAAAAAGGGGGCATAATCGTAAGTGCGACTTATCATTCTGAACGTATTCGCCCCTGAAAGACTCAGTCCGGTGGAGGAAAAAAAGAAGGGGGAAAAAAAAACAAACAAACAATTAACATGTGCAACCGCACATCCCCGCAATGGGGAAAATGTTATGACCATAATTTTATCATATATATTCATATATTAGAAAGCTATACACAAGCATGTTAATTTCACAGATTTTTTAAAAAGATTCTTAATATTATTATTCAATATACTTAGAAATACACGTTTAAAAACAAAACTTCTACAAAGAGAGAGAAAGAGAGAAAAAAAAAACATTGAGCAAAGCAAGGGTTCACTGTCTCATGGCTTATGGTTGAAAAGCCCAAGGTTTCTCATCCGTTTACTATCATTTCTCATATAAGCAAAGCTATCAAAACACATTCTGGCTCTTATAAACTACAAAAAGCCACAAAAATGCTTTGCATTGTATTCCTTTTTGATATGAAAATATAAGCAAGTGTATCATACAATTTTTTTTCTCGTTTTCTTCTTTTAATACTGAACAACAACTGCAAGTCCTAGATTAAAACGTCAGCAGACTGAAGTAACATGGCTCTTAATTTAAAGTCCTTCATCTTTGCCACTCCGTCCTGCTATTTTCACTCCATCAGCAGGAGAGTTAATTTTTTTCCTGAAATACCCACTCCCCCATAACTTAACCAAGGAACCTGCACATGTATCTGTACAATCCTTCGAAATTCTTGCATAACAGGTATGTTTGTGTGAAATCAGCAACCTTGACCCTTCCCCCATGTCCCATCCTTTTCTCTATGTACAATACGTTGAACCTGCAACATGACATTGTCACCCATAACATACATTTAGCGAAAGGCCCCTCTGAAGAGAGTGGCACTAAAAAAAGGAATCTGTACATATTGTACTGGTACAACAACTCAAGTGCTAAGCTGTCACCTCCGCGATTCGCTTTCGGCTGTGCTCCTCTTGTGGCTGAACATCACTGAGGCATGTATTTTACAAAAAAAAAAAAAAAGAAGATCCAAGAGTACCTGACACTTTTTGTTGGTTTGTTACTCTGCATACATGTACACCTACACAACGTGTAAATATATATGCATATATGGTAATTCTTTACATTGTATTCCACACACTGCACAAGTTATGCATAGTAACCCCGCCCACCGAACCCTCCCCAACCCTGTCGCATCAGTCCTCCTTCCCGCATCCCTCCCTGAAAACCCGTCAATCACAACAATATGTATATCAGACACACTCTGATAAAATAATAATAATTATAATAAAAACAAAACAAAAAAAAAATTACAGGTAATTTCGAGAGCACTTCCTCCCCTCTCTACAGCAAATCAGAGAACAAGGGAGAGCAATGATTGTGACTAGTCATAAACGGCAGAAACGCGTGAGCCGCTTCGCGTGGGGAGGTCAAGATCGAGGATGGGGCTGTCCAAATGGGGGGGCATTGCTTATCATGTGGCCCACCCCTCCGAGAGGCGGACGCGCTTCACGGATGGGCTGTCTTGCTCGTCCAGGCCGGGCCGGCCCAATCCTAACGGCGAATGGAAGTCGGGACGGTGGTCGTCGCGGTCGCTGCCTTCGTGCGAGCTGCCGCAGCTGCTTAGGCTGTCGGCCGGAGAGCGGCCCGAGTCCTGTCGCCCCTGTGGGGGCGGGCCCTGGTGCTGCTGGTGGGACGGTAGCGGGCCGTAGCCGGCGGGCGTGGTGCTGCTGGATCGATCTCTAGGAGGAGAAACAGGTTCGGACTTGATGTGCAGGCTTTGAGTAGAGGGCAGGGAGAGATTTGAACCCTGACATAAGTGAGTGCTAGAGCAATTTCTGTAGGAAGGAAAGGAAATGAAGGGGGTTACGGATCGGAACGAGTGCTCGTGCACTCTTGTGCCAGAGATACAATCAAATTAGTGACATTTGACAATACTTAATGTGGCAGAATTGCAGTGACAAAGAACAGTAAGGCTGAGAAAAAGTCGCACATTTTAAGTGCATAAGTATTCAAATAGGCTATTTGATGTGTGTATAGGTAATGAAGTGCATGTGTGTTTGTGTTTGGACTCACCCCAGCTGACTGAGGGCAGAGTGCTGCATGTTCTGGATCTGATGTTGCTGCCATCCACTCATTGAGCCCAGATGCAGAGTGTTGGCACTGTTAAAGCCAGATATAGAGGACAGATCCGCACTGCTCAGAGAATATTCTAAAAGAAAACACATGGCCGGGGTTAACATTTACATCCCAAATTATGGTGCTGCTTATTTAGATGACAATGTCTCCACCTGCTGGAGAGACAGAGCTATTACATGCAGAATAGACAAATCAATGAGATTCTGCATTCCTTTAGTCAAGATTTAATGAAGTAATATATTATTAGTGCTGTGCAATGATTGATCGCGATTAATCACATCCAAAATAAAAGTTTTTGTTTACATAATATATGTGTGTGTAATGTGTATATTTATTATGTATATATGCATGGATATATTTAAGAAAAATATGTTGTTTATACATTAAATATATTTATATATAATGTTAATTATATCAATAAAAATATACATGTAAATACATGTAAATATTTTCAATATATATATACATAGATAAATTTCACATGCATAATAGACAATAAATCAATTCTGCATAGAGATTCTACACTAATTTAGTATGGGTTTGATAAAGTAATATATATATTTCAAAAATAAATAAGTAAATGATTAAATAAATGAAATGTAATTTAAAATGTTATACTCATTCTTAATGCTAATTATGTGTAGTAAGCGTAATTAGTAATAGATCATTTGTAATAGTATTTTCGATTGCAATTATATTATATTATATTATATTATAATTTGTATAATAAACATACATTTTTAAATGTATTTATTAATTTACATTAAACGTTAAAGCTTCTCAATTTAATGATGTAACTTTAAAAATAAAATGCATTCCTCAACAAACATTTTTAGTTCTGCTTAAAGGGGATAGTTCACCCAGAAATGAAAATTACCCCATGGTTTGTTTACCCTCAAGCCATCCTAGGTATATATGACTTTCTTCTTTCTGACAAATTTTATTGGAGTTATATTTAAAAAGTGTCCTGGCTCTTGCCAGCTTTATAATACCAGAGAATGGGGGCTGAGATTTTGAAGCCCAAAAAAGTGCATTCATCCATCATAAAAAGTACTCCACATGGCTCAGAGGAGTTAATAAAGGCCTTCTGAAGTGAAGCGACGCATTTGTGTAAGAAAAATATCCATATTTAAAACTTTATAAACCATAATTGCATTCGTCTGAAAGAAGAAAGTCATATACACCCAAAATGGCTTGACGCTGAGTAATTTTCAATTTTAGGTGAACTATCCTTTTAAGATGTGAAACGTGCATATAGCACAAAGTGTACTAATTTTTAATGTCTGAGATGTAGTTTTATGACAGGTAGAGTTCTACCTACCAGTACCATATGAGGTGGAAATGGCTGATGGGTAGCCGCCCATTCCCTGCCCTGGTAGAGTGGGTGTCGCTACAGAAACCACGGGGGTTGCCAATGACTGCGCGGACTGAGAGTTGTTTATTCTCTGATTCTGTAAGAAAAGGAAGAAAGCACATATAGATGACTTGTCACGTGAACAGACCAGAACATATCTGTATCTTCATCAAACAACTGAAGAAGCACCACCTCACCCCCTTAAAGTAATGAACGAAAAAATAATCACTTGACATGGAGCACCACTGAACCCTCTCAACCTATGATTTACAATCCCTCATAGGGCACTCGGTCGCTATAGAAACTCTAGGTCTCCAAGGCAACAGAACCAGCAACAGAGGGGTTGGAGGTGTTTTTTCCTCTTTTGTCGTGCTGGCATGATGACTGAATGATGTGACAGAGATTAAGAAAAGCAGTGAAAAGCAGAGGTGGAGATGGAGAGGTCAACAAGACCTGGGAATGAGACTCTTACGGCCACTAGATGTCACTCTGGAGCTTTCTTATTCACTAATACAATTTAGGGAATTGCATTTAAGCACGTTTACAGGTCTACACGTGCGCTATTGGCATAAGAACAATAAACTAGTGTTTTTTAATGCGTATGAGGATGAGGGTCTATTAGCCTGGTTCACGGGTTTGAGTGACAATGTCACTTACCAATAGAAGGTCAACGTCCTCAGACTGATGGCAGTAAAGGGAGGGCGATAAATCCAGAATTAGTGTCACTGGCTGACAGTGGCAGTGAGTGAAGCTGATGGCCGCCTATGACACTACATGAACCTACAGGCGAAGGCTTTATCAAACAAGACTAAAGCTGAGGAGACTAATTATGATGGACTCTAACCTGTGCTTTTTATCTTATGAAACTACTGGAGAGGAAATGAGAGGAGAAACACAGAGGATTATGAAGGAACTGAGGTGTATGTGGTGCCATCAAGGCTGTTTTTTAAAGGGAACCCCGGGTATTAAGACTTCTATGGTTTAATAAAACATAAACAATGTCTGTTACTGAAATATGTAGTAGAAAACCTATGAAAGATTTACGTTAATTAAAAAATACACATCGTTTTATACACATTTTGGACAAGGGGGGCACCATTATTTCGATGATGTGAAATGGTTGCACCTCTGTGAGCTACTGTCGCTACCTTCGTGCTATTTTTTACCACAACACAACATATGATGTCAGATTGTGCGGCCCTTGATTGCAATTTTCAGTCTAAGGGCAACAAAAGAAACAATGTAAATCTTCACTGCTTTTCCTAGTGATGAGCAGTGGAGAAAAGAATGGGAAGACACCTATGGATGAATAAAACTTCTGAAAGACCTGCGTCTTTGTTCTCTCCACTTTAGCCCTGAAGCCTTTGAGCCTTTTAACAGACCACAGCTAATGAAAGAGTTTACAAATGGCAGAGACAAGAAACGCTAGATGCCATCCTGGCAAAATGTAAACATGCTGACGCTTGTCATGACGCCACAGAACAAGTTTCTCAGCGTGGATTTCACTTAATATGCAGGGGCATTTAGACTGCTTGTGGGAAAAATCAATAGTGCAGCATTTGGTTTAAGCCTACGCTTATATCCATAGGTCATCATATCAATATTTTATTTTCCGCGTTGTGTTGCGGTAAAAATAGCAGCAGGTAGTGCCAGTAGCTCACCGAGTGTAACCATTTGACATAATTGAAATAATGGCACCCCCCACAGTCCAAAATATGTATAAAACGATGTGGAGTTTTGTAATTAACGTATATCTTTCATGGGTTTTCTACTACGAATTTCAGTGAGAGACATCTTTTATGTTATATTAAGCCATACAAGTCTTAACACCCGGGGATCCCTTTAAAATTGAATGCAACACACTGCACTGAACTTACAATAGAGGGCATGTTGTTCTTGGCTCCGGGTGGGATGAGCACTCGTAGGTCAGGTTTACGGCTGTTCATCCCCAGGTTCACCGGCGGAGGGGACTTGGCCTGCATGCTCTTGTTCATGCCTCCGGAGGACACGAGAAGTCCTGGAGAGTTACGGTGGTTTCCATAGCCATTTCCTAACGCGAGACAGAAAGGGAGGGAAAAAGGCGTTAGACACGACAGAGCCAAATTAAGTACATCAAACTTTCACCATGCCGCACAATTTAAGCAAGCTTCATTTCACTCTCTCGCCTGCACCAGAATGCACCATTTGCACCGTCATCTACTGTGAAGCCTCTATTCAAGCCTGTCTGCAGCTCTCCACACGGTTCCAGTGAGCCTTCACCACATGCAGCCATTAAACAGCGTTTTATCCGTTCTGGAGTATTGCAACCATCTTTCACCAAGAATGTGCTCTTTCAATTCGATGTTTCCACACCATTTCACACAACTTTCACCTCCACCACCACTCATTCATTTGCACCAAGCACTTGGTAAATACACCCTCTCATTCACCCTCCATCAAACCAAACCAGACTAATTCAGCTACCCCAAATCACCCCGTCACGCTCGGATGATTTTCACTCATGAATCATTATATGTCATTACGATTCAAAATATGTTTTTTGTCGGCCTCGGAGTAAAAAGATCCAAGTTCCGAGCTCAACTGATTATCAAAGATAAGCTACATAATTGTTTGACAGATTCTTGAGAAAAACAGCAACATTTTGAAAATTAATCTGAGATTAAATGCCATTACATTATTTTATTTATCCAAATTATCACTCTTTACCTCTCAAACCCCTGAAATCTCATATAGATTAAAACATATATTAACCTTATTAATCAGATTGCACTGTATTTTATGTATAATCATTTTTTATTCCCTACTTTGATTTTTTATCATTTTAAATTTTTAACTCCTTGCTTTTCTTGTTGTGATTATTTTTATGAATATTTAAATTTATTTTAATGTAAAGCACTTTGAATTACCACTGTGTATGAAATGTGCTATATAAAGAAACTTGCCTTGATTGCCTTGCCTTATACTCGGAAATGTATATTAAAATGAAACAAAACAACAAATAAAACAAAACAAAAAAAAAATTATTGCCTTGCCTTATATTCGGAAATGTATATTAAAATGAAACAAAACAACAAGTAAAATAAAATAAAATAAAATAAAATAAAATAAAAATTATTGCCTTGCCTTATACTCAAAAATGTATACTAAAATGAAACAAAACAACAAATACAATAAAATAAAATAAAATAAAATAAAAACAGTAAAATAAAATAAATCTATTTTTGATTGCCTTGCCTTATACTCAAAAATAAAATAAAATAAAAATCTTTTTATTGCCTTGCCTTATACTCAGAAATAAAATAAAATACAATAAAATAAATATATTTTTATTGCCTTGCCTTATACTCAGAAATGTATATTAAAATAAATAAAATAAAATAAAATAAAATAAATATATATATTTTTAATAAAATAAATATTTTATACATAGTACAGGGCTCTGGCTGGAGCTCTTCTCATTTAAACAGTCACACTTCATTCTTTGTATCTGATCACCAAATGCATTTAAACAAAAAACAAAACAAAAACAACAACAGCAAAAAAACAAATACTGCTATGACCTGTGAGAAGGATACAATTTGTTGTAAAAAACTATATATTTTTTAATAATATTAATAATATAATATAAAGCTTTGCAGTTATAAGATTAATGGTTTAATTTATCATTCATTTTATTTTTATTTTTTAACTGTGCAAATATTTTCTATTTAACATGGATTTAAAATGTAACTGCAAGTCTAGTCTCTTTTAAGAGTGCTCTTTTAAGGTCATATTTGCAGCTAAATGTAAAAAGGATGAAGTGTTTTTTTCTGAAGCTCTGAAGCTTTTTTTTTAATGACAGATTGCTTGAGAATGTTTCTGTTTCTGGGCAAACTGTTGCAGCATCATGTCTCTTTAAAAAAGTTGAGAGTTGAAAATTTGGAGTGTGGGTAGATGAAGAAAAATAAAGATGAGAGAGATGAGGCTCATTTGTTCCTCTCGTGGTTTTGCAGTAAGGAGGCAGGTGTTTGATGAATAGAGACAGGTGGCATTGGTAACTCTTGGTGCTTTAAGAGCTGAAGTCAAATGAAAGCGAAACAGTACAAACTTTTAACAAAACATTTTATTTTCTAGCAGAACACTATTTTTTTTTATTCAAACGCTTCATGTTAGCCAAATTCATTTCCTTATTTTGAATCAATAAAAAAACCCCTGAAAATCCATTACATTTAATTTGAAAAATCTGAATGTACAACATGAGGAAGAAAATGGATTTGAATTATATTCCAGTTATTTCAGGACCCTTTATTTCAACTGTAAAGGATCACTCCAAGTCCCATCTGGAGCACAATGGGAAGGTTGCCACTATCACATCTCATTTCCCAAAGCAGCAGTCTCTATAAATGACACCAAATCCATGGCCCTTACGTATTGACAGTGAAGGCCATCATTTGGCAATCAATGATAAATACATGTGTGCACATGTGGCTTTCTCTTATGACTACCAGAAGTGGATCAGACAAGCAATCTTTATTCCTCATCCACAATTGCTATCCCAACTTCATCATCTCCAAAGAACCAGAGGGGTACATTATACTGGAAAAAAATAAGAGGGATTGGAGGAAAGAAGTACAGAGTCTTTGTTTCAATCCAAATCCCTCTTTTTTTGCTTTTGAGGGGGAAAATGTGGAGAGCTGCATGGCTTTTGCCACTTAAAAGAGGTTTAGGAATTATACGGTAGACATAAATGAATTTCCCAATCATACACTCGAGAGGAAAACTAGACGCAGATGTCGTCCTCGGCAATTTCGCCGTGGTGATTTTTCTTTAATTTGAAGGCGATGGTTTTTGTTGTTTTCAAATGAGAAGTCTTGAAAGCGCAATTTGCACGATTCAAGGAAAATAAGGAGGACATGAGCCGGGAACCAGGAAGAGTAACTGTGATTGTGAGAGATTGTGTTTGTACAAGTGTGAGCGGGTGGATGTTATGTGCCATGTGCACTGATGCGTTTCCTGTCTCCTCATACATAGTGAAGTACGGGGCTCGAAAAACAGCTGGCTGGAGCTCTTCTCTAAACACTTAAACAGCCACACTTCATTGTTCGCAGTGGAGATGAGGAAATAACACTGCATTTGATCCCATGCGTTTGATAAAAATACATTTCCACACTTATATGAATATTGCGGGCTTAGTACAAGTTCAGCTCAATCCACAGCACTTGTGGCACAATGTCTAAAACAAATAAATACAACAAAATAACATAAAATTAAAACCTTCATTACAGTGAGAATCTTACATGGAAATAATTAGGGGCAATCCATAAAGACTAAAATCACTTTTTTTTTCTAACCGTTGAGGCCAAAAGTTTACATCCCCCTTTCAGAATCCGCAAAATGGTAATTACTTTACCAAAATAAGAGGGATCATATAAAATGCATGTTACTGTTTATTTAGTACTGACCTGAATAAGATATTTCACATAAAATATGTTTACATAATGTCCACAAGAGAAAACTAAATATAAACCCATTCAAAAGTTTACATCCCCTTGGTTTTTAGTACTGTGTTCTTATCTGAATGATCCACAGCTGTGATTTTTTGTTTAGTGATAGTTATTTATGAGTCCCTTGTTTGTCCTGAACAGTTAAACTGCCTGAAAAATCTTCAGGTCCTACCAATTCTTTTGTTGTCAGCATTTTTGTGTATTTCAACAATGACTATGATTTTGAGACCCATCTTTTCACACTGAGGACAACTGAGGGACTCATATGCAACTATTACAAAAGGTTCAAATGCTCACTGATGCTTCAGAAGGAAGCACAATGCATTAAGAGCTGGGGGGGGGTGAAAACTTTTGGAATTTGAAGATCAGGGTAAATTTAACTTATTTTGTCATCTGGGAAACATATAACTATCTTCTGTAGCCTCTGAAGGCCAGAACTAACTGAAAAAAAAAAAATGATATTTAGGCAAAATAAGAAAAATGTACACATCTCCATTCTGTTCAAAAGTTTTCACCCTTAATGCAGTCATTGTTGGAAAGGGTTCAAATACTCAAAAATGCTGAAAAACCAAAGAATTTGTGAGACCTGAAGGATTTTTCTGAAGAACAGCGGGCAGTTTAACTGTTCAGGACAAACAAAGGACTCATGAACAACTATCACTAAACAAAAAAACACACAGCTGTGGATCATTCAGGTAACAACACAGTATTAAGAATCAAACATATGTAAACTTTTAAACGGGGTCATTTTTATAAATTCAACTATTATTTTCTCTTGTGGACTATATGTAAACATCTTTTATGTAAAATATCTTACTCAGGTCAATACTAAATAAACAATAACATGCATTTTGTATGATCCCACTTATTTAATTAACATTTAGCAGATTCTGAAAGGGGGGTGTAAACCTTTGACCTCAACTGTATCGTATAGCCACAAGACAAAACAATATGCGTGTTGACATGATTTTAGCATTTTAGTGAGAAAAAAACTGTTTACTAAAACTTGCTTAGTTCACAAGTACACAAGCAAATTATATGCTTCACATATCTGCTTTAAAATCCTCAAAAGCTGTTCCTATTCACTTCCATTATAAGTGTCTAACCTAATATAACTTTGATATGTGTACTTACGTCTTGTACTGAAGTCAAAATATTCATTTAAAGTCTTTCAGCTAGGGCCATATCTGTGTATTTTAAACTTTTTAAGTTCAGGCAATTTGACAAATACACACTCAATGAAAAACTCCTGCAATTATTATCACATAAAAGGACTGAGCGATAGAACCATTCATAGAGTCTTGCCTTAGTTCTGCTCAGGTAACCATAGAAACTTGTGATTTTGTGATACGTGCAGATTAATTAAAGAGGCTCATACAGTACAGCACACTCTGAGCCAATCATAAAACACATGGAGCGCTCAGATCGCATCCAGGTCTATTAAACACACCATGCAAGAGTTAAAGTGACCCGTCGAGAGCAGACAGATGGAGATGACGAGTTCAACTAAGGACGTGCGCTAGACGCTGCTGATGAATGAGCCTCGGCCATTTGATTTATGGATCAGAAGCAGCACAGCTGGGATTCAGGTGGCCAATAAGTAGCACAAAACTCATTTCTCTCATGCTATTCCCTGACTTTTACAGCTGTTTGTTCTAGAAGTCATTGAAAATGCAACTCAGAGACAAAACCTGTGCGCTAGGCCACAACAGTGTCCATCTTCTGACTCACGCTGCAAAAGCCACACAAGTCTTATCCCTGTGCGCTTGTGGCCCAGCTATCGCTCTCACAATGGGGAAGTACTAAAATTACAGCTGCCCAGAAACAAGCGGTCCCCTCCTCACACACAAATCGCCTGATGTGTACAAATGATAAAGGAGCCGATTCTATTTCTGGGGCTCCGCAGAGGAGGCTTAACTGTAAATGGGCTTGGCCTAAGTTTCCACTCAGCGTCAAAGCAAGCTGACCGGCTAGTGTGGTTAAGTACACGCTCGCTTTCCCTGCGAGTTGGAACGTCTCTGATTTCTTGTTGTGGTGTAACGGCCTCATTTAATCCTGTTGTCCATGTTTGTTGATTCGGTGTTGAGGTTTCAGGCCAAGCCTGGTTCTAGCAACTGAAAGAATTTCACTTGTACTTTTACTTCAATGACCCGTAAACTGCAGAGGTGTGGTAGGAGCAGATGTCCAGAAACAGTAAATTAACAATAAAAAACGCAACAGACCTGCTATGAGACTCCACCTAAGAGGTAAAAAAAGACTGGCCCCTTCACTTTCTCATGTGTTGGCTGACCTCTCCATATCTCATAGCACAACCCTATGTGTCACAGATACATAAATACACGTAGGATTTGTGGTTGTCTGAGAATGCCAGGGTGCCTGCCCAACAAATAACTGTCTGTGACAAACATCATACCATGACACACTTTTGCTGGAACACGCTGGCACAACACCACTACATAGCGTAACTTGAAAAATAAATAAATCGAGTTCTCAATGTTTCTTTTTTTGTTTTGTTTAAATCTAATGTAAATTCATGTCCCAGTAACTTTTTCTTGGTCAAATATCAGAAAAATAAGGGTGAATTTGTATAAACTGTGTTTTAAATCTAATAAACAAGCTTTACATTAATGTATGGTTTGTTAGGATAGGACAATGTTTGCCCGAGATACAACTATTTCAAAATCTAGAATCTGAGTGTGCAAAAAAATTTAAATATTGAGTAAATTGCCTTTAACGTTGTCCAAATGAAGATATTACAAATCAAAAATAAAGTTTTGATATATTCACAGGAGGAAATTTAAAAAACATCTTCATTTAACATGACGTTTACTTAATATCCTAATGATTTTTGGCATAAAAGAAAAATAATAATAATTAATAAAAGATCATTTTGACCCAAACAATGTATTGTTGGCTATTGCTACGAATATACCTGTAAGACTGGTTTTGTGGTCCAGGGTCACATATTTTATTTGTGAACTTATGTTCATTTGTTTTTTAATAGTTAACTTTTAGCGTTTTTTCAATTTTTCAGATCATCAGTCATCAAAGCTCGGTAAATATTGGTCACAGACAGAGATTTACCTTAAATTTCACCAAGCTGAGTACTCACTAAAAACTCCCACAGATTGTGTTTTCAGGCCATTTCAAGTCTTACTTTGATGTAACAAAGTGGTTATATCTAAGTGTGTGAGTTAGAGGGCTGCATTGGGATGGGGACCTGCCGGGTCCCGCGGGACCCAACGCAAATCTCGCGGGAGCGGGCGGTTTGAACTTTGCTGCGGGCGGGAATGGGCGGCTAAAAAAAAACACTGCGGGATCGGGAGGTAGCCTAGCGACATGATGGAGATGTCATGGCTTTGGTTAATAATTGCAAAACTGCTGTTTTCATGTAGTTTATCATTGTATTTTTTTGCAAAGCAGTCTATTTTTATGTGCCGTGTGAGGGTGCAACGTTTTTGATAAAAACGAAATTATATTCGAATGTATTGTGTGTTTTGTCTTTCTGTGTTCTCATAGGCTAGCTGCTTTCAGACATGCTTTCAGCACATTTACACCAGGACCAATCAAGCCTACGAAATACTTCGATAGCCAAAATCAAAGTATTTGAAGTCTAAAGAAACGGTAGCCTAAGAGTTTTAGATGTCTCCGATAGCCCAGGCTACTATTCATCTTCCCTACCAGTGCGTCAGAATACATGCAGGCCAGGGAAAGAAACAAACATGAATCTCTTTAATAATAGCAATACAAATACGTTTTTTTTTTCCTGCGGGACGGGAGAAGACACAAAATCAATGCATCTCTATTATCGTGCAGGAATAAATTCACAGAGTTTTGCGGGTGCGGGCGGGAGTGGACATACATATTGCGGGAGCGGGCGGTAATGGTCAGAAATTTGGCGGGTGCGGGCGGGAGCGGGATGAAGAAAACAGTCCCGCGCAGGGCTCTAGTGTGAGTTGTTTACCTACTTTTTGAAATTAGTCTTCCCATTAATGCCATTATATTGTTCATTCAGATTGATTCGTGAACGTGAAACACAAGAACACAAGAGAGATTTATCACATGAATCAATCACAGCCGATCATAACTAGTCATATCCAATCATATCGCGAGGGAGGCAAAGTCTCATGTGACTTCCCTCCATTAATTCTCAACAAAGCCACTAGAAGGAAAGCCCATAACAGCTAATGTTAACGGAAAGGAGACCTTGTTGAATGGATGTCACTGGAGGAGAGGCTTCACTACTCTGAATAAACAGCTTTTTAGACGAAACAGTTCATCATTTAATGAATCTTCAGCATGTTTTACACTAAAGAATACTTTTGGATTACACTATTTTTAATCCAAAGTCCGAGTTAAACCTGAGTTTACACCGAAAAAAGGCCATTTTATAAAAGAAGTCACTAAAATCTTGTGACAAGTGAGATTCGTCTAATGCAGAGGTCTCAAACTCCATTCCTGGAGGGCCTCAGCTGTGCATAGTTTAACCAGCTCCAACTCACACCTGCTTGGAGTTTCTAGTAATCCTAAAGACCCTGATTATCTGAAACAGGTGTGTTTGATTAGGGTTGAAGCGAAAATGTACAGAGCTGTGGCCCTCCAGGAATTGAGTTAATGGCACTTCTTATTCATTCCTATGGTATCTGTAAACAGCGAATGAGTGTCGCACGACTCTGACTGAAATTCAGTGACGTCAGGGCTGTAATATAAATGCTTATTAAGGCACACGTGATCCAAGCTGACCACTATGTTTTCTCCAATAGTAAGTAATGCAGACCCTCTCATCTCCCAATAGTAAGACAATTTCTGATTCTTAATTACCCCCCACCAAACTCACTGCACTCTTTAGGTGGTCTGTTAAAACTCAATGGGCTCAGGGGAGGCGAGAGAGATGCGGACTACCACTGTAACTTTACCTGCTGGTGTCGCTGTTGTATAATGTTTCTTTAGAAAAAACAAGTGATTTATACACTTTTTATTTTGTAGTATTGGCATTGTTTCATTTTTGTACTACAACGTTTTTTCTCATCCATTTTTTTAAGGAGACACTGCCTCCCTTGCTGCCCCTAATATATACCTAAAAAGAAATCAGTCATTTGTTAAAAAGAAGAACACTAAATGGCATCAAGAGGTAACCGCGGGTAAAGAGAGAGAGAGGAAAAAACGACTCATGAATATTCATGTCATATTTTCTATTAGGCCATTAAAACTGAGGCCGTTTGTGTCGTTGACTCTCTTCAACTCTTGTTTCCAGAGTTGTGGCCTACATCAACTCCACACTGTGCCCTGTGTTAGCCTGTAGTCAGCACAATGGCTATATTTGATGGCTGTAAACCTTGAATGTGGACAGCGGGGCCACACTAACAAGTGGCACTTTTGTGCATTCGAGACAGTAAGGAGAGGGGGTCAGTTGACAGACCTCACCCTCACCCTCATACAATAGACCCTGGGCCAGACAAGGTTACCCAGCTGTGTCCAAGCAACGTTCAAAACATCCACTGTCCCGCTTTAAATATCCAAGCCATGCTTCTGCACTGACCACTGGTTAGTGGTTAAGTCCGGCAGACCTGCATAGACAAACGGATAACGCAGACACGCACGTCCACATAAACCCAGAGACTCTGAGGCAACCACAAGTCAAAGCACCACTGCGACTGTATAACTATCCCCTTCAAGTGCATTGTTCTTGTATAGAGAAATTCATATACAAACTTTTCAAAAGGGCTACTAGATGGTAAAATATTCCAAGTACGTTTCATTCCAAACATATGATAGTCGTTATCCTACAAAAGACATAAAGCAGAAGTACAGGGTGAGAGGGGAGCTGGGCGCTATCATGTTCAGACAAGAGCTGAAGCGAACAAATAGCGGACACGGGTCAAACAGTGCAGCATCTGGCTAATGCCAATGTGCTTGTTTACCTCCTTACTAATAAAAAACTCTGATATTTACAAAGCTTATAGGGACAAGCTGTATTAAAGAGCACACAATAAGAGTGAGTTCCAAACCTTTTCTCAGCAGGGAAATTGTTTAATGCCTAAACTAAAAGGTTTAGGGTCATTAAGATTTTTTTTTTCATAAGAAATAATAGTTTTAATTCAGCAAGGATGCATTAAATTGATCAAAAATGACAGTAATGACGTTACAAAATGTTTCTATTTCAAATAAATACTGTTCTTTTGAACTTTCTATTGATCAAAGAATTCTAAACTGTTTTAATAACTGTTCTAATCGTTGATAATAATAAGAAATCAGCATATTAGAGTGATTTCTGAAGGATCATGTGACACTGAAGACTGGAGCAATGGCTGCTGGAAATTCAGCTTTGCAATCACAGAAATAAATATGTTATTAAATAAATGATTAAATATGTTACATTTAAAAATTAACATTTAAAATATATATAAATAGAAAACAGTTATTTTATAAAAGTATAAACCAGAGTTGCCAGGTTTTTACAACAAAACCCGCCCAATTACTACTTAAAACTAGCCCAAAATCTAGCCTAAAAATCGCATTTCGGAGGGTAAAATACACATGTTTTAGTGGGGTTCCCCTGGTAAAATTCAGATACCAGGGGCTACATATAACATTATTGGTGTCACTTCAACCCACGGACATCAAAACCAACCTGTGGCAACAGTGTTAAAGTAGCCCAATTCTGTGGAAAAACCACGGACTTGGCAACACTGGTATAAACTGTTATTTTTAAATTGTAATAATATTTCACAATTTTCTACTGGATTTTTGAGAGAGCATCAGAGAGCATAAGTGGTTAAAAAAATCTTACCGACCCCAAACTTCTGAAGGTGGTATGCTAATTGATTCACACATTAGAACAAAAACAGTACTGTATTGTAATTATTCTGCAAGATTTGGAGTGAAAAATCCAACCAACTAAATTCAATTGCTGTGGCTGTTTGGTTTGAACCACTCCAGTTCAGGCCAGTTCACTTAATGATTGAAGTCTGCAAAGAAACGACTGTGAACACAAGCCCAGCTTATACAAACAGAATGATCTGCTGCAAATTTGCGAGGCTGGTTAGAGCTGGAAGAGAATTTGAGCAGTTATTGGCTGAGTAAAAGTTGTGATGGAGAGGGAACATACTGTAGTATGTGGGGATGCCGTCCTTACCAGCACTGGTGCCCGCGCCAGTGGAGAGATCAGTGCCCATCAGACCACCTAGCACGGGAAGAGAAAGACAGAAAGAGAGAGATTTCAGTCACTTCACTGCAACTGACATCCACATCCTACCACAAAATCTTCCTTCTTAAAACTGTCAGGTCATTTATTCAACTCCCTCAAGCCACAGAGATCTTCCTCCCTCCCAGCGCGTTTTGGAGCGATGGAGACCGAAAGACAAATATAAGGTGACAGAGACGTGTGTGAGTGTGTGTGTGTGTGTGTTTGTCTGAGAAGAACAAAACACTGTCCTTTTCCACCTCAGCACACTTTTCTGAGGGGGAAGCGATGTGGCCGGCGGGGCTCGGCTGTGGTGTCCAAGAAAAATTACACATTTTATTTTTAAGCATGCAGGGGAGCAAGTGTGGTCAGAGGCGTGCAGGCTGGGCCAAAACTCATATTTAGCTAAGCGCTCCTGGAATACAGAGCTGATTGCATCAGGAGAAAGCAGTTTTAATGACAGAGCTGTGGGTGAGAGACTCTGCCTAATGAAGCAAGACAACACAACAATAACAAACGGCCAACAGGATCGTGCTGTACGAACATCGGTCGTGGAGAATTACAGACAAAATGAAATGATAGAGGAATGCTGATTATTAAACTATATATTACATTCCTTAAAAATGCTGGGTTAAATACATGCATATTTTGACCCAGCTGTTGGGTTAAATGTTTAACCCAAACTTCTGGGTCGTTTTATTTAACTCACTCAACTAGTGCTGTTTAAAATTACTATATGGGTAGCTTAAAATGAATCCAAAATTCAGTCACATAATTACTAGAAGCATCAGCAATAATTAAAAGCTGATCATTTATTAATAAGCAATTAAAAAGTTTATCATTTAATTATTTTTTCAACTCATTAATAAATGTTCATTTATTAAACATATTTATAAATGTTAGTTTCCAACCTATTTTGAGTTCATTTATAGCAAGAAACATAGTAAGTTTAAAGCAATAGTTGAGTTAAATGAAACCACCCAGAAGGTTGGGTTAAACATTTAACCCAACTGCTGATCAAAACAACCCAGTCACTGTCTTTGTCCATATTTCACCCAGTGCTGGGTTATAAATGTTCATTTCCAACCTATTTTTGGTTCAGTTTAAGAAATATAGTCATTTTTAAATAATAGTTGAGTTGAGTTAAACATTTAACCCAACCACATTTAACGCAACCACTGGGTCAAAACAACTCAGTTGCTGGGTTTGTCCATGTTTCACCCAGCGATGGGTTGTATTTAACCCAGCATAACCCAGCGTGTAATAAATCTTAATTTCCAACCTACTGTTGGTTCATTTTAAGCAATAAATATAGTTATCTTTAAGCAATAGTTGAGTTAAATAAAACTACCCGGAAGGATGGGTTAAACAGTTAATCCAACCGCTGGGTCAAAACAACCATATTTGTCCATATTTCACCCAGTGCTAGGTTATAAATGTTCATTTCCAACCTATTTTGGGTTCATTTTAAGCAAGAAATAGTCATTTTTAAGCAATAGTTAAGTTGAAACTACCCAGAAGAATGGGTTAAAACAAAACAACCCAGATTGTCCATATTTCACCCAGCACTGGATTATATTTAACCCAGCATTTTTTAGAGTGTAATAAATCTTAATTTCCAACTTATTCTGGGTTCATTTTGAACAAGAAATATAATCATTCTAAGCATTAGTTGAGTTAAATAAAACTACCCAGAAGGTTGGGTTACACATGTAATCCAACCGCTGGGTCAAAACAACCCAATCACTGGGTTTGTCCATATTTCACCCAGCGCTGGGTTGTATTTAACCCAGCATTTTTAATTATTCTGGTACATTTGTAAAATTTGAAGTCAGCATGAAAGAAAATTTCTAATTATAAAACTATTTTTAATAATTATCTGAAAGTAGTATATTTCTCTTGCATGGCTTTCACTGAAAAAAGGAAATGATTTTCACTCAGAAATTTGTAGTAAATTCTCTAAACAATTACAAATAAACACCAATACCATATTAAATATTTTAATTTAATATAAACATTTTATTTTCTTCTGTAATGTTCTTCAATAATTTGTCTTAACTAATAAGTTGTTGCTAAACGTATGTTCTGAACAATAAGTTGTTTCAGAGCCAATGAAAGTTATGTGTTAATGAAACATTTTTTTCCCTAGACAAATTGTGTACAAAATGATTTGTGTGCTATGTGTTTTTACCTGCACTGGGTGGTCTATGTGTGACCCCGGGTGACATGCTGTTTCTCTGCAGGCCGTGGTGGGCCAGCGGAAGCAGGTTATGATTGCCTGGGTATATCTGGTTATTCACGGGGATGGGCATCTCGTAGGTTGAAGAGGGCACAGCCTGGTTGGAGATACAAGCAATATATACCATTAAGATAATAATTAGTATATAAACTACAATAATAACACACTGAATACAAAGGATCAGCGAGGGAAAATAAACAAGATAGAAATGAGAAATCTTGACAAATATGTTGCATGCAATGGCATCAATTGTTACAGAACTCCTGAGAAGAGTTTCTGTCCATTTTCTCTGTTATCTACCCTAAATGAACAAGCCGAGATGACTCGAAACTGTCTAAATCTCTAAATCCTCTTGTTCACATCACTCGAAAAGACACAGGCTTAACCTTCAAGAGACTCTTTCCTCCTTCATATTATGTTTTTAAGGACAAAATAGCCCCTAATTGTAGCCATGTGTCCTGAGGGTCTGTAAGTGCTCATCTGGGAAAGCATCAACTGACAGGAACCGAAGAGGAGCCTCTCGCTCTTTCTCACTCTTTCATTCTTCATTAACTCACAAGGCCACAGCAATCATGGCTCGAGGCAGCCAAAATATTTTCTCTCCGCAGTGAAGGTCTTGGTGGGCACAGCTTCGCTTTCGTTAGGTGTTCATTTTTCCGTCTTCACCCTCATGTTTGAAGGCTCAGCCACCCCAAGGCCCTTTTTATAGCTTGAAAAATATTGTTTGATGCTTCGTGACTTTGTCTAATCTTATGTGAACTGATTCTAAAACAAATCCTAATCTGATAGCACTAACTGTTTATTGTATTTCTGCTGGAGTAAAAGCCACATGTGATATTAGATTCCATTCCTAAAAAATGAGTAGATTTTGACAAAATACAAGGAAACTTCTTCAATAATATCAACCTACTTTAGATAAAATGTATTAAAAATGGAAGGATTGATAACATGTACATGATTCAGTCAATTTAAACAGAAAATGAGGGGATCTTTAGCATTTTTGTGCAACTTTCCAGGACAGCAGTCCGTCTTCTCTCGTGTCTTATTTTTTTTAAACGGAAAAGATTTCCACATCTTTATGTGTACGTGAGCCTAGACATCTTCTGTATGGTGCCACTCTTTCTCTTTGTGCTACTGTACTCTCTAACTGGGAAAACATAACTCAGTCACTGTGACCACTATCTTCACCACCATCATTTACCACTCCACCCAACCCAACCTAATTCTCCTCACCCTAACCAACACAACACTGTAGTTTACTGGACTAATCTTTAAACACACACACCAGTATTTTGCCTTGTTTTCTGATAAAACATCAAAACCTCCTTAACTTCTCAAAAGCATGCACGATATGAAGACTTTCAACTGTCTGAAAATTATTGTTTATTTCATACAGCATTGGCAGTACAGACATAGATAGATAGATAGATAGATAGATACATGCACCTTAAAGGTTTGCAAATGAATTTGTTTGAATCAATCAGGCTGTAGGTTCAGCCATGTAATTAAGAGTATCTATTTCTGAGCACCAATCAGTGGAAGGCCATATCAACTCTGAAAGTTAATATGACTGTATTTCTTACAGTAATTGTCTTTGTGCTTCCTCTTGTTTTAGTCACATGCAATTATCTCCCATGCATCCAAAGGCAGGACCAACGTATATAGCATCTCTATGATAAATATATTTTATATGAGTTCTGTACATGGTACATAAGGTTATATCAAGATTAGAACGAAGTGCTTTGTTTCTTCAAATATGTTTGTTAGCTTTTTCAGAGTTGTTAGTTTTTCCCCTCTCCTCTCTGCACTGTACTTACAGGTATCGTCTGAGTTCTGATCATTAGATCAAACTCTTCGTTTATCTGTTTGTATTTCTCCTCCATGCACGGAGTGAGAGCGAGAGCAGACTCGAGCTCCAGGCTCTCGCCGCCTTTGTTCTCCTTCTTGCTCAACGCCTGAAGGCCCGCACGGGGCGAATTGTGAGCCAGCGCACGCGGAGAGACAGAAAAAGAGAGAAAGAGAAGGAAGTGTGAGAGGGCTTGTCTGAGATGCAGGTACTTACACATATCCTCTGTCTGCTGATCATGTGCAGATCAATGTTGTCGTTGATTTTATGGTATTTTTCGTCTGACTCTGGGCTGTGGCCCACCGAGTCGTCTGCGTCGGGGTCTGGGCTGTCACACCCGTTTAGACCCTTCTTTCTCAGGGTCTGTAAATACAAGTTTACACAGTTCACATACCAACCACCATGAAGACTCCCAGGTGAGTTTCATACAATTTGTATTTACACAGGATTTTAAAAAGATGGCTATTTAAAGTTTGAAAACCATCAATGTAGAGCCCACTTCAGACACAGTCAGTAAGATTTTTTTTTGGTAACACTTTACAGTAAATTTCATTAGTTAACATTAGTTAGCTACATTAGTTAACATGAACTAAAAATGAACAATACTTCTACAGCATTTAGTAATTTTAGTTAATGTTGATTTCAGAATTTACTGATGCATTATTAAAATCACAAGTTGTGTTTGTTAACATTAGTTAATGCACTGTTATCTAACATGAACAAACAATATATAACTGTATTTTTATTATCGAACACTAACAAAGATTAATAAATAGTGTAATAAATGTGTCATTCATTGTTTGTTCATGTTACTTCATACGTTCACTAATGTTAACAAATGACACCTTATTATAAAGTGTTTTTTTAAAGATTGTAAACCTTTTTTTTTTGTTAATTTCATTTCATTAAATTTCATTTTTTGCTTCCACAAAATATATTAAGCATCACCACGCAACTGTTTTTAACATTGATGATAATAGAACATGTTTATTCAGCATCAAATCCGCATATTTCTGAGTGATTTCTGAAGTATCACATGACACTGAAGACTGAAAATTCAGCTTTGCCTTTACTGGAATATATTTCATTTTAAAATATATTTAAAAATTAATATTTCACAATATTACTATTTAGTGCGTCAAATAAATGCAGCCTGGCAAGCATTAAAAACAAACTTATTCCAACAATATTTTACAAAAATATTCTTTCAAAAATATTTTAACTCTTACCAACTCCAAACATTTGAATGGTAAAGTATGTAATAATTGTGGCCCAGGACCACAAAACCAGTCAAAATGGTAATTTTTTTTAATAAATGAGCTTTACATTGATGTATGGTTTGTTAGGATAGGACAAAATTTGGCAGAGACACAATTATTTGAAAATCTGGAATCTGAGGGTGCAAAAAAATCAAAAATATTGAGAAAATCACCTTTAAAGTTGTCCAAATGAAGTTCTTAGCAATGCATATTCCTAATCAAAAATTACATTTGACATATTTACGATAGGAAATTTACAAAATATCTTCATGGAACATGACTGTTTCCTTAATATCCTAATGATTTTTGGCATCATTTTGACCCATACAATGTATTTTTGCCTATTGCTACAAATTTACCTGTGCTACTTATGACTGGTTTTGTGGTCCAGGGTCACATTTAATATAATAATAATAAAATTTCATAATTATTTAGGCCGATTTATTAATAGGTCAATGAAATTACAGACCACAGTTTGAGATCCACTAGCACAGAAACGTGGTTGTTAATAAAGACATTCAAGCTGACAGTTTATTTTCTAGAATTCTTTCATGTCTTGTTTGCCTTTAGGTTATTTGCCTAAGGTCATGTTATTTATATTTATGTAATATAAAATAATCATAAATATTCCTTGTACGCCAATTTAAAGGAAGCTGTCAAGAGACAACAGGATACACACACAGGAAGCGCCAACCTAAAATGTAAACGTTAATATTTGACCAGCTCTGGATACCAAAGAAAAAATTTCTAAATGTGATTTCAGCAGAGGAACAGCCCTACTGCTACTGACCACAGCAAAGAGACGCCCATAGAGAGAGTCCAAATAGATTAACAGAGAAACACCCAATGAACCGAAAATGATACAAGGATTCTTTTGATATATCCATTAAGTACATAAACCAAAAATGTGTGATGAAGCTGAAAAGTTGTGCTATGCTTAAGCAAACAAGCTAGTGTAACAGTAAAAGAAAGAATTGTGGGCTCTCCTGATATATTAAAGCAGCAGTTTCTCTCTCTGCCACCTGATGGCCACCTTCTAGTAGGAATGAGATCTTCCTCTCACAGTGGAGTCAACCTATGAGAGAGTATCCGCCAGTTGGGAAATGTTACTTTAATATTAACACTTAAAAAAAAGCTGCCACATCCAATAAGCCATTGTGCTGACTGAATGTAGTTAAAGACTCTACCATCCTGAATAATACAAAATTAACTAATACCAGAAATTCTGAGGGACACAATGTTTTTTTTTGTGAAAATAAGAAGAAATAAAAACTTGAGGCACACTGCCACACGCCGCACCGCAGACCCACAAAAAGTCTTCACATGTCTCGTGTCATTATCTGCACGGGGTTCTCAGAGTCTGACGTCTCATCAAAGTGAGACGTTCCACTAGATCAACTGTCTTTAAGTGTGGCGTGGCGGGATATTAGCCACCAGCTAACATATGCGCAGCTAGCGCTCTCACACATAGTCCTTCTCTGCCTTCATCTGCCTGTCTGCATCAATCACACAATAATTAATTTACTCTGCTGACGTGAGGGCTTGATGAAGACGGGTTTCTCATCGTCTTTTCTTTGCTATGACATGCTTCTATTAGGTGCTGAGGGATTGTGTGGAGAGCGGCAATGCGTGATGAGAGCTTTTTTATTTTCCTTTATACATATTGAGCTGATTAAATGCTTTGAAGATGAGTACCGCATGGTTGTTTTTGTGCGAATTAAACAGAAAATCATGGAATTGATTTGAAATATAGTGTCTCAGTCATAGTAAACAACTTCAGATGTTCTGTGTGCAATACAGTAAATACATATTAGTGCTGTCAATTGATTAAAAAATGAATTAATTGTAAATTTCTTCTAAAATTAATTGCGATTAATCGTGTAATATATGTGTGTGTACTGTGTGTAATTATTATGTATATTTAAATAACATTAATGTATATATTTAAAAGAAATATGTTATTATATTTATAATAAATACATATACTTGTAAATATTTCTTAAAAATATACATGAATGTGTTTGTATTTATACACACATAATAATCACACAGTACACACACATATTAGGAAAGTCAAACTTTTATTTTGTATGCGATTAATCACGATTAATAGGTAGGTTTTAGCCCTAATATCAATACTACTGATGTCTCTAGGAATTTGTTCTTTTTTCCTAATATTTAACCATTGACTATAGCCATTCAACATTACGGTATAATTAAGAGCTATCAATTTTAACATTTATTAGACTTAAAAAAAAAAAAACAACAACTTATAATTTAAGTGAACTTAAAACAATCTTCACTTAAACCCATTATTTACCCGTGCCCTTCAGAAAGCAGAAAATATACAGAAATTTAACAAAGTTATCAAACACTAAATTCTAAATGTAGATGAATCCTTAAAGCTACAAACGTTATTGATTTCCTCTGTTTTCTTTTGTTCTTCAATTATTAGACATCACAGCAGCTGGTTTATTATTTTACTTGGCTGCTGTTACTTTAAGAGCTGCCGCTTTTTGAAATTGTACATAAAACAAAGACTACTAGAGTATATTTCTTTTATAAGAAAATACTACTTCACCTTTAATTCAATTTGTTGCTTTACCATTTCTTTGTAATTGTTTGTGAAATTTACTAGCAAATTCAGATGAAATTGGTTACTTTTGCCTTAAATGATAGGTTGCCCCCTAACTAGCAGAACTCAGGTATTGCCTCGGCAACGGGGTGGTGGGAAGATTACGGTGTAGCGCGGCCGGTGTCGATCTGAGGCAGAGAAGTGCGAAGAGGCAGAGCAGACTATAGTGTGCTGATGGGAGGGCATGCTGGCTGAGTGAGCGCTCAAGCAGGGATAGGCAGTTTAAGACCCAGCATGCAGCCGCTGTGAACCCCCTAAAGGTCCGCCGCTATGCCACTCATTCCAGATATGTGCACCTGTCAGAGTATCCACACCTGTCACCAGCCCTCTTTCTCTCTCTCTCTCTCTCTCTCTCGCTCTCTCTCTCACACACACACACACACACATACACACGCACGCATTCTGCTGTAGGGGGGTAGAGTTAGCCAATCACAGCATGTATGCTGAAGATGGCCATAAATGGCTAAATAGACATCCATTCCCCAGAGATAATATAAATGCTCAGATGTTGCTCTTTCATAGCTTATGAACCTAAGTGGAGGTCTCAATTATATGACTTCGAAGCATAATATTTTTCTCAGGTTCACAAGTGAGATACAGTGAGAGTGCAGAGCAATAAAATTATCACAACTAATTAATTATGTGATATTGAAAAAACTTTTGATTGCAGACTATGACGTTTTGGCAGATATGACCATTTATAAATTATGTATGGTTTGTTAGGATATGATATTAGTTGGCTGAAATACACCTTTACACCTAATTGCCTTTAAAGTCATCTGAATTAATTTCTTAGCAATGCATATTACTAATTAAAAATTAAGTTTTGATATATATTTACGGTAGAAAATTTACGAAGTATCTCCATGGAACATGATCTTTACGTAATAAAAGAAAAACTGATAATTTTGCTATTGCTACAAATAACCCCGTGCTACTTAAGACTGGTTTTGCGGTCCAGGGTCACATATTAGGTTAAAAGGGTCTAAAAGTCTCTATTTAAACTCTGTTTAATGACATTGCTGTCTAGGAGAAACAATTGAGATTTTAAAGAGATCCCATTAGTAATTTTTCATAATGACTCACTCATGATCACTCCCATGCTCTTCATCTCTGAAGAGAGGCAAAACAAACAGTAGATGTGACTGATTTCCCAAGAAGCAACGGCAACATTAATGCTTCCAGTTTGCCTATCTAAAAATAAGATACAGTAGACAACAAACACCCTGTACTTGGATCAAGCAGCGAGAACATTCTGACTTTTTAATAGCGCCACAAGATGAAAGCTGTGTGATCGTCCTTCCAAAACATTATCGATGAGGAGTAATCAATCTAACAAAGTGGAAAATGGCCAGGCGGGGGTTGATAAAAAGCTAAAATGCACAGAGATAGTCAATAGAGTGCTGCGGAGGGATGAGCGGCTGGAGGCTTCTGAGAATCGAGAATCGGTGGAGACAAGGAAGGGAAAAGAGTGGGAAGGAATGTCTCCTTCAATGGTATGCTCCTAATTAAACTCCTTCATACTTCTCATCCCTCCTGGCTCCTTCTGTCAGACCTCCTCTCCGGGCTGAAGCCTAAATAATGGACTGATATCAACTATGGTCTTGCAATTCCAGCTGTAATCAAGCCAGAGAAACTCTAGCTCGAGTAGCCAAAGATGATTCCCTACTGTCTTCACTACTGATCATTTTACTCTGGCCTCTTTTTAGAAGCTGAACAGTGTCCAGTGCTCATTTAGACATCTAGTTAAAACCAGGCCAGATTGATGAGGGAGTCTGACCCAGACAGACCTCATGGTTTCTTTTCAAGAGGATTTCTGTTGTGGAATGGAGCTGACAGGTTTGCAGGGAGGTGTTAAGAAAGTCCCACATTCAATACTCTGCTTATCAAGACCAAGGAGGACAGACAAGCTTTATTTATATGGTCTGACAACAAGTAAAAAATAAAACCAAATCATTCTGTTCTTTCCTGAATTCAAGCTGTCTTCTCTGCAGGGCTGCATGATTAATTGTATGTTATTCGTGATGAAGAATTCTGCTTATCTTGATTTATTAAGCATAGTTGTCTGTGATATTCAGCCACTGGTTATTTGTCCTGAAAACATTTTTCCACTGTCTTTGGTAACAGGCCAAACATGAATCTCGACTATATTTTTTGCAAATGTGGCTGCTGAATCAATGCGCCTTTGCGACTTCTGTGATGGGTTCTTTCTTTTTTGTTTTTTTTTGTTTCTGAGGTAAATTTTTACATTTTAATAATGTAAAGAATATGTTAAAGGGGACATTGGATGCAAAATTCACTTTTACATGTTATTTGCAAAAAGGTATTTAAAAATCCATTCACATTCACTCCCTTTTTATAATAGCATCAAAAAACCTAAACAGTCTTAATTATCAAGCCGTTTTGATTTTCTGAGGAGTATGATGTCATATTGCTCAGGCTCCGCCCACAGCCACTGATGGACTGTCCCATATTTGCATATTCCCACCCCTCAACCAGCAGTACGCTGCCTGCCGTTTTCTCCTCACTCGAGCAGCTGTAGCGACAACGTCTACCTGATCTCATGACGAAAACGTACCTGTGGGAACTTTTCCGCAAGACGCGAAATATGTGCCAATAAGTACGTATCATTGCAGTTTCCAACAGAAATGAACACTAGAGGTGGTAAAACAGCGAGCACTTGTACTCGTTTTCGTACACAGTTATGCTTGCAGCTCTATGTTTCACTTTCCAGACGTAACAAGCTTGCTCGGTAGCTCAGCCGGCATGAAATTGAACTTAGGATGCGGAATCCTTCGAAACTGTCAAAAACATGACTCACAAAGAAAATGCTAAAAGACGAGAGATCGAAAAACAAACTAAAACGACATGCTTGCATTTGTTCATACTATCGGGTAGGTTTAGGTGTAGTGCAGATGGTATGTTATTTTAAAACCTCACGGAGCATTGGAGTTATAGCGCCACTCAATGGACATTCAAGTCAGAACTGCGGTGACACATACAAAACCAACGACACATAAAACGAACAATATGTATATTCATCTAGGTAAAAAAACGAACACTCATTTAGTGCCACTCAGTGGACATATATCACAAAACGTACATGGCGGTAAGTATTTCGCGTCATGCAAAAACATTCCCACAGGTAGGTTTTCGTCAAGAGATCAGGCTGTGTTTTGTAGTCGATGTAAAAGTCAACATGAGAGTCTTCATGTTCTCCCGACATCAGGGTCACTGAGGACGCAGTTTTGATTTGATGGTAACGCACCACCAAATACACAAAAAATGAGAGGGGCAGGGCGAGCAGTAGCTCATTATCATTTAAAGAGACATGCACCAAAATAGCTTTTTAACCAAAGTATGCTGCAGACATTTCAAGAAAACCCTAAAGAATCATACTAACTTGTGGTTGTCCTCTTTAATGTATATGGTAAACAGAATAATTCAGGAAACTAGACAAGGTAAAATAAACCCTGTCTAAGTTCACGTTTTCTTCATTTGTGTTTATGTGAAAGTGCAAAAATTCAGATTAAATGTAAAAGAAATTTCTCACCTGAAAATGTGATAAGTAATCATGATATGATCATTTTAAAAATCATTTGTTCAACCATTACCATGCAGCCCTACTTCTACTGTTGGACGGTAACATGGACAGTTCTGACGAACTTACACTAATCTAACTTTGCACTGTTACTTTGAGGTCCAAGCGTAACATTTACATTTGTTTTCATTAGCTCACGTTAGCGGTTTACAAAAAAGACATAATTTCACACAGAGGTCTATTTTGGCAGCTCAGTGGCTCTCCTTGCTCAGCACATGTACAAGTGTTTTTTTTTTTGTTTTTTTTTTTCCACTTCTTTCTCTTTTACTAAATTCACTATAAAGCCACTAACTCCAAGGTGGTCCCATTAGGCCAGCAGAGATGACATCATGCACCTCAGCAGTCACGCCTCCACCATGTGTGCGCTGTGAATGAGTTGGAGTTGATTACCGTGCACAGTCGCACACGCGAGCGGATAGAGGTCAGGGAAGCTCAGTGACAGACACGCACATGATCCAAAAGCGCTCTGCAGATGGCCTAGCTAAAAAATCTGTGCTTTGATATGGTACTTTTGGGGGGGGACCGCAGAGTCTCCTGCTCCCGTCGAACACACAAGTGCAGAACTTTGGGGAGAGAGCCAGTCTGTCTTGACCTTATTGGAAGCATATGGCTGGAGAGAAAGCAGGGAAGCCACCGTTTCATTAAGTGTAGTTTGAACATGCTACAACTGTGTAGCGAGACATGAATGCAGATGACAAGGGACGTGGCCTCCATATGTGCCTGTCTGTGTGTGTATGTGTACAGTATTATGGTAGTACGAGGTGGTGCATCACAGAAGACCATCTATCTTTGAACTAACCCATCAGGCTCTTCAGCTGTTGGAAGTGGGCATCTCTTAACTCGTAAAAACCAGCTACTTTACTATAATTTGCTTGATTGAGCCCTTCCCCCTACACGCTGTAATCAAGCATCAAAGAAAAAAACTATAGGCCCGCCATTCCATGGGGTATATGAATAATGGTAAGAGTCATATCAGACATTTTCCCTCTAAGGTCAACTTATGATGTTAACAAACACATTTGCAATTTTTGGATGGCCATTTTCCTACTTTGAGACTAAAAAAGCACTATTCTTTATTACAAAAAAAACATTTTTCATCACTGATTATAGTACACTCTAAAAAAATGCTGTTTTATTTTTTTCAACCCAAATCCTGGGTTCAGCCCGTTGGGTCATTTTATTGGGTTATTTTTAATATTTTTACTCAGGTGCTGGGTTATTTTCTGAAACCAAGTTGCTGGGTCATTTTTAACGCTGGGTTATATTGGTGGATTATTTTGTAAATTGTATTATTTTACGCAACCCACAACGTGTATTATTTTGTGTATTATTTGGGTGGCATGAGAATTAGTGCTATTTCAGTAAAAAGCAATTACAGAGACAATACACTAAAATTTAAATGCTACTAAATGTTACATTTTTTTTATGTCTAAAATGCTTGTTAAACAAGTTTAAATGTATATAATATAATATTGTAAACCATGCTGTATTCACCCAAATAAATTCAATTTGTCTTGTATTTTGTTCATGTGTTCTTACTTAATAATAAATTTTCATCTTTTGATTATTGCTGTTGCCTCTAGTAATTCTGTATGTGTTTTTATAAGTTCCAGACCATTTTAAACCAGCAATATAATCGTTTTTAAACAATAGTTGACTTAAATAAAATAATAACCCAGCATGTGTGGTAAAAACATTTAACCCGACCAGCTGGGTCAAAATAACCCATGTGTTCTGTCCAATATTTACCCAGCGCTGGGTTGCAAAATAACTCAAACTGTCACGACTTCCTTTTTTAAAATGCAGCCTTAGTGAGCCATGGTGTGTGTGTGTGTGTGTTTAGATATATTGATCTGATTTCAGATATTTGCAGAATCAACAAGCTTTAGTTCCAACAAATTGTCTTTTTTTCATGATCAAGTTTTCAGTTCTAATAGTTACAGTATGTTTTCCTGACACAATGAACTCTTTTTCTCAACCGATCAAGGAAAATTGGATTTCTCATAATTACGGTAAGTAATGGATAAGTAATATCATACCTTGAGCATCTAATTACAGCCTGGAATGGATGAACACAGGGAAAGACCAAATCCACTTAAAATTTTCTATATTTAGGCATTTCTAAAATTAAAGCAATTCCCGATATAAAGGCACAAATAAAGTAGTACAGGGAGAAAGACTAAAAGCTATTTTAGCTATTTTCTAGAGTACAGCTGTTACTCAAAGAAACATTATTCTTACCAATAAACTCTAGGGGGAAAAATGGTATGCTTGTGTCTTTATTTACTACCTTTTCAATAATGTGATACTCTGTTGTGCCATGTTTTTCAGATTCGGGTACATGACTGTAAAGCGTGTCATTTCATATTCTCTCTCCATGGTTGTCAGTAGGACAGACAGACAAGTCATTCATATGACCTAATGGAGCATCCCATACATGCACACAATGACACTCAGTCAAGCTAAATAAAGGGGTGCTTATACCATGGCCATCTTTCCACTTGAAACATGCTGGTTATGTCTTTATGTCTTGTTTTATTTCTAGAGAGACAGAAGGACACCTATCACGCGCACACGCACATATTGAAAGGGCTGTGATTCTTTTTTTGGATGCAGTGAGCTGCGAACACACTTGCTTGCATATATACACACACACACACAGACATCAGTTATCAGCCTTTGTCTGTAGGGGTTCTTATCATGCAGCTGCATTACAGGAAGGGGCAGAGGGTTTTGAGGAACAATGCGCAGGCACCTGACCTCTCTGGCATGACCTTGTGTTTCCACACCCTTCAGGCCCTGTGGGAGGGGACACTGCCATCTACACCCACATACAGAAATAGATCGCTCATTTTCCACTGACAGTACGAGGGACAGCCAGAGAGGCCTTGTTTCTTGTATCTTAAAGCACTGATGTCATGTGTTGTGCTGATTTAGGATCAGTCTGTGTGTTTCACCTTATGCCAACTCACCAGTTTGCTAATTACTGTGCATGTAGTTTTATCATATATTATTATGACCTCATATTAATTGAGAGAATACATGGAATATTTGTATATTTAAAAATGTGGTAACACTTTACAATAAGGTTTAGTTAGTTAACTTCTACAGCATTTACTAATCTTAGTTAATGTTAATTTCAGCATTTACTAATGCATTTTTAAGATCACAAGAGTTTGTTAACATTAGTTAATGTAATGTGAAGTAACATGAATTAACAATGAACAACTGTATTTTTATTAACAAATCCTGTAATAAATGTATTGTTTGTTGTTCGTTCATGTTAGTTAATACACTAACTAATGTTAACAAATGACACCTTATTGTAGTGTTACCATTTGTTACTTGTTAACATTAATGTATTAACTAACATGAAAAGTGAACAATACATTGATTACATTGATTATTCATTTTTGTTAATGTTTGTTAATAAAAATACAGTCGTTTATTGTTTGTTCATGTTACTTCACAGAGCATTAGCTAATGTTAAATATTTGTGATTTTAATAATGCATTAGTAAACGCTGAAAGATTAATAAATGCTCTAGAAGTATTGTTCACTCTAAGTTCATGTAAACTAATGTAGTTAACTAATGTTAACTACATTGAGTCTTATTGTAAAGTGTCACTAGTAATGTTTTAAATTCTTATAAAAAAATGTAAATATTAAAATGATTCGTTTGTTAATATTAACTACATTCGTTAACATGAACTAACAACTTAAAAAAAAATCTAAAACATTTATTAAACTGAGTTATTGTTAATTTCAGCATTCACTAATACATTATTTAAAAAAGTGTTTATTTTTATTTATTAAAATGTATTATTTTTAATTTTATTTAATAGATTTAAGCTAACAGAAAGTATTAACAATGAATAGTTATACTTTTATTAACTAACATTAACAAAGACTAATAAATACTGTAACAAATGTATTGCTTATTGTTAGTTAATTAGTTAAAGCATTGACTAACTACCATTAACTAATGGGACTTTATTGTAACATGCTTTAGAATAGGGAATACATATTTACTATGTGTTTTCCATGAACAAACTCCTTATTTGCTGTGTATTAATAGTTAGTAAATTAGTTGTTTAGTTTAGGTATAAAGTAGGATTAAGCGATCTAAAATATGAACATGCAGAATAAGACATTAATATGTGCATTCATATTCATTTAAACCTCATATCGTTCATTTAAATTTAAATCTACAATCACAGCCCTTTCTATAAAAGTGAAAGCACTGGAAAAGTCATTCAGATCCGTTGCGCTAGCTATAAAAACCCTTTAGAGTCTTTCTAAATAAATAAATAATAACAGCTTTTATCCGCTGGATCAAATGTTTAGTGGCACCCCCCGGTCTGGCGGTGGAGGGGGGACGCAGTCCAAGGGCAGCGGTTCACTAGAGGCCTCCACACAAGCTGTTGAATGAATAGAGTCTTGCTTACTCACCCTGCCTCTCCACGCCTATTCTTCTCCATTCGCTTCGCCAGCGCAATAAGCCAAGTGCTAAATTTAGCAACAGAGCACACTATTTTTAGACCACTACCATTTTTTGAGACATTTATTAGGGGAAGGATACTAAAAAAAAACTCGCACACGCACACACTCACACACACACAGACCCACATCACACACACACACAAACGGAGGGAGGAAGGGAGAGAGGGAGGGGGCTCCTAATTTGGACACATCTGAAATGCACTCGTTTTTAAAGTGTTGCCGTAGATGCTTTGCAGCTGTTTCCAATCAGAGGGAAGTGTAGAGAAAACACGAGAGATTTAGACCGAGCGAAGGACAGAACGAGAAAGAGAGGCAGAACAAATGCTCTCGGTTCTGCTCGTTGACGTCCAGCAGAGGTGCGGCAGAAGTTCAACAAGTTGTTCTAAAGCTGTGGGGTCAAAATGCTCCGGACTGGTGCTGAATGAGTGATGAGATCGGCTTTGAAGGCTGGGGAGACGTCTCACACACGTGTCACATTTTACAGCGATTTTTCAACATGTCAAGGATGTGGAGAAATTTAAATCTGGTTTGTTATGATATGAAGACTATTGAAATCTTACAGTCTGCAAGAAGCCAAATCATTCTGCAACTTGATATATATACACTGCTGTTTTTTAAAGAAGTCTTTTCTGCTCATCAAGGCTGTGTTTATTTGAATAAAAATACAGAAAATGTAATACTGTGAAATATTATTGCAATTTAAAACAGTGGTTTTCTATTTTAATACTTTAAAATAGAATTCATTCCTGTGATGCAAAGCTGATCATTACTCCAGTCTTATGTGGCACAAATCCTTCAAAACTCATTATAATATACTGATTTATTATCAATGTTGGAAACAGTTGTGCTGCTAAATATTTATTTATTTATTGGAACCTGTGATACTCTTTTCAGGATTCTTTGCTGAATAAAACGTTAAAAAGCATTTATTTAAATTAGAAATCTTTATAACAATCCAAGTGAAAATTAAATATACTAAAATGTATTTATTTCATGCTAAGTATACTACAAATACATTTACATATTATGTACTTAATAAAAATACCCTGCAATTGTATTTTTAGCATACTAACATACATACTGGTATATTTAAAGTCTGCTAAACTGGAACAACTAATTTTGTACTTAACACACTTGAATTGTACGGAAGCAGTGCTGAAGTATATTTGATTGCGCTAAAGTTGAACTATTGCAAGTACTCTTATAAATTTAAAGGCCGATGTTATTTAAAGATCAAACAATCCTCATCAATAGCGACATTAAAACATACTTTGGGCTAAATATTAAAAAATGTGCATTGCACACAGGTAGTACTCCAAATAAAGTTTAATTACAATTTTATATCAGTAACTCTCGTGCGACATGTCAGTAAATATGTTAATGGACTTGAACTATACTTAGTATAAAATAAATGCATTTTAAATCTATTACCTTTTTACTAGGGAATATGCACTACTGTTCAAAATTTGGGGTCAGTCATTTCTTTCTTTTTTTCTTTGAAAGAAATGAATGCTTTTATTCAGCAAGGATGTGTTAAACTGATCAAAAGTGATAGTAAAGACTTGTATTGTTAATGAAACTGTATTTTCATTAACTAACATTAACAAAGATGAATAAACACTGTAATAAATGTACTGTTCATTGTTCATTCACGTTAGTTAATACCGGAACCTTATTGTAAAGTGTTACCTTATCATGAATAAGTTCTTATTCATATCATCTTATTCTCATTTAGTACTTATTCCTATTTAAAGCATCAAGCATCACAAACTGTAAGAAAATTAACGTTTCTATTTATACTATGCATCCTGTTTGTGACGCATTGTTCATCTCCTCCTCAATTGACTTGTCTATGTCACAGGGTTTATTTGCTTAACTAGACAAAGCCTCTTCTGAGTTTAATGACACATTCTGGCAAAAAAAAAAAAACAAGCTTCAACATCGCTCTGATTAGTTACCATAAAACGACTCTTCGCATGAGCCATTAATAGTATGTGTGTGTGGTGGTAAATTCTGGTGGTACACAAATATTTCCCTTGATCAGATGTATGTTTGTTTGTTAGAGGACACAGTTATGTCAGTGTGTTATGTCATAGCGGGCCTTTGTAAGTTAAATAAATGGTCATTGAGTGTCGGCGCTGAGAGAAAATCGCTGTAGGCTAATGTTCTCTCTGATCTCTGATTACTCAAACTAGTAAGAAAGAAAGTCTTTTCAAAAGACAACTGAGGGAATGTTCAACTGGTGCAGCCCGCTAATGTGCAAAGTCCTTTACGAGAAAAATATCTTTTAATTAACTCTTTACTGCCACTTTGAAGAGAAATGAAAATGAAATTCAGTTAATTAGTCTACCTTGTCCACATTAAGCATTCTCCGAGACGTTTAATGAACCTGTGTTGATCTTCATTTTTTTTTTTTCCCCTTTCTCCTTCTACTTTAAACAGATGCAAGTTGAGAGAAGGCTGACGCCTGCAACCCTTCTCACACATCTCGGCACACGGCAACACATATGAGGGTGAAACATCGTGAGGGAGCTTTGCGGAATCTCATTAACCAAGCAGGTAGTCATTAACAGTGTGACCTTTGGAAATAATCACCAGCCTCCCTCCCTGTCGCTCTCTCTCTCAGTTTGTCTCCCGGCGCTTGCGGCTAAACGCGCTCCTTTCTATTGCCGATTCATTCAAAAGTTGTGGTGGTGAGAGAAGAGAGAAGATTAAAAGGTGGCTGTTCAGATAAAGCTAATCTATGATGGGATGGGTTTGGCAAACTCTCTCTCAAGTGTTTGTGTCCTGTTCACACGACCGCTCCATGTGATGACGGGAGTGTTGACATCAGTAAAGCATGCAGCCACAACGTGCTTCTTCTCTTTTACAGCCATGCTAATCTCTCTCCGTTTTGCCTTATTTTGAATAAATGTGCTGAAAAAAAATAAATAATGGTGCTTGCTAATTTTTTCATTTAGCTGTCGTTTTTATCCAAAGTGACATTACTCATTAATTTACTGATTTTACATATTTAAATAATAAAAATGTCATATAAATGAATATATTATGTATGTTTTTTTATGATAACAATTTACAATAAGGTTAATGTTAGGTAATGTATTAACAAACATGAACAAACAATGAACAATACATTTATTACAGTATTTATTAATGTTTATTGAAAAAAAATACAGTTGTTCATTGTTAGTTTGTCATTTCACAGAGCATTAACTAATGTTAACTGATTGTAATAATGCATTAGTAAATGTT
This sequence comes from Labeo catla, assembly GCA_012976165.1. Classification (NCBI taxonomy): domain Eukaryota; kingdom Metazoa; phylum Chordata; class Actinopteri; order Cypriniformes; family Cyprinidae; genus Labeo; species Labeo catla. The sequence continues at coordinate 447,747 of VONZ01000085.1, forward strand.
GAAATTAACATTTAGATTAATAAATGCTGTAGAAGTATTGTTCATTCTTAGTTCATGTTAACTAATGTTCACTAATGAACTTTACTGTAAAGTGTTACCATTTTTATATACGTAATTTACTGAATTTATATTTGAGGAGTTTATTTGCAAAAACAGTTAACTAATTAATTTTCAAAAATCATGTTTTTTTTTATTATGTTATCATGTTTTTATTGTTTTATTGTGTTAAGTGTATTTTTAAAGTTATTTTTACTTAATCAAAATAACCCAGCTGCAGTTTGATTGAGATTAACTGGAATGCACAATGAAAAAACACAATATTTAAAAATGGTTAAAAACAGATTTATAAACAATGAAAACATTATTTAAAACGTTATATTAATTATATAATTGTCCAGAATATTTTATATAAAATGTGTGTGTATGTATATATATATATATATATATATATATATATACACACATACATATACATATATATATACACACACACACACACACATATATATATATATATATATATATAAAATAATTTATATTTTATATTTTTACATTTTACATACTGTAATAAATAAAAATGCATAATATAAATATATATAGATTTTTATTATGTTTACAATATTTTATATAATGTTTTTATAGTATGTTTTACTTTGTTTTTTAAATTGACTGATTTCCTGTTATATAAAATTAAATTACAAAATAATAAAACAGAGACTTTGATGAGTATTAATAAAACTGATCCCTAAACTGTTATTAAAAAAATAAAAAATAAAAATAAATACGAAACCTCCTCAGCTGAGCTCTAATGCTCCACACATACTGGGGAAACTGGTCTGGCACGATGCATTATGGGAAATCTATGGCTGTTTTAGTTTTTAATCTCCTGCCAAATAATTGCAGCACTGCATCTGTGCCAACAAAAAGGGAATTTTGACAACCAAACCATGTTGTAGTGTTTTTGTTGTTTTTCCCCCCTGCTAATCTAAAACTAGATAATTTTACCTTACACAAGCACTCGTAATTTGTTCTTTCTTCATGACTTAAGGTGCAATTATCTGGACCTTCCCACCTTTTGTCTAGCCTCAGATGTTAAGACGTAGGAGACTTTTAATGAGCTTTTTTTATGTAATCTAAACACGCTAGGAAAGGTGCTTCGATTAGGTATGAAAAGCCATGCAAAAACTAACAAAAATGTGTCTTATCTAAATGTGAAGTTCTAGCTAAATTATGAATCTATCATCATTTAGTCTTGTAATTACATAAAATGCATAAAAGTGTATATACAAACATTTTTAAAATGTATCTACAAGAAATCATCTATATGTTTCATGTTTACATCTTTTATTACGCACATGCCAAATTCAGAAAGGCACATCCGCATACAATGGCCTGACCTACGAAAGCAGAGATAAAAATGGATGAAAACGGAAGACATAAGCGGAAAGAAAGAGCCAGAGAGAGCAGAGTAGGGTAGAAGAGCCTCTAGCCTCTCATAAACAGAGCTAAAGAGGCTGGGCAAGCCTCTCACTGCCTCTCTCCCAACAACGCTAATTATCAACCAAAGACATGCTAATTACATGGAGCTTTATTGCTAATGTAGCGGGCTGCTCTTCAAGACGCCCACACGCTGCGCCCGGCTCCCCTGCCTCTCCTTATCCTCCCACTGCACCCCACAGGCACTCCAGGCAAAGACAGGAAAGATTGCTGGGATTTGTGTGTTTTATATGAGTGTGTGTGTTTATGTGTTTTCAGCCCGTTTAAACAATGCTAAATCTTTGTACGTACAGCAGACGGTCCATAGCCGATACGTGTTTGCCTAACGTGTCTCGCACACACTCCGGAGCTCAAAGCTGAACTATGGCACTGATACCCCTATGCCGAGTTCCCCCTCCGGCCCACCCCAAGGCCTCGTCCCCATCCTGCCATCACAACAGGAAGTCTGCTTTGTTCCTCTTTACCTCCTACCGCCCACATCCCCTGGCCGTGATGTAACCTAGCAGCAGAAAAACGGGGCCCTGCAGGAGCTCAGCACTTCAGCGTCGACAAATCCAGTTAGGGCGGCATTTTAGCCACCTTCAAATCGATTTCTCCAACACGAAATCTGGCAAATTGGAAAGAAACTCCACTAAAGCTGTTGCTTGGTGATGGGAGCAGTTTGACTCGCTATGCTCTTTTTTATTTTCTTTCCACTTCGATGCTGATTTTCCCAGTGTGCTTTAAATTTCTGCCTTCACACGGCAGAGCAAACCATGATGTTTAGGACTTGCTTTTTAAGTAGAGTGCAGCACTCTGAAGTCGTTCTATAATGTTTCGAAAAATGAAAAATAGCCTGTATGAATATTTTACTCTCATGTCAGAGGATAATGTTTCGGTTTCAAGTCTAGCTAGCTAAAAAAGTTTTTGTTAAAACTGTGAAAATGACCTGCGATAGCCTTGAAAGTAAGTTATACATGTTTGAATTGTCATTTAATTGTAAATTAATACCCTAGTAAAAAAGTAATATATTTAAAATACATTTATTTCATACTAAATATAGTTTAAATCTATTAACATATTTACTGACATATCACTCGAGACTTACTGATAAACATTTTAATAAACCTTATTTGGAGTCCTACTTGTGCACAATGCACATTTCTTAATATTAAGCCTACAATGTGTTTTAGGGCCACTACTAATGAGGATTGTATGATCTTTGAATAATATCAGTCTTTAAATGGTAAATACGTAAAGTGTACCTGAAGTGTCTACCGTAGCTCCACTTCAGCACAATCAAATATGCTATTATCTTCAGCACTACTTCTAGACAAAAGTGCATAAATATATATACTATAACACATTTTAGTATATATATTTTTTACTAGGGTATATTACACGATATACCTTCATATTTCAACAAAACCTATAGGAATTTATAGCTTTTATGGAGCTACACAGCAGTGCATTTTCCAGATACTTACTCATAAAAAAAAAAATATTATATATATATATATATATATATATATATATATATATATATAGTAATTATATAAACTAATAATAATAATAATAGCATCTTATCTAGCGAAATGATCAGTTATTTTCAAAAAATAATTGACAATATATATACTTTCTAACCTCAAATGCATGTCTTGTCTAGCTCTGCGTAAACTCTGTACTTCAAAATCGTCTTACATCGCTGCAGAAGTACCATTTCTAAATGAAGTAATCATTTAGAGCCCTTTGAAGCTGCATTTTGGAAGTTCAAACTCATGGACACCATAGAAGTCCACTACATGGATAGAAATCCTGAAATGTTTTTCTCAAAAAACATAATTTCTTTATGACTGAAAATAGAAATCATGAACATCTTGGATGAAAACGGGGTGAGTACATTATCTGTAAATGTTTGTTCTGAAAGTGAACCTTTCCTTTAAAAAGCATATGACTTGAGTCCTCCATGAGATTCTTCATGCTTCAAAATGGAAACCTCATCTACCCCATGTTTCTGAGAATTCCAATATGAATCAGGATAAAACATATTCTAAGAATAAATCATAATAAATCTAGCATTGTACATCCTGAGTCTTTTCTCAAGTGCAATGCACAGCTGCTCATGCTTGGAGTGCATTTTTGTAATTGTGCCTTGATGCACTGCAGGAATAACAAGCACTTTCTACCTGCCCTTTAAATCTGCCTCAAGGTCTGAGCTTGTAGAAGAGGCAAAAACGGTGATGGGCACGTCGCAGACTTTATGACTGGTGATTACAGAATGTACAAAAACCCATCTTTGCGTTTGCCATGATATTTCCTAGCACATAAAAACAAATTAAAAATGCCACACTAGTTTTATGAGATATATGTGTACAGAAATATACTTGCTGGATATGTAAATAAATAAAACTAAATTATCAAGCTGCAGAGTTACTGAGCGAATTAAAGCAAGTGTACATAAAGCAGAAACAAAAATGGACCACAGAGTGAGCGGGAATCTGACCTGTGATAATATGTCAGTATAAAAAAGATAGACAGGAAAAAAACATGTTTTGTCTGTCTGACTCTAAGTGCAAAGGTGTTGGACTGCACTTAAGACTGAGCTCAACCTACTTCACAAACTCACCCACAGATGTAAGTATATTAACTCTGTAGATGTATGTTGCTGCGCATGGCATGAAGACACGGTCTTAGAGGCCTTAAGTCCTTCAGAGGACCACCTTGTCAGCCCACGTATGTCACCTTTGCTTTTTAAGATGTGTTGTGACATCTCAGAAAAGTAGATTATGTAAGCAGCTCACTCTGTAACGTGCTTTTGGATGTTTGCCTCAAGCTACAGCACAATAGCTTAGCGTGGCCTGGTCCTCAGGTTTATGGCAGAAACCCACGGACAGCATGCGTCTAAGACCTGAGAGCCTTTAGGAGCATTAAGCTGATTGAGAAAACGCAGACATCAAAGTCGCTGGCATTCAAAACAAACAGAGTGATTGAAATATAGCATGATGCTTGATGTACTTTTTTATGGAATTATAATCAGAGGGATGCTCTGATTGAGTCTCTTGAGTCTCTCCATGGAAGAGAGCTGGGCAAAATGAGAAAATGAAGAGTGCAATGGCACTATACACAAGAACCTAGTCTAAATTATGTTACGTTTATGTTTACTGAAACGTCATACATGAAACACTCGTCAAGGCTTTCAACTAAGACCCCCAATATAAAAATCTACATTTACAATGAACACTTTGTCATTAGTTTCATTTCAAACAGCCCTTAAATTACACAGTGTTTCTCAGGTCAATAATTCATTTTCATTTTAATTTGTCAGACATTTATGGAAACCCATTTTCACCACTGAATAAAAAAAATAATTAAAGGTAACTGTGAGTTTTGTATCTCACAAGTCTGACCTTTTTCTCGCAATTGCGAGTTTAAGTCTTGCAATTCTGACTTTTTTCTCTGAATTGCATAAAACAAAAATGCATTTCTCCGAATTTGAATATAAACTCACAATTGCTATAAAGTTATAAAGTCACACTTGCGATATATAAACTGACTTTTTTCCTCAGAATTGCATTAAATAAACTCGCATTTGCAAATTATGAAGTCCGAATTGCGAGATATAAACTCAGTTCTGACTATTTTTCTCAGAATTGCGAGTTTATATCTCACAATTCTGATTTTATAATGCAGAATTGCAAGTTAAGTCAAAATTATAAAATATAAACTTGCAGTTCTGACGTCATTTTGTTTTCCCCCTCAGAACTGGACTTTATAACGCGCAAATGTGATTTTTTTCTCTGAATTGTGAGATATAAGCTCAGAATTCGGAGGAAAAAAGAATTGTGACACAAAAACTATTTTATTCTGCAATTCTGACTTCATTTCTCAAGTTTATATCTCGCTTTTCTGACTTTATAACTCGAAATTGTGAGCTTATATCACGGAATTCTGAGAAAAATAGTCAGAATTGTGAGTTTATATCTCGTAATTCTAACCTTGTAAGGAAAAAGTCACAATTGTGAGTTTATATCTCGCAATTCTGACTTTATTTCTTAGAACTGTGACTATTGCTCTGATTTTATCTCGCAATTCTGAGATAAAAAGTCTTAATTGTGAGATAAAAAGTCACAGTTACCTTTTTATTGTTTTTATTTAGTGGCGGAAATGGCTTTCCATAAAAATCAGGGGGGGGAAAGAAATTGATAAATAAATAAATAAAGTAATTAATTAATTACACTTTTGTTAAAACATTTGGGGTCAGTAAAATTTGTGTCATTTTTTAAATAAATTAATACCTGTATTCAGCAAAAATACATTAAATTGATCAAATTAAATTGATCAGTAGACACACTTTTGAACTTTCTCAGTTTTTTTTAGGCATCTTGAAAAAAAGTCTTACGGTTTTCACAAAAATATTAAGCAGCACATCTGTCTGTAACACTGATAATAACAAGAAATGTTTCTTAAGCAGCAAATCAGCATATTAGAATGATTTTTGAAGGATCATGTGACACTGAAGACTGGATTAATGGCTGCTAAAAATTAAGCTGTGCATCACATGAATAAATTGCATTTTAAAATATATTAACATAGTTTAACAATATTGTAATGATATTTTACAATATGGCTGTTTTCCCTGTATTTCTGATCAATAAATGCAGCTTTGGTGAGCATAAGAGCCTGACCACAAACATTTGAACAGAAGTGTATTTTTTTAATTATATAAAAAATGAACTAATAAAAATAATCTTAATAATGACCTGCTGACAGTGTGGGAGTGTCAGGTAAGTGTGTGTAGATCTGAGAAACTCACCTCCACAATGTCAGAGTTGGTCCTGCTCTCATGTGGCTCGTTGTACTCAGTGTATTTGAGCAACACTTTGTCCATATCTGTGCTGGCATACTGGAACAGCTTGTTGGTACTGTTGAAGATGATGAGGGCAATCTCACAATCACACAACACGCTCAGCTCATAGGCTTTCTTCATCAGGCCAAACTTTCTCTTTGTAAACGTCACCTAGAGCGAGACAGAAGAGAGGGAAAAAAAGGTTAGACAAGTCACGGGCTGTACTGACGGAGTAGCACAAAGCACTGGCTGGTGGCACAAAAACGGAGATGGATGACTCTTTGTGTGTTTGCTCAGCGCGTTGACGCTCTTAAATATTCCTGACTCCTGAGTTGTCCTAAATACAGTGTTTCTTTGGAAAATCAATGTTACTTTTCTTTCCTCCTGTCTGCTTTCCTTTATTTTCCTTTGTGCTCTTCCAAATTATCTGGAAAAATAGACAATAGCGTAATAGCTCATAAATCAACTGAAGATCTTTTAAAAATTCTGTTCTTTAACAGAAAGTAAAATACTTATTTCCCTTTTGCTTTTATTCTTAGATTCATGAGAAGAAAATAGCTTTAATTATTGAAATATAACATGTGTGCTCCAAAATCATGCATTAACCTTTTATTTAAGAATAATACAGTAATACTTTGTCTGGCCCCGCTAACACAAAAGTTCAACTGTATAATAAGGATTTTATTTCATGATAAAGGTTTACCATATTCACCTTAAAAACACTGGGGAAAAAAGAAAAAAAGAAAGACTGTCTGTATTGCACGGGAGGCAAATTGTCCTCGCGTGCGTCTGTGCTAATGCACTTCAGCAGACGCGCAGACATACAAACACATGCACACGCTGATCATCGCTGCCACAGAGTGTTTGAGAGGCTGTTAATGACTTCTCAGTGCATGTTCTCATCTAAATTAGCAGCATTAAAAATAAGAAGCATCTCTCTCTGACCTCATAGGTTTCGTGTCTCGAGCACTTAAATGCAGCACTGGAGAAACCACACACGGACCAGGTCATGACAAAGGAGGAACCTTGAAGCCAAACCACTAAACTCTTCATCTCTTTTAAATGTAGCCAAAATGTCCCATTGTGCCTGTTATTGCGATACATGCTCACAGCAATCTATATCTCTTTATTTATCGCATAACAAAGGCGCATTACATTACAAAATATGAATGTGATAATCACCAAGAGATTTACCATGCATTAGTATAAGGTATTACATTCTTTGATGCCGCTAATTTGTTTCTACCGTTTCCTAGTAAAAAAGTCATAGATTTAAAATGCTTTTTTTTTTTTTTATATTAAGTAGAGCTCAAGTCTATTAACATATTTACTGACATATTTCTCAAGACTTACTGATATAAAAATTATAATTAAACTTTATTCAGAGTACTACTTGTGCACAATGCACATTTCTTAATATTAAGCCTAAAATGAATTTTAATATATTTATTTTTCACTATGGTTCTCATGAAACTTTAAATAAATAAAACAATAAATAAAACAATAAATAAATAATTGAATAAAGAGAATAAGCCCTATAGTTTTGTTTCAAAAACTTGTTTTAATTTAAAAATATGGGTATAGTCTAAATAAAACTTGTGTAGCCTTATAAGAAATAGGAACATTTTATAAACATTTGTTGTCAGGTAATCTAAACACGTGTTAACATCTAAATTAACTGGTTTAATTAATGTAAAAAAAAAAGAAAAAATGTATTTAATATCACCAGTAAAAATAGCTTAAAAAGAGATAGTTCCCCCCAAAAATAAAATGAATATACTCAATATCATGTCGTTCCAAACTCATGACTAAAAAGCACTAAAAAGTTACTTAGAAAACATTTTTTGTCCATAAAGCAAGAAAGAAAGAGAAAGAAAGAAAGAAAAAAGAAAGACTGAAAAAGTTGTTTGAAATTAAAGTAAGTGTTCGTGCTGCCTTAAAATTTTAAGTTCACTCAACTCAGATATTCAGGACTTCACGTAGTACAACTTAACATTTCATGTTGACTAAACTTAAAATTTTAAGGCAGTATGAACACTTACTTTAATTTCAAACAACTTTTTTAGTCTTTCTTTTTTACATTGTAAAAAAAATTGTTTCAACTTAAAAAAAAAAGTGTTTGTGCTGCCTTAAAATTTTAATTTACTCAACTCAAACATCCACATTTTCACTTCACATTTTATGTCTGAATGAACTTTTAAGGCAGCACAAACACTTTTAAGTTGAAAACTTTTTTTTACAGTGAACAAAAAGAAAGAAAGAAAGAAAGAAAGAAAGAAAGAAAGAAAGAAAGAAAGAAAGAAAGAAAGAAAGAAGTAAGAATAGTAGAATTTGTTTGTGCCCCACATAATAAAGAAAGTGATGGTGAGAATAATGTCCTGTCACCACTTTTTATAGTTTGTGTACGTGAACTGGAGCTCACCAGTCTTGTTTGACAGTGATCTCTTATCTTTAAGAGATTATAATTACACAAGTTATAGTAATGACTCTCATTCTGCTGGTCATCCTCTATCATCCTATTTCTAATCATTATGAGAGACGTATTGATTATGTATCATTTTGACAAGATCATTTTGACAAGTTGAACAGGCACTTAAGAACACAAGTGATGTTTTGACAGCTCCCTTTCCTGCAAGATAAAGCCAAACTGAGAGTTTCAAGCTTCCTGAGAAAGCCTCTATAGTGTGGCTTAGCAGCTCTGAGAGGTTTCTTCTTGAGGCTTCTGGAGATTTGGCAAGTGTGACAGGATGCAAAAAGAATAAGCCAAAAATCTGTCATTTGAAATATCTGACCTCCAGTTTGACAGCAGGTTGAGAATAGAAAACGCTGAATGGTATGTTTGATGAACAGACTTTGAATTTTGGATTATTTGAATAACAAATAACAAAGTCAGTCATTAATTCGCACATCAAAAATAAATGTAGCAATTTGCAGGCCGGTTCTCTGAAAGAGGAAGTAGTATCACACATACTCAGAAATGGCGATAAAAGGACTTTAAATAATCACTGTGGTCAAGCTAACAACTGTGGCCAGTGACATCAACAGCCACAGTCAAACACAAACAACCACATGCTAAACATACTTCACAAATCCTTCATCACAGGGTTTTTTGCAGGGTCATTTATTTACTACTGATGTCCATAAAATTCATAAAGTTTCAGTTCAGGTATATTCCAATTTAAGATAAAGGTGCTAGATCTTAAATGGATACTCAACCCAAAATTCTGTCATCCTTTACTCACCCTCATCTGACTTTCTTCTATGAGAGGAAAAAATGTCTATTTCTTCTGACATTTTGACAATAGAAGTCAATGGTAACCAAAAGGGTTCGTTTAACAAGATTCTTCAAAATATCTTCAAAAAATAAAGTAATCAGATGAGGGTGATGATGTGAGGATGACAGAATGCTTTTTTGGGTGAGCGATCCTATTACGTTATACCCTTGAAATATAAGTAAAAAATCTGTTTAAAACCATGTCCACTCAACTTCATAATAATAAATATTCAAATCAGTAGTTAAGTATGTTTTGAAGCATCGTGGCTGGTTTCAGCTGGTCCTTAGTTGGTCATAAGATGGTTTAAGCTGGTCCCGAGCAGGAGTTCGTTGCGTAGGACAAGCTTAGTACCAGCACATGACCAGCTTAAACAAGCTCAGGACCAGCCTAAACCAGCTCAAACTAGCTGCCGTGCTTCAAAACACACCTAACCAACATGTGCTTTTTTTAAAAAACAAACAAACAAAAAAAAAAAACAGGGATGACTGAATACTAGCCAAACATCACTCATTTGCGACCCCGGACCACAAAACCATTCTTGTGAGGGTAAATTATGTAGAAAATACATTTTATTACATACTGTTTTGAGAAACAACTATCTGAAAATCTAAAATCTGAGGGAAAATCGCCTTTAAAGTTGTCCAAATGAAGCTCTTAGCAATGGATACTACTAATCAAAAATTAGGTTTTGATATATTCACAGTAGGAAATTTACAAAACATATTCATAGAACATGATCTTTACTTAATATCTTAATGATTTTTGGCATTTAAAAAAAAATTAAAAAATCAATAATTTAAACCCATACAGCGTATTTTTGGCTATTGCTACAAATATACCCGTGCTACTTAATGACTGGTTTTGTGGTCCAGGGTCACATTTTATATTATCTGATGACGAAGAACTTCATAATAGTGTTCTGTCACTCAAAGCCAGTGCTGGCGAAAGTTACTTTTAAAAGTAATGCATTACAATATTGTGTTACTTCCTAAAAAAGTAAGTAATTACTTTACTTACTTAGTTTTTTAATGGAAACTAAGGCATTACATTACAATTGCATTACTTTTTAAATCTGGGCAGAGCTTGCTTGTATGTTTTTAATTAAAAAAAAAAAAAATTGGCAAATGTAAAAGCCCTTTCACACCAATAGTGATGAAATGAATAAATCTCAGGCTGAAGAAAAAGGAAATTCACATCTATATAGTAGAATGCAGGAGAAAAAAGTTCAACACTCTTTAGCAATAAAAAAATGAAGCACAAATGTTTATCTATAGTCATTTTTGCTTATTAGTATGGTTGAAATGGATCATCGAAGGTCAGCAGCAAAGACATCGGTTAATAAAATGAGATTAAATGCATAACGGATATTTGTGTTTGCATTTTTTGCAAAGTTTGCATTTCACTGTTTTTATTCATTTTTCTATGAATACTGGTTCTGTTTTTTTTTTTTTTGGAAATGAAATTAATTAATGCATGTTGACATTTAGTCTAGAACTACAGTAAAATCATGTTTACACAGCGCACACAACTCCTCTGCACTGACTCCCGATTTCTCTCAACATGAGAGCAGGAGACTTGTCAGTCAATAAATGGGAACACAAAGTAACTGCCATTACTTTTTTTGAAGGAGCAACTCAGATATTTCTTGTAAATTAAAAAAGTAATGTGTTAATTTACTAGTTACTTAAAAACAGTAATCTGATTATGTAACGTTACGTAATGTGTTACTCCCAACACTGCTCAAAGCAAACGATTCCCTACACTCACTGTCTCTAAAACCAGTGTTTTGGTACAAAGTTCAGCATATATGAAACATGCTGGAGTAATATAGTCACGAGGACCTTAAGTGTGATGTTCTCCCACTTCTGCTCGCTACCTGCCTCCACAATCTCATTCCTTGTTATCTGTGAAGCTCATGAGCCTTCCACGAGCCAGCGTGCTAATTGCAGAAAACGCCAGTTGCAACACCTCCTCGATGTGGTGAGAGCTGCGAAAAATGATGGACCACGGTTCATAACGATCGTGATTTTGTTTCTTCGAACCCTGAACCTGTAGACCGCGGGAGTGTGAAGCCCTTATCATGTGAGCACGTTCTTGTCATGCGTGACAAACAAACTGCCGAGCATGTAGACTTAAACGCGCCGTTGCGCACGTAACGGTGAGGTGTGTTTGAACTGTTGTTCAAAGAACTTCGAATCACTTTCTACCGCCAAACAGAAAGAATAAAAGGGAGAAAAAGGTCCGATTCCCAGCCCGAGTTTGGTGTGTGTGTGCGCACGTGTGTGAGGGGGAGTCGGAGGGGGTTGGTCAGGAAGCACATTTGTATGCATTTCCTCTCATAACAGGAAGTGCCTGACAGCTTCCCCTTCACAATGGCTTCGCTTCTGCTTCCCGCCTCCAGTGCATTTTTCCCCTGGGGAGTTCCTCTAGAGGACAGAGACAGGGAGGATGAATGTCCATTTGTCACCATCTGCCCCGGCACCATGATCCATGCGACCCATGCGACCCACGCACCCCAAAATCTCCCCGCTCACGCTCCGTGTTATATGAATCATTATGGTGAAGTCTCACAGTAGGGGTTGTATTGACAATAGACATGTTTACCCAACACAAATTCGCCTCTGTTTCCTTTCTGAACAGCTTATATTTAAACGTTAAAAGACGTTAGATGAATTTGTGCTAAATTGATAGTAACAAAATGTGGGATGTTTAAGCACCGCATTCAAAACCTTATTGAGCATCACTTTCTGTAACAAAGAGAGTGTTTTGAAGGTCATCAGCAGAAATATAATAAGAAGCAAAACCTGCGTGAAAAATGAAAATGAGAAAAGCACTGAATAATGAGAAGACAAGTGGAATAACAATTAGCGTTAGAGGAACAAAAGAATTTTAAGAAGATAAATTCGAAGAGGAGAAATTTGGAGAAGTTACACTTCGCGGAAGCATAGGAATTTTTGAGAAGATGTTGGTGAAGATGCAGAAAAAGAAGAGAGAAAGAGAGAGGAAGACAGATGAAAAAGTGAAAAAACACGCACAGCGTGTTTCGTGAGGAGACAGGCGCAGAGGTAACGATCACAAGAGAAAGGTGGGAATCGTGGAGAGGAGAGCAAGGGGTGATGGGATACCCAGAGGGCCTCATTATTTTCTTGCTGTTAATTTTACTCAAACTGTTTTACACCTTTCCGTTGTTGATTGGAGAGACGCCTCTGTTGTCATGGGTGGCTGAATCAAACCCCGTCTCCATGCCATCACACCATCATGAGGCAGAGATGAAAAGAAAGGTAACAGAAGCCTACAGAACGTGTGGTGCCTGCATATGCCTAGTCAGTTAGAGGGGTGAAAAACCACATCTAGTGCATGTCGAGTGCCAATTAAAGTGCGTACTTTTGAATGAACTTCTATCGCTAGGAGGCTTTCAGAAAACGCAGAAGTAATGGGTGACAACTGCCCCTTTCTGATGAAGAAAATCGTAAAATGTGATATTTGCAATTGTTCTTTTCGCTCTTTGCAGGTTAAAACCCGAGCTCATATCAGAGTGAGTTATCATTTCCTTCTTGTCCCATTCAAATAAAAATGAAATAGAAAATATTAAAATGTCCTATACACTACCATTCAAAGACCGATAAGACTCTCTATTGTTTTGAAAGGAGTCTCTTTATGCTCACCAAGGTTGCTTTTTATCAAAAATACCACGAATTAATAGTTATCACCTTACTTACCCAGTTGATTGATTACATTGGTAACCGCAAACATTTTTTGTATTACAAGTTTTCTAAAATGTTAGGTTTAAATTGTGTAAATGAGGCATTATTTAATGAAATATCTAAAAATCTAATCACTGGATGAAGTCAGTTTCGAAATTCTTATTTAATTTTTTGGACATATTAGTGTCAAATATTTTTACAGAGGGAATTTTGGATATTTTATTTTGTCACTCCATGAAAAAAAAAAAGCAGACAAAAAAACATATATATATATATATATATATATATATATATATATATTTACACATTTTTGGGGAATAAAATGTTGTATCAAATCAAGCTAATTATATATGAACAAATCCCTCTGTAAAAACCTTCAGGATATAGACAGGAATAAAAATGTAAAGTCTGGTGTGTGTAAGTACTACTGAAGTGGAAATTTAGGCTCAAGGAGAAAAAAAAAAAAAAAAAAAAAAAAATTAACTAAACCTTTAAAAATATGTAATTAAAATCTGTTGACACAAATAGATAAAGTGCTACTTAACAGTGTCTTTTGGATGTTTTCTTTTCACTAGTCTAAAAAAATACTTTATGAAAAACCAAAAGCCCAAAATCTCAAACTTCACAGGTACATGAAAAAAGTCTCCACGTAAAAAATAATATATTGTGAAATATTATTAGACAATATTACAAAATTTTTATTATTTTATTTATTATATTTTATTAATTTATTTTAAAATGCCATTTATCCATGTGATTGGAAACTTGCATTTACAGCAGACATTACTCCAGTCTTCAGTGTCACATGATCCTTCAGAAATCATTTTAATATGCTGATTTGATGCTTAAGAAACATTTCTTGTCATGCTACTTAATATTTTTGTGGAGACCATGATATATTATTTCAGGATTCTTTAACAAATTCAAAGTCAAAAAGAACAGCATTTATCTAAAATAGAAAACTTTTATATCATTATAGATGTGTTTCCTTTACTTTTAAATAATTTATTGCATCCTGACCAAATAAAAGTATTTCTTAAAATATTATTTCTGGCCTCTTTTGAACAGTAGTGTAAACATACATATTATTATTATATAAAATATTTTTTGAATGCTCCACATTAATGTGGACTTAAAGGCTACAATTTTCCCAAACTCAGTGAATCTAAGAGTATCATCTGTATGTGCGTTTAATTTTTCCAAAACAAACAAAGCAAAATCAGACAACCACCATGTCCTGCCCAAAATCTGCTACTGCAGCCTCCCTCAACATATAGCAGATGAATCAGCACTGACACTAGTTCCCAACTATAACTGACTAAATATGATTATATTTGAATCTAATTATTACACAGATTCATCTCTCTTAAACGTGCCTGTGTATTCAGCAGTGTGAAAATTAGTCAGTAAGCATGCTCTTGTTAGCGATGTGGCTAACACTTTTATGACACAGGGGGTCCTTTCATGTGACGTGCCCAGGAAAGTGTTTGAGTGGCTGGGGGGAAGAAAGCCAGGCTCCTCACACTGATGCCCTCTGTCTAAGCTTCTGGGCAGCCAGTCAACGCCAGGGAGGCCTGCTGGAGGTGCCTTGCTCTGTGCAAGAGTTTTCAGGAGGTGGGCTACAGAGCCAAAGTGGCCGCCCAGGGCGACTGAGGCCTTGTGCCCATAAGCATGGCGCCAGAGGCAGGGTGGGCCGCAGGGAAGCTGCCAATCTGGAAGAGGTGATATCAGCAAGGAAATGAAGGGGGACGACAGCTGAACCAAAGACTTTCGAGCATTCAAACATTAAGTGATTCTTATGCACTGAGTAGGTTTAGGTTTTTACAGTATATTCGTTTAGCATTTAATGTTTTATCAAATACTTTTATATACTTTTTATTTAACTATCTTGTCGTTTTTTGTAACAACAAATCAAGGAAAATGTATAAATAAATGTTAACCTGTTGACATGGTAAATGAAAAGTATAAGTGTAAAATCATTATACATTAGATAATAAAAAAGCAATGATTTTATCTAGACTAGAGTTTAAAATGATGTTTTTTATACATAAATAATTAACCGTTTTATTATTAATATATCAGGTTTTTAAACATAATATAGATTTTTGTATATAAGCAGCACAATTGTTTTGACCAAATCAGCAGTGGAAAATTCAACTTTGCATCATTGAAATCAATTACGTTTTGGTTATATTTTTAGTTTTACTTATAAATGAAATCTGATATAAATATATTCTATTTTAATTAGGGCTGATTAATCACGATTAATCACATACAAAATAAAAGTTTGAGTTTGCCTGATATATGTGAGTGTACTGTGTAATTATTATGTATATATAAATACACAAAAATTAATGTATATATTTAAGAGAAATACATTATGTACAAAATATTTGTATTTCTATATCATTTAAATTGTGTAAAAATTATAAATACATGAATACATATACTTATATTTCTTAAATATATACATGAATGTGTTTGTATTTATATATACTGTACATAATTACACAAAGTACACACACATATATTAGGCAAACTCAAACTTTTAACTTTTATTTTGTATGCGATTAATCACGTTTAATCGTTTGACAGGCTTAGTTTTAATATGTTTTAATATACAAGTAATTTGTAATTTATTATAAGCATGATCTTTTTTACTTTTGAATACCCATAAAATCCAAGTCTGTTATAAAAATTGGTTGCATTTGCATGAAAAGAGAGGAAACATCTCAAGAATGTCACACTTAAGGTAACACCATCGAAACAGTCTGTTGTTTATTTGGCTTCAGTATGGAAAAATTTCCTTAAAGAGGAAGTGAAAATATGCACAGCCCCAGCCACGTCTTCAACACATTAAGAGCTAGAGGGGAGAGAAAAAGCAAAATAGAAAAGAAAAAACCCTTTGTAAGTCAAAGGCCCCCCATTCTTGTCTTGTGATGTCTGTCTTCATGCTTCTCTTATAATACAAAGAAGTGAGTTGTTTGCCACAACCCCAGATGAATGGCAGCAAGAGGACAAGAGTCAATGATAACCCCTGTGCCGGCTTTCGAACATGGCGCATACTCTAAAAATACACAACAATTTTGATGCATGTTTTCAGCAAAGCATCTTCTGACCAAAACCTCTTACGAGCTTATTTTTATCACTTTGCAAGGCCACGGTAGGTTTTGGCAATGGTTTTCATTAAAGTTGTTGACATATGGCTAACAATGTGGTTATACTAGACGGTTAGCATGCAAACTTATGACCAGTTTTGGTAAAAGGATAAATGTTACGTTCAAGGGCTTCTCTGTATTACAAATAATTAGAAGAATTTAAAATGTTAACATACTTTATCTACTCCACTGTCCTGCAACATTGCAATCATCCAGACTGGAAGTTTACTTTTGTAGCAAGTCAAGAGGTCAATGGCACAAAACATGACGCATCTTAACGTTCACAGAATGTAATTACGTAGTATAAAAGGCTTAATTTTAAGGAAACTGGTCAAAAGGTCAAAACTGGCTGTTGCCCTCCCTTTCTTCTTTCCTATCCCAAGACCTGGAAATCTGTGGCATTGACTCTCATCAGGTGTCCTTCCTGTATCAATCTCTGATCTTGAAGTCTGGTTAAGGGGGAGTGAGAAAAAAAGAGAGAGAGAAGGAGAGGAGAACAGCGATAACACCAAGACAGGATGCTCTCTGTGCAATCCGATAGCCTCGCCAAAAACATCCTGACCTCAGCCCCCCTTCTCCTTCTCCTCGTTTCTTTCCTCCTTTCCTTTTATCTTTGCGTATGATTAGAAACTCTGTGTCTCTGAGCACTGGAAGTAGAAAATAGTGCAAATAAGATATATGGTGAGTTATTATAGACTCAATATATTTTTCTGTCGATGATTAGAAAATTGGAAAAAATAGACAAATGTATATAATGGCAGTTACTAGTCACTGCATGTGCCAACCTCCCCCCTAAAAATAAATAAAATTAAATTAAATAATAAAATAAAATTAAATTAAATTATCTGTGAGGAAAAGACTAAAATATAAGTCCTTATCTTATTTTCTTTTCCTCAGCGACTTTCAAATCGATTATATTTTAGACATTAATGAGATCAAATATCACTTGTTGAGAACAACTGATATTTGATCTCATTAATGGACTACTTTTATGGTACGTTTTATGTTCTTTGTTCATTTTGGAGCTTGACAGATATGAATTGTTGCTGTATGGAAAGAGTTGCATAAAGAAGTGTGTATTCAGGATGATCTATTTCTTCAAGCAAACATAAACTCACCAGTAAGACTTATTTTTCATAAACTTTGAAATTCATGTCATATATGTTTATGTTATTTTAAACTGTGAAGCAAATTCAATATGATGCCTCGTTAACCTCAGAACTTGGTTTTTCAAAATAAATAGAAACAGAGAACAGAGAAGTTTCGGGTTTGAGAAGTACCTTGAGTCATTCTTTCAGCGTTTGGCATGAGAGCCCACATGCATGTGAGCCTCTGGTTTCCTCAAGGGGGAGAACTTACTCAACCCACAAGTACTGAATGACTAATGTCACTGTGCCCCCTCCGTCTGCTCCGGCTGACACGCCCATTACTTTCCTCACCCGCTTTTTTTCTATCTTTCTCCTCCACTTCTCCTCGGGCCCTCACACTATCTTCAATAATTGATCAACCCACCCAAGGTCCAGACAGCAGCCATTAACTGCAGCAGTATGGTCTCACTCAGTCATATCAACTGTTAGCCAAGTCCTTTTCCCAAAATCACATCTTTTCTTTTTTTTTTCTCTCCAGACCAGACTGAGGAACTACAAATGTCTGTTTCTGTGACAAAGTGTCATCCTGTGAAAGGATGTGAGGACTCTGGATGACTGTTCAGAGAGTCACGTTACAATACAGAAGACAAAGAGAAAAACCTCAAACTAGTCAAGGTTACCTTCTGCCAAACTGCTTTCCAGGTTTTCTACTTTTGTCTATAAGAGGACTAATGTAAATGTCAAATCTAAATTGATCTTGCAGTAAAACAAGCGTCCATGTAACTGGCACCAATACGATCAATACAACTACAGTATCTGCTATGCATAATATCTGCCTGTTTTTGTGTGTTCCTGACTTGATTCTGTTTCATAGCCAGAGAAACAGAGACAGATGTTGCTCTAATTGTTGGAATTTGAATGCATTAACTGAATGTGTTTTTCTGAAAACAAAAAAGCCAAATACAATTATTTTATGATGTTAGTGCCTAATCTAGAGCTGTTTTCCTCTTCTTAGCTTGCCTCGTTTCAGAGGTTTTGATCACCTGTCTGCTGGTTAGGAAGATTGGGAGACCTTCAAGACCACCTTAAATCAGCTCTCTCTAATTTAGAAGTTACATTATTAAGAATGCAACCAAAGTAGGGCTGGGTGATTTTATCGATTAATTCGAATGTAATGTTTTGCCATGATTTTATTGTTTAGAAATCCAGAAATCTATTTTTTGAATAGAAATATTACTAAACGTTACAATTAGACACTTTGACAATATGCCAAAGATAACAGTAAAGAGAAAAGAAAGATGCAACCGAAAATCATCGCACGTGATTAACCGTTCAATAGTGACATGCTCATATTACTAGGCGCCATTCACACCGAATGCACTTTTATGTTGACAAAGATGCAACGCAGGTAGTGGAATAGGAAAAACATGCATGTAGATGGGAGTGAACTTCTTTTAACTTGAGTGCAATAGTCATGATTACAAGACACATGAGTGCAATAGTCAAACGCGTCCAAAAAAAAAAATAAAAAAAAATGGCAAAGCGGCACAATCAAATTAGTGCTGTATGTCTGGTATTTTATGTTTGCATCATGATGACAGGCTGAAAGCTGCTGTTCACTATTTTTACAGAACATTTTATGGTTAATAATAGTCTACTGGAGGTATACCTTCAGTCATTTTGAATTTAAATGACCTCGACTTGACTTTTTAAAGAATTTACTTCTTATTATTTCTTAACATATAACATGTATAAGACAAGTTTGTACAAGATATAATTGTGATTCTGCAAAGATATTTAACAAGTGATTTATTTAACATTTACATCATGTTGACAACTTCATGTGTGTTGCCCTTAGATTAGAATTTTCTTTAACTAGAGGGTTAATAAAGAAAAAAATGTACTTGAATCACATTGTTACATTTTCAAGTTGACTGAAAAAAAAAATTGAGATTTTAATTTTATCGCTCAGCCCTAAACCAAAGCTACAGATGATCTCAGCGATCCGAGAGCCAAGCTGAAGAGGAAAACTACTAGTTATGGCAGGAAGGCCCCTTGAGGGCCATCTTCTACCTCTGTGTTGACTCCACCTAAAGCCCTGAAGCATGTGGCATCATTCCACCATTGCCATCTCTGCGTGTTTGTGTTCTCCACCCACCCTGGCCCTGCTAAAGTAATATTCCACAGCCATAAGCGAGAGGTGGCGGCATGCGAGGACGCCAACAATTAGCGTGCGCGCACCACCTACTTGGTCTATTTTAGTTTGAAATAACCCATCAAACTTCTGTCTAGAGGTGGCTTTTGGCTCCTTCTGGACAGCGTGACTCACCTGTCTGTTGCGTTCGTCCATAATCCGTGTGATCTGAATCTTTTTCCTCCCCATTGTCCCCGTCTTTTCGTCTCTCTTTCTTTCTCCAATGAACTTTATTCTTTTGTCCCCCTGTTTTTGCTTGCTTTTTCTTCAAACCAGGCTTTCTTCTCTCGACTTCCTCCGCTCAATTCAAAGATTCCAGTAGCTGTACCTGCGAAAGGCAGAGAGAGAAAGGCATTAAGTCAGATGAAAAATGGCAAAACCGCAGCGTTAAAAAACAGGGAAAGGCAGAGTCTGAGCCACATGGGACAGCAAATAAAGACAAAAGAATCTGCCGACGATCCGAGGCAGCGCTGTTTTCTGCCATCAATATCATGCAAATCAGATTCTCGCGCTTCGGCTGCGACTATGAGGGTAGACAGCACTGTCATGCTCTCTCTACAGTCACAGAGAATTTGACAGTGTTTTGGAAGTGCCACTAACTTAACAGCTCTAATCATTTGCAGTGTAACGTTTACTGTCGCCCGAACGACAAGCAGCTAAACAACACACAGAATTGTCACTAGCGCGCTCAACGAACACATTGGAATTTCCCTTTTAGCTAAAAATTTGTGTGAATGCAACAAAACTGTGGCTTTACTATCCATAAGATCTGACGAAGAACCTGAATGGAAACGTGGACCATCCTGATTCGGCCCTCGTCAAACCCGCTCTAGAATATGATCCCGTTGTCACATCACGGCTTTACTCGGCTCTCCGTCTCTCAGGGAAAGAGGTGCGCGGGGCCTTTATCGGGCCCTCCTGCTGAGCTCTTTCTGCTTTTGAAAGGCTGCCCTCACCCAAGAAGCTAACCCAGGCTTTCTATAAAGTGCTCACAGCTCAGATCCACACGGCGCGAGAGCTCGCGATCACAGAACACACGTGTGTGCGCGCACCAGTGTTTGTGTGCATGTGCACACCTCTTTGGTGCCGTAAAGTAGGCCAACCCGATTCATCTCTGGGAGGAGCGGCAGAAGTGTTGTTGTGTTTTATTCTGACAGTAGAGGTGATAACGTCCCTCGTTATGCAAATGAGCGTCCCATTATTTAAGCTCGCTGTAATGCAGTAAAGCTGTCAGTGGTGTCACGTTAAAAGCCCTCCATTGCTTTCTCTTTATTCTCCGGCTCTTTTTCTTCTTTCTGAACCAGATTTCACCTGCCAGAGCGAGCGAGGAACATTGATGTAGATACACCTAAAGGATACGCTGCGCTTCTCACGTCTATCCACGCTGCCATGCTGCTCTCATTTATTAATAATCAAGTGTTTATGGGTGGAGTAGGGGGTTTAAGGTATTCCAGAGACTTTTCCATGTCATTCGAGTTAAACCGCAAGCAAACTCTAATTTCATTGGCTCGGATCCATCTTCATTTCATACGGTGGGGCTAATATACTAAATTTCGCATAGAGTTGTTGGATTCCTTCTGTAATTGAGTTGTTAAATACACAGTTTCGCTGCTACAAATACAACCTTGTGCTGATATTGATAATAATAACTGTGAATAAAATTACAGTCTATTAGCATACAAACAACAGCGCTCTGTACTTCACCAAGAACTGTTAGCGAGCACGTCTTAACGTGTAAGTGGCGAAGTCCGAAGTGGCTTGATGATTGTTTAGAGGACCACTGTAAAAGACATAAAACAAGGAGCAAAACAACTCGACTACAAGCTGGTGATAATGACTGGACGCCTGTGTAAATATTTACCCATCGTGCAGCCAGCAGACTTGGCGTCACAGAGTGCGGTTTCACTGCTCACATTTGAAAGCTGATTAAGTAGTTAACTCAATCAAAACAGGGTCTATGGCTGCGACTCAAAGAGCAGCTTCCTCATTGGTAACGACAGGTCTGTAATCCGTGATTCAACCATGCCAGAGTCTCGACGTGGACCTGCTGTACATTACGTAAGTTTAAATGCCTTTTAATGCGCTTCATCTGGACACTGATTTGTGTTTACAGTGGCACCAAAAACTGAAATGAATGAAAGTATGTTATTGTATTAGATAACAAAATATTAAACCTGTAGACATGTAACGGAAACCTACACTAAAATATTTGTTTAATTTATATTTTTATTCATGCAATGGCCTCACATTACCTATGGAGATATAGATATGGATGGATAGATAGATAACATATTTGTTTATTCGTTTATTTATTTATTTTTTTCTTCATGTAATGACCTCACAATACCTGTGGACATAGATAGATAGATAGATAGATAGATCTCTATCTATAGATAGGAAGATAGACAGATAGACAGATATGTTAAAAAGTTAGTGCAGGTTTCCATTATATGTCTACAGATTTAATATTTTGGATATATTATTTACTAAAAACATGTTATTTGTACTTAAAAGTAAAAATAAAATACTCAAGAAAAGCTAAAAAATTAAAATCAAGTGGAGTAATGGAAAATCAAAACAAACATTGAGATTAACACAGGAATATCCTAAAATTAAAAAAAAATATCTGTCTATCTATCTATCTATCTATCTAACCATCCATCCATCCATCCATCCTTTAAAAATTAATTATTGTGTTGATTTGATCTTTTATCTAAAGCATAAAAATATTCAATTTTGAATTCAATGTGTAATTTAAGCATCCAAATAATTTTTGGTGGCACTGTACAGTATATGGGGTGATCTAAGGCACCAGGTAACCTTCCTCCACCCGTAAGCATAACCTTATTCAACCTCAGTACAGTTCCTCACTCTCCCTTCACCCTGGCCACCCCACCTCCCCCATCTCTCTTTCTGTCGTCCCCTCCTTCACATGTACACATGCTCACACTCATCTGCTTTCAGATTACCACAGATGAGCACAATCCAATTTACACCAGTAAAGCCGAACTACAGCACAGACAAGCTGTGGTTGATCAGCAGCCAGAGGCGCTTTAGATATAAAAACGGTCCCGTCATGGCCACACAAGCACTCATACGCCATATCTGACTAAACAAATCTGTTCTTGATGCACAAGTGCGACTGACCCCTACCGAAAAGAGGAGAACAAAGAAAACCTGTGCGTTTGAGATCAAATGACAAGGTTTTAGTATTTAGTATGTGCAATTATCCCAGAGAGAAATAAGAGTGAGGCGGAGAGGGACTACTAACAGGCTTTCTCTGCCATGATAAGCCAATTCACTAATCCATAGCCAAAGCACATGGGGAGGGTGAGAGCGGGGGAGAAAAAGAAACGAGGGCCAGAAAGATCCCTCCCCCCAAAGTGAACCTCAGGACAGACTTGGCTTAGTGTGACAGACAGAAGAAAGCCTGGAAGAACAGGTCACCACCAAAGGGCTGAAGGGTCACAGAGGGATGCTACAGGACAGAGAGGCAAAGATAAGACAGGTTAACCCACAACCCTTCTTATTTGATATATTGGGCTCAAAGCAAGAGTACAAAGAGCGAAATAAGAAAACCTAAGGAGAATGAAAGAGATGTGAGCAGGTCTCTCTTGAGGAAAAGGAGGAGATGCTGCCGTCCAACCTTCCATCTGTTAACCATGCCGCTCTTCCTCTGCCACAGAGCACAAGGGTGGTGGGGGAACGAGGAGAAATCATGGGGGAAAAGGAGAGAGAGGTGGGGGTGCCGACACTGGGATGTAATGAGGTGCTGTGTGTTTTTCTCTCTTTCGCTCTGTCTCTCTCTCCCTTTAAGAAATGGAACTGTAAGGGCAATGAGTACGTTCATAAACAGACACAATTCTGGGTCGGCTCGGTCCCTAGTGTTCCACCGGAAAAGAAAAAAAACATTTCGCACGCGATTGTATTGTCAAAATCCTAATAAAGTGAATGTGACTACTTCTCCATGCTCAGCGATATAATTTTGTTAAGGAAAAAAAAGAAACAAAGCAATTTTTTATTTCTCTAAGGAGTCTCGTGTTGAGAATGAAAAATGATTAAGATGCAAATACCATGAATTATATTTGTAAAAAAGCTCAGAGACTGTATCTGATAATGAAACACTTGTTTTGATGAGATATACAACTCTGGCAGGTTTCACTTTTTATCTGGCGCGATCTGTGTGGAACAGTGCAGTGGTGCTTGACTCCTGCCACATTAAAGTCATCTGTACGTTATTATTACAATCAGACAGGAGCTGATCTTTTGAGAAATTGACCTCAGCGAAATGTTGCTACCCTTCATAAACTCTCTCGTTTCCACTTTCCCTCCTTTCTTTTCTTCGCAGCACATCTGCAAGACATTTGGTACTAGCGTGTGTTTGAAAAAAGGGCAGTATCCTCTATCCTCGTGGGGAAATGTGGTCGCGAAGATTTGAAATAACATATTACGGGGCAGAAAGTAAACCTTTTAGGAGGTGTATGATACATTAAATAAACCCTCACTCTTTTAAAATAAACTGTTTCCTCGAAGAGGCCAAAAAACAATTTTAATATGCCTTCCGAACAATTCCAATACAAAGGCACACTTTTGAACCTTGAGATCTTAATCCTAAGAACTTTTCATGTTGTAATCTTCGAAACTAAATAAATACTGTTATTTACACTCAAGGTTTTTTCTTTTACACACATATTTTTGAAGGTGTGGCTGTTTGGTTTTGCTTGGCGAGGGGCAGGGACCCATAGCGAGAGAGTTAACGGTCTATTGTCTGTATAAAGTCATTATGGGCAGTGCTTCTTAAGTGTGGCAGCGTCTGCCTGAGGGACAAAGCTGACGAGTGCTCATAAATCTTGGCTGTGGAAAAGACACAGGATGGGTGACCTGAACCTGAGATCAGGATCAGTGTGGGAGCGACCAGGGCAATGCAGATCTTAATGAGTGCTGGTAAAAAAGGTTGGCATATAGTATGCATTTTTACTGTGCATGTGGATTTTAAAGAGTTGTCAGAAATAAAATACCCTAACCCTAACCCTAACGATATATAAGGGATAATAGGGACTGCCTTCTGACCAATGAAAATCTTTCAAAAAGTCCTCATATGATGCAAATTATATGGTTCATTGCGTAAGCAGTTTATATTTGATCTTAATATTTGGACGATTAATATTTCAGTTATAGTTACGCAACACATTTGATTTGGATTTCCCCTAATTTCCACCGCCTGCATTTTGAATGCAATCAAAACACATTAAAAGCTACTGTAAGACACACAGTCTCATTACAGTATGAGAGCATTACTGTCTATCTGGGTTCCTCCATGGTCATCTATACCCCTTAGACCCCCCACTGTATGACTGGATAGAGACAGGAAACATACACACACACACAGAATGGTGGAAGGATATGACATCAGCAGCCACAGACAATCAAAGGTGTAAAGGTGCTTCCTTTCCTAAACTGTTCCAGCGTACACAAAATGGGAACCAAAACTCCTGCGCTTCCTTCTCCAGGCCAGAAAAGAAGAAAAAAGAAGAGAAGAATAGAGAGAAAAAGAGTTGAGGGCTTGAGCCACAGCTGACTGTAAACAAACGGCCTTCACTGATGCAAGCCCTGACAAAAAGGTCTTGTGGTTTGTACTTTTGAAGGCCAAAACTTTAATGACAATGCTTTACCAACACAGCAGATATGGTCAAAAAATCATGCCATCCGCACCATTATTAGATTTCATCACACAAAACAACCTCATTCTGAGATAGTAAAAGTGATTTCACAGCCCTACTTTCCAAACCATTCAAGTCATTGGTTTCTTCTTTAAACGCATGTCAACCTATACAGAAAAAAAGAGAAGAGGTTGAAGAGAGATATTTTTTTAAAAGTGAGGTTTTATTAGCAAAAGCGTAAAATTATAGATGAACTGCTTTTTTGTTTTTGCAGTGATTAGTGAATAGCTCTTTTCAGGTGCTTTGCTAGATTAGGGCATTGGGTGGAGGGATTTATTTATGTGATACAGGGCGCTCTTTCAGGACTCTGCTGCAAGACCTTCCCTCTGTCTCTACAGGAATCAACAGCTAATTACTTAAATAGTTCTACATGTACCTTAAAATAACATGCCTGCCCCTCTGACTTCCCTAAGTTCACCTCTCTTTGTCAAAACAGCTAAGAATCTTGGCACGGAATCATGTACGACTAAAATATGACATGTTCTAGTCAGGTATGAGAGTTTACACTACAAAGCATTATTTGGTTTGAATCCAGTTTCAAATCAGTGTTTTAACTTAAACCGATAGTTGAGCTCACTATAGCTTATCAATTTCAATGTAATATAAGAATCTTTTGAATCTCAAAGACAAAGACTTTGTCTACATCTAAATTCACATATGTGACCCTGGACCACAAAGCCAGTCTTAAGAAGCACAGGTATATTTATAGCAATAGCCAAAAATACATTGTATGGGTCAAAAAGTTATTTTGTAAATTTTCTACCTAAATATATCAAAACTTAATTTTTGTTTAGTAATGTGCATTGCTAAGAACTTCATTTGGACAACTTTAAAGGTGATTTTAGCAGTATTTCGATTTTTTTGTACCCTCAGATTCCAGATTTTCAAATAGTTGTATCTCGGCCAAATATATTGTCCTATTCTAATACCAAAGCAAACCATACATCAGTGGGAAGCTTATTTATTCAGCTTTCAAATGACATATGAATCTCAATTTCAAAAAACTTTACCCTTATGACTGGTTTTGTGGTCCAGGGTCACATATGGATATTTAATATAATGGTAATTACTGAATTTAATAAAGCATTTTTAACTACTGAAATACCAGCACGATCTCACGGCCATGTGTACATTATTTACGAGGTGGCTAACTTGCTAAATCGTACGTATTTTACTAGTTCCCCAATTCGTATGAATTCGTACAAATGACCTACCTTTAACATCACCCCTATACCTGTCTCTGGGGTCTAGACAAATCGTACGAATTTGTACGAATTAGCCACCTTGTAAAATACGTAAAAATTGGTCATGAGATAGTGTTGGAAATACATTCCATATGTATGGATGTATGACTTTTGACCTTATGTCGAAAAATTGCAAAAATAATTTACTCAGGAGTTGTTCAAACAAATACAGTGTAACCATGTTGAAGAACTTAAACATCATAAATCATTTTTTAAATGTAATTATTAAATAAAAATAAATAATTAGATGAAATTAAAATATTATTATTTTATACAGGACAATACAATCTCATACAAACAGACTGAGAAATATTTTTGTTTCCTGTAGCTGTAGCTTCTATTGCACTTAAATAGACTAATCATTCTTTTAATTAGATTAATTAGAATATTGGAGTATTCTAATTATTAATAACCTTTCTTGCTGGTACCAGTAAGTTTTAAATGTTCTTTATTTATGATTTGTAGTATTAATTTATGCACATTAAGAATCTATTCAACCTGTTATGATTTGCCTTGATTAATTCTATTGTCATTTTAATTTTTTTAATTGAAACTTTGTTGTTGTTTGTTGGATTGTTTGCTGCAAAAGGAACTGTCATAGAGAAGTCTAAATCTAAGCCTAAATTAAATTAGACTAAATTGATTATTAATTTATAGATAATTTAGTTATTTTAAATCAATACAATTAAAACAATTCCAATTTAACGACTCCTCAGCTCACATCGCTCCCATTGCCGTTGAAAGTGTCTACTTGTTGCAGATTTCAGAATGTCAGCTGATATAGCATGTCACTTTTTTCCTTTTTCTGTCATGAATAGTACATTTTTGTCTCCCACTAATTTAATGATTTACTTTCTGTAAAATGGAAGTATGGATATTTGGTGCAAGGTCTGATAAAAAACAAAAAACAAAACAAAACAAAACAAAAAAACTCTGTAGTGTTGGTCTTTCAAATGGTGGCACCTGACCTAGCGCAACAGTGGAAAATAGAATGAAAGGGTGTGAACAGCAGTTGCATCCTTCATGAAGTCTGTAAACAGAGAAGTGTGGCCCGCTAAAGCCAAAACCGTGGAAGGTGAGAGCTGTCTTTCAATTAGCGATTGGTTACTGGCCCAAGGAAAGCGTGGCACAACATACTGTGTCAACTCTAGCTGAAAGAGGCACGCTGAAGCCAGCTGCTCAGCTGACAGACACATACTGAGTGAATGGTGTAATGACTGATCACTGTCCTGTTCTGGCCGCCCAGCTGTTCGTAAAGAAACAAGGCAAAAATTACAGCTCTAATGGTGGCTTGGTCTTTGGTCAACAGGGCGATGGCCCTTGCGGTGGACACGAAACGGAGATTGCGTGGGTTGCTTTGGGTGGTTTCATCGGTCATTATGTTGAAGACATTGCCTCTAAGAATCTTGCAGACTTCTGGGTGAGTTCTTAGTATAGTGGAACAGAGTTAAAGAAGAAAGGAGAACTGAAATAACGTCCATCTACGTTAGCATGCCAAAAAAAAAAGAAAGAAAGAAAGAGAAACAGACTTGTTTGCATCACATACTATTCATTTAATTAATAATGACTATGACTGCATTCACACCTTCAGCGTTCGAGATAAACAACCGTATTTACTAGCATGTTTTGACTTCCGTATTGTTTTGTTCATTAATCATCATACAAAAGTGGATTGAAACATGTAAGAATTAATAACTGCTGTCAAGCAGTTTTTAATTGTCAATACATCTGCCACTAGTTACTAAAGTAGATGCTAAATATGGACAACTAATATGACATTATTTAAAAAACACAAACTCACAGTGGCTCTCACATTGTATTGCATGACAGACAACTAGTTGGCTTTCAATTGGTTTAACTGACTTAAAAGTCTGAAAATGTACAAGAGCCACATCATTTATAGAAAGTAGTGTCACTCTCATTTAAATCTGAATTGTGTGTGAACAGATATGTGTACGCTAAAACCACAATGACAATCATATTCTACTGCTGTGAAGTGTTGCACGGTTTATCACATTTGGAAAACTAGCGTAGACGCAGCAATCACTATTCAGCTGTACACTTCTGGAGGTGTTTATTAAATCCACAGAAAACTAAATGAAAGGAAAAGAAAAAAAAAACGAAATTTGTCACTGACAGACGAGGTCTGATATCTTCACCCAAACAGATTACCGGCGGAGAACGTCAACGTCTTTCGACGTCAGCCGTGTTGTTGGGGGTAATAGTTAGGAGCGAAGACAAAGTCATGTGACCTCCCCGCAACACCAGACAGCATGCTCGGATGATCCTCTGATTATTTCATCGCACATTTTTTTTTTTATCCCCTCTTCTCCCTCTGTACCACGGCATTGTAATCAGACTAATTAAAAGCTTTGTTCATTTGGAAATCTCCGATGACAATTTGTTTCACTCTACCCTACAGCGGTCCTGTGAAAAGAGAATTAAATTTGATCTTCTGACAGCAATTATTAAACGCTCCCTCCTGGCTTCAATTAAGCCCAGAGGCTAACGTGGCTCACCAGGCAAGAGCACGAGGGCCAAGATACTTCCTTTGCCACTTTATCATCGCTCCCTCTCTTTCTTTTCTTTAAAATTCATGTACAGGATCGCACTGCACTGATTTGAAGATTGTTTATGGGAATTTTTTTGGTTCCTTCTTGTGGCTTTACAAGATGCTGGTTGAAGGGAGAGAAAGGGGGTAAGGTGGAAAAGGGAAGTTGAGCAACCTCTCCGATCAATCGGCAGCGATTGCACGAAAGTTCTTTTCATGAGTGATGTTTCAGTAATGATGGTGAAACAGTCAGCGAGCAGATGTTACTATCATTTTCACTGTACTCGAAAACAAGCAAAAAAAAGGTTAAAGATCAAACTGAGATTGCAATATCATCAAATGTGTCATCACAAGGGTCATTTTCTTGTGTATTCATGTTAAACAGATAACTCTTTTAGGACTCTGCTGCAGTGCCTTTCTTTTATTTCTATGGTTCTACTTGTACCTTAAAATAATAGGACTTCCCCAAAGTCCACCTCTCTTTGTCAAAACTGCTATAACAGTGTCAGGTTTGTGAGTTTACATCGCAAGCAGCATTATTTGGTGTGAATCCAGTTTCAAATCACTGTCACCATTTTGTCTTTTGATCTCTCTATATATTGAGCTCTCTATATTAATTTCTGGTAATATAAGAATCTCTTCAATTTCAAAGACTGTAGCTACATCAAAATTCATATTTTACTAAATATATAACAGTGCATACTGAATTTAATTAAGCACTTTAATAATAGTAGTACTCTGTATGATGCATCTGCAATTTTGGCACTGACCTTTGACCTGCACATCCTTTAAACCTATGATGTACTATAAGAAACTGAAAATAATTTACTCAGTATTGTTTAAATAAATATAAGTGGAAGAACTTTTTTAGTACATAAAAAAATGACACTTTACATTTTTTTTTTAAATAAGAATTAAATAAAACTATATTAAATAATTAAAATGTAAACTATTTGAATTTGGTGGCTCCTCAGCTCTTATCAGGATAAATTTAGTATTTTGCATTATGCAGACATCTCAGCATCTCCGTTATGGTCGGAAAGTAAGCAATGCAAATACGCGCTTGATCTGTGACCTGCTCTGTAAGCAAATGACATGACTGTGTCATTTTGAAACTTTGCCTCTGCGGTTCTCAAAGCGATATGTCCAAATGACTGTTCACTGTGCCTACACTGACCAGAGAAATGAATGGATAGCTGCCCTAACATCACACTTGCCATTTCTGACCCCCTCGAGGTGACCTGAAGACATCTAAACTGATCACAAAACACATTTAGATCTGTCAGGGAGAACATAATTTGAAGTTGAAACCCATTCAGCAAAGATGTCCTTCAAATCGTTGACCTGACTCTTTTTTTCCCCCCTACATTTTTCTCTCTCATCGGTCCCAAAGCTCTGCGAGGAAACCGAGTAACCCAGATCGGGAGGAAGAGAGCGCGGAAGAGGAGATGAAGATTACGTGAGCCCGCTATCTCAAATCTCCTGCTGCAAAATGTTATGCCATTATTCTGCCCTCCCCCCAACTTGATTTTCAAGTGATGTCACAATTCAGTTGATCTGCTTGATTGTTGGAAAGCATTTCTGTGCTGTTGACATTGCGGATCATTAAACTGTGATTGTTGCAGTTAGCGTTTGTCTAAACATGGGTGACGCCTATCTCTCTTTCCTCCTCTCTACTGGTTCCTTCTTGACTCACTCCTTTTATTTCTTGGCCACACTTCCTTTTAATGCAGGACTAGGGATGTCGAGTAAATCGACTAGTTGGAGGGTTGCATGAATGACTAGTTGGCTTAAAGAAGCCTGTATAATTAGAATGGTTTCAGGTGCACCGAATTTCCATCAGACACATTTCTTACGGGGCCTTTACATAAGATGTGTTCAAAAACAGCTTGACGCACACTGGGGTTTTGAGACACGTTTTTAAAAGTAGATCTATTTTTAACTTGACATGTCATCTAAAAAAATGCACCACTGATGGCGGGACGCTTAAAAACAGCTCTATACACGACTCAACGTCGTAGGACGCCCATCTGAATGTGTGTGACTAGAAACAGTGCTCTAAAGGAAATTAATTTTAGATTATTTTTAGAGAGTTTCACTGTGCAAGTTGTGTAACTAGGAAATATGGCATACTCTATGCTAATAAAAGCATCATAATAAAATGTGACCCTGGACCACAAAACCAGTCACATAAGTGTATTTGTAG
Source organism: Labeo catla (assembly GCA_012976165.1). Taxonomy (NCBI): domain Eukaryota; kingdom Metazoa; phylum Chordata; class Actinopteri; order Cypriniformes; family Cyprinidae; genus Labeo; species Labeo catla. The sequence goes on from VONZ01000085.1 coordinate 479,209, forward strand.
TAATAGGCAAAAAATACATTGTATGGGTCAAAATTAAGTTTTCTTTTATGCCAAAAATCATTAGGATGTTAAGTAAAGATCACGTTCCATGAAGATATTTTGTAAATTTTCTACCATAAATATATCAAAACTTAATTTAAAGAACTTCATTTGGACAACTCACAAATCACAAAGGTGATTTTCTCAATATTTAGATTTTTTGCACCCTCACATTCCATATTTTTAAATAGTTGTATCTCTATCCTAACAAACCATACATCAATAGAAAGCTTATTTATTCAGTTTTCAGATGATGTACAAATGTCAATTTAAAAAAAAAACTGACCCTTATGACTGGTTTATTATAAATTATAATAAAAATCCATTCTTGTAATTAGATTAAATTACATTTTAAAATACTCATAATCAGACAACAGTTACTTTTTTATGGATTACATAATTACATAAGATTCTCCCTAATTCCTCATTTTCATCTTTCAAAGTTTTTTTTTAATTATCACACTTTTGATCATCTTTCACTTAATATATTTACTTGACTATAGATTTTAAAATAAATGATCACATTTGCATGTTCAGTGGTTCATTTGACATTGCTTATGGTCACATGACATGCAGGTAAACATTTTTTTTTTTAAATGAATTATTAGCTTTTCATTAAATTAATAAACCCCCTGCAGTTTGTGTACAAATATCAGTTTGGGAAACCTTGACGTAATATAATGTTTAATGCACTTCATGTTGTTAACAATAAATTTAATATATTTTCTTGCTCTATATATTTTTGTCAATATGGTACAAAGTTATCCTATTTAAATCAATATGCTAAACGGAAAAGTAATCTGAAAGTATTCTAAAAGTAGTAGATTATATTACTTAAAATGTGTAATGTAATGGTTTACGTTAAAAACTATAATTTTTGCCACGTAATTTGGAATCAGTAACAGATTAAAATGTGTAAGTACTCTATCCAGCTCCTATATATATATATATATATATATATATAAATATATCATGTATCCAAATTCTAGAAATTCTGATACCCCTGCTTTGATGTCCTCACAGCTTGGACCTTGGGGAAAAGGTAGGCCCAGGCCTAGTTTCTCATTACAAAACATTACGAATAAATACATTTAAATATTTATTATACTGATTAAATAAATATGTATATGAAAAAAATAATAATAATATATATATATAATATATATATAATTAAATCAATTAAAAAAACACGTCTCAAAATTCAGATGTCTTTGGTAAGATACCTGCAACCCCCCTTTCGTGTCCTCTCAGCTTGGAACAGGGGGACCAGGCAGCCCCGGGCCCAGTCTCTCATTACGGTCTCAGCATGCCGACGCATAACCCCCCACCCCCCGTTTGTAGTGGTAAGAGGAACCACCAGGGGCTGGCACAAGTTACTCCAGTACCGGCTCGGCCCGACCTCATCAAAGCACGCGCTCGTAATTTGTCACAGAAAGCAACCAATTAAGATGCGTTAAGGGACGAGGGAGGGGAGGGGAGGGAGAGAGAGAAGGGTAGACGGGGCAAAGCAGTGAAAAGATAGCATTTGATTAAAGAGTCAGCGCAGCTGTGGTGAATCAAAACGGCCCGGACTTTCAAAGAAAAACCTCAAACATGGACGGGAGGTTTAGAGCGCCGAGCTAGTGTGATCAGATAAAGCGCTGCTGGTTAACCCTTGAGGAGGAAGAAAGAACGGAAGAAAAGTGAGCATAAATATTAGATTTTCGTGACTGGTAGTACGCACACACATGCTGATTGGACTGACTTTGTAACAGGCCTCTGGATCACGCAGTACCAAACTCCTCCCACATTGTCCTGTCAGCTATATTAAAATATTTATTTTAGCCTTTTATATATATATATATGTGTGTGTGACCATGGACCACAAAACCAGTCATAAGGGTCAATTTTTGAAATTGAGATTCATCTCAAAGCTGAATAAATAAGCTTTCACTGATGTATGGTTTGTTAGGATAGGACAATATTTGAAATTTGGAATACAAACATTTGAAAATCTGGAATCTGAGGGTGCAAAAAATAGAAATATTGAGAAAATCGCCTTTAAAGTTCAAATGAAGTTCTTAGCAAGACATATTACTAAACAAAAATTAAAAAGTTGATACATTTACAGTAAGAAATTTACAAAATATCTTCATGGTACATGACCTTTACTTAATATCCTATTGATTTTTGGCATAAAAGAAAAATCTATAATTTTGACCCATACAATGTATTTTTGGCTATTGCTACAAATATACCTGTGCTTCTTAAGACATATATATATACATATATATATATATATAAATATATGTGCTAAGTTTCCTTTTAAAGGTAATTATTTCCGTTTTCTCATGTTTCAGGTTCATAGTGACATTCAAGATGTCCTGCCATGCATCAATGCAATTAATCTCAGTCTCTCCCCTGTGTGTGGAAAAAAAAAATGTTCCACAACTTGTACCTTTCTTCATTTTTCTTTCAAAACCTCCATACAGGAGTATCCATGTGTAGCGTGTGATGTGTGCGCGTGTATTTCACTATTTATTTATTTATTTTCTCAGGCTTTACCTTGTTGTTCAGTAGCGTGTCAGGGTTGCACGCATTTGCATAGCTTCCTTTACCGCATGTTTCTTGTGTCTTGCAGCTGTGACGGGCCTGTTTTTTTATATGTGATCAGAAAACAGTGACAGCGAAAGTTTTCCGATGCCACATGCTGGATTAAACGGCTTCACTTTTCCGCTTCACACTTTTCAGTCATCTCGGCAAAGGAGAAAAAATATGCTAGTCAAATATTAAAAAAAAAAAAAAAAGGGAAGAAAAATCTCTGCTTAGAGGAAGAATAAAAAATTGCGAGATACATATCGCACGTTGTTTTTTCAAGCATTTATATAAAAAATAATCACCCTTCTAATTGCTGTTATTCTGATGGTAATCGCTCACTCTAGCTAAATAATGACCGCTTCTCGATTCGACTCGATAAGAGCGGAAAAGAAAACAAGGGAAAGCAAGTGCTTACAGCCGGTGTTGTATAAATCAGGTCTGTGTGTGTGTGTGTGTGTTTTCCAGAGGCTTATCTACACCATCTCGTTTTTAGGAGGGGGGTTTGGGAAAGTGCAGCCTGCAGAAGGTTGCGAAGGGAGGGAAGCTTTTTCTCAAGGCTCCAGCCACTCGGCAGCGCAGGGATCGGCCCGGCGATCTCCCTCGGCTCCCGATCCAGCTGCAGCGTTCACATAACCCCAGCTGTCCCCCTCGGCTTATGATAGCACAACTCGTCTCTCCCTCCCTCCTTTGCATTTGCACCCATGGACTTTTCCACTCCCTTCTGCACTGCTGGGCACACACCGGCCCTTTTCCCCCCTCGTACGTTGTTTTTCTTTTTCTGTGCTGTATGTTTTTTCGCAGATTTCTATTCCCCCCACCCCTGAGAAAAGTCCTATGGCCGTTTGACCCCGAGACGGGATGAGAATGCCCACCCCCCCTTCTCTGCCGAGCCTCCCTTTCCTCGTTCTGGCGCCGATAGTGGGGACTGTCTTTCTCCTGTCTCCTCTTTCCTCCATCCTCCTATCCTATCCTATCCTTGACTCTCCCTGGGTCTGCTCCCAGCTCCGGTGTTAGGCAGACGTTCCTGCTGCGCATTATCCCAAATAAACAACTCATTACACATGTAATTAACCGAGGGGGCTAGCCAAGCATCGGAAGCTAATCCACACCAGCATTCCCAGTCCCTCTCTTTTCCGATTCCGCTGGAGGGGAGTTTGGAGAAAGAAAAAAAAAGTCGGCTGCGTTTAGGATAAGGAAGAGAGGGAGGGAAAGCGAAAAAATTTCAAATCGACTTCCCAACAAAATTAACCTTTTTTTTTTCTTGAATCGTGCTTGGCTCTTCCTTGTTTTCTCGACCGTCTCAGAAGTGGGTCATCGACGGGCTGCCTAGCAGCGTTTTGAAGAACGTGGAAAAAAAGGTCTGCGCTCGCCTTGGTGAAAACAGTTGTAGACTTTTTATGAGCGGCCTGCTTATCCAATTAAACTGTCATAAACACATTAATATAACGGCACATGCCCGTTCGGGGAGAGAAGGAAAGAGGCTAACTGCCGCTTTATTAACATGAGGTTTCTTCACCTGCGCACTGAAGCTTGACAAGAGCAGTTCCTCTTTCTCGCGAAAGATGATGATGAATCTAATAAGATTACACCTCCTACGTTAACAGGCCTGCAGAGCACGCCGCTTTTAATCTGACCTGGGAAACAATAACCTGTGGATAAAAGCAACCATGTCAATATAATGAAATTATGTCCATTGTGTGTCCTCTACTCTGGTGGGAGCAATCCAGTGTTGTTGAAACAGACAACAGCCTCAGCATATATTTTACAGATTATGACAGTTTCTGTCATTCACGAGTAATAAACCACTTTTCCACTCCTTGTCAAACTCGTTCCCCTCAACAGCGCTGTAACTTCAGACTTCACGGTTTAAAGTTGTTCTAATCTAACCAAGGTGTCAGGCCTGTGTTCAGGCCTCTCTGCGGTCTACAGGTGCTAACGTAGAGTCCAGAGGTCCAATACACAACCCCTCTAGAGAGACACCGGCGGGAAACTAGGGCGAGCTAGCAGGAATGTTTGCCGAGTCAAATTCAATCATGCCACATCATTAATTCACAATCTTAACAGTTAGCAACAGGGCTGGGGACGTCGTAATGTGCTAAGTGCAGAGCTCTTTACGCTGAGGTTTGTTTTAATCAAATATACAGTAGTGTTTGAAAAGTTTGGCCTCTGTGAGATTTTTAAATGTTTTCGAAAGAGTCTCTTACATTCAGCAGCGCTGCATTCATTTGCTCAAAATACAGCGATACTATTACAATTTTAAATAACCGTTTTCTATTTTAAAATAATGTTTATAATGTAATTTATTCCTGTGATGGAAAACCTAAATTTTAAAATCTTTTGCAACATTATAAAAGTCTTTATGTTAGTTTTGATCAATTAAAAGCATCATTGCTGAATAAAACCAATGGCTTTTGAATGGTACTATAGAAATTTTAAACTATTCGAAATTTTGATTCACTGAATTTTACACACACACACACACACACCATAAAAAGTGGTAATATGCTTATTATCCTCCGGATAATTTATCATAATGCATGTTATCCTAAGGATCTATTTTACGCTTATAACAGACTTGGAGAAATCTAGTGTAGTTACGTTGATTGAGTCATATTAACAATATTTTTAATAATCAATTACATTCGCATAAAGCTTTTTTAGGTTTCTGACTTATTTTTGTATTTATCTGTAATTAATTAATGACATTACATTGTATGTGGAACGTCAACCGAAGGTGGGAAAACACTTTAAAGTTCATAAACAGCTCAAGTTTGTAATGAAGAAATAAAATTAGCACTTCACTTCTAAAAATATTCCATGAGGTGGACATCGCCCTATTAGATTACACTCCATGCCTACGCACAATTTCTTCTCTCTTCACTTCGCACACTACCTTCTCTTTGCCAGCCGTAAAGACCATAAACCAAGCTCTGTCGCAAGCCTAACTTATAGTCATATGACTATTTTCCATTTAATAAGTTCCTGTTAAAACCACACATATCAAAGTCTGTATAAGGAGAGCATGATATTACGACAATACTATTGGGCGGTGGGGGGACAGAAGAGCTCGCCAGAGTCTCGGCAGGTATCTCCCTTCCTTTCCTCATCTATTTATAACCCGTGAGCCGCTCTGATCCAAAAATAAGACAGTGACCAATTTTAACCTGAACAATACTGCAGGCTCACAATCGTAGTCCCCGGCACACATATGCAGACAAACACAGGAAAGTCAATCTCATGGCTGAGCTATTTCTGGCGGGACAGCAACATTTAGGAAGTGTGGGCCACGGGCCAGCGAGCAGTTTAATGACACGCCTGCGTCACATGGTCTCTTGTCACAGGAGCTCCTGCCATTGTCAGGGTTGAGCGCGGACGCACACACACACGCACGCACAAGGTTATTTGTTTTTCCAGAGGGGCTGTAACAGAGCAGCTGCAGGTGAAAGGAGCCACCTCCACACTTCACCATACAAAGCAGAGCACTCCACGGCCCGTCCTGCACTGGCCAGCAAACCCTGAAGTTTCAAATGAAGTGCTGCTCTTATTAATTATGCATACAAGTCGGTGCTGCACATTTCCTTTCCTTCTTTTTCTCTCACTCTTTCTCTCTCACTCTCTCTCTCTCTCTCTCTCTCATTCTCTTCTTTTCCAGATGGAGCATCTGTAATAAAATTAATGACATCATTGGCTGTACTTCGGAGCAACTACTGGAAGAAAAGTCATACATCAAAGTAAACATTGTGCTGTAGAGAGCGAAGAGAAAAAAAAAACTTTACGACGTATGAGGGAAAAAAAATCCTAGATAGCTTTTAGACTGACCTTTTTCCATTGTTAGATAAAAAACAAAGAAACACACGCACGCACATAAAAATAATAAAATATTATTTATATTTATATACATATATAATATTTCTCTGTGCACTACGTTTGATTTAAACTATTTTATTATGGATGAACATATTTACTTTTAGATTTATTCATTTAGTAGTTGCATTTATCTAAAGCAACTTACAAATGAGGAATACAACAAGTGATTTATCATAAGAAGGCAATAAGACGGGAAGTGCTAGCATTACAAAGTTTAAAACCTTGCCCGGAATAGTACAAGCTGTTTAGTGAAACCATAAAAATAAGTTTTATGTATTTATTATTTTTAATCTTATCTATCTACACACACGTATCAATCAAATCCATTGTTTGATATAAAACACAGAAGGAAAACACAAATAAAATGCGAATGTATTATTTTACACAGTCAGAAATTAATTGCACCCAGCATTTAAAGTGGAATAAAACCGTCTTAAGACAGAGCAGACAGCCAATGGCTGAAACTGGCTCGTCTGATTGGTTGTTTTGGCGGTGGATGACAGCCTGCTGAAGGACCCTGTGCAAACGCCACCACAAACATAAAGGCATTAAGTGTCACAATGCCAGGCTCGCAGACACATCTCCTCTTCTGTTTTCACGACTTTTCTTTTTCTTTCTCTTCCTCGAATCCCGAGTGTCCAGCGCGGCGCGCTTTTTCCGAAGTTTTCAGCCTCCGATGCTGACAGGCCGCTGTTGAGAACGGCGCAGATGACTGCAGAAAGACACACGTGTGTAGCTTGGCAGGACACCGCTCATGAGAGCTGCTCTTGCGAGAGAGCGCCTGAGAGGCTGTCTTTGCAAGCTCGGCTGAATGAAACACCTCAACCTCACACTAATGAAAAGAAACTCTTATTTCCTTCCATCGTTTCATGTTCAAGCGCATTTGAATCACGTCTGGCAGTTGTCAGACGCAGCGGCCTGTGGTGTTTACTACCGAACGAGCTAAAAAAATAACACGCGAAACTGTATACGATGATAGAAATCACAGCGTCACGACACTTTGAAAGTGTCAAGAGGACCTTCGAGTCCATTGCGAGTGCTGAAATCGCTAAAAATACACGCCTTGCCACACGGCACAGTGCTACGGGCAGCTCCGGCGACAGAGACGTCGGGGTTATGAATGTTATGTGAAGCTGGGGCATAGAGGCCCCTCTGTCCCCCCTCTCACCGGAGAACCTTACAGAATGACTGGGCTATGCTGCCCCTCTGACAAAGATAAATTACATTTGCTGGAAAATATTTCAGCATTTTTTCCCCTCCCCTACCCTTTCGACTCGTCTCCCATTTTTTATTTTATTATTTTTTTTGTCGAAGATTTTCGTCGCTTTTTTGGCCCTCATCCACCAGCATGCCATGGGTCCCTCTGCTGTGAAGCGAGACGCACACACTGTGCCACTGTGCTTTATCATGAAACGCACTCTCCGTCTCCAGCGCAGATCCAGAAAACGCAGTTCCAGATGGTTAAAGCAAAGTTGGACGCCATCGAGACTTCCAAAAATTGACCGGATGCATTTATTTATTTATTTTGCATCAAATCGGAAAGTGTGAAGTGGCTCTTAAACGGCATATTTTAAATCGCCAACTCTAACGGAAGTGCGACATCCACTAAAAAACATAAACCTGCTGTATATGACTAGATAAAACGAGCTCTCGAACGTAGGGATGAACCTTTTCCTAAACTGTTTTAACTGAGTCTTATCTAGCCTAAAATGTGCTCTATTTCTCTAGGATACTGACCAAAGTGGAAGTGCTTGGATGTTTAGGGAGAGGAAGGCCAGAAGAGGCTCCCCGCTAGACCACCCAAAGCTGAAGAGGAGTTATATGAAACAGGAGTCACCTTTACCCATCTGATTTTTTCGGAACAGCACTTCTTTCATGTTCGCAGCGTGATATGTTGCGCACATTCATTCGGCGTACGCACGCACACTGACTTGTCTGTCATCGCAGCCTCCTCGTGGCAGCCTCGACCAGCTTTCTATCATCTGCCCGTGTACAAATACACAGTAAAATATAGTTTTTCTCATATCACGCAAATGCACATACACAACTTTCAGAACTATTTCCGGCCACATACACGCAGACTTCTACAGCATACATAATAATTACTGTGTGTTCGGTACATACCGCGGAAGCCCAAAGCAGATCTTTAGAACAGAGAAAAAGCTCAGCTGAAAAATTCAATTTTATGCAGAAATATTCTTTTCACAATATAATTAAACATCAAAGGCAGGACTATTCCTCTGTGATTGAGCAGCACTCTGGTGAATCAACTCCATACACCACCTTCCACTTTACAGCTAGAAAGAAAGTTGCCAAGCGTCACTGCTAATTACAAAATAGAGACAGAAGCGAAGTTAAATTCATTATGCAAAAACCAGGACAGACTCGTGTGCGCTGGGTACGTTCATCTAATGCCAAACATCATACCCTCTTTGAGGGTAAAAATGACTTATCTGAAGCTGGTTTATTTGCTTTATTAAACTAATTTTTAGCCTAGTAAATGAAGCTGAGAGAGTGTGGAAAAAACGAAATGAGAAAATGTTTGACTTCATTGACTCAAAATTAACACACTGCTGTGTAATAAAATGGGCCGATATTACTTTTTATTATTATTGCTGAAGAGTTACCATGACTTTTTTTCCTTTCTCTGCAAGCTCATGAAACTTACTGGGAGATAGTGGCAAATGTTTGGTTTGAGCACGTATAATGACTTCTTTTGGGGGGAGAAAAAAATTTGAACGCATTTAGATTAATGGCTATTACTTAAAATTAATTACTACATCATTTTCTGCATAATGCCTGCTTTTGCTTGAAGAGGAATAATAATTCATTACACTGCACATGCTTGCTTTAACTGCCAGCAGAAGAAGTGCAATTCACCTATGGACAAACCTTTAAGACAGCACAACCCAGTGTAAATTTGTGCTTCGGAGGGGCACACAAACTCTGCCTGTAAATGCCCCTGACAATCGGCTCAAGTACCTCAGCCAATCAGAGTGACACGTGGAGAGCTGATCCCTCTTTGAGAGAAGTGTAAGGCCATGTTGTCACTGTTGGTTTTGTGAATCGACAGAAGCCTAATCCCTGGTGATTTCCTAGAGACGACAGGTCTGAGGAGGACCGCTCGTGTTTGTGTGTGCGTGTCTGTGCGTATATGTGCACGGCTATGAGATGACCCTCTGAGTGTAATCATATGAGTCCACATGCGAGTGTGTTCATTTTCCTCTTAGGCAGATTAAGCAAACACTAAATCCCAGGAGAGCAACAGGTGAGACACTCACACACACGTACATGCACACACATACAGGAGCTTCATTGATTGTGTTAGCTTATCTGACAGTATAGTCTGAAAGAGAGTGCACTTGAGGTAGAAGTGACAGAAATGCAATACGTGATGCTTTTTGCATGGAGAAATTGTAAATTTGTTTGTTTTATTTTGGGTTTTTTTGCAGCGCTGCTTAAGCTGTTAAAATAAAAACTATGATGTGTGACTTATTCTGTTCTTTCACGGTTAAGTATACAGGAATGCTAAAAAAAAAAATCTGTTAAGACATAAAAGTGCCAAAAAGTAATTCTCCTGTTAATTAAACAATCTCATTCTTTCAGTTGCATCTGTATCTGTCTTCACCTTTACTTGTAAAAGTATGCAGATTCTCATATTTTTGCAACTACCAGCTTAATTAGTCACTTCAAAAAGTAATTAGATTATAACAGCTTCTTACAATAACTTTTGAAAAACTGATTTAAAAAAATGTTGCTCACACAGATTTATATCATTCCAAATGCTACACTTCTTTTCCACTTTTTTTTTTTCTTTTTTGTCTTGATAAACACTTTAATTCATTATGGTAGCATGAAATTTTACATTTCTGACTCCTGACATCAACTTAACTGTTCTCAAAAACTATAAACTCAAATGCTTGTTTGTGTATAAACTTATTTTAAGCTAACAGAATCTTAAATACAGGCTTATTAAGACAAATAAATTATTTATTTTCATAAAAAACTGTAAACTATAGACTTTTGCCTATATAATAAACGGATGGTTTCTTAGCTTGAGTTGATGCAGTATAATTTTTTAGCGTCTAGTATTACTAATGTTGCTATTTATAATGCTGTGATTTTTTTCTTTAGTTTTATATATGTATGGATTTATTACCACACACTTGGTCGAATTCAATTTTAGGCTGTAGCGCTTGATCTACCTGCATATAAATATAGTGAATACTGTTAATGTCGCGAATGAAAGTTGATCGCATTTGAGCGCCTGTTAATTCAACACTGCATTTATCGGCTGATGACCCTCGGACCTCCACACATCACCGGCCAGCTCTTTTATGATATTCACAACGGCAGTAACTGTAAATTCATACACGAATGCTGTAAAGTGTGTCGGCTTATTCTGCGAACTGATAAAGCACTTTAAAAAAACCAAACAAAAGCACACGCCTGTCTTTCTCTATTAAAACCCTTCACATAAAAAAACCGCTGACTTGTTAGTGATTGTCCTGTCAGTAGTCACAGAAATAACGTGTGTTGTCATGTCAACTTTCTTAACCGAGATTCTGTAACTCTCTGCCTTGTTTTCGCGAAATAACGGAGATGTAAACTCACCGCATTATTGTTTACCAACAGTGTCACATAATGTACGAGCAAACGAACAACCGGTGTCCGGTATCCGTGTCACTTACTTCATGGTGCGTCTGAAGTGTGTCCGGTGAAGTTTGTCCTGCGGTGTGACGGAAGGTGTTGAGCCGCCGGGTGGACTTCACCGCTTCACACTTAAAATCCACCAAAAATCACCAGCACCACCGGAAAAAGTGTCGTTTTGTCGTTTTCTTAATGCGTGTTTTCTTTTCTCGTGGCTAATAAAGCGTTTCAGATGCTGAGGTTGGTGTCGGTCGTCCACGGTGAGGAATGATTAAGCCGTTATTGCGACTGATGATGTTGAGCTCCGCGCCTCAGCCTCTCTCTCTCTCTCTCTCTCTCCTCTCTCTCTACGCAGGGCAAATAATCGGGTTTACTCTTGAAGGGGGACGGGCTTACATCACTCCAGTGTTTTAATGAAAGAAGCGCAACACTAATGCGTTTTTATCTCTTACCTGATAAAATCAAATCACACTGTGTATAGTAGTCAACGCGTGCACAAAGACAGTGGTACGTTTATTTTTGTGACTTTTAATGATTTTAAAAAGATTTTTAATTTATTTAAACTTAACATTTTACTATACACTCTTAAAATGAAAAGTTCTTTATTGGCAACAATGGTTCTATGAAGAACCTTGAACACCCATGGAACCTTCCAAAAGTGAAAAAGGTTCTATATATTTTTAAAACTTCTTCAAAATGGTTCTTTTAGGAACTGTTACCTGAAAGGTTCTTTGGCAACCAGAAATGGTTCTTTTATGACATCACTGTAAAAACACCCTTTTGGAAGCTTTATTTTTAAGAGTGTATATTATGTTATTTGTTGTTGTTGTATTGAAATATATATGTATGTATTTGGTAACACTTTATTTTATGTTGTCCTTGTTACACATAACATGTACTTACTATAGTAATAACAATAAATTATGCATAATTACATACAACTAAACCTAAACCAAAACCCTCATTCGAACCCTAATCGTATAGTATACATGTAGTTAATTAATATTACTCAGTACTTAATGCACAATTACACTGTAACAAGAACCAAAGGTTCTAATTACATCCAAACCTCTTTCTATAGCCTGATGCAATAAATACTGTAAAATACTTAAATACTTACTCCTTTAAAATGCAAAACCTTCTTTTTTTTGAAGTATATTCAAAGTGAAAATCTGCACTGATGCGTTCATTAAGTTTTCACTACATTTACATTTAATTAGTAATAAAGAAATGCAAGCTGAAACATTAAAAAGTTAGTTAAATCAATGGAAACAAAGATATATAAAAATATAAAAATATTTATAGTGTAGGGGAACTTTTAAGCACTTTTTATTCTCTAGTTCTTTAGAAAACAATCTACACAGCAAGGCTGTAATAAACCCAGATCTGAAGAATCTACAAAGTAACATTTGTCAGAGTACAAAAAAAAAAAAAACACCATATAGCCAACTCAAGAACGGTATAGAGTGATAATTTCTCCTAGCACTTTGATTCATATAAGCCTGCATAGATTAGTGCCCTCTCACAGCCCAAACTTCTCGCCATATATTTAAATGAGTTTCCTTATCGCTAGAGATAAGTACTGTAACACATGCTAAACATGAATAAATCACAGACAGATCTGTCCCGCCATGAAACGATTTTAACGCATCTAACTGAGGAATCAAGAGATGATAATGAGAAAAACCGTGGCTACTATCACCAAAGCTCTCCATGCCAAAGACCACCCTGTGAATGTTCAGAAATAATGATTGAATTTACGTTTAAGGGTTGCTATAGGAATAGAAACTATCATTTAACTGTTTTTTTTTTCACTTCCCCATCTTGAAGTGGTCATCTGTATTTCTTAATGTTTATATTTCGTTGCTCCACAAAGCTATTGCCTTAGAATTAACCTTAAGCACCACTTGAGTCACTGACAGACAAACCAGAGGTAGAGGTAAAACATGAAATCAGTTAATGAATTAATAAAACCTGCTAATCTGCCTGACAGACTGTAACTGGACCCAGCGGTATCAGCTTCCGTGGGATCCCACTTCTGGGTCACAAGACACTGTAATCTTGAATTGCATTTTTATTGGTAATTTCAATATCTAGATCAATACGGCTTCAGTTGCACCGGCTATATGATACCACATGCTAAGTTTCACCAGATTCTCTGATTCACCATCACTGATTCACTGACATTTGGCCAGTCAGCTGAAGTCAATGAAAATGTCTTTAGCCTTAGGATCTGTAGGCCACAGTATCAATTTTATGAACTGTTATGTCTATTTGAAAAGCGTGTATATTATGTTAAACCCACCGTGTTCACGATTCCTTCAGTTCTTCCAGCTCCAGCACACAGTTTTTACCAGGAAGACCCTCTTAGGTTTCAGAGTGCGGTTTTGTTTGTTTAGTTGGCACCTGGTGGAGAGACACAAAGAGAGAGGGAGAAATTCTTTCTGTGTTAATAGCTATATCTAGGCACAGTGTTCAAGATACACTGCTTGGCTGGGGGAACTACAAAAGGAATAAATAAATATATAAACAATGTTATTGAGCTGCCTCTTGCATATTCATGTGGTAGGTAAACTAGATAAAGAACAGGAAGAGGAACAGAAACAACAGTAACTACAGCAACCATACCGTATATCATTGATGGTGACCTGGCTGACTTAGACCTGCATGAGAATTTGCAGTTTTAACCACAAATACTCCATTACTTTTATTGTTTTTAATATCTATTATTGCACATTTGCAGGTAAATATTTACAATTTATTTCCAGCCATTTTCTCTCTCTCTCTATATATATAAGTAAATTTCTCTACATTAGTTCAGTCTACTAAACATTGTGCGGTAGAGCTGACTAATGAGTTTGTTAAAATGTCTAAATTTGCCTGTTAGATGTTCCCTGAAGGCACTTTACTATAATATCTCAGAAGGGGATTTCTGTCAATGGAGACATAAAACATTGTAAGTATTAGTTAGTTTTCCTGACCCAATTTACAAACAGACAGACACATAGAGCACACATGTGTACACACAAATGAATTACTCTCCCTTTTGTTTTCTCTGGCTGTCGATCGCTACCAGACTGTCGGTCCAAAGTGAACCTGCTTGCCATCATTCAGGAGCAACAATCCGATTTCCAGTAAGTTGAAAGCCACAAGGAAAGTGTCCAGTAGCAGTTATGTCATTTCGTATACACATACAAGAGGCTTTTCAGAGAAAGGTAATTTTGAGGTTTCGGCCTCATCTGTTCATGTTTGTAACGAGCAGATGTAAGGAGATGGAAGATAAATACACAATGTTAGTGGCTGACAACAATCCCGCCTACGTTGTTTTCTTTTCGGAAGCCCGGTAGTTACCCACGTGTGTCTTATTATCTTCACTCAGACATAAGTAGCGTTCGGGAGGACGGAGGGACAAGGCCTCTATTTCGTTTTATTTTAAGAGCACGATAAACATCAACACATTTTCTTTGGCAAACAGGAACAAGCAAGGCTGTTAGTGTACGAGTGTGTGCGTGAGTATACGTGTGTAATCTGCTGCTGATCACACTCATGTGAAAACACAATCTGGCTGTCAGAGCTGATAACATTGTCAAGTGCTCAAACACCAGCGCTGAGCTTTCACAGCGCATGAGAGCGCCGGGATGAGCCTGTCTCCCAAGTCTGGCCAGATCATAGATTCTTCTTTTCCCCTCCTCATTTTGTCAGTTTATCTCACTCCTCCCCTCGGCTTCTCTCTCTCTCTCTCTCTCTCTCTGCCACCTTTAATTTCACCCGTTTCCTCTCTTTCCCTCTTTCCTCTCCTAAACTTTGAAGTTTTAGATAGGCAGACAGATAGACACACCGACAAGCAGGCAGAGGAAAAACACACTTACTAACTGGGGTATTTATGCAGCACAAAGTTATGTAAGAGCCTCAAAATGGGTGTAAAAATGGCTTTAGAAGGCTACAAAATGGCATTTTTGTTTTTGCTTCAGTTCAGCATGCATTTATGTATTGCTCAGTTTCATTATGGTCTTTATTTAACATGTTAGATTCCCTGATATTTTAAAAATGAACATTTAAATAAAATAAATAAATATTTAGTTAAATCATAATTATTATTATTATTGTTGTTGCTGTTATTATTATTATAAATAATAACTCAGTTTTTATTTATTTATTTATTTATTTACTTAAAAAAGACCTGGCAGTCAGATTTAATATATATATATATATATATATAAAATGTACTTTTTGTTTTTGCTTCAGTTTAGCATGCATTTATTTCTCAGTGCACAGTTCCCTTATGGTCTCTATTTAACGTTAGAATCCCTGATATTTTAAAATTGAACATTTAAATTAAAAAAAATAAATAAATAAAAATAATAATAATAATAATAATAATAATAATAATAGTTAAAATATTATGTTTACAATTACTACTACTAATAATAATTTAGCATTTATTTATTTATTTATTACTTTGACTTTTACATAATATTATATTATGTACTTTTTGGTTATAGTTATCATTATATTATCATTTTGTTTTTGCTTCAGTTCAGCATGCATTTATGTCTCAATGTATTGCTCCTTTCCCTTATGGTCTGGGTTTTTTGTTGTTGTTGTTGTTGTTGTTTTTAGAATTCCTGATATTTTAAAATAGTACATTTAAATAAACTAAATAATAATAATAATGATAATGATAATAATAATAATAATAATAATAATAATAATAATAATAGCATTATTATTATTGTTATTATTATTTTTGTGTGCCTTATGAACATAAGGCATATATTTCTGGCAGTCAGATATAATATATTATGTACTTTTTGGAGAAATTGTTATCAAATCAATCAATTAATCAATCAGGAGTTTGTATACAAGTCAAATAATTTTGTTTCAAGATATTAAAAGAGCACTAGGGTCTTTGAGACCAAAGAAAAGATATGACGGTTAAATTAAAACTAACATGACATGGAACATCTGAAAGCATAATCATTTTTAGCTACAGTATAATCCTACAGTAGCTGCACACAAATGTATAAGATGTGTCTTTGCATATTCACCTTCAATCATACAGTATCATCTATTCATTTCATAATGATTCTGCAGGCCAACTGAATCAGTGCCATCCTCTTGATTATTTTTGGCCAATCTGGCGCAGGTATTACGCAAATGAATGCCTGACTTATCTTCATCACACCAGCCATTTAAGATCAGGATTAATATTTCTCAATGGAAGCTGAATCTCATCTTACATTAGCTCTGACCCTTACCTACAACAAGCCATTCAACATATGGCTGCAACTTTCAATGGATCTCCAAGTAATAAAAAAGTACAACTTTAACTTTCCAAGCATGCATTCAACTTGGAAACTTCTAAAAGCGCATACCTGATGAAATCATCACGGTTTGAGCCCTCTCTTCATTGAATTTAAATAGCACCTGAGCACGCTAACACATATTGCGGTTGGAAGAAAACCGGTAGTGAAGTGTTGACTCGTGTGGGGACAAATTCAGTAATTTGCATGTTCTGTTGGGCAAACAGCGCGTGAACGCTACACCTTTGATTCATTATAGATGAACCACAAGCAGCACAACACGGTTAAGCCTTTGTGCAGGATGCTGCTGCTCTGGTTTCAGTATTAAAGCTGTGTGCTGGAAAAAGCCACCCCAGTTCCAGTTACCCTGCACTCTACTCAAGTCTTTATCTCCCCTGTCAATACACCTGTACTCTGTCCCACTTGCTAATGGAGGCCTAAATAGGAGTTCGTGTCAAATGACAGTAAAAGTTGAAAACTATATTTGCTTTAGCTACCAGCATGTATGAGCACACCTTAAGGGCCAGTTTCTTGGAACAGATCTCTGCTTTGTGAGTGAATTGTGCAACTGCAATACATACCTCCGCCAGCAGGGGCGCACTAAGGCTTTCTCACAGATGACTCAACCCTGTCCATCACAGCTAATACTAACTCTAAGTTAAATGGTGGCAGCAATTAGAACATGTTAAGCAGCATGACTGGAAGTAACATGCCTTCAAGCAAACAAATGAATGAACACTAAAATCCTGACATCTACTCTCTCTTGAATGTCATTCTATTTATTTCAGAATTTTCTGCTGCTTCCTAAAAGTACTCTGTTGATTGGATCACTTTTACATGTTTGTAAATTTCACCCTTCAGCTCAAAGTTCCCTTTGTGTGTCTAATGTTAAAAGCTGGAAAAATAAATATATTTAAAACAAAATCACTCTCTAATGATTTTTCCTCCTTTGAACGGTGGAAACTAATTCACCCATAACCTCTACGAAACTCGCACAGTTATTTCATTGTTTCAACATGTTTTTTTCACAACGGCGGCACTAAAAAAGATGCCAACATCACATTTTTCTGTCTCCAGACTTCGAGTGCCAACCGGTGTTTCCTGAGCTTGTGCAGAAGTCGGGTCCTAACAGATGGTGGGCATTATGGACAGGCAATGGAAATTCTACCTATATTTTCGTATGTTTGTTTCAAACCGGTCATAACTGTTGCTCTACCAGACAGTGCAGATTATCTGTGCAGGGGGCTGTTACATACATGCACAAGTATGTCTGATGTGTTTTATTTCAGAAAACGCTTATTAGACATTAAATGCAGGTCTTTTAGTCTCTTTCATCCCTTCACTCTTTGTCTGTGTTGTTCTCTCATTTATTCTCTCTCTTTCCAACTGTGTTGAAACGGCTGCCCGGCGACACTCGTGCACACTTCAGGTGGTAAAGAAATCAACTCACTTTTACACTTTTAACTCTCCTGCTTTCTCTTCTCAGACTGTAGTGGAAAAAAAGGACCATTGTCCTCTTGACCTGAGACGTGAACTGAGAAGCCCCTCTCTACGCCACATAAACTGCAGAATAGTCTGGATCTTAGGCAAACAGTGGAAAGGTTGTGCTATTATAACAAATTAAACAAACCAAGATTTTACAAGGTAGCTTTAAAGAATAAGCTCACCTAAAAATGAAAACTCTGTCATTATTTACTCACCCTCATGTCAGAACACACTAAAACGTACACTAATATTTAAAAGGTTGTGGTTGGTAAGATGTTTTTCAAAGAAGTGTCAACAAGGCTGCTTTTATTTGATCAAACACAGTAAAAACATAATTATTGTAAAAATCTACTTCTGAAATACCTGTTTTCTATTTACAAAGCTGACTTTTTAGCATGGCTTGATCTCATGATCCTTCAGAAATCATTATTATATGACCTTGGACCACAAAACCAGTCACACAGGTATATTTGTAGCAATGGACCTTTCTCACATTTTCGGGTTTCTCATAGTGGAAGTCGTCATAGTTGGGTAAAATCAGAGAGACGTGAATGGGAGAGTACCACAAATACATTTTTTACATTCCCATTTGCTCAAATAACAAAAGAAAAACAAGAGTTTTCATGACTTTCAGTCAAAGGAAACAGAAATTGAGAGAGACTGATATCAGCGGACAAAAGAGAGAACAATGTCAAATTTACCGCACCTCCCAAAGACGCTTCATTAGAAACACCCTCGCAATAGCGTTAACTAGTTTTTTGTAACTTGATGAAAAGGTGATATAATACGAAGTATAGTGTTATGAAAAAAAATCTAAATATGAAAAACTTTCAAAGATTTATGATGATGATGACTGTTGAAATGCATCATCGCAGTCTTGTGAAAAGGGTCCATAGACTATAAAACATTGTATGGGTCAAAATGGTTGATTTTTCTTTTATGCCAAAAATCATTAGGATATTAAGTAAAGACCATGTTCTATGGAAATATTTTGTAATTTTTCTACCAAATATATATTAAATCTTAATTTTTGATTAGTAATATGCATTGCTAAGAACTTCATTTGAACAATTTTAAAGGCGATTTTCTCAATATTTGGATTTTTTCTTTTTTTGACCCTCAGATTCCAGATTTTCAAATAGTTGTATATCCCAAATATTGTCCTATCCTAACAAACCATACATCAATGAAAAGCTTATTTATTCACGTTTTAGATGATGTAGAAATCTCAACTTTAAAAAAAATGTACCCTTATGAATGGTTTTGTGGTCCTGGGTCACATATGTTGATTTGCTGCTCAAGAAACATTTAATATATAACATTAATATTGAAAACATTGATGCTTAAGATTTTAACTGTGAACTTTTGTTCAGTTTTTTTTTTTTTTTGATAAACAGAACATTCCAAAAGAATGGCATTTTGTAATCGTTTATTATAAACATCTTCAAATGTGACAAATTTAATGCATCTTTGCAGAATAAAAGTATTATTTTCTTTTTAAAAAAAAAAAAAAGTAAGGTCAAAGGTGACCACTTTCCTTGTATGGGGAAAAAAAAAAACATCTCGGACATTCCATTAAATTTCTCCTTCTGCAGAAGAAATGAAGTCATTCAGGTAAACAATGATTGTAATTTTAACAGTAAAAGACTAAAAATGCTACAGTAAAAATCTGTTAACCGGTTAACAAAAAGTTTCTGTCCTACAAACGGTGAATAACTGTGATTACATTTAAAGTCATTTTACAGTAAAATACTGTTAAAATTACAACTTTTGGAAGTGACAAAGAACAAGTCATTGTATAATTTACAGTGAAAACTGTAAATTGATATACTCAGAATTCCTGCATGACACTTCACATTTGATGTTTTTTCATTGAAATAACTATGTTTTGTGATTAACTTTCATCATGTGATTTTCAAGTAGTTATCGATGTATTACAATGGTACAAAACAGATATTAGCACTTCAGTAGGTTGGTATATTAACATATACACACTTAAAAATAAAGGTTCCAAAAGGGCGTTTTTGCAGTGATGCCATAGAAGAACCATGTTTGGTTCCCCAAAGAACCTTTCAGAGAACAGTTCCTAAAAGAACCATTTTGAAGAACCTTTTAAAAATCTAAACAACCTTTTTCGACTATAAAGAACCTTTTCTGCATTTGAAAGGTTCCATGGATGTTCAAGGTTCTTCACAGAATCATTGATACCAGTAAAGAACCTTTATTTTTAAGAGTGTCTTTAAAAAAGGCTATAAAATCTAACATGTTGCTACCGTTTTTTTTTTTAACGGTAAAGCTCTGGTGACCACAGCTGCCGGTATTTTACCACAAATATTAGTTGTTTTTTTTTTAGAGTGTAAGGTGAAAAAACAATGACAAACTTTCATTTTTGGTAAGCTGTCCCTTAAGTTGTAGACATGAATGACTTCTAAACGTTTCATCAGTGTGAGCCACTTTAAGCAAGTCATATCATATTGGATCTCAAATTCTCATTATATTTGCATCAAAATCCACTAATTTACTATGTAGACAAAACGAAACGTGAAAGGTTTTTCTTAAGTCTGAAATCCGCCCTCACACACGCCCGCAGAATCTTCACACCGGAGAATATAAGAGCGCCGAGTCTCTGGATGTACACATACCCGCACAGCACTGCTCTGCTGAACGGATGCCGCCTAAACCTCTTTGTGCCTGCAATAGCACCCCAGACTCATTCTTATTCAAACAAGATGAGACTGGAGGCAGGCAACAGAGATTAGCCTAAGATCAAAAGGCGGTGAAGCACTCGTGTTTTGTAGATTCAGACGGGCCCCATCCAACATGTAAGATCCACGAAGGAGCGGAGCGCTGCGCCGATGCCACCCTCTCCAAGGGGCAGAGAGGAGTAAAACGAGCGAAAAGAGAGGAGAAAGAGAATAAAGGAGCAACGACAGACGGCCAAGACTACATCTCCAGTGTGAAATATTGGAATTAGATTATGAAAAAGACAGAGAAGAAAGAAAAAGTAAGCCGTCACTGTGAGCAATTAGAGCAGGAGAAAGATAATTCTCCCTTTTTCAGCGCTAGAGAGATGAAACTGTTTCCATGTGTTTAATATGTCACCGTTTTCTCAGAATTTGTTTTAAATATGAAATACTCCTCTGACAGACAGTAATATGGACGCATGTAACCTAAGAACATAGCATCTGGATCTGCAATATGCAACATAAGGATGGTAACTACTGCGACGCCTGCGTGCCAACTGTGATTAATATAAATAAACGTGGGGGGTTCATTTCTCAACGCCGTATATGTTTCGTATTTAATGTCGACTTAATAGCGGCATTAGTGCACAAACAGGTCCGTCTTTGTCGCACCCTTAACGCCGAGTGCTGCTGGTACTTCAGTTCGTAGCTGAAGTCAGATCGCGTATGCTTTTAGAAGCTCTGATAAATATGAGGAAAAGTAAACAAGGCTGACTGCCATATTTGTGTAATTTCCGGTTAATTTGGGGCTATTATAGATTTTGCAAATAACACGGGAGCCTGCGGGAGCTTGGGAGAAGAGGACTAGTGCAGGAAAACACACACACACACACACACACGCACACACACACACAGACACAGACAGACAGACAAACCGAATCCTGACATAGCCACTGGCGAATAGACAGAGAAGGGTTCAAAAAGAAAAGGGTGCCTTCGCTACAAAGTGCACCACCTTTGCTGCGAGAAAACAACGCTCTTTCCCAACCACAATTCAGATCAAAGATTTTTATTTATTTATTTATTTAGGTAGCGAGAAAGTTTTTCAAATGACAAACATGGGAGCTTTGGTAAACTGGGTCAGAGCTGCCTTGCCTGTGTCTCCATGGGGTGGGTTGGTGGGGGGTGCAGAATGTCACACCCCGAACACCCAGGAAGAGAGGGATTAGATGGCAGAAAGCTTGTAAGTGATGCTTTCTTAAAAATATGCTGCCTCAGAAATATTGTTCTCAGAATGCAAATAAACGACGCCAGAGGAGGAGGCAGATTGAATCGCGATTTTATTCTCAAAGGACTAAGCTGATGTCAAAACTAACCGTACATTGTCGAGTCTTAAAAATATTGTAAATATTTAAAGTCAATAAAAATGAGAAGAATAAGAAATTAAATCGAAATATAAGATGTTACACATTTTATTCTTAAAGGATTGAAGTCAGAACTAAGTGCATTACACCAAACACACGCAACCACATAAATAAAACAAATATTGAATTTCATATATAGGTAAATGAGAAAATACCAATAAATAAGAATTTCAATCCTAATGTTATATTTCGTATGGAAATTTTAGCATCAAAGGGCTAAGAAATTAAATAAAAATATAAAATGTCATAAGGACAGATGTCAAAACTAACCATACATTGTCGAGTCGTAAAAAATAGTGTAAATATTGAAATAAAACATAAAAATATATAATTAAATAAAAATATAAAATGTCATAAGTACATTTTATTTTCAAAGGACTAAGCTTATGTCAAAACTAACCGTACATTGTTGAGTCTTAAAACAGAAAATAAAAACTTAATTAAAATATAAGATTTCATACATTTTATTCTCAAAGGAATGATGTCAAGACTAAGTGCATTTTGTTTATACTAAACACACACACACACACATACAAATAAAATAAATATTGAATTTCATATAGGTAAATATAAACTAAAAAATACAAATAAATAAGAAATTTAATTTCAAAACTAACCATACATTGTTGAGTCTTAAAAAATATTGTAAATATTTAAATCAATTTGAGAAAAATATAAGAAATTAAATAAAAATATAAAATTTCATTTGTACATTTTATTCTCAAAGGACTGATGTCAAAACTAACTGTATATTGAGTCTTAAAAAAAACTGTAACTATTTAAAATTAATGAAAAAATAAATAAATATATATATATATATAAGAAATTAAATCAAAATATAAAATTTCATATGTACATTTTATTCTCAAAGGACTGATGTCAAAACGAACTGTATATTGCTGAGTTTAAAAAAATATATTGTAAATATTTAAAGTAAATAAAACGTGGAAAAATAGATAAATTAAATAAAAACATAAAATTTCATATGTACATTTTATTCTCAAAGGACTGATGTCAAAACTAAGTGCATATTGTTGAGTCTTAGATATGTATTTGTACATGCAAGCACACACACATATATAAATAAAACAAATATTGAATTTCATATATAGATACATAAAAATGAGAAAAAACTATAAGAAATTAAATACAAATGTAAGATTTCATATGTAAATTGTTATCCAAAGACTGACTTCAAAACTACATGTACATTGTTAAGTCTTAGAGATTGTTAATATTAAACATTTAATATTTACAATTCGCATATATGTATAAACTAAATATATATATATATATATATATATTAAATTTCATAAATACTGTTTGTAAAAACAGTCTTATTTACAATATAATATCTATCTGAAAGATATTCTTTTGAAAGTAAAATTACTGCTTATTAGCATGCATATTATTAGCATACTGTCTGTGTATTAGTTCTTATAAAGCACGTATGAATGCCTTATTCTGCATGATTATATTTTAAATCACTATCCCATACCTAAACATAACAACTACTTTACTATTAGTAAGCAGCAAATTAGCAGTTTATTTAAGGAAAACTCTTAATTATTCGTCATACGTGTTCCCTATGCACCAAAAAAAAAAAAAGGAACATCACATCCTCCTGTCGTTCTAACATATTGTCTTCATTATAATACAGGCATTCGTCTTTATTATACAGTATGTGATTAGATTTTCTGCATGTCTCAGAATTACGAAAGGCATTTCTCAGTTTTCTTTCTTTTTAATCACTTCCCACAGGTTCCCCATGTTTTCAAGTGCAAACTTCTCAAACTGTTCAGACCGCTTCTGCTAGTGTAAGCTCACTAATTCCCCTGTTATTTCAAACTTAAACTAGCAATGTCAAACTTGTACTAAGGCCTGAGTGATACAAATTGATATTGATTCAGTCGTGGCAGCTAGCTCAGAAGTGAGAAGAATCTACGCTGTGCTGAGGCTCGGAGGTTTCCCCCATGCCTCATTTCAAACCAAGCAAATAGTTGTTGGATTCAATTACTCTAAACAGGAGTAATAATTAAGTCTGACGTGGAGGAATTAGAACAACATAAAAGCACCAAATAATCTCAGGATCAAAGAGTCCTTGTGTCTGTGATCATTTCAAGTTGTAGATTACATACACAAATTAGTACAAATCTTTA
Organism: Labeo catla; assembly: GCA_012976165.1. NCBI lineage: Eukaryota > Metazoa > Chordata > Actinopteri > Cypriniformes > Cyprinidae > Labeo > Labeo catla. The sequence goes on from VONZ01000085.1 coordinate 503,397, forward strand.
TGTGGATTATTAGTTATAAATAGTTGTTTTGTCAATTCAGATGTCTTAAACTTTACAGCTCACATCGTTTGAACTGAAATCCCCTCACAAACATCTGTCTCTACAACATGCTATGTTCGGCCACTGTGCAGTTCTCAATTTTTCCACAGACATAGTTTTTCAGCTCATCACAAGAGGGGAAGGAGAAAGGGAAGAGCTTGGAGAGGAAAAACTCACCGGTGCCGTTCTTGTGCTTCCCCAGGAAGTCACACCCTGCAGCTCCAGCTGTGGGCCAGGTTAATCAGACAGTTACAAAAAATTTCAAATTCCTAAAAAAAAATAAAAATAAAATAAAATGTAAAAATATAATAAAAGAAATGCCCTGCATTAATCAAGCCAGACCAGCTGGCTTTGAACGGAAACCCGATGTGGGTTGTGTTGTCCCGCAAACTCTCTTGGATCTGAAAAGGTTGTTATGCATACACACAGAAATGAGACACTTGCTCCCTAAACACACACCCCCATGAAAAAGTGGCCCATAAGATTTGTGGCATAAGTATTTGGCAGTGCCCGATCTCCACCTGTTCCCGTCTCTCCAGGCTCAGAGGTAAATTTAGGCCTGAGAGATATCAGTGACACTCAGACCTTTGTCATTGCTGGAATTGCTGTCCCAACTGTCATCAAAAACATCAAACAAAATTGGACATGTCTTACATAAGAACATACATAAACATCTAACCATCTATCCATCTATCTATCTATAAGGGTGTTTTGAGGAGGCAAGGGAGACAGTGCCTCCTCAAAAAATTAGATGAGGGAAAAAAAAGTAAAAAAATAAAACAATGCAAATATTACAAAATATGACATTAAAAAGTGTATAAATCACTTGTTTTTCTAAATACTGTCCAACAGTCCGCATCTCATTAAGTTTTAACAGACACCCTAAAGCGTGCAGTGAGTTTGGTGGAGGGTAACTGAGAATGAATGGGGGGAAAGTCACATGAGAGGAGGCAATGCCTCCAACACGATATGATTGGATATGACTGGTTATGTTCAGTTGTGATTGGTTCATGCGATAAATCCCACCTCTCGTGTTCGAGAATCAGTCTGAATGAACAATATAACAGCGTTAATGAGAGAACTAATTTAAAATCAACCCAGGCTCATTGGAAATACGTGTCTCTATATACATTTCTGCAACACTGTAATTACGTACTTGCTGCATGTTTCGTGGCAGTTTCAAAGTGAAATGTCCAGGGAGTGGCGCTGAAACCAGAGGTCGCGTTAACCGAAAATTGTCCATCATTGACGGAAAAATCTGAAGGCCGTCCGTCATTTTGACGGATTACACTGAGGGTGATCTATTGTAAAATTGTAGCTGTAATTCCCACCCCCGTCTAGTTGGTGGCAAGTGCGCTCCAATGTAGCAGCAGAGCACAGGATCCAGAACAAAAATGGAACTGTCATAATTGTTTTCCTATTTGAATACGCACAAACGAGTACACAGAAGCTACAACGATCTATCAAGCCACATTAAAGAGTGCCAAGATGGTATTTATTGATTGAATTTCCTAATTAAATGGACTGAATTTGAAATCTGAGACTTTGTTTTATATCAAAAGTAACACACCCCACTGCAGTGATTTGTACATAAAGGTGCGTTTTTCAGGTTTGCGGAAATGTATATAAAGGCATGCATTTCCAATGTTGTTTAAAAAAGTAAACAACTCACACACTTTGATATAACCACTACGTTACATCAAAACTAGACTTGAAATGGCCTGAAAACATGATCTGTGGGAGTTTTTAGTGAGTAATCAGCTTGTTGAAATTCAAGGTAAATCTCCATGTCTGCGACCAATATTTACTGAGCTTTGATGAATGATGATCTGAAAAATGTAAAAAAAAAAAAAAAAAAAAGGCTAAAAGGTACCTATTAAAAAGAATAGCTGAACATAAGTTCACAAATAAAATATATAGTTTAAATTGCTACTGCCTTGAGTTATTATTTTGGAATAAATGTAAAATGCTTAAAAATACTAACTTGACGAGATTCATACTTGGCTTTAATAAAGACAATATTGATTGCTTTGTTATCTATCCACCCTACATTTTAATTATAAAAGCATTGTGAGAGTGTTAAATAAGAGCAATGATTCACACCATTGACGGCCATCGTTTCCATACAGGTTAAAATTCACACCACACACATTATACGGACAGCGACACGATGTGTATTTTCAATAAATATTTATACCAATCCAATTACGAATGACATTTTAACCTGGAATAGCGCAACTACAGAGAAGGCAAGCATTTACCGCTTCAAACGTGTATTCCCAGGGGCTCACGGAATTCCATTCTCTCAGTGACATCACATTTGTATTGACCTTGTTTACAAGATCCTGAGGATATCGGACCTTTAATGGGAATGGGTTTTGGTAAGAAGGAATGAGTTCATCACACACAGCTAATGGGGATTTCATTGAAATGGGACACAAAAATATGACAAAAAGCAGTAAAAGTGTTTGCTTACTGTAAAAACACTGCAACAGGATGTAGCCAAGGTCAGTCACAAGGGAGGAAGAAACTATTAAGGGGTTGAAAAAAAGCATAATTATCCCTTACTGTACAGAGCACTCAGTAACAAAAGCATAATTTCTTTGTAATTGCATTTATCACTGGCCCTTCCCACTTATCTTAATGTAGTTACGATACCATGCCACATTCAGCATCCAGAACAACAACCTGGAAAACTGCATTTCTGAGTCAGCACACCTTCCTCATTTTCTCCTTGTTTACCGTCTCTCTCCTCTCCACTAAATTACTCACAGACAGTTCTTTCCGATATGTAATAAACGAATTTTTAAGCTGTCTCTGCCGGTCAGCGGACGCACTGTTACAGCGCTCAATGCTGGACACAAGCTGCGTGTTCCAGCGGCAGCAACGGCAGCACCAGCAAGCAAGCAGGAGTCTGGCTGTCTGTGCGGCTCTAGAGGAAAGAGGACCAGTGTGGCAATGCACAGCAGCAGAGACGCCCCAACCATCAACCACAGGAGCCAGCCCGGCTCCCCCCATGAGGCACGCTGACTGGACCCAAGTGTGTGTGTGTGGGAGAAAGAGAGAGAGAATAAGAGTAGGATTTGTTCGATGTGTATATTTTAGTGTGGGAAGTATGTCTGTACTGTAAACTGTGTGTTTTGTTATCTTAAAGGTGACAGAAGACTAACAGGAAGCCCAAAACGGCTTCTTTCCTGAAGCCGCGTGCCTTGTTTTCTTTCAGCCTTCAGTGCAATTACAATTTTAGTTTAGTCATTGACAGCACATTAACAGTAATTATCTTGATGAATCTACTGACAGATTTATTTTTCTGTAATTTGTTTTTATAGCCGTGCAGTTAGTACTTCAGAGACACAAAATAGCACCAGAATATATAGTTTTAATTAACTGTAATAAAAGTTTAAGAAATAATAAAGAATTAAATGTAAAAATCTATATTGAAAATTATTTAAATAAAAAACTAAATTATCTATTAAATTTAAATTTAAAATAAAAGTAATTATTTCAGCATCTTAAAATACTTACAGTATCTCACCGAAAGCAATTGTTTATCCAAAAATGAACATTTTGGCATCATTTACTTATCCTCATGTCATTTTAAACTTTTCAGGTTTTTTTTTAGGTTACACTTTATTTTACAGTAAGTGTACTTTCAATGTGCTTCACCAAGAAAGTACTGGGAAGCTACACTGGTTAAGGTTAGGTTTAGGGGTAGGTTAAGGGTTGTACCTAGTTATTATATTGTAATTTTTATAATAAGTACATAGTACACACATAAAACAGGACTGTAAAATAAAGCGCTACCAAGACATTTTGAATTTTCTTTTTTTTTTCTTTTCTTTTCCTTTTCTTTTTATTATTATTAGTACTATGTTTTTCACACAGTGGGTTTCAAAAATTATTCAAAATATTGTTTAGTTATTCACACAAAAAAATCATACAAGTTTGGAACGACATGAGGGAGAGTAAACGATGACAGAACTTTCAATTTTTACTTTAATTTACAGAGAAGCATTATGCACAATATTAGTTGTGACCCTGGACCACAAAACCAGTCATAAGGGTCAGACATTTGCTTATTTAATTTTGAATAAATAAGCTTTCCATTGATGTATGGTTTGTTAGGATAGGACAATATTTGGCTGAGTTACAACTATTTGAAAATCTGGAATCTGAGGATGCAAAAAAAAAAAAAATCAAACTACTGAGAAAATCACCTTTAAAGTTGTTCAAATTAAGTTCTTAGCAATGCATATTACTAATCAAAAATAAAGTTTTGATATATTTACGCTAGGAAATCTGCAAAATATCTTCATGGAACATGATCATTACTTGTGACTAATGATTGGCATAAAATAAAAATAGTTAATTTTGACCTATATAATATATTTTTGGATATTGCTACAAACATGGCTGTGCTAGTTTTAAAAAAAAAACACCCTGTTTTCAGCTGGATTTGTTCTGTGCACTGTGGGCTAATCAAAATCTTTAGGCTATTTCATTATTTTGAATATCCCAAACAAAATAAGCCATAACATATGTTATGCACTTCTCAGCAAACTCTCAGCAACTGTGTTTTTGTGTTGGAAATTCCACTGGTGGTCTCTATATCAACGGTACTGAGTGGCGTGGGCAGGTTCGAGTCAGCCTTCTCCTTAACACAAGGTCGCTCTGTGTGTGTCCTGCCCAGGAGACTGAGGGGAGCCCACGTTTAACATGCATATCCATCCATTCATACGCATGCACACGCACACATATGTGCGCAGTAAGCACGCTAAGCACATCGCATGATTTCATGTGCCATGCTAAACTCCATTCTGATGAACTTTGAGCCTGGATAGATGTGATGAAGTACAGAGAAAGAAAGGAGGAGGGGTTGGGGGGTTGGAGAAGGCAAGAGCTCTAGACAGAGCGAGGGAGAGAGAGGTAGAAGTCTGCACACCTCTTTCCAAAAACAATATTTTGACTGAAAGGTTAGCCATCTGGATCTTCTGAACGCAGGATTACGGCTGGTGCCTCAGCTTATTTTTTCCCCTATTACCACTCTGGTTGCCACAGACACAGCCACTAGCTTGCATGGAGACCCTCTATGATGACAACCACCCTGCTGCTGCATGAACAGCTCTCCAATCTACTAAGGGGAAACAATGGGTTATCTGAGTATGCTTTAAAATAGACTACTTTGGATACATGGAAAAGCATTCAAGAACCGTTTTACTTCACTGGCTTACATTTAAATGCAGAACCTTGCTGGGTTCGACACAGGCTCACTTCTCTCACATACTAAATTAAATCGGGCAGTTGCATCTTTCTGAATGCCCCTAAAACAACAAGGTGCTCTAATTTGTTGTTTTTAATAATTAAATCTAACTGGACAATTAGAGTTCTTCAACAGCTTCACTTTAAAGGGATAGTTCACACAAAAATGAAAATTCTGTCAAAAATTACTCACCCTCAGGCTGTTCCAAACCTGTAAGACCTTTGTTCATCTTCGGAACACAAATTAAGATATTTTTGATGAAATCTGAAAGCTTTCTGACACTGCAAAAACAACAATGCAAATACCACGTTCAAGGCCTAGAAAGGTCACGAGGACATCGTTAAAATAGTCCATATGACATCAGTGGTTCAACTGTAATTTTATGAAGCTATGAGAATAGTTTTTATGCAAAGAAAACAAAATGAACGACTTTATTCAGCAATTTCTTCTCTTCCATGTCAGTCTGATGTAGAATCAGAGGTCGCGTTAATCAAAAATTGTCATTGACAGAATTTTTATATCAGTGACAGAAAAATCTGAAGGCCGTCCGTCACTTTGACAGATTACAGTGAGGGTGATCTATTGTAAAATTGTAGCTGTAATTCCCACCCCCGTCTAGTTGGTGGTGAGTGTGCTCCAATGTAGCAGCAGAGCACAGGATCCAGAACAAAAACAAAACTATCACAAATCTTTTGCTATGTGGTTGATTACGCACAGGCGAGTACCCTGAAGCTACAAATCTATCACGCCACATTAAAGGGGTCATCGGATGCCCATTTTCCACAAGTTGATATGATTCTTTAGGGTCTTAATGAAAAGTCTATAATATACTTTGGTTAAAAATTCTCAATGGTAATGTAAAACAACACCCTTTTTACCTTGCCAAAACTAGCTCTGCAAAAATTATCCCACTCTGATGGATTGCTCCTTTAAATGCAAATGAGCTCTGCTCGCCCCACCCCTTTGTTTTCCCCTTTGATCGGGAGGCACATTCCCTTCACAAACAAACATAATCCACTGCATCTTCAGCGGCTCAGATCTCAGGAGTAAAAGACGACCACTATGTTCATTATCACATCCAGCAACACAACACCTCAATCACTCAGTCGCAGATATTCTCGTCTAATTTACATCCCTGCTCCGACATCGAAACAATGGAGGTCTGACTGTTACAGCTGATCTGAGGTAAGACGCTCATGTCAATCAACTATTGTGGGAGCAGCTTCTGTCAGCATATTATTTTTACAGATTAATTAAAAACCACTGCATGGATTTTTATCATTATAGGGTAGATTTGTACAGACACTGCCAACACACATTAATGTTCAAACAGCATGTAAAAGTGAACTTTGCATCCGATGACCCCTTTAAAGAGCGCCACAACGGTAATTATTGCTTGAATTTCCTAATGAAATAGACACAACTTGAAATCTGAGACTTTGTTTCATATCAAAAGTAACAGCTTAGCCTATTGCGATTTATTGGATGGGGGGTGCACTATGTACTGTTCATTCATCAACTGAAAACAGCATAGACCAAAAGATTGATTGGGATTTATGAATCAATATTGGTTCATAAAAATGAGAATATGTTCAACCGCTGTCACTGCGGGGTGTGGTGTTGAACATGAAAAGTTAAGCAGTCTCATCTGTTTTCTTCAAAATAAATGCAAAAGCCTATATCGTCCTTTAGGTTCATAATTAAAAATGAAAATGTGAACAAAAATAAAAGCAATTAAATGTGTCATAATTAAAATGGTTATTCTTTGTTTTCTTTGCACACGAAATATTCTCGTAGCTTCATAGAATGAAGGCTGGATTGTTTTAATGTCTTTACTACCTTTATGGGTCTTGAATGTAGTAATTGTGATGTTGTCTATGCAGGGTCAGAAAGCTCTCGGAATTCGAATCTTAATATGTTATCTGAAGATGAACGAAGGTCTTACGTGTTTGCAATGACATGAGGGTGAGTAATTAATAACAGATTTTTTTTTCATTTTTGGATGAACTCTCTCTTCAAAAAGAAATATTTTAAACAACAATCGCACAAACAGTCAGATGAAAAATGTGTTTTGGCAGCTGCAGGTTCTAGCCTGCTTTTAATTATGCTCTGTTGTTTGTATTAGTATATGTATTACCTCTTTTATTTACCTTCCTATATAATTTAATACATTTATTTTTATATTGAAAAACAAAATGCTTTTAACATTAATTAAAAAAACAGCACATGAAAATGTAGTTTGTTTTCAATTCGCACACAATCTCCTGTCTCTTCAGTCTGCTTACAGACCTCGAACCTGAACGCTCTGGCAGGTGTCCATGGCAACCTGTGAGCGCACTCAACCCCACTCATTCTCTGTCTCCTTCACTCCGAGTTTCTCCGAGCATGCCCTGAGCGCTGTGAAAGTGGCAGCTTTTATCTTCTAATTAGATGGAAGGAACTCACCTCAAGGTAAGAGCAAGTGGGGCAAGACCCCGCACGGCCCTTTCATCCAAGTTATCTCTGTACTGTATATCTGATTCATAAGCTGGGATTTATTCTAAAGACTATATTTAATAAGTCAGGTCCCATAACGGGACTTTATTTGACATAGATCGTTCATATCAAATGGAGAACAGCTCAGTTTCCGTAAACGCGACGAAACAGAACAATGAGCGAACAACTTTTTTGGGAGGGTGATGGAAAGACCCCAAGCGCGTCTGATAGAAACAAACACATCTCACCCAAGGCGGCCGCTCAACGAGACCCTTTCATGCTTCGTCCATATATATAGATGGAGCGCTTACATATGTACATCCCTCTGTTTCTCTTCAGCTCGCTCTCTCTTAGCAGCTCTGTCTCCACTCGCCGAAAAGCGTGACAACTAGCACAGATGGAGTGTGAGGAGCGAGGTCTTCTCGGGTCCGTTTCATGGCGCATTTGGCTGCGCCTTGCAGCTGATGATTTAGGTGTCATAATAGATGTTCCCATAATAGCTCTTAATCCAACGGACACTTCCAGAGCAGCATCCTTCACAAAGCTCTCTCATTCCATCTAGAGTGAGTCAATCACCAGCCTCAGGCATCCTTTTTAAAGTGACAACTAGTCCAATCAAACGGCCTTCTCAGTATCACTGATTTAAAGGACTTGTCAAACATATTAGCAGCCAAGTAAAGAGTAAAATTGGCAAACTGTTTGATAACGTGAATCCCGTTCGCTAAAGCTCCTGTGGGTAAATTGGGCTGGATTTTTTTAAAGAGTTCCTCAATTAATGTTCATGCTTTGAATTTTAGCGATTGTCACTTGAAACATCCGTAAAAATGGGTTTTAACCTGAGGGATGTTTCTATTGCCACGTCTCTGTCCTTGACTAAGTCTTGGTGGCAGATTGTTTGGGGTGAAAGTCTAGATCTCTTCTTTTGCACAAATTTAGCTCTTAATCATGTAGACGAAACAATAGCCCCGATGAATATGATGTTGCTGTGAGCTGTGATGGTGGGTATACTTAGCATCTTTCAAAGTTTAGCTAAGTAATTCGCCAATTTGGTCACTGTTGTTGGCTGCAAATATATGACAAACAATCTAAATGATGTTGAGATGTACTTGGATTGAAAATGTTTTAATCCAGAAGAAAAAGTTGAGCAAACAGGCCTATTCAGCAGAGCATATGATACGACAGAAACCAGAGGACTGTCATAATGTTATCTCTAACATCAGAAAGGCACAATGAAGAGCATCCACTAATGCAAAAACTGTATCGAAAGTGTACATTTACCACCACAGATTTTTGTCATCCTACTCTGGTGATAGCTACGAAGATATTTTTTGTACAGAAAGAAAACAAAATAAATGACTTCATTCAACCGTTTGGGTCATTCTATAATTGTGGGTACATCTTATGTCCTTGAAGTATATTTTTAATATATTTTCATCAATATAAAGCCCAGATGCTTCATTTTGTAGTACATCTTTCCCGATCAAACTACTATATGTTGAAAAAGCCATATCTTTTGTTCATAATACAATATCACATACAAACACGGTATTCAGCTGTCAGATTTTGTTGCTCATTCTACTCTGCATTTAAGAATGAAAATGACCTCAAATATAAATTAATTTCATAGTTTTGCCTTCAGTTAGATTTTTGAGACATTTGGGTGTGCGCTTCAAAAATAATAAGTGTTTATTGTGATATAACTTGTTTTATTTGTGTCCGAAAAACCACTGTCAACTAAGTTACCCACTAGAAAACCCCCCCTCAAAAAGGAATGGTTTGTCCTATTTTCGCAGTTTGTACAGTATAATGATATTTGCACTAGAAAAACATGGATGAAACACTAGAAGTTATGTTTTCACTCTTTCCCCTAATATTGGTTAAACTATCAAATCTGTGTCAAGAGTGGATTAATTGACTGTCAACAGTGTTGCCCAAGTATTATTGCTGCAAGACAATTTAACTAAAACTTTCTAATATATATATATATATATATTTCTAAACATACCATATGCTCAGTAGTTCTAGGCTTCCAAGTTGAGTACAGGCCCAAAACAATAAATACGTCAACTAAGTTACTTGTCAACTGTGTTACCCAGTAAAGGTACCATAGTAGACAGTAGCAAACAAATATGGTATCTGATGCACATATTCCTACAGATCACCTTTATTTATATAGCACTTTATACAATACAGATTGTTTCAAAACAGCTATGTAAGGTCATGTGTGGGTTTTTGGGAAACAGGATAACTTTTTTCTTCACATTGTCAAATTCTAAATCTACATGTGGTGCTGCACATGAAGAAGAGAAGAAACTGTTGAATAAAATTGGTATTTTTTGTTTTCTTTGCACACAATATATTCTCATAGCGTCATAAAATTAAGGTTGGACTATTTTAATGTTTTTACTACGTTTCTTGGTCTTGAATGTGGTAGTTGTGATGCGGTCTATGCAGGGTCAGAAAGTTCTCGGATTTCATCAAAAATGAAGAAAAGTTTGAGTGAAAAGGCCTATTTAGCATCAAGCACATGATACAACAACAGAAACCAGAGGACTGTCATAATGTTATCCCCTAACATCAGAAAGGCACAATTAAGAGCATCCACTAACGCAAAGATGGTATCGAAATGACGTAAAGTGTATATTTACCACCACATAGAATTAGATTACTGATTTTTGTCATCCTTCTCTGGTGATATTTCTAAATGAAAGACATTCCCAATAACCCCAAGTTTCTTGGACAGCGTTTCAGGAAAATAAAACAGAAAGCCCAACATTTAGTGGTATTCAGCAACTTGAGTCCATTTGTGTGGCCATGAATAAAAATTACACAATTTTGAGCAACAACTTATGCTGTAAAACGGAAAATTCAGTACGAATTAGATCAAACGTGGTGACAGATGTCCTGAATGCGTTCCATTGCTTGAGTTTTGGAAAGTGATATTCCAAGGACTAAATGGGTGCAAAGAAACACAAAAACAACGAAAATAATGTTAGGAAATGGTGTTATATTACAAGCACTGTTTCTAAGGTCACATATCATAGAAATGCAGCTTTATGTTGGTAAAATAAGCAAAAGTTGAGTTGTTTGGTGTGATATTACAGCCTTTGACAGGTACAGCATAATTACAAGGGCAAACCGTGACATATTTTCAGGGAAAGCAGGTCGGTGATGTCCCAATTAGGGTGAAATGACCAGCAAAGTGACAGCTCGAAAATGCGTCTCATCCTTGGCATACGTCCTCAGAGTGGGCTTCGTTATGTCGCCTATACGAGACAGAATTGAATGGCAATGTCATGAGGCACTCCAAAAAGTCTCCGGCTTGTTAGAATGCAGATAATAATGTTGTTACATGCCTTGGTTGCTAAGGGTCATTTTCTGATGCAACTCCAAGACTTCTGTGAATCTAAATATAATGGGACCAGCAGTGGTCCAAATTATGGTACCATTTAAGGTCACATTCTTGGCATCCGACCTGGCACCCTGGTTAAGCTGAATGCATGTCAGACGATAATGTTAAAGAGGAGGCCAACACGAGGACACAATCCTCAGGAGGTCCTTCAGGAGACGGCTTCGCAATCAGGGGATTTAACCATCGAACACAGGCCATTCTACTGCGAAAATTCACGGTTATCTTACAGGTCATTATATATTGTTGCAATGAAAAATATTTTTTTCAAAAGCATTTACAAATGTTTGATGCAATTGTAAAACTGTACATTTCTCCAAACATTAAAGGAATAGTTCACTCAAAAATGAAAATTCTGTCATGAATTACTTACCCTCATGTTGTTCCAAACCCGAAAGACCTTCGTTCATCTTCAGAACACAAATTAAGATATTTTTTGATGAAATCCAAGAGCTTTCTGACTCTGCACAGGCAGCAACGAAACTACCACGTTCAAGGTCTAGAAAGGTATTAAGGACATCGTTAAAATAGTCCATGTGACATCAGTGGTTCAATTGTAATTTTATAAAGCTACGAGAATACTTTTTGTGAACAGAGAAAACAAAAATAATTACTTTATTCAACGATTTCTTCTTTTCTGTATCAGTCTCGGAAGAGACTGATGTCACATGGACTATTTTAACAATGTCCTGGAAACATTTCAGTTGCGTTGCTGTCTATGCAGGGTCAGAAAGCTCTTGGATTTCATCAAAAATATCTTAATTTGCGTTCCAAAGATGGACAAAGGTTTTACGGTTTTGGAACGACACGAGGGTAAGTAATTATTGACAGAATTTTAATTTGGGGGTGAATTAACCCTTTAAGCCTTTCCACCAAAATAAATATTATTAAAGTTATACAGTTGAAGTAAAAAGTTTACCTTGCAGAATCTGCAAAATGTTAATTATTTTACCAACATAAGAGGGGTCATACAAAATGCATGTTATTTTTTTATTTAGTACTGACCTGAATAAGATATTTATTGTTTAGTGATAGTTGTTCGCGAGTCCCTTGTTTGTCCAGAACAGTTAACCTGCCCTCTGTTCTTCAGAAAAATCCTTTTTCAGCATTTTGTGTATTTGAACCCTTTACAGCAATGACTGTATGATTTTGAGATCCATCTTTTCACACTGAGGACAACTGAGGGACTCGTATGCAACTATTACAGAAGGGTCAAACACTCACTAATGCTTCAGATGGAAAAAAAACAATGCATTAAGAAGGGTAAATTTAACTTATTTTGCCTTCTGGGAAACAAGTATCTTCTGTAGCTTCTGAAGGGCGGTACCAAATGAAAAATAAGAAAAATGTACACATCTTCATTCTGTTCAAAAGTTTTCACCCCCAAATTCAACTGTACATATTGTCAATAATAACAAAAAACTAAAAAGTAATATAATACTTTTATAACCGACTAAATATAAATTACTCTCATTAACAATTACACTAGCGATGGGCATCTTTTTTATTAACCTAAAAAAAAACACAATTGTGCTAACTTCACACAGATAACGCTCATAATAATAATAATGTGAACACTTAAATGGGTGGTGCTGCTGGCTGACAGTCTTCACTCTTTCTCAAACCTCCAAACGTATTTAAGTACGGCATAACAATGCTTTCGGGAAACAAGCCACAAAGACAAAGCGGCTTACGTACCACTTACGCTCTAGAAGGCACCATGCCACATCTTATTTTCCCTAGTACGTTCCTCAAGATGCTTCTTGGAACATTGTGTGGCTTTAATTAGATGTTCATTAGAAGGTGTCTTGTATTTCCTCAATTAGTCCCTGTCATGGCAGCAGCGGCACTGCAGTAATCTCCGTGATTAAACTCTACTCCTGTTTGTCTGGGCACGACGTGCCAGCTTTCTCCGACGGGCGCTGTCCTGGAGCCCTGTCACAAAGTGTAATGATTCTTTAGCATGCCCCTCCAAGGCTTCCCAACATCCTGCCAGCCTAACAGCACAGAGCACTCATTTTAAATGTCTTCCCCATTCAACCCTTTGCCATTTTCAATTATACCTTTCCACCCTTCCATTTGTGTAATTTTCTAATCTCACCATAGCTGGCGTGACGCTGTTTTAGTGGTAGTGCAGAGTGACAAATGAAGCCGTCAGGATGGAAGCTCAGAGGTGTGAGACATGTCAAAGGTCACGGCTCTGTGCTTGAGACCTGGGTGGCCCTTTAAATTGAACGATGCTGATGATGATGTGTCTGTACTTTGCGTATGTTAAAATTACAGTGTTTTTTTTTTTTTCTCCGATAACATGTTGTGCGCTCATGTTGCCATGGATATAGAAGAAACGACTAGTATGTTTTCTTCTGAATATAAAATGACAAATAAAAAATGACATTGGACTCAAGAAAATAAATTAAAAAGCTAAACTGTCACAACTCATTAAATTTGAATGTGAAGACAAATTTGTTAAAAACATATCTAATCACCTTTTTACCTGTAAACATCCTCTTCGAGACATTACTGACACAAAATTAAAACTTAGAAAAGAAAAGAAAAGAAAAACATTTAAACATTGCAAAAGACATCATCACATCTCCATTCTGTTAGCAATAAGTCCACTTGCTTAGCTGAAAGAGTGGCTCTTGTAAGAGCACAGCAGTGGTGAAAGAGGTCAGGGCAGACAGATATGGGGTGCAATTACTGCCTCTGAGAGCCATAAGCATTAAGGTCTATTAGGTTAAAGTGTCCACCACTTCACTACCAAAAAGAGCACAAATAGCTAAAAACGTGTGTTTCGAGGTTTGGCTACTGTTCTGAGAATATGATGGACAATGACCTGAAAGGCTGGGTGAACAGGTTCGAGTGAAGTTCATGACACACTTTGAACAGCAAAGAGTGATAGATTCATACTTTCTGTCTGAAAGGCTTTAGCAAAAGCTTCAGAATTCTCAAACACACAAATTATGAAATGAACAAATGTCAGTTACTTTGATTATATATTGCTAAGTAGCTTCTACCACTGCTAAATGAATTTTTTTTTTTTTTTTTTTTTAAATTCTTTTTTTCCTCAGTAGGTCATTTTATTGTGTGGCACCTGAACCTGTGTGAACGTGTTCACTTTAATTCTAGTTTGTTTTACTAATTTAATTTTTGTTATTGGTATTTTTAAATTGTCTTTTTAGCTTAAAATGTATTTCGCTTTTTTCCAGTTTTCCTAATTTTAATTTAAAGGAGAAGTCCACTTCCAAAAAAAAGATTCACATATAATGTACTCACCCCCTTGTCATCCAAGATGTTCATGTCTTTCTTTCGTCAGTCGTAAAGAAATTATGTTTTTACAGAAAACATGTCAGGATTTCTCTCCATATAATGGACTGATATAGTGCCCTGATTTTGAACTTCCAAAATGCAGTTTAAATGCGGCTTCAAATGATCCCAAATGCGGTTGTGAACGATCCCAGCCAAGGAAGGATGGTCTTATCTAGCGAAACGATTGGTTATTTTCACTAAAAAAAAAATACAATTTAAATACTTTTTACTCTCAAACGCACGTCTTGCCTTTCTCTCCCTGAACTCTGTGTATTCTGGCTCAAGACAGTTAGAGTATGTCGAAAAACTATCGTATTTTCTCCCTCATCTTCAAAAATCATTTCAAAATCATTCTAAATCGCTGCAGAAGTACCGACACTTTGCAAAGTGAACATGCAAAGAAGATCACACACCCTTAACAAAAAAGGTAAAACAGCAATATAGGACGATTTTGAAGTTTAGGGAGAACATGAGATGAACCAGAACAAAAACAGTCCAGGCAGAGTAAGACAAGACGAGCATTTGACATTAAAAAGTACATAAATTATATTTTTTTAATGAAAATAACCGATCGTTTCGCTAGATAAGACCCCTCTTTCTCGGCTGGGATCGTTTACAACCACATTTGGGATCATTTGAAGCTGCATTTAAACTACATTTTGGAAATTCAGAATCAGGGCACCATATCAGTCCATTATATGGAGAAAAATGCTGAAATGTCTTCCTCAAAAAACATAATTTCTTTACGACTGAACAAAGAAAGACATGAACATCTTGGATGACAAGGGGGTGAGTAAATTATTTGTAAATTGTTGTTCTGGAAATGGACTTCTCCTTTAATTTTTTGAAGTTCAAGTTTTTCATCTAATACTTAAATTGGATTTTATTTTTTCTCACTGAGCAAAAACAATGTTTAGTGCATCCAACCAGAATTGTTGTTAACTAAAACAGTCCTGCTTTATATTATGTGGCCTTAACTTCTATGTATTTACATAAAAAATAAGTCTAGCGAAACCATCGTTTTTATTTTTTTTATTTATTTATTTATTTTTTTAATTTACAATTTATATACGTTTTAACCTTAAATGCTCATCTTGTCTAGCTCTGTGTGAACTCTAGCTGGGTTTCCATCCAAATTTAACTTGCGCACAAATTGGAATATTGCATAAAACATTTGTGAATAAGCACCGTTTCCATCCAACAAGTCAAAGAGAACAAACTCGTCACTTCATGATAAACTGACACTATATATTACTAAGAAATGTATGAGAAACCACTGAATATAACTGAATATAACTGAATATAACTACGTACATAGTTAATTGTTTATTTTGTATTACGTACATAGTAAATTGTTTATATTGTAAATTGTTTATTTTGTATATTGTAAAGTTATTGCTATTTTTGCACATTGTATGTCTTGTATAATTGTATATTGTTCTTTTTATGATGTCTTTTTTCGTGTCTGGTCCTGTCACTGTCATTCTATTGCACTGTGGAGCTTCTGTCACTACAACAAATTCCTAGTATGTGTAAACATACATGGCAATAAAGCACATTCTGATTCTGAATATAGTCATTTTTATATATAATAAATTACCTGCGTAATTTTCTCCTCCAAATTCAAAATCGTCCTACATCGCTGCAGAAGTGTCAACCCAGTGTTTACAAAGTGAACATGCAAAGAAGGTTAAAAAAAAAAAAAAGTATCTAATTATTTTTTTTTTCTTTTTTAGAAAATAACCGATCGTTTCCTCGGCATTTTCCTCGGCTGTAATCATTTAGAGATCTTTGAAGCTGCAATGAACCTGCATTTTGGAAGTTCAAACTCACCACAGAAGTCCACTATATGGAGAAAAATCCTGAAATGTTTTCCTTAAAAAACATAACTTTTTTACGACTGGATGACAACAGGCCATCTAATATAAAGTGGGACCACTAAAACTTTAGTTTTAGTTAACAATATATAAAATGTTTAAACTGAAATGTGATATGACACAAATATTTCACTGATTTTCCAACATTCAGCAATGCATGTCAAAATGTATCCTAATCCCAGTACATACAAACACACATATTTACCATCACTTTCTCACTAATCTTGCATAATGCACACTCAGTTACATGAGCGTTCAAAGGTCTGCGTAGGTCTCAGTGATTTTCTCTAAGGTCTCCCTGATTGCAAGGTTGAAGTGCTCTCCGCGTCCCGGTAGGATAAAGGAAATGAGACATCAATTGGACTCTGCAGCGTGTACTCAGCACCAATGATTCATTCGCAACATTCAGGAGGCATTAGAGGCACTCATTTCCTACCCCAACTCCCCCCAGTCCAGCACTCCCCCACAGCCCACGCTGCCTTACTGTGATTAGGTAATGCTGCTCGTTATGAATGTGATGCCCCATTTCCACTGGCAAATCAAACAGCTCTGGATCAACGGGCCTTAACTTTCGGATTCATTAGACATCTAAGAGAGGTCTTAAAGCGAAACATCTGCTTTCGGTTTCGTCCCAAATACCTGTTCCAAGCCATCGGCTCTGCGCACGATCCGCTGCCAGGCCACGCGAGATGAACCCCAGTTTGATGACATCGGCTGAGGTCGCTTCTCCGCGGGTCTAATGAAGGCTTAAATGAGCTGCTATATTGATAGGGAAGGAACGGGGGATGAACTCGACGCATGCAAAGTTCAGACCGTCTGGCTTTGGCAAGCGAGACGCTGACCTGCGTATTAACTTAGCAAGAGAGAGATTTGTTCGGGGCTTTTTTCCTTATTCCATACCGCTCCCTTCCTGCTACTACTCTGTTCATTTGATTTTATCCCTGCCAGCATATTTGCTATGTGCAGACGTGACAGCTTAATAATGTAAGCTGAGGTCTTTCCCTTCAAAAACATCCTGGGTTTTGTAAGCCATCTGTTAGACATCCTTTAAGCCAACACTTTGTGTTATACTTAATGTCACTCTTCCAGGGCACTCTTATAATGGGGTAATAAATAGTGCCGGGATCCGTACCGATGTTCATCTCGGTCCCTGACTTTTTGGGTTTAAAATATTAGTGGCATAGTGTGTTTTACACCACCTGCTCTTGAGATTCATTAAACAATGGCAGGTTGTCAGACAAATTTGCCAATGACAAACAACTCAGGGCTCTTATTAAAAAAAAGCACACTCAAAACTCTGCATGCATGTTAAAAAATATTATTTGATGGCATCGCATCACAAGTACCTGTCTTGTTTATTACGGTTGGCTCACGTAGCGGCACGATGCAATCATGAAGTGTTTCTCACACGATAATGAACACCACTATCAAGCGCGCCGGAGTTCGCCGTGCTCACGGACACCGTTCAACAAATCAGTCAATTTACTGTTGCCGTGAGGAGAAGGCCGTGCACGTACGGATAACATTTTTCATTGACAGGTTGTTTTGTGTGTAAAAAAAAAAAAAAATCAATTCATTTAGGTTAGACTAAAAAAGAATCCTTTATTATGTTAAAGCATGGTTCATATTTATATATCACGGTGCTATGGAGATTTTCAGGACAGCACTTGCAACAGACCCACAAACAAAAATGCAACACTACCTCATCAGATTCCTCACTGTGCCTGCAAGACTCAGAGAGAGATATTCTGGTCACAAGAGTTATTTTAAGAGTTTCCAAATTGATCTAGTATATGCTCTTGTGCAGCTATTCTGTAGACGTAAAATTTACAGTGTTTTTTAATTGAACTGATTTGCATTATATGCTTTAATAAACAGTGCATATAGCAAATAAAGGAAATACTGTACTCTTAAAGATCCATTCCTCATAAAACGTTAAATACCATTACACAATAAACAATTGACAAAACGCAAAAAGCATTAGTTTGGCACTCCATTGCCACAGATGAGCTAGAGAGTGGTTATTGATTCAAATTAATTACTCTACTTATAAAAACGACTCTAAATAGTGTACCAAAATTAAACTGTAAATTTGTTGCTTTTAATGATTTATGTAACTCAATTGAGGAACTGTATAAAAACAAGTGGCATTATTATTCAAAACATACCATGTATTAGCACTCAAACTAAACAGATTTTAGTTTCTTTATTTATTTTTAATATGAGTCAAGCAATTACAATAAGTATCTGTAATTTTCTGTTGTATGTGTTTTGCAGGAGTAGAGAAATTAGAAATTAAGCTGCTTATTCATACAATAAATTGAAATGTAGATATTAAACAGTGATTAAAATTAATTATATATTCTGTTTTGTAAATTATAATATATTAAAAAGTTGTTCATGTTTTCTCTCAAATCCAGTTCAAAAAGCTGAAATCCTAAGTAGAGCAAAACAAAATTCAAAAGGACTTCAAACCCAGTTAACCTAGGTGCAGAAGGTATTTAAGATATCCACCATACTCTCATTAGCCCTTTGTTTTAATAATTTTAATTTCTCTCGACAACCATGGCGTAACATCCTCCACTAATCTCAGAGTATGTAAAGATAATCCTGCAAACACTTGTCTCTGGCAATTTACATGCTCGCCTTTTCCAACTAAAGAAAAATGTCAAAAAAGGCAGTGAGGGTGGCACAGAGGAAAACCTGGGAGTCTGAATGTTTTCTTTTCATTTACCTAATGGTAAGTGGGCTGTTTACAGCTTTTGCCAGCTTGTTATCATATTTGGAAAGTTCGCTGAATTAAAAACCGCAGCATTTTAGACAAGTGCTACATGTTTGCTTTATATAGAGCGAGAAGACCAGAACAGACTCTTTTGTAACACCTCCTCTGATGTATCTTTGACAAAGACAATCCTGAGGCATCTCTTCACACACTCGCTGAAAGACATTTCTTCTACGGGAGCAATGTGACAAGGTGTAACATTCCATACCACCATGTCAACAAACCGACTGGCTTCCATCATAGCAGTGAGCGCCACTTCTCAAGACAAAACAACTAGTCTAGAGTCTCCAGGGGCAAGTCGGAATCAGCCCAGACATGATATTCCCGTCCCCTGACCATGTCCAAGCTAGAGGGATCAATGACTGACATCTCTGCAGAGGGTTTCACCAGTCTTGAGGTTGAGTGAGTGTAGTATGTCGCTCGAAGGCATGCCATTGGCCATGGCCAAGTATTTCAAGTCAGAAGGGCCCACGAGAGACCTTTGTTAAAATGCCAATGAGAAGCTGACAAAACGAGTACATCAGTATGACACACTCACTCTTGTCACACAGTCAGATGTCTTCAGATAGCACTAGCAAGGGTATATCTTATGCTAGCAAAAAGGGGACATCTAGGCCTGAAGCAAATAATACGTAAAAAAAAAAAAGAAGTTAACTAATATTTGATAATGTTTTTTGGGATAATATTTGATAATGTCAGTAACAATACAGTTAAAAACAGTAATATTCCAAAATATTATTACAAATTGAAATAACTGTTTTCTGTTTTAAAGGAGAAGTCCACTTCCAGAACAACAATTTACAAATAATTTACTCACCCCCTTGTCATCCAAGATGTTCATGTCTTTCTGTCTTCAGTCGTAAAGAAATTATGGTTTTTGAGAAAAACATTTCAGGATTTTTCTTCATATAATGGACTTGATTGGTGCCCTGATTTTGAACTTCCAAAATGTAGTTTAAATGCAGCTTCAAAGGGCTCTAAATGATCCCAGCCGAGGAAATAGGGTCTTATCTAGTGAAACGATCTGTCATTTTTTTCAAAAAATAAAAATTTTATACTTTTTAAGCGCAAAAGCTTGTGTAGAACAGGTTCTGGGATGGGCGTTCACGATGCTATGAATTAGTCATGGGTCGTTCTTGAATGATTTGTTCATTTTGAACGAATCTTTAATGTGACTCGGGAAGAACGAGTCGTCTCGGGGAGTGATTTGTTCAGTCGTGCATGCGCAACATTCTATTAGGTTCTGTACTGGAATTAGTTCACCTGTTTCGAGTCTTCGGGTTTTTCGAGTCGTTCATTCATCTTATGGGGCTGTCATGTGATGAATGAACAACTCAAACCCGAAGACTCGATAGATGAACTAATCAATTCTTTTTCCAGCTCACACTGCATTGGTTGAGCTTATGAGGCTGTCACGTGATGAACGAACGACTCATACCCAAAAACTTGTCAGATAAGAGGTGAGGTGAGCTAATCACAGACTAAAGACCCACGTAAACAATGAATTAATCTTTTCTTATTCTAATAGCATTATAGTTTTGTCTTGTTTGTAGTGTAATCAACATTTATGTAAGCAGTAGATGTGTTAGGGAAGTAACACGTAACATTTTAATTATATTTTGCTAAAATGAACGAAATGACTCGAAAAAAGCTTCGTTCATCGTCTGTGTACTCTGGCTAAAAAAGGTAGAGTATGGCGAAAAACTCGTATTTTCTCCTACAACTTCAGCATCGTCTGACATCATTGTATCATTGTTTGTAAACAGCGTTTGACTTACTTGCACTTTCTTAATCTTTGCGCATTTGCTTTGTAAACACTGGGTCTGTAGTTCCGCCTACGTTCGGTCTGACCTTTCGACGTGATTCAATAGTATGTGAATGCGCACCCCAGAACCTGTGCTACACGAGGTTTTGTGCTTAAAAAGTATAAAAAATTTTATTTTCTGAAGAAAATGATCAATCGTTTCGCTAGATAAGACCCTTCCTCCTCAGCTGGGATCGTTTAGAGCCCTTTGAACCTGCATTTAAACAACATTTTGGAAGTTCAAAATCTGGGCACCAATCAAGGTCATTATATGAAGAAAAATCCTGAAATGCTTTCCTTAAAAACCATAATTTCTTTACAACTGAAGACAGAAAGACATGAACATCTTGGATGACAAGGGGGCGAGTAATTTATTTGTGAATTGTTGTTCTGGAAGTAGACTTCTCCTTTAAAGACTTTTTCACAGTTTAAGTGCTATAATCGGGTGAATTTATCAACCCAGAAAACATGAAAAAAAACCTTTTTTTGATAAGCCTTTTTCTGCAAGCTTAAAAAAAAATGGACTGCTGAGATTTGGCTCCCCATGTAATGTAGAAAGGGGATGTTATTATAATATCACCGCCCCTTAATCTGCACGTTTCCACACACAATACCGCCATTTTGTTTTCGCATGCAACAACGGTGTACCGTTTCTGATACCATGGCAAAAGTTCAAGCATTGCATGCTAACTGTTCTATCACTGGCTGCACAGACGAGCACAGAACAATATTTAGAGTCCCAACCTCAGAGGAGACAAAAGAGCAGTGGATTTATTGACTTATTTACTGTATATTACACTGCTGCCACACAGATCTAATATAAATGTGATTTCTTTCCCAGCTGTTTGCCTTTAAAGATATTACCGACTGTTTTTGTTACTCGTGTGTGTTTTTAACATAAACTTTGTGTGTTTGAGAGTTTAAGCGCAATAAGACATGAAAGAAAACTTGGTTTAGTACTCACATGATGTGTGACTTTCTGTGTGCATGTTTCGTATGTGTGTGCTCAGAAAACCGTATATCAGAAGTTTAAACTGATACAGCTTTAAAACGCATGATTTCTGTGCGATAGACATGATAGTCAAAACCAGACATCTGTTTTTTGCAGAGTATCTGAGTTACGAGCTCTGAAGGTACAGCCCTATTCTGGAAAAGGGGGCGGAGAGCAGCAGCTCATTTGCATTTAAAGAGCCAATGCACGAAAACAGCGTGTTTCTGCTTCCACTCAAAATAGGCATTTTCAAAATGATATAATAAATGATCTGTGGGGTATTTTGAGTTAAAACTTCACAGAAACATTCTGGGGACACCTGAGACTTATATTACATATTGTAAAAAAAGGGGCATAATAGGTCTCTATTAATATGTTCTAAAATCTAATTTATTCCTGTGATGGGAAAACTAAATTTCCAGCAGCCATTACTTCTGTCTTCAGCGTCATTTACGCAATCCTTCAGAAATCATTTTAATATTTAATATCCTGATTTGGTGGTCAAGAAACATTTCATATAATTCTCAATGCTGAAAACAATTGTGCTGCTAAATGGTTTTGCGGAAACAGTGATACTTTTTTTTTTTTTCAGGATTCTTTGATGGAAAAAAAAAGTTCTAAAGAACAGCAGTTATTTGAAACAGAAATGTTTTGTAACATTATAAAAGTCCTTAGAGTCACTTTTGATAAATTTAATGAATCCTAGTTGAATAAAAGCATTCATTTCTTACAACTATTTGACAAATCTGGAATCTGAGGGTGCAAAGAAATCAAAATATTAAGAATATCGCCTTTAAAGTTGTCCACATGAAGTTCTTAGCAATGCATATTACTAATCAAAAATTAAGTTTTGATATATTTACGGTTGCGAATTTACAAAATATCTTCATGGAACATGATCCTCACTTTTCCTAATGATGGTTGGCATAAAAGAAAAATCTATCATTTTGACCCATACAATGTATTTTTTCCTATTACTACAAAACTGTGCTACTTAAGACTGGTTTTGTAGTCCAGGGTCACATATACTAGAGTTTCAGAGAAACTAATGAGCAAAAAGACAATAACTACAGTATAACACTGCTGTAATATTTAATACTCAGTATTCACATATTGTTATCAAATGTTAATTTTTTCATTAACAGTGCCAATCAAACTAGCTTATTAATCATCTCAACATTCAAGATACGGTATTATATCTGGATACGTGGCGATTGTTTAATCCCCCTTTGGCATCCATTCAAAGCATGACAAACATATCACCCAAACACAGTTTGTCCAAGATTGTCTTCATGTCAAAGGTTTTCCTTCTCTGTGCGTTCGCAAGGTTTGAGTGAACACTTCCTGCTGTATTTTTGTGCGTTGATAAAGGTAGCAATTAACATGTTGCTTCCCCACACTGCGCAGTGGGGCTCGTATTCAGAGCTTTGCCTTGCTAATTACAGCCCATGTCTTGATCTCAACCTGTGTCCTTTGACAGCGTGGTGACCCTCCAATCAACTGCCGCTTCTTCCAGCAGTCTCCTCATTTAATCTATACGTCGAGCTTACCTTTATGCTTGCTTGCCGCACAAGGCCTCAGAAATGCTACTGCGCTTTGAGCTTAGATGTTCCTGAAAATCTGCAGGAAAAGACACTGGAAGCTTCACAGAGGCTGAGGAGGAAATCACAGCGCGGCCCAAGGCGATAAGTGCAGAGCGCACGGAACACTTGCTCCTTGCTCTCTTCAATTCCCCTCCAGAAAGAGCAGCGGTGCGCTGCGGGGTAAAGATGGATCTGGAGGAGGGAAAGTGTAAAGAGAGGGCAAAAGCTGAGGAGACTCGCTCTACTTCAGTTTTTCATTCACCTCCTTTGCCTCGCACTTTTTCCCCAGTCCCGCTGACCCGACAGAGCCCTCTAGCTATGCTGCCATTCCACGGTTCCACTTGAGCTCTACAACCTGCGCTGATTATATTTCCTGCGACTTGTTTGAAAGGAAATAAGGTGAGGGGTATAGCATTTCTATAACCAAGCGCTAATGCGTTCATCACGCTGCCGTATGAGACATAAAACAAGTAAAATGAAAAACAGCTTTGAGATCCATGACAGGAGGGCTGTTATGTTTGCGCGAAGGCGCTCGGCAGACTGATGCGTACACGTGTAATCTATGCCTTGCCGCTAATGAGGACATATTTGTTTTTAATGAGTATGTGGGCACAAAGATGGAGACAAGGACAGCAGCTTTTGAATAGCAAAACAACGGGGGATAAAATGGAGCTCGACTATAGGCCCAGTGGGATTCGCACATGTGCGTAAACCTACTGACACACACTCTTTGCTCAAAGAAACAGGGGTTTTTGCAACTACACACAGAGGAAAACACAGTGCGAACTTGCCTGCGGATGTTCGCGAAAGATGCGGTTGTGTTCTCCCACTGCCAAATAAGACCCCACTGGAGTGTCTGAGACACACTGAAGCACACACTCTCGACCTCAGCTATCTCCTGGAAAAAATGCATTGTTCAGTAACTACTACTTTGATAAACAAGTCAAAGTGTAACGATACTTCCTCTCGGAGCCCGTTCGGTGCATCCGAGGCGTTGAGATCGCAGGCCGAAGCCTGTTTCCATCAGTCAACATACAGCTGCACCTGGAGGGTTCAAAGACCCTGCTGCTACATCCACGCTCTGGCCTTATGTTAACGCCTTGACTTGCTCCATCTAACGCACCTTTGAGAGCACGCACCTGGCACAGACTGCATTTTACGCTTAAATAATCAGTTCATTTGTACTGATTTAGGACCGAACGGAGGCCGGATGACCTGATCAAGTTTTTGAGGACATGGGCTCACTTGCTTTAAGTCCTGTGCACTACTTTTCGCAAAATTTCAGATATAGGGTACAACAAAGCCTGTGCTGTTCACTGCGTCTAAAATGTATAATTGCAAAAAAATATATACGTTTGTATTGAACATTTATGAAGCGACAGATTTTGGGTGACAATAAATCAAACAAGTCGTTTATTTTGTTTTAAAATCTTACACATGTATGAGGTGGCAAGGGGGGACAAGCTCACCAGCATGGGGCAAAAGCCACACAGTATTGATACAAATACTTTAGCTAAAATAATGTTTTTTTAAATAATGTTTAAAAAGTTAATACTTGTTCAAAACAACCACTTTAGCAAAGTTTGTACTGTTTTCTGCTTATTTTGAAAAATAAAATAATTATTTTTGTTCAATAAATATATTGTCATTAAAATGTTACTATAAAAAATATATTTTAAAATACAGAAACAAAATCATTTTAAAAAGTAAAGATTCTGAAAGCACTGAAGGAGATCCCATAATAATTTCATATAGATTTACAGTGGTAACAACAAATTATTATTTTATTATATATGATATGATTAACATGATGGTTTTATTCTAAAGATGGTGATTATCTCTAAGATGGACACCCAACATAATATATGACATTTACCATCTGAATCTAACAATATCATGTCAACAAATGGAAAAGTCAGCCATCTACTAATTAAACTGTCTACTGATAAAACTGTTGCTTTAATTACCTTAAACAAAACTGAAAATCATTAAGAAGACTTTAGTCTCAAAATATATGCATTCATTTTAGTGATTCTCATTTGCTACATAAATCTACAACATTTAAAAAAAAAAAAAACATCAAATATTAGATCAAATAAGCACAAATTCAACCTTGCGCTGCTGCTCGCAATTGTGTCAAGGATCAGACAAATTTGCACATGCACTTTGAAAAGCGAATATTTTGGAAAGTGCTGTGCCACATTTTTGTCCCATCTAGTGGTTTAGAGGAAAATAATATCAAAGGCACCTTTAGCCCCATTATACCCTAAAGGACAAATAGGTAAATTAAAGTATATAAAGAGTTTATTTAAACTGTATGACATGTGTAATCTGCAACTAAGGCTGGGCGATATGGGCAAAAAAATTATCATGATAATTTTTTTCATATCAGTCGATATCGATAATTATCACGATAAATGTCAAATCTTTATTTCTTTCAAGTTTAAAGTCAGATTTTGCTCCAAAGTAAAAGCTGTAGAAACCAGACCATTAATTTTCCTTAACAAAATAAATATCTAAATAGAAAAATTAATTTCTGCATGTTCTAATGAGTTATGTTGTTTCAAATCAAGAAACAGGTTTGGGTGGTCTGATAATAATAATAATAATAATAATAATAACAACAATAATAACAATAATAATAACAACAACAACAACAACAACAACAACAACAATAATAATAATAGTAATATCACTTTTTTTTGTCTCTTAGAAATGCACATTTGAAAGTAGCTTGAGGATGCAGAGGTAAATTTTTGTTCATTATTAATCAGTAACATCTGTAAAAATCGTAGCAACCTCAGTTTTATATGGTTAAATTTATTCTGACCAGTTGTTTTTTTTTTTGCTCTTTTTTTTTTTTTAATTAAGTAGTGAGCTCACGCAGCGCGGCAGTTTGAACCTTGGTCCGAGCGGATAAACGTTCCCCATAGCGCGATTCAAATGAGTCGTGCTGTTTCGTTCCGTTTTTGGCACATAAAAATTATATCAAACATTTATCAAACTCTCCATATCGTTTGATCAAGGAAAATTATATCGCGATAATTATCGTTATTGAATTATCGCCCAGCACTATCTGCAACATACTCCATCGTTTTGCAGCTAATGCTGCAATGAGCTGTTTAGAAAAGCAATTATAGGCCAAAAAAGATTGAATTCTGACAGTTGTTTGTTTCGTTATATTTTGATAAAGTCTCAGCTTTTAAATGACATGAATTTTACTTTTACATTTATGCATATATGCATACAAATGACATATCCAAAGTGATTTGAATTTTATTTAAGGTGTACTTGGTGTTTGTTTTCTCTTCAGTTCTTGTTTTCGATGGGAACTGAAGCCATGACTTTGGCATTTCCAGCACCATGTTCTACTGTTTTGGCTACAGGAAGGCAAACAACAAACAGTGTTGGTGAGTAACTAGTTACATGTAACAGAGTTACGTAATCTAATTACAAAATAACTGTAACTGTAATCTGTTACAGTTACTTCGAAAAAATGTGAAATTAAGTTATTTATGAAGATATTACCGATTACAAAGGGGCTTGCATCTGAATATTTTCACAAATATACAAATTTGATTGATTTCTTTCCTAGTTTGCTCTAAAATAAAAGAAAACAATGTTTCAGGAGCTTAGGACACAGAATAGGACACACACACACACACACACACACACACACACACAAACACAAAAACATGTATGAACATAAAAGGAACTGGATGTTAAAAGATACAGCACAACTTACTGAAATGTGTCATGTCTCATGCAATCTTGCTAAAAAGGTCAATAAAACAGCCTGTCAACGTCATCCAACATTACATTTACCTCAGGAAAGTCCATCATTGCCCATAGCTTGTTAGTTCACTTAAAAAAAAAAGAGAGACAGAAAGAAATGGCAGAAATCATAATTAAATGCATTATGATTTGACTTGGTGTTTTGAATGTTTAATGTAGCCTACGTTTGAATAAATTTCCTAATTTTAAATCTGAAATGTCTCTGTAAAAAAGAGAAAGAATCTTTAGAGAGAGTTTTATCAAAAACTATTTTTTTTTTAATTTTAGCTCCCATTCATATACATGCATGCGAAGGGAAAATGGGTGAATGCATGTATAAGCATGTCTCGGCATGCAGATTGAAACGGTCTCCCATAATACCCTTTAACACAGTCTATATTGAGAGCGCACACGGTAAACATTGCGAGAGCTATCTATGACATCGTTCTCACTTTTGCCACCGTCGTGCCCATCATATGATTCAAAGTCTTGTTGTGTTACTCATGCTTTATATTTAATCATCAACACCTCGGTGCCAGTGTAAGATCATAATCTTAAATGACAGAAAAAGTCGGGATGTTACAGACTTTGCACGGAGAACTCAGTTGTTGGGCCCAACAGGAAAAGGTCAAATTAAAAATATTGTATGGCTATTTGCCAAGACCTTTCCTTGCGGTTAGGGTTTAGATGGCCTCCGTGCCTCCAGGCTAAATTTTCACACTGTACAATTAATTATGGCTTGTTTACTTGTGGAAAGAGAAAGAATCTCAGTACATCATTTCAGCACGTCCCAAGCAGCAGTGTTTTAGTTTAGGGTATGGATTTAACAGGACAGCAGTGTGTATTAGATGCTATATTATTATACAGACCATTGGTTCTGACCTTGCTAGACAAGCTATATTATGTGTCCAACATGACCTTGCACACAAAGCAAGCAAGGTTACGGGTCTAGACTAGGCCATGTAGCAGTTCTTGTACACTGTCCAAACAAATGGAGGGAACAGAGAGATAAAAGAATGCAGCGGTGACCAAAGATTCAGAAAAAAAGAGAGTTTTCAGTGTAAATCGGTCCGGGAAAAGGGGGCTTTTGGTCTTGGTTGTCATCAAAGCCTTTCACAGTCTTGTCTGAAAGTCTCTTGAGGATGCTGAATCTATGGCAGAAGTTCACTCACACTTTATACAGATTTCTTTTCACTGGGTTGGGACTTGAGAGCTTCAGAAAGCATGATTTATACAGCAACTTTATCTGCAATCCAAGAAGGAACATATCAGAGGGAAAGCACACATACCGCCAAAGAAAGCAAATAGCTTTTCTTATGTGAGCTTTGCAGAGCTGGCTCAGTGTGTTAACTGTGACGTTTCCACCGCTGTGATGTCAATTTTTGAGGCCAAAACTAAATAAAAATAAACAGAATTCTACAAATTAAACAAAAACCCAACCCAAAGTGATAAATTACAGATTTTAAACTGTTTTTCAAATCCAATTTAAGTTTTGGTCACATAAACCATGTAGAAAACAAGCATAAAAATGAAGTCAAGCAGGATGAATATACATGTGACAAAAATAACAGATAATGATCCATTTTTGTGTCGATATTCTAAACTATAAATTCCAATTTTTGAGTTTCTTATTGCCAAGTTAAAAGAACTAGGTCCATTAGTTAACATTAGTTAACTACTACATAAGTTACCATGAACTAAGAATGAACAATACTTCTACAGCATTTATTAATGTTAATTTCAGCATTATTAAAAACACAAGTGGTTAGTTAATGCACTCTGAACTAACACGAACAACTGTATTTTTATTAACTAACATTAACAAAGATGAATAAATAGTTCATGTACGTTAACCCTGTGTGGTATGAGGGTGTGTATTTGGGGCTCTGGAGAATTTTGACACTGACATTGTCCTGACATTTGTGCTTTTTTCAGTATCTTAAAAACATAATAATGGCTAAATGCGATAAAATGTAAGCAACATGAATGTATATGTTTGTGTTTTTGAGAAAACAACATTTATGCACGGTCAGTGAAAAATTACAATTTTTCTAAAACAACATGAAAATCATCCCATTCACTCGTTCACAGAAAACAGTATGTATATGTATTCAAATTTGGTAAGACATGTTTTGTTATAATGTGTTATGCGAGGGTTAACAAATGTCACCTCATTGTAAACTGTTACCAATAACTGTTTGAGAAAAATCATAAGAATATAAAATCAAGTAGAATAAATTAAGTTACAAAAAAAAAAAAAAAAAAACCTTAGACTTGTTGAAGAACACCTCAGAAACCCACTGGGCTCATGTCGTCTCAGCAAAATGGGTCCAAGAGGATTACTTTTTGAAAATAAAGCCAACACTGCATGTTTTGTACTAGTTAACAGCAGTTTTGATGGATTAAGAGGGATTCCGAGATTGTTTGTGATCTACATGCAAAGTAAAACTGCGAGCATTGGTGTCTCGTAATGCCATGTTTGAGTATGCCATAATATAATGGATTCTTTACATCAGAATAACATCAAAGCATCAGATTAATTAATTAATCTACTTAATTTTCAGTTCCTCCAGCTGCATATAAATGCTAATTATTAGATAGGATGTTGCTTACTTGTACAGGACTCGGGGAGACAGCGAAAGCAGCGGACGTTTTAGATTGACTAGAGGAAGACCGGAGATATTGGCTGCCGGAAGACGAAAAGACAGGCCGAGGAGAGGCAGAGGAGGGTGTGAGGGGAGGCCCGAGGGGGGAGGGTTGGCACCATGATCCAAACTCATTTTGAAACATCAGAACTTCTTTTCTTAAGTCAGCATTTCAAATCAGAGCGTGTCCGTACTCATTTAATGCACCGTTTTGCAAAGTGATAAATTTACGAATTCGACATACATCCTTTTGGCTCTAGATAGGGAGCGCAGCGCAAGGAAGAGAGAAGCGAGGAGGATTTAAGAGCATTTCGCAGTGTCAAACATCTAAACCCACGGGGATCCACGGCACAATTAGACCAGGGTGAAGGGGGGGAAAAAAAGAGAAGAGGATCTTAAGAGGAACAGCCTCATTTCTCGTTTACAGTAACGCGGTTATCTGTCGCGGGTGATCCGTTTAAACGGTTCGTTTGCGGGGATAAAAGCCGTATGGAGGAAATAAACTTAGTTCTGGCTTAATCTCCAAATCCTTGGTGGTCATGGAAGATGATCCCAATTTGCTTCTGAGCAGCACTGTCAGATCTCACAATAATAAATAATTTAAGACTTTAAGCACCAATTATGTTTGATTAATGTTGAAGCATTTGGACTCTGCTCCATGGCTGGCTGATACGTGAGTTTTCTTGATCAGTTCTTGCACCTGATGAAGTCTGTAGCCCACGCAGAGGGAGACAGACTTTAATCCGTTTTTCGTTTTCCTATATCGCCGAACAATCGTGACATTAGGTGATTAGTAAATATACCTCATTTTCTTCTATTAAAGTTCTCATTAGAATTTCTTGGTTACACCTTTTTAAAATGTAGGTCAGTCAAATCAAAACTTTTCATGTTAGTTCAACCACAAATGAAAAATCTATCATGTTGCTCCAAACCTCTTTTTCCTTAACGGAACACAAAATTAGACATTTTGAAGACTGGCCTGGTCTTTTATGCAAATACAATGCATGAGGACTGAGGCTTTCAAGCTTCAAACAGGAAACAGAAGCACCATAAAATTATCATAAATGTGGTCCACATGACTTGTAAACTATATTCAAAGCCTTCTGAAACCATATTTGTGAGAAACAGACCAAAATGAATAACATGAGGGTGAGTAAATAATGACAGAACATTCATTTTTTTGGTTAAATTAACAGAGGCAAAAAACATTTAAAGTTCAAGTGATTTTATTAAACATTTAGTAAAAAAAAAAGTTGGTTACACTATTTTAAGGTCAAATTCTTGCTATTAACAAACCATTAACTATGACTTTTGCCTCAATAAACTCTTAATTTGCTGCTTATTGATAATAGCAAGTTAGTTAAGTTTAGATATTGAGTAGGATTAGGGATGTAGAACATAGTCATGCAGAATATATGCTTTTTAAGTACTGATAAACAGCCAATATGTTAATAATAGACATGCTAATAAGCAACTAGGTTAATAGGGAGAATTGGTCCCTATACTAAAGTGTTACCAAAAAATTTGCCAATACTGATCACACAATGAATTCTATATGGATGCAACAAGTCAGCAATTTTTGTATCACCTAAATTCACTGCAAGATTACTCTAATGAATTATCCTCTCATGGACTACTGCTTTAGTAACAACCAAAATCATTCCAAGCATTCAGTTTTGGCCAGGCTATCTTGTATTTTACAACCTGGCCATTTTGGGACTTACCCACCTCGTCAAACGCAACAGGATTTCCCAGGTGACCCCATTATGGACAGGCGAGAGAACCGCCAGCCTGTCCCTCATGGGTTTTTTATTATTATGTCCTGTGGGGCACTGATATTTTAAAACTGCCATTGCAATGGATATCTGACATCAGTGAGATCTAATCAAAATAAATGGATGGAGGGCCAATGGCATTTTAACTTCTGTTCTTGTTTGCACATGAACAGACCAGGTAAACGCAAAACAAAAATTGCATATGCCTCACGCTACGATTTTCATTAGCCGTATGAGATCTGTGATGCCTAGAGTGACGCGCTGTGCAATCAAGAGCTCTTCACTTATCATTTCATGACATTTTATCCACAGCCCTCT
Organism: Labeo catla; assembly: GCA_012976165.1. Lineage (NCBI taxonomy): Eukaryota > Metazoa > Chordata > Actinopteri > Cypriniformes > Cyprinidae > Labeo > Labeo catla. The sequence continues at coordinate 535,438 of VONZ01000085.1, forward strand.
GCTCAGCAGAACAAACAAACAGGAACACATGGAGATAAAGCCGCCCGGCAACAGCACATTGTGGTTTTGTTTGTTTTTCCACCATGTGTTTGTCTTCTCCACAGCTTCATGTTGATCTTTTGTTTATGTCCAAATGTGCCTCAGATGAGCTAGCTTCCTCAATGTTAGAATGAAGTGCACATATCAGTTGTGCTTATTTCACAGTTTCAATGAATTAATACATCCACGGTAAAAATGTGTAATTATTAGCCTTGGCATTTCAATCTAATCCTGATTGATGGCTCGAAAATGAGGCTTGATTGCTCGTTGATGACTAATTCTGTATACTGACGAGTGTTTTCAGGGCTAACCTGTTTTTTCGGACAAATTTGTTTTTATTTCAATGTAGGAACCGAAGAGACTCTGACAGCTCATATTTGACCTAGTTAGCCTGGTGTGACTGTAATTTCAACAAAATGCATGTCAGAATCAAGACATCATTGTCGAGGCACAAAGTGCAAAACTACAGAAATGAAATCAAAATGCTTGACTTCTTTTGGCAGCCAGTAATGTTTACCTTGAAGAGCCCCTGTTGCTCTTGAATACGCTGTATAATCCAGTACCCACTGGAATTCAGTGCTCAATACCTGTATTCAAGCAAGAACACGTCACATGGTACCGCCACGGTTAGTCGAACGCATGCCGGAGCCGCGGGAGACAGCTACTATCTTGTGTTGATTTCTAAAGAGGCCCGGACTCCACATTTAGCATTTCGGTACGACCACCAGTAGCTATTGGTGCACTCAGCTGAACCCTGAACCAATCAGGAATCTGTTTACCTGTGTGTAATTTGCGGCAGGCATTCTGTTTTACTCAACCTGATAAAATTATAAGGATGTATGGGAATGTTGTGCGTGCATAATCAGATCTGGATCCCAAAAGTAAATGTGACGGTAAATATTTACCTGATGTGCAGAGGGAAAATCATTTTGACAATAATCTGGAAAAGTTTCATGTTCTTTCCCGTATAACATGGCTTTTTCATTCAATCAAACTAAAAACTGAAAACCTGTGTTTTCTGATTATATAACTAATTTAGTTACTCTTCAAAGCAAACCTCTGCTGCAATACAGCAATTCCGAGGATGTAAAATGAGCGTTTTCTTTCAATCCAAGAGCCGAGTCGTGTCACTTCAAAGAACACAAACCACATGCACATTTTCTAGAGGACAGAAAGAACTAGGGTGTATGAGTCTCCAGAGACATTTAAGTCGCAGTGACTCTCTCGATTCACGGCAGCCAGTCTGAGAAAAGAAAAATGCTCTCCGACGTTTTTCGCCGCCTTAGAGATGTCTCCAAAGTTAACGTAGCATATAATTCCACCACTCCCCTTTTTCTCTCTCTCCCTGCGGCTGTGCGGAGAAAATAAGCATATTATCAAATTCTGCTCTCAAACGGCATAATTTCTTGGTTGCGTGAAATGGCTGTCTCTTCAGGGAATCCTTGGCCTAATGCTGACTGGCAGGCTCTCCAGCTTGGTGGCACAGACGAGACCCGAGCCAATGGGCTGGCAATACGGCGACTGTCATCTGCCTGCTGCCCTCTACGATGTACGTCGAACCCGAACGCTGCTAATGTTTCCACCGATTAAGGGCAGAGGGCCGACTTTTCTAACCAGAATGGGCTTTGAGGATAAACACTGGGCCTTTCAAACAGGGTTCCCTTTCAGACGTCCTTTGAAGGACACAAGATTCTGGTGAGGCATAGGGGAAATTATAGGGGTTTGTTGTTGGGCTACTTGGCAGTTGAGGAACCTCGTCGGCTTGTCCAAGAAGCAGAGACAAAACTCAAGGGGAAAAGAAAAGGAAAAAAAAAATCCCAGAATCCTCTGAATTCAAAAAGCTGGGCGCTACGCTTGAAACACACGATCCTTTGTACGACGCCATAATACTGCACGTCCCTCCTATTTCCTGTCCCGAAACCTCTGACGCGTGTCCCTTCGCATTTCGCTTCTTCTAGTCTACTGGAAGTACTTATTTGTCATTTCATCTAATAACTGAGGGAGTCTCAATACAGTCCTCCTGACACCAGAGCAGGTTAGAGCTAAAATGATCGGGGAGGCAAAGCAAACACATTAACTTGCTTTTCAGAGGGGGAGGGACCCAGAACAAACTGTCATTGTCCTCCATTACTATATTCAAAATGAGCCCCCGGAGTCCCTTGTAAGTAAAGGGCATTAGCTATATGAGGAGACAATTCATTTTGGCTGCAAAAACATAGCTGCTGTTTTTAAATAGCACAATTTTCTGCTGTGTTACGATGGTCCTTCTATTTTTAAGGGCAGTTTCGAGCAGGATTGCGTTCTCTCTCATGTTTGGCGAGCTGCTCAAACTAGACGGCCATTCAAAACACTCTGCTTACTTAATGACTGATAAAAACAAGGTTGTTCTAATAGGTTCAGAATCAATTTTCTGAACCCTACTTTGCTGAAATGAAATGTTCTCCCTAAAACAAACAAGTTGTGTTGTTTATTTCGGTCACCGTTTTATGGGCATGATATTGTTTGAGCTGTGGTCGGTCGGAGGCAGCCTCCTCTCCATCATCATCATTAGGGATGTGAAGCAGAGCCTTTGGATAATGAGAAAGCAGAAGAGGGTGGTGGCAGAGGGTTTGGCGGCCACTGTACGGTAGTTTTGGCATCCACGCTCTGACAGCATTTTTTAGATGGTGGGTTGAGTATAATTTGACGTCCTTGTGTATAAGTACACCATATTGTTTGGGAATTAAGTGCAGCGTCTAGGCCTGTAATTACACGTTCACAATAACTGGTATTCACCGAGGCTGGAAATAGCTTGAAGGGTTCCGGTCTGTGCTCCGATGCCGGCGAACTTCATAGGAACGGGCTGTGTCTCCTCTCAAATGTCAAACAGTTCTTATTTTAGAAACAAAGGGTTGTCTTTTACTGCTTACAGATCTGGCTGGGCAGAAGTTCATTGTTCAACGGCTTCCTGATTAACTGGATAGTCACTGTGTTCTATACTGTAGAAACCACAGGAAGAGAAGAGAGGAGATGAATAAGGGGGTCTCGTAATGTAGGGTTGTGCCATATTCAGAAATGGCTCCATTTCACTTCGTCAGTGTGAATTTGAATGGAATCGGCAACGCCCCGCAGGAAGTTCAGTTGGAATTTGAACTAGAATGACAGGAAGAAGAACGTACTGAATTGCAATTTACAGAAATTCCACATAGGCAGTGCATTCTGGGAAATGAAGTGTTCTTTCCCACATCTATCCATCCACACTTGAATGTTCAAAAGATTTTTTTTTTTTTTTGAAAGACATTAATACTTTTAAAATTTCCTGTTAATTTACTTATCTCCTATGTCATCTAAGATGTTTGTGTCTTTCTTTCTTCAGTCAAAAAGAAATTAAGGGTTTTGAGGAAAACATTCCAGGATTTTTCTCCATATAGTGGACTTCAACAGGTTGAAGGTACACACTGCAGTTTCAATGCAGCTTCTAAGGACTCTACAATCCCAACTGAGGAATAAGGGTCTTATCTAGCAAACTGATCAATCATTTTTTAAAGGGGTCATCGGATGCCCATTTTCCACAAGTTGACATGATTCTTTAGGGTTTGATGAAAAGTCTATAATACACTTTGGTTAAAAATTCTCAATGGTAGTGTAAAACAACACCATTTTTACCTTGCCAAAATCAGCTCTGCAAAAATCATCCCATTTTGGTCGAGGCTGCTTTAAATGCAAATGAGCTCTGCTCGCCCCGCCCCTCTCTTCTCTCCGTGGAGTGACGAGCTTGTTTACTTTAGCCACATTTAGCTGCGTTTAGCCGCTAAACTCGCTAACTAGCACATTATTAGGAAAGGCAATTGCAAAGATTGATAAAAAAAACCCTTCTGCTGTAAGTGAAGCTGGATCATGAATGATTCGTGCAAACATAGACGGATATATGCAGATTGGGAGGTGCATTCCCTTCACAAACAAACATAATCTACTGCATTTTCAGCGGTTCAGATGTCGGGAGTAAATGACGACCACTATGTTCATTATTACATCCAGCAACACAACACCTCAATCGCTCAATTCTTATCTAACTTACATCCCTTCCAAAACATGGAGGCTGGACAGTTACAACTGATCTGAGGTAAGACGCTCATGTCAATCAACTATCGGGGGAGCGGCCTCTGTGGGTGTGACGCAACAACAACGGGCATCTGAGAATGGCTCGATTTGAAAAAGGGGATATTATTTTTACAGATTAATTAAAAACCACTGCATGGACTTTTACCATTACAGGGTAGATCTGTACATACACTGGCAACACACATTAATGTTCAAATAGCACATAAAAGTGAACTTAGAATCCAATGACCCCTTTAAAGAAAATAAAATGTTTGTACTTTTTATTCATAAATGCTTGTCTTGCACTAGCTCTGCATCCAGACTTCACACATTAAATAATCATGTTGGAAAGGTCACTTGTGACATAAGAAGTACCGACCCAGTGTTTACAAAGTGAACGTGCAAAGAAAGTAAAAGTAAACTCCCTTGACAAACAATGATGTCAGATGATTTTGTTGGTGAAGCTGGTGGAGAAAATGAGAAGGAGTTTTTCACTCTACCCTATCTTTTTGTACTGGAGCACACAAAGAATAACTAACCACACGTGACCTTTCCAGCATGTTCACGTAATGCATGAAGACACACATTGCAGAGCTAATGCAAGATGAGCATTTGTGTTTTTTTTTTTTATTTTTTTTTAGAAAATGGCCAATTATTTCCTTAAATAAGACCCTTATTCCTCAGCTGGGATCATGTAGAGCCCTTTGAAGCTGCACTGAAACTGCAATTTGGACCTTCAACCCATTGGCCACCATTGAAGTCCACTATGTGGAGAAAAATCCTGGAATGCTTACCTCCAAAATGTATTTTCGACTGCAGAAAGAAAGACATGAACATCTTGGATGACATGGGGGTGAGTAAATTATCAGGAAATTTTAAATCGGGAGTGAACTAATCCTTCAACTGATCAAATGCTCTTCTTTTAAACTTTCTATTCAAAGGATCTTAAAGAACTGTATCAGCTTACACAAAAATGTTAAACAGCACAACAGTTTTCAGCATTGAAAACTATCAAATGGATGTTTGCAACATACTTTACTTTTCTATTTAAAAAAATACTGTTCCATATATATATATATATATATATATATATATATATATATATATATATATATATATATATATATATATATACACACACACACATATAAAAATCAAACTGAAGAGCTAAACTTGATTTTAATTCTGAATGGTGCACAATCCTGTCACAATGTGCCAACTACAAGTCAACTTCATCAGATGCAGAGCCTTAAATTAAACACCAGCAGATAGCAAAGCGATAGAGGGAACATGGGTGCTCAGTGGCCGTGCAGGTGCGTCATCCGTCTGCGTTGTCATTGACTTTGGTGTTTCTAATAGGCTCCCCAGGTGGTACTTTACATGAGACCTAATCAGTCAGTGAGGGCTCTACTTCTCTCAGCCCTGCCCAGCTGGAGGGGAGGGTTAGACAGCCCCGTCCAGACAAACGGCCTGCTGGGACCCTCCACACAACCCCCTCTCTTTACCAGCCGCCTACGGCTCTCAGTGACTGGCCATATTCAAGGACACAGCAGTGCGCCCAAGCAACATTTAAATCTCACAGATCTGTGTTTGGTCTCCATCTATTTTCTTGTTTTTGTCCCATTCTGAGCACACGAAGAATGTGAAAGAAAAGAGAAATAGAAATCAACAAAAACTCGACTCGCTCCGGAACCGCCGACAATGTTCAACCGTGCAGTCGGCCGACGTTCCCTGCTGTGAGCATGACCAATTGCTCTCTAATGAAAGTTAAAGTACTGAGGCCTGAGAACCCGCTGTGCTAGTCTGGCCGTGTTATTCTATTTAATATTCCTTGTGTATCTCAACAACGCTTGCGTCCTCCTCCATCGCCTCCACCTTGATACAAATTACAGGTGTCCTCCCACACAAGTCTACCTGGTGATGTCAAAACTTCACATTCAAAAAATCAGACCTGTAAATGCAAGAAATAATAGCTCTCCCTATGGAACAATTCAAGTAACAATGCCACTAATCAATGCAACCATGCCACTAAAGCTTATAGAGAAAGTCAAGTAACTGCCTTACTTTCACTGGGCACAAAGAGAGTTCAACAAAGTACAACAAGTGCAATCTATCTTACATTGTTTTATGCAAGATTACCTAATCTTTTGCACTTTCCTATAAATTCCAAAGGAATCGTCTAAAAGAGTGGTTCTCAACTCCGGTCCTCTGGGCCCACTGCTCTGCACATTTTGTATGTTTCTGGATCTGACAAACTCAGGTCAGTTCATGGATCTTTCTCCTAACGAGCTGGTGATCTGAGTTGTGTTAAATGAGGGAGACATACAAAATGCGCAGAGCAGTGCGCTTTGAGGACTGGAGTTGAGAACCATTGGTCTAAAAGAAACTGAATTGTGTAATTTTCAAACATAGATTCAAATTGATTCAACATCAACCCAAAGATTCACTACCATATTTTTGTGCCACCATTACGAAAAACTTCGTAAGTGAAACTCTCCACTCACATTAAGCTGTTACAGGCTGTTATTTAGCCTCTAGGTCTCAGTACAGAAAGTAGAAAAACACAACATGTTATTTAGTTTGGTAACCTAGATGGGATTTAACAGGCACACACAACTAAAGTCCTACAAGAAAACATAAAACTGCTCACTGGAGAGGAAGGTTGGGGTATTGAAGAGCACTTGTGGTTTCCTCAGGCAACAGGAGAAGCCATGGAGTATCGATTGGTTGCAGCAAGCCTTCCAGCAGGACTCTCTCCATTTAGGAGATACTTCTGTTCACACAAGTCAAGTTATACTGTAAGGTTTAGCCCTGGAACAATACACTTAGGAAAAAAGCTACATGTGGATAACATAATTTGTACGCAAGCAAACTAAGATGAATCATTGCTGCAATGATTTGTGATGTTTGGTGGATAAAGGACATCAGCATGTTATTCAGGGAGGAATCTCTCAATTCAAGAAAAACTGGTCTGAAGTGAAATATGTATGCCATGGATGGCTACCCTGTTGAAAAAAAGCAGCATATGTTGGTTAGGTATGTTTTAAAGCATGGCTGCTGGTTTGAGCTGGTTTAAGCTGGTTTTTCGCTAGTCATGTGCTGGCCCTAAGCTCGTCCTGAGCAGGAGCTAGTTGGACCAGCACATGACCAGCTACGGACCAGCTAAAACTAGCTCAAACCAGCAGCCATGCTTCAAACATACCTAACCAGCATATGCTGTTTTTTTTCAACAGAGTAAGGACAAACCAGACAAGAGCAGGGGTCTGTTCATTTGGGTTAGCTTGTCAGGTAACCATATTATGACAGGGTGAGGTAACAATGCCTGGACAGACGTCATCCTTAGCTTGTTTGGACTAAGCAAACGGACCACTTGCCGGAGCCACAAAAGTGAAGGAAACTGCCGTAAACGGTTAGGCCCATTATTTAGTCTGTTGTCCGCTGAGGAGGAGGATGTGGTCTTGTGACAACATACAAGAATGAACATCTTGTTAAATATTTCTTTCCATGCCTTTTGTGACTAAAGAAAAGTAATTCTTTCGGAGAAATGGGTTTTCTACTTAATCAGCCATTAACTAAACAAAATGATGCTGTGCTAGCTGGAATAGCCAGGAACATTACGTATTTAATAAAGAAAGAAAGGAAGAAAAAAAAAGAAGAAAGAAGCCACTTCTGTTTAAATATTCTTCAAATAAATTAGCATTTTTGCAACCTTAAATTAATTCGATAAATGTATTTCAAAACAAATAAACAAACAAAAACTATTAAAATCGCTGTTGATCAAATCTACTTGAGTATCGAAATCGGTTACTTAATTCTGTAATACATCTTACTTGCGCAAAGTGACACACCTGCACAGAAATTTCACAATTTAATTCGTAAAGGGCAGTGGCGAGAGTAATCGAAGAGTCTGAGAAACTTCTAGATGGCCAGGACTCCCACCTTGGCCTTCGCAAACACGTCTGGCTCACAGGCAGCGCCTGGAGGTGAGCGTGCTGAGAAGTCAGACGACGGTGAAAGTTTTACACTAAACCTACTTTTCCAAGCCTATGGAACAGCCATCCTCAAACCTGTTTACAAGAAAACACCACATCACAGAACCTGCTGTGGGGTAATTTTGGAAGCGACCAAAGGCGTGCCATCAGCGCAGCGTTCCCAGACGCTCTGAAACACAGCCGTAATGAGAGGCGAAAAAGTTTTGCAATTCTCCTCCCTGCAGTGTGGCAAAAGCGCAGAGAACTCGGCTTGAGCGTAACGTAGCGAAAAGCCGCATCCTCTCTTCCACTGTGAGAACAGAGGGCACGTAAAACAAACAACACACTAAAAATACTAAGTTTGCCTATACAAACATGCTGCTTAATGAGCCAACGGTTTAGAAAGAGAGACTCACTCGTAGAGCCCTGCGTAGTCTACCACACTGATGTCTAGAGGAGAGACGAGATCAGAGGGAGAAAAAACACAGACGCGCAATGAAAGCGTGGAGAAAGAGAGGCAGAAGACGACTCAAACAGTGAGCAAGAAGAAGAGCAGGAGAGAGAGAGCGCATATTCCACACATCTCTGAGGGGGGCTAGCGGGAACTACCTGAGCGAGCGCCGAGCAGAGAAACGAACACAGTTGTAGAGGTGTTTCTACAGGGTTACGCTTGATAAACTGAGAGTTTGCACGTTGGAGCACATCCCTCCGCACTTGTACCGTCGGGCTGTCGCTTCGCTCCTTGGGGCTGTGCTGTAGACCAGAAAATAACTCTGGTAATGCTGTCTGGGGTGATTTGATGGTTAAGGACATGTTTAGCACAGCCCAAGAAAGAAGTCATTACTAGTGGAATTTTGTCTTACATTTTCATAGTTCATAGTAATTTATCTGTCCTTTGCACAATTTCTCAATTGTCTGGAGACCAAACTAGGTCACAGCAATTTTTAGGCTCTGAAGAGCATAGTTTATATGTTAGCAGTATTTTTTGCCATGTCGTATTGTAGAAACCGCACGTGTCAATTTGCATTGTAACACATTAAAAACAGATCCTTTAAAAAGTAGAAAAACAATTACAGTAATAAACAGTGTTGGGAAGGATTTAAAATGTAATATGTAATGTAACTTTTTCAATTACTTTATTAAAGTAATTTAATTACATTTGATTACTTTTCAAAGTTTCTAAATAATGTTTTCAACTGTAATTATTTTGAAACATTTAAAGCAGACAGAGTTAACCTTATAGCAGTACTCAAAACTGATTACTGTCAGACTTTCAAAATACTTTATCACTTGAATTAAGATTATAAACATTTAATTTTAAAGCACAGCCAACACAAAATCAAACTTTAGCACCTCGTTTTACTCTGAGATTGTTCTGAGGTTAAGTACTCATTTCAAATCATAGTTTTAATAGCTATGATACTGCTTTTGAAATTAAATCTTTGCATAGCTATGACAGGAAACACTGGCATCTAATAATGCTTTGGGAAAAAAAAAAACAGTTAATCTTAAAAAATAAAGCATATACACAAACCCAAATAAGATATAAAGCAGGTTTCAAATAAGCAAGTGTTGTATCACCTGAAAACATTGCTTTCTCATATTTTAGAACAGTCTTTGCAATTTGGGAAAGAAATCAATCAAATCTCTATGTATATGAAAATATTCAGATTAGGGCTGTCAAACGATTAATCCAATACTAAATAAAAGTTTGAGTTTGCCTAATATATGTGTGTACTGTGTGTAATTATTATGTACGTATAAGTACAAACACATTCATGTATATATTTAAGAAATATTTACAAGTATATATATTTATTATCATTTTTATATCATTTATATTATATATAAATAAAAATATTTTGTACATAACATTTCTCTTAAACATATACATTAATTTGTGTGTATTTATACATACATAATAATTACACACAGTACTCACACATATATTAGGTAAACTCAGACTTTCATTTTATATGCGATGAATCACGATTAATCTTTTGACAGCTCTAATTCAGATGTAACCTCCTTTGTAATTGTTACCATTTTCATAAGTAACTAATTTAATTACACATTTTTGTCTCCGAAACTGTAACAGATTACAGTTACATTTATTTTGTTATTCAATTATGTAATTCTGTTACATGTAACTAGTTACTCCCCAACACTGGTAATAATATCTGAATATATTTTGACTGAATACTTGTTTACTGCATTAGATTCAGCATATCAGATTTCATTCAATAAGGTAACTGATTGCACACGCTATATATTGTTCAAAAATTAAGCTGGACTTTTGACTGAAGAATTCTTACGTTAGTTTAAAATGAAAGACAATTAACACAACTGAGAAAGCCTTCAAGTCTTTGTAATAAACCTGTAGATATATTAAAGATGCAAATATTTTACTGATGTTAGCTCTACAGTATACACAATGCAATTTAACATCCAGAATAAAAACATATGCATGACCAAATAATGCACATTTTATACAAAATTATAATTAATAACGTTCTGCACAATAATTAATAATACACAGTACAGTGCAGATAAAGAGTAAGTAAACATACTTAGTTGTACATTAACTACTGTATGGAATAGAATATTGGAATAAAGCATTAAGTTTTGCTATACGGTTTTCCTTTTTTTGTTCATAAAATGATAATCAAACGATTATTAGATAACTGAATTAGTATTTTCACTCACGCTAGTATCAAAAATAAACACCACTAACATATTCTTGCAGTGCATTTTGACCGTTTCGAATGTAGCTCATATACTGTAAGCACTGCCATAACTACTGCCATAGCATGAACAAAAGACTCATTGAGAAAAATCCCCCATCTCTCATTCTGACATAAACAGACAGCAGTGTATACGCGGCCATATACTGGACACACTCTGCCAGCTCCGCTGGCGAGACAGACCTCACCATATTCCTTAAGAGACTACTACAGTTGTCTCTGGTACAGAACGTCTAATATTGTGCACCTGGCAAGCAAAAAATAGTTTTATTTTGTAGGTTGCAAAGTGACAATTTTCTCCCTCTCTTTTTTTCTCCTTTTAAGGTTAGTCCTGCCAGATAATTTTGTTGTTTCAGCCTTTTTATGCGCGTTTGACTTCTACTGTGAATTTGTCTCCACCGCTATGCATGAAAAGGCTGAGTGTGCAGTGTTTTAAATCCAAAAACAAACCCAGGAATGTTTAATTTCTTACATTATAAAACTCTTTGGACATGGTCAGTTGAGCTAGAGATATAATAAGTTTACTGTGGTAGCGGATGGCAGCTTTAATGAGAGTAGGCAGCTGAGGAGATGTTCTTAATCAAAACCGATGAGGCTTTGGGGCACACGCACGCCTTCATAATAGAGAGAAAAACTGATATCGTTTTTACAATAACCTACATGTCCTCTTGTCACAAATAATTAAATGTGTAGAAAATGCAGCAACAATTACACAAAGAAATTAAAAAAAAAAAAAAAACAGGAAAACTTTCTTCTTTCTTTTATGGATTACGTTTCTGGTTACATCAAAGCAATTGTGAAAAGATAAACAATTAACCATTGGACTGGGAATATGTTCATAAATAATGTATTTATTTTTTCCCTCCCTTTCTCTTAGAAAATAAGTTCTGAAATGAGTAACCTTATATAGATCTAAAAGTTTTCACGCTGTGAATTGACACACAAGATATTAGCCTTTCCCCTAAAGGCCACCAGAAGAAAAGAAAAAGGAATAGCAATGACATTCGTGCCTACCAAAACATACAGACAATTACTGCAGAGAGGAGACTCTATTACACCAAACACTGCAAATGTATAAGCATCAAATCATTGGCAAACACTTTAAGATATTAAATTAAAAGGCAACTTCAAAAACAAGATCCTAGCCACAAATGTTCTTTCTTGTGCCTTTTTCCCTTTTCATTCTTTAATAAAATACATAAATAGAAATTTGTTTTGTTATTGTATTTTTAAAGCTCTGTTGTGGTGGTCAGAACTGTTCACGACGCATAATATGTTCTAGACGGCTGTAATAACTTCATACCTTTAGCCTAACCAATGGCGTAGCAGAGGTGGCTAAAGCAATATTACTTTATAGTAGAGAGACCTGGGTGGTCCACGAGCATGAATGCGGAGCACCGGTCGGTCCTCTTCGCTCCGGTTCAGCGAGAATGAAGAGCTCTTCTCCATCTCTCTCGCTTTCACTCTCTCTGATGAGTCAGCCCATTCTCCCGCTCCTCGGCCGTCCTGTTTGTTTGGGATTTGTGGTCTCAGCCAAAAAAATAAAAAATAAAAAAATCAGCTACAGAAGTAATAGAAAAAAAAAGCAGAGAGTTAGAAATAAAGAGAAAATGTTGTTCAATATTTGGACGTCTTCTGACTGTCTGCTTAAATATTGCCCCGTGGCTGTCGGGATGGAGTGAGAAACAAGGGTTTCAGTAAGACTGACAATGAGATCTCTGTGGCGACGAGACAGACTGTTTATCTGTCTGTCTGCTGGTTTATCGGACTGTCAAATTATCCTTCTCTGCAAACATCTTCCCGCTCCGTGAACATAAATAACATATGCCGCGCGCGTCACGTGACTCTCTAACCGGAGGTTAACAGGGTTACTTAATGAGATGAGATGTTTTTGACCGTTTCTTTAAATATAGGAGACAGCATGCGATTCCTTTGCATTATTCATAAAGGCGGGAAAAAATGTGTTTTCTGCACATACAGACAAGATAATGTCAAAAATATGTACGTGTGAACCAAACGTGTGACATTTTTCTGATTTTACACAACTGCTGTAGGAAATTTATGAGACATGGTGACAGAGATATATTACAGTTGAACAGACTTATAACACTCGCACATCAAAGCTCCGAGTGGGGTTTGAACCGCTGCATTTCAAGCAGAGAAAAACCGCCGGCCTGCCAAGACCAACAGGCTGGGCTGCCTTTAAATGCAATGACTCTCTTGAACATAAGGATACAAACCGATTTAGCTTTTAACGGTTCACTGAGGCTACTGTTTATAAACTAAATTTCACAGGTTTGGACTCAGAATCACAGGACAAAGTTCAATTGCATGCAAGCGAATAACTTCCAAAGACATTTACATCAAATGACTCATACGCTCTTGAAGCATCACCAGAGAGTGTCAAATACGATTTCGGATCACCTGCGACATAAACCGGTGTTACAGCATCCTTGCAAAAAAAAAATAAAGCATAGCCTTGTACGTGCCACATTATAAATATTTCACACAGGCATCTGAAGGAATCTGCGACATAACGCGCTCTGAAAGGCCTTTACGGTGATTAAAAGATTTGGCGAAACGCTTTAGCCAGAATAAATTATTTTTATACTCGCCGCAATGAAGTCGTAGTCAGCTCTGTGTGCGTTGGGTGGGGGCCAGGGCATAAAATTCCCTCCATTTAGCCACAGAAATGGTTGCTAAGGAGTTGGTGTATTGACCAAACAACTCATTCACTCCCTGCCATTCAGTTACGGACTGCGGGCTCGAATTGTCACAACCGTGTTATTCATTGCCCCTGACGCGCTCTGTACGAATATATAAGTTCAAAACTTGACAAGTGTAAACAGACACCCTTCGTGCGACCCGTTCCAGTTACTTGAAACGCAAAAAAGACTTTCCACTGGGCTCGTTTTTCTGCAGTTTCTCTCACTTTGGTTAGCGGAGCGTGACGCACAGACGATCCGCTGTGTAACTGCGCGCATGCGAGCTCGGCTAACAGGTTCTCTACATTAATGACTTCATCTGCATACGGCTCTTTGATGTTCTGACTGCTCTTATTAGAATATGAAAGCCGTTTCAGATGAGAAACAGCTCTGTTTTGTGTCTGGATTCAGTTCTTTGCTGTGTGTGAATCCTTTGTGACTCGTACGGGGTGTTTACATGCCAAATGGCTTCATGGATGCATAATCAGGACGGTGTTGTATGGTAGTGCGTTCAAATGCACTTTAGTATTAATCTGTTAATGAGGGGCTAAAAACCAGGGTTTAATTCTACAGTTGTACCTTAATAAAATGAAGAGGGAAGCCCGTTTCGACATGTTCCACTGTAAATTTCCATTCAGGGCCTGTTCAGATGACACATTAGGCTCTCTAATGTTTGGCTGGGCAGTGTCATGCGAGCTCTGCCTCCTTTTTCAGACTATTTTTTCCCCACCTCATCCGAGGACACAAACAAAGAATTGCCTCAGACAGGAAATTTCCTTCATTTCGATTAGTAGAAAAAAAGGAGTTAGGTTTAAGAAGGAAAGAAGGGGAGGAAAAAGAGCTACAGTGAAATTCACAGCCACCCAGGATTTTGGAAGACTCGCAAGGACCGCACGAGGGACCAACATCCGACCACTTCACACAGGCGCTACGGGACGTGTGGACACACCTCTGTGTGGTGTAAATACACTCGTGCCTGATCCCTCATCTGGCTCCACTGCCAAAGACAAGAGTTTGAGTCATTCCTGTGCATGTGAGATCGGTCTTTTATCTAAAGATCTTTGATATTACTTTTATAAGCGTACACGTTGGTTTTTATTGATATATTATTTAAGTTCTAAAAGTAAGAATATACGCAAGTTCTATATGATCTCTGATCATTTAAATGATTTGAAATTCCATTTCAGCTCCTTCAATTTCAAATGGAGAGAGATGGTATCTGTTGTTCATCACATAAAATTTTACCCTAAAAAAAACAAAAAAAAACAGAATTTACTCATCCATGTTGTTCCAAAACCATGTGCATAAAATGACACATACATTTCTGTCATTAATTACCCAACCTTCATGTCGTTCCAAACTCATAAGATCTTCGTTCATCTTCAGAACACAATTTAGGATACACGTCAAATACTGACACAGAAGAAAATTGAAAAACTACAATAGATTTAGTCAGCTGAAATCTAATGGGTTTAGTTACAGTGTAATGCATTTTTTAAGCATTTATCTAAAATTACCAAACGCATTGTATAGGTTTGATATTAAAGGGGTCATCGGATGCCCATTTTCCACAAGTTGATATGATTCTTTAGGGTCTTAATGAAAAGTCTACAATATACTTTGGTTAAAAATTTTCATTTTTACATTGCCAAAATCAGCTCTGCAAAAATCATCCCATTCTGGTCGAGGCTGCTTTACATGCAAATGAGCTCTACTCTCCCCGCCCCTCTCTTCTCTCTGTGGAGTGACGAGCCTGTTTACTTTAGCCACATTTAGCCACATTTAGTCGCTAAATTTGCTAGCACATTATTAGGAAAGGCGATCACAAAGATTCATGAAAAAAAAAAAACCTTATACTCACTTCTGCTGTAAGTGAAGCTGGATCACGAATGATTTGCGCGAACATAGACAAATATATGTAGTTCGGCAGGTGCATTCCCTTCACAAACAAACGTAATCCACTGCATCTTCAGCAGCTCAGATGTAAGGAGTAAATGACGACCACTACGTTCATTATTACATCCAGCAACACAACACCTCAATCGCTCAATTATTGTCTAACTTACATCCCTGCTCCAGCATCAAAACATGGAGGTTAGACTGTTACAACTGATCTGAGGTAAGACGCTCATGTCAATCAACTATCGTGTGAGAGGCCTCTGTCGGTGTGATGCCACAATGACATGCATCTGAGAATGGCTCGATTTGAAAAAGGGGATATTATTTTTACAGATCAATTAAAAACCACTGCATGGATTTTTATCATTATAGGGTAGATTTGTACATACACTGCCAACACACATTAATGTTCAAACAACACGTAAAAGTGAACTTAGAATCCAATGACCCCATTTTTATCATGACAGACAAAGATTTAACTGCTGTGACATGCAACATGCCTTCACATTAAAATTAAATGAAACCACTTCTCATAAAGAAACAAGAACATGGTCTTCGTTTCAATTAAATGCCAGTGGTTTTATAGGCTAATTATGCATTCTTTATAACAACTTGTTTACTACATTCTTCATTCTTTCAAGCAGACATATTTATTTATATAAATAAATTTAGATTAATTTGTAATAGGGCTACTAAAGTGATTCAGTCAAGAACAGTAAGTGATTTTCTGTCTTTCTATTGTTGCTTTATTAACATCAATGCCACAGACAATAGCTACTAAATAGGCTGTACTGATACATGTCTGATGTTCTCCCAACTGTTTACATTTACCTAAGATGTAACAGAGTGTGTTTCAGGGCTCGAAAGTAACTTTTTTACTTGGTAGCACTGGTGCTCCCAAATTCAAAAAGTTAGGAGCACCAGATAAAATTTAGGAGCACCCAATGAATATTGAGGAGAACCACAACTGCCAATTGAGAAGAATGGCTAGCAACATCCTGATGATTAATAGCTTTACCAGTCAAATGGGCTGATTTTGAAAGCCTTTTTTTTTTAAATAATTATTTATTGCCTTAAGAAAGGGACAAAACAAGAATTCAAATATGAGTACATGAACAAGATGTTTATTTTCTCTATTATAGGTCAAACTTTCTGTAGCCATTTAAATTAGAGGCAACCACTGCATTTTTAAACTTAATCCACACAAAGATGGTGCATGCATGAGCCGTTTCTGGTTTAAATTATATTATAATTTCAATATCTGAAGCAAAAACAGAATGGTCTGACAGATTTTAGCTTTGTGAAATTATGCTACATAAAACACCTGGGCCAAACCACACATAAAAGACAACTTACTCCAGTAATCAGGCGCTGTTTGACAGACTTTTTATTTATTTATTTATTTTTATTATTTTTCTTTTTTGAGTGTGCACACTTCAAATGTAAGCGCATGTCAAAACAGCACGTGAATGAAATGTTTAAGTGGCAAGGTTTAAAGCACATGCAAATAATGTACTTGTGTGATTGCAAATAAGTGCAGTGTTTAGTGAGTGGAATTCTGCTGCTGAGTAAACATTTGGTGTGAATGTATGTCGCGTGAGACGGAGGCGCCAGAACTGCAACTAATAGAATGTGCACTGTAGCACGATAGGCTTACTTTATTTCTTCAATAATAGCAGATCGTAGGAATATTTTAACTGTCAAGAATCAAAAATGTTCATATTGCATACCCCTAATTGCAATGCAGTGCAAATCCGGAACAGAGATTGGTTAAAAGAAAACGTTCGGAGCAAAAAATGGCCAGTTCCGAGTTCCAACAGTGTGCAATGTGAGTGATTGACAGCTAATATCTAAAATCTGCATTAAAGCTAAGAATGTAAAGAGGATGTTTAATTGGTTATGTAAGCTAATGTTGGATAGAACGGCTCACTGTATCAGCTCACAGCAGTCATATACTGGGCAGTACTTAGTGAAAGTTTTGTAAGGAAAAAAATTAAAATAATAAGTCACACCACAACAATTACGAGCACTCGCACAAATGCTCCCAAATATATTTTGAGGTCACGCATATTAAATTCCGGGAGCATATGCGACCAAAGCAGTCACAATTTCGAGCACTGTGTTTACATGAATACTCGTCAAAATGGACAATTCAACATGATTTTGTGTGTATTTCTCTGTTCATGAGACACGAAGGAGTACGCGAAGGATATGCGCTGCTTCGGTATCTGTATCAAAAACTGGACCAAAATGAGTATTTGCGTCATCAAATTTATCCATGCTCTTCTCTTACTCCCGATACTAACATTTTTGAACAATTTATGAGACGTGCAGCAAATGTATGCCAGCCTATGTCCCGCCGGATAGATCAATAGGCTATGATACAGTTCCAATGTACACATCTAACCTCCGAAACACGCAGCAGATTTGTTCTGAATGAGTCCCAAATCGTCTCTCCCTAACATTTTTGTCTCGTTTTTATATGACGAAAATGTCAATAGATTTTAGTCACAGTTTTTGTCATTCAAAACGAGTTTTTGTTTTGTTGTCATCTCATATTTATCAGTGAAAAAATGTCGCTGACAAAATTATGTCAACAAAATAAACACTGCTTCTTAGTTTAATAAAATTACGAATTAACCACTAATATCACATGGACTATTTTAACAATGTCCTTACTACCTTTCTGGGCCTTGAACGTGTCAGTTGCATTGCTGTCTATGGAGGCTCAGTAAGATCTCGGATTTCATAAAAAATATATTAAAATGAATGAAGGTCTTACGGGTTTGGAACGACATAAGGGTAATTAATGACAGAATTTTCATTTCCGGGTGAACTATTCCTTTAAGAGGACTTAATAAAGTCACCTTTCAAACTCATTTATTCTTTGACTGACTTGAAGTGATATAATCACTCCTATAAGCGCGTGTATATATATATGTCCGGTGTGTATGTGTGTTTTAGGGGAAGCTGGAAATATGAGGAGCTGAAAGCTTGTGCACATAGGTATGTGTGTGTTTGTGTCAGTCTATCGTTCCTGTGTTTGGTTGCAGAGATGCAGACCTGCATCTATGTAAACGTGTACCGGTGTGTATGTGTGTGTACGTGTGTTGAAAAGCTACGCGTCTAGAGCGGAGCTCCAGCGCGCCTTTCACATGCCAAAGAAAACTGTGGTCGGAAGAGGCCGCTAATAGAGCATGATGCACGTCACCTGAAACTAAAATCATCTGCAACCGAGAAACCACAGCAGGCAGGCATCTCCCTGGCTCCGCTATTAAAGTCCTCCAGAGCCTCCTGGGACCAGCCCCTTTGCCCAGACCCAGACCCTCATTTCCCTGTCGGCCCACCGTGAGCCTACATTAGCCTCCGATGCTTCCGCTCGCGTGTCTGGCCTCCTCACGGTGGAGATGGATAACCGAGGTTAGAGCTGGACGAGCTGTTAACAAGTCTATAATCATTCCTCAAGCCTCCGTCTGATGGTCTTCATCAGAAACTGGCTTCGAAGAAGATTTTGAAGAATGCTAGAAAGTCCAAACATTGAGCCTCACTGACGTCTATTGAATGGACAACACATTCTACTGTACGACCTTCTTTTAATGATCTTCTTTTGTGTTTTTGCAAAATAAAGTCATACAGGTATGGAACAACATTACAGTGGGTAAACTGACTAGTGAATTCATTCTTACTTAATGTAAAAATAAATGTTTATAATATCATCTGAAGTGGGAAAAAGGATTGGATACGAACAGTTTCTCTTTCCACTCATCTTAACACACAAACAGCTCTCACTGACAGGGTTTACCAGAGGTAATGATACAGAAAAATGTATTTCACATCCAGTTTATTCCACTATATACTGATTAAGCCAAATGTGATACTGATTTTAATAGGTTTTTGTTATTTCTTTTTAATTTAAACTTTAACATAAATATAATTAAATGATTGACCTTCATGTTAATACATTGTTAAATAAAACCAAATGACTTATAACTTGAAGTATATTTTTAAAGTATATTTAGTTTATGATCGTATAAGTAATGTTAAATGGCTATAATGACCAATTTTATTGAACAAAAAAAAAAAAGAAGAATTATAGACAAAACAAATCTTCTATTTTGTAGTGATATAAATTATCAGTAACACTTCACAATAAGTTCCTATTAGTTAACACTGGAAAAAGCATTGATGAGCAGTACATTTGTTACAGTATTTATTAAAGTGTAAGATTAATAAATGCTTTGTATTTGAGTATTTTAGTATGCTAAGTATTTTTCAATGTTAACTAACAAATGGAACCTTACTGTAAAGTGTTTCCAAAGTACCTTACTATATTTAATACCACAATTTTCCAAAATATACTAATTCTGCTCTTCATCCCACACAGCTTCACCACTTTAGAAATTTCACTTCAAGCTACAGTTTCAGTGGCTTCCCCATATCCAGTGAGAAGGTCAATGAAGAGTGCTTGCCAAACACATTAACACTACATACGCTCTTAGACCTGGGAGTCTGAATCACCCAAAGTTTGCTCAAGTATAACTAAGCTTTGGCCGCTTGTAAAAGCCTGTTATGTTTGTGCCAAATCTCCTTTATGGAGCACTTAGAGTCCTCTCAAATAGCTTCATGTGTTCCCCCACTGTCTGCACCTTCTGGACCATCTCAATGTCAGGGTCAATGCCTTCATAACCCACCTCAGATAATGTGCCACACAAATATACTGGCGAATCAGCCTTTATCAAACTGTAGTCTAGTGGTAACATTTACAATAGTGGTTCAACTTGTTAACATTAGTTCTATAATGACAACTCTCAGAAGATTTTAGCATGGTAATAGATATGACAATGCTAAAGTATTTGTCCTTGAAAGGAATAGAATTGCTGTTGGTGTTGGTTATTCCTGTTGTTGCATATTATTGCTGCTGCTGCAAAGCAAGTACAGGAAATTTCTACTGCCAGTACATATGCAGATACTGTAGTGTGAGTATTTCAAGGGGTCATCAGATGCCCTTTTCCACAAGTTGATATGATTCGTTAGGGTCTTAATGAGAAGTACATAACATACTCTGGTTAAAATTTCTCAGTGGTACTGTAAAAAAAAACACCCTTTTTACCTTCTCAAAATCAGCCCTTTTCACAACGAGCCATTTTGGCCCAAACTTAACTTCCGGTAGACTTAGAATCAATTTGCTTGTTAAGTCTGACGTCAAACGTCACCTCTTCCGTGACTTCCGGGTACAAACGCTCTATCATGACATGAGAAAACAATAAATGGTACTAATTATACACTCACAAAGTGATCTAATACTACCAAAAAATTATAATCCTACCCTTTAACTCCATACTCAAATTCCAGATAACCAGACAAAGAAAATATAAATAAATTAATTTGAAAATTATTTGTGTTTGGGACGCTGTGAGCACGAAGACTGTAGTTTACACCGTCAATTTGAAAACGTTTAGCTTAAATGATTAATATGAATAAACAGAGCTCATAAATGACTGGTGAGATAGTATTCTCAAGTGAAATGAGTTGGGGTTTGGACCCAAAAACAGCATCCGTTGGTGAGTTTGTTGGACGAATTACATCACCCCCTTGTCGTCCAAAGATGTTCATGTCTTTATGTCTTCAGTCGTAAAGAAACTTTTTTAAAGGTTTTTAAGGAAAGCATTTCAGGATTTTTCTTCATCTAATGGACTTGAATGGTGCCCCTGATTTGAACTTCCAAAATGCAGTTTAAATGCACCTTCACTTTTTTTTTTTTTCAAAAAATTTGTATACTTTTTAAGCACAAAAGTTTGTGTAGCACTAGCTCTGGGATGCACGTCCACAACGCTACGTACTACAGAATCATGTCGAAATGTCACACACGACTCACCACCTGACTTGCTGATTCTTTCCAACAGCGGACTAGATACAGTCCATTCTTGACAGCATTGAGATTCCTGCTCCGTTGGCAATGGTTGCCATTTTCCACACGTGCACCACCATGTCTCGTTTGAACGTAGTCTGCCTGAGGCTTGAGAGACTTGTTTCGCCGCAGCAGTCTCCTCTCTCTGTCTAAGTTCATCGTCTGTGTACTCCAGCTAAAAAAGGTAGAGTATGGCGAAAAACTCCATCTCATTTTCTCCTACAACTTCAGAATTGTCCGACATCATTGTACCTTTTTGTTTGTAAACAGCGTTTGACTTACTTGCACTTTATTAGTCTTTGCACATTCGCTTTGTAAACACTGGGTCTGTAGTTCCGCCTACGTCGCAAATGACCTTTTGACATGATTCTGTAGTACGTAGCGTCGTGGAGGCGCATCCCACAGCTAGTGTTACACAAGCTTTTAAACTTAAGTATAAAATTTAATTTTTATGAAAAAAAATCATAAGATTCATCAAAAGATCATTTCGCTAGATAAGACCCTTCTTCCTCGGCTGGGATCGTTTAAAGCCCTTTGAAGCTGCATTTAAACTACATTTTGGAAATTCAAAATCAGGGGTACCATTGAAGTCCATTATATGGAGAAAAATTTGAAATTTCTTTATGACTGAAGACAGAAATGCATGAACATCTTGGATGACAAGGGGGTGAGTAAATTATTTGTAAATTGTTGTTCTGGAAGTGGACTTCTGCTTTAACAAGCCCATAACAACGTAGATTATTTCTGATAACAAGCAAAATATATAACAAGTTACGTTAGCTAGCAAGTTAAACCTATGTCCAGCCTGGCTGTCAAGCCTCTCTTATCACAGCGGTGATCCATGCTCGTCGTCTCGCCCTTGTCTTTCTCACAGATTTACACTGTAATGTTATGTGTGCTGGCACTTCCCCCAGAAAATACATCCGGTTCGCATTTACATCTCTGTTCTGCATTTGCTGCGTGAATCAGACGGGCTGACTGAAAATGCAAATTCATTCTTTGCCAGCAGGAGGAGCTTTTGGAGCAGGTTCCCCGGTAACTAGCCAGACCAATTAACAAACACAGACTGGAAGTTAACTTCGGGCCAGGCAAAGACTATAGAATACCCAAGACTTGTCACTCGTATAGTTTTGAATGAGGAATGATGCAACGCTCATTATGGCCGCGAAGCCCCGCCTTCTTAATGAAAGAGCCAATCGTTGACTAGTAAAGGCAGCGTGTCACTGCAGCTGCCGATAGAAGTCCCGGTCGCTATAGAAACAGTCAGCGTTCTGAGACGTGCACTTAGTACTGCGCATGCACACTGGCTGATCTATATCATTAAACCTGGAACACTGGTCAACCAATCGGATTTGAGGACTAAAATGAACTGTTGTAGAACGGTGTACATTTAAAATAGAAGTTAAAAAAAACACTTTCCCTCCGATGGAGAATACCACCTCCAGGTAATTTACATTAAAGGCCTCCAATCTAAAACATTATCTATTAAAATGTTTTGTGTTCCTTTGCCAGTGTTGTGATGTCTGCAACAAAATCCAGAGTTCTTCCATTCTTCTCTGTCTCTCGTTTTCTCTCTCTCTCTCTCTCACACACACACATACACACACATCACTTCTGTCTGGTGACAGCTTGTGGGTGGGAGAGGAGACGACTAGTGTCAATAGTGTCTATTAAAAAGGACCACACAGGCCAACGGCCGGCCATGATGGATGATTATCTCAAAGTGTGACAGGTGCTGGGATGGTGGGGGAGCGCAACCTCTCTCTGTCAGCTCCTGTGTGTGTGTGTGTGTGTGTGTGTGTGTGTGTGTGTGTGTGTGTGTGAGAGAGAGAGAGAGAGAAAGAAAGAGCATGTGAGAGTTTGTCCCTTCTTCTGTCAGCAAACCACTTTTTGTGAGTGTATGAGGCTTTATCCCTCTCTCTTCCACTGTCTGCCAGCTTCTTGCATTTATATGTGTGTGTGTGAGATTGTCTGTGACCCTCCTCCATCCACACCAACATTTCTTGCAAGCTCCCTTTTTCTATCACCGGCTTTCTTCCTTTAAGGTTTCGGTCATCCTGTTTCTCTTAGTCAAGATCCCCGGCCCTCCCCCTGTTGTCCTATCTCTGTGCTGCGCTCTCTGTATTGACACTTGGGAGATAACTCTACATGGCTAATGAGGCTGTGTAAGGGTCTTTCTGCCTGCACTCTGTCTCCTAACTGTCCAATCTCCCTGTCACCGTGGGTGAGAGTGGCCTATCTGAACCATTACAAGCCATCCTGGATATCTATCTACTCCTGAGTCACCACACACACACACACACACACACACACACACACACACACACACACACACAGAGAGAGTCATATAGATGAAAATGCACACATGCACTCCATACACAAATGCAGAGAAAAATGAGTGTTTTTCTCTGTCTAAGGATTTTCTTTACACTTTTTTAAAAGGAAGTCAGACACCTTTAATGTGTTTTTCTTTTTTACTTATGTGGTTCATGTAAGGTTTCAAGTACAACTTAAATCATTAAGACTGACACAAACTGAACTAGACTGCACACAACTTAGTCACTGCATAATAATTATTAAGTTATTCACACCCAGCATGGCTATACTACCGAAAGAGTGTGGCGATGTCTGTCAATGCTGTCTGTCAGTTATTTAGTTGACTGATATCATGCTCCATTGACGTCATTATTTTCTCTGTCCATCTAAAATATTATTCATTTTAATTAAGTATTAAAAAACAAATATCACGTCAATGAATCATTTTGATTCATTAAATATTTAAATGACTCCTGATTGTTAATCAACTTGTGAGGGAATAAAGATATTTAATCAAATTACTTTGGAAAAAAAAATGCATAATTGGAGCAAAATATCTTATTAATATGAATAAGTAGTTGTTCTAATTGTCCATATTGTACATACTGTGCACACAGTCAATATAATAAAAAAAAAAAATCATCTACACACAAAATAAAATTTAATTAAATAAAGAAAATACATTAAAAAATAAAACAATTTAAGACCACTTTCATGGTTAGGGGCCTTTTTTCTCATTTTATTTCTCTTTTATTTTATTTTACTTTTTACATTTTTATTTTATTATTTTGTGCGTAAATTTTTTGTGTTTTATTTTTAGTTATTTTAAATCAAGTTAAACTAAATGAAAATGACAACATTGCCTTAGCAACTAGCTGAAATAAAATGTTTTATTTATGTATTCATTTTAGTTTATATTATGTAACAAAACTGTTTATATTATTTAATAATAATAATAATAATTATTATTATTATTATTATTATTTACTTTTTTTCTTTTTCTTTATACTAGGGACCTTTATTTAAATTTTGTGTGTACATTTGTTGTGTTGTATTTTTAGTTTTTTTTTTTTTTTTATTAATGAAGTTAAACTAAATGAAAATGAAAATAACTAGCTGAAATAAAAAAAGATTTCATTATATATTTGCACTTTATTTCCATTTATATTATGTAACAAAACTGTTTATATTATTTAAGAAGAAGAAGAAGAAGAAGAAGAAAAAATAATATTAATAAAATTTCAGTTTGGACTGGGCTGAGACCTTGTTCAGTCTGTTTACTTTCTTTTTTTCTTTTGTTTGTTTGTTTGTACAGTTCAGTTCATTTTTGTACTTTTTTTTTTTACTGAATTGGTATTCACCCTGCCAGCTTGATGCCAAAATGAGGACTTCTGAAATCAGTTGCCTGATTTCACGTCTAAAATTAAAACATGCTGAACAAACCACTCTAACTGCTGCGCAAGCACATCCATGCAGCGTAAACCTCAATACTGTCACAAGCGCTGTACAGTTCCCGAAACACCTTTAATCTGGCGTTGTGCAACCAAACTGTTCTGGTCAGGCCAAAGACCACATAACCTCACTTCTCACACTGAACTTCCTCATGGCCCTTTTAAAACGTGATTGATAGTCAGTAGTCACCTGTTACCCATTCTCTGCTCTTATTGGTTAACCACGCTAAAAAGCAAATGGTAATACTGTATTTTTAGTTCTCTGTTACGGTAGGTTCTTCATTCCAGGCCGAGTGGCCATCTGAACTCAGATGGCTTGTTTAAGTGTTTTCATAGTTTGTGGAGTCATTTGTATATAGGGTTTTACTAACAGGTCTGTCAGCATGGCCTTCTGCCGCCCACAGCCGCGTTCATAATCCTCTAATAGAGCCAGCTGTCAAAGATGTGATCGCACTGGGGTGGTCTATAAGGAAAAGCAGTCATATCCACGCTGCATACCTTTCTTTCAGCTAGCAATGCAAGTGTGACAATAACTGTGACAAAAAAAGATGAGTATTGAAGTCCTTGCGGTCTTTTGTTTTACATCTTTAATTGTGTGCAAGACGCTGCATGTACGACATTCCCAATCAGGATATAAAGCCTGACATTTTATTCTGTTTTTCCTCCTTACTGTACTTTGGCAGATTTAATATGACTGTAAGACTGGCATTATGTTTCTTTCCTCAGCGTTGGCAGAGTTATTATGTGCCGGTAAGATTGAATGAGGACAGCATGAAGAAATGCAGAGAAAGCATTCTGGAGCAAACGCTGAGCGAATGAGGGAGGAATGAGGGGTTCAGTCACGTAACTGTACCTATGGAATGTCGCTTGGGAAATTCATAGAAAAAGTCCTTCAGTGAAGCATAAGACTGGCCTATTTTGAAGTATGTCCAATTAGCATGAAGAAAGACCAACATAAAGCAAAGATATAGTATAATTATTAAAAACAAATGCTGAAAATTTGCTCTTAAGGAAAAGAAAATCTAATCCCCGGACAATATAATCCTTCAGATTCCTTCATTAAAGACTGCTTTGGCATATGCTAATATGCCTTAGTCATAGCAATATGAAAAAATAAACCCATAAAGAAAGAAAATCAAACAAAATAGATGCAAAATTGAAGTGGAAGGTTATTGCCAGTTAAATGGTTCCACTTATTAATAAAAATATTTATTTTATTTAAAATTAAAATAAAATAATAAAATTAAATAAAATTAAATAAATGCCAAATTGAAGTAGAAGGTTACTGCCAGTTAAAAGGTTCCACTTATTAATAAATAAAATATATAAAATATAATCATTCAGATTCCTTAATTTAAGACTGCTTTGGCATATGCTAATATGCCTTAGTCATAGCAATATAAAAAGATAAACCAATTAAACTAACTAACTAAATAAATAAAATATATGCCAAATTAAAGTGCACAGTTATTGCCAGTTAAATGATTCCACTTAAATAAAATAAAATAAAAGCCAAAATGAAGTGTAGGGTTACTGCCAGTTAAATGGTTCAACCTATTAATAAAACAAAACAAAATAAAACAAAATAAAATAAAATAAAATAAAATAAAAAAATTAAAACATATGCCAAATTGAAGTAGAGGGTTACTGCCAGTTAAATGGTTCTACTTATTAATAAAGTAAATTAAATAAAACATATGCCAAACAGAAGTGTAGGGTTACTGCCAGTTAAATGTTTCCACTTCTTAATAAAATTAGGGGTGCTCCGATTGATCGGCTACCGATCATTATCGGCCGATAATCGCTTGGGGATGTTTGATCGGCAGTCTCAAAAAAGGCCGATCTCATAAACCGATCTAAAGCTGATGACGCGCCTGCCGTGAGAGGTTTGGTACAACGGCAGAATTAAAGTGACAGCGCATTGTTTGCAGTAAATATGAACAAGATTGACATGAAAATGTCATAATTACACCATAAATGCATATCATTAAAGTCTACTGTGTTTCACAGTCAACATATATGGGTTTTTGGCTAGGTTTACAGGATTGCTTGTAATAAAGATTTAAATAAAAAAAAAAAAGGCAGCAGAACTGACTGTTTCTGTCAATGGCAAGTTTTTAATTTAGAATGTTTGTGATAACGCAAGAAAAGTAGTTTAAATGTTTTGCCACTTGCTTGAGCAACTTAATACATAAATCTAGAAGAAAACGCAAAAGTAAAATGCATTGAATAATGTGTTGCTTATATGTATTGTTTTTAAACACATCTACAAAAGATTATTGTACGGTGTAAAAAAAGAATCACAATGCTGAAAAAGTATTTTCAGTAACAATGTTAGGATTTGAAATCAAAATAATCGATAAATGTGTTTGTGGAATTCAGGCTTGTGCTATGCGTAAGCTATTGTGCAATAATTACACAATTCTAAAAACAAAAATGCATGAACACTTGAACACTGCATGATCAAACATTTAGGTAAACATATATTTTAAAAGTCTAAATAATGTTCCCCTCCACCCCTCAAATAAAAAAAAAAACTCCTCTTTCACAAAAAATCAGACCCTGAGTAAGTGTCTAAAAATCCTGATTGGAGTATCTCTATAAATAAATCTACATGATTAATAGAAGGCTTTAAAAAGATCAGTATCGGTGATCGGATTGGCAGATACAGCTTCCTGTGATCGGCCTCAAAAAACCCTGATTGGAGCACCTCTCAATAAAATAAAATATCATAAAATAACATAAAATAAAATAACATAAAATAAAATAAAATAAAATAAAAGCCACATTGAAGTATAAAGTTACTGCCAGTTAAATGGTTCCACTTATTAATAAATAAAATATAATCCTTCAGATTCTTTCATTAAAGACTGCTTTGGCATATGCTAATATGCCTTAGTCATAGCAACTAAAAAATAAATAAACCAATAAATTAAGAAAAACAAATAAAATACATGCCAAATTAAAGTGGAAGGTTATTGCCAGTTAACTGGTACCACTTTAAAATAAAATAATATAAAATAAAATAAAATAAAATCCAAACTAATGTGGAAGGTTACTGCCACTTCCACTTATTAATAAAATAAAATAAAATAAAACCTTAAAAAAAATAATATTAAGTTAATAAATGGAAATTTTCTCACTGAAAAACCAGTACAAATATTGGCATATTTATATGTCAAGAAGACTTTCCAATGAAAGAAATTTCAAACTAGGTTTCTCAACCCCAGACTTAATAAACTCATTCTCTATATAAAGCATCCTGAAATCAATTGTTGTGTGAATTTGAAGGAGAATGCATTGTCCTAGACTGTTTAAGTGCCTCAGTAGCAATTGAACTCTCTGATAATGCCCTGACTTTAAAAACTTTAACTATGTCATAGACATAAAGTTGCCTAAGTAAGACCATCCTTTATTCCTGAAATGATGATTCACTGATAAAATGATTTCTTTTGCCAACATTTTGATTTTCTGTTTGGGTTGCGAATACTCAAAAGAAGAGAAGAAACTCCAAATGTGCGTCTTTTCCTCACCACCCTGCTTTGTTACAGATTCTGCATAGCCCATCATTTTAATCTGTCATTAAAGCTAAACCATGAAGACAGAATATAAAATGACTAGTCTACCCCTCCCCCATGGACAGATGGTATCTCCCTGACCATATCATCTCTCCCAAAGGAAACTCATATCCAGGCACTATGAAATGACTCCAAAAGCATAACAAATGAAGGAAGATAAAGCCTTGGAAAAATTGAGAATAAATTACTGTAAAGGGGAAACTGCTTCACACCCTGTCCTCCACTGAGAACACCGGCCAGAGCGAAAATCAACTTAAATTGATAAAACCTTTTTCCTCATTATTTTAAGAGAACAAATTTGAGCCAAGGAAATTGATTAATTATATGGCCTCTTTTCAACTTCAAAGAGCACAAAAACCATAATAGTTAAATAAAAAAAAAGAAAGTAAAAGAAGACAAAATACAACCTCACAATACCAAAATCTGGTTCAAGAACAAATCAGCTAAGCAAAATGGTATTATTAAATATTTTTTGCATGATGCACAACAGAGCGCCAATAGGTTTTTACAACATACTTAAGAACGATTTCATATGTAACGCCATTGAAATTTTTCAAACCCATTCAGGAGTTCTTCAATCTTAAGCCCTAAAGCAAACAAAGAGCAGAGAGCCCTTATTTTAGAGCGACCCTTTCCCAGTATATGTAATGCATGGCGAAAATCCATTATGTCAAAACCCATTTCCTGCCTAGCAAAAACAAATAGTCCTTTCTAAAGAGGGAGGAGAAAACGGCAAATTTCTTTCTTTCCTTATTTTAGCCAAAAAGACACAGACTCAGCTTCCTAGCAAGACCACCTGGGAGAAGAGTGTAATATTGACAGAGAGGGTGGGTTTGGAAAAAGAAGAAGATTATATTATTGATTATATGAAAAGTTTGATTTTTCCCCAGCAGGTACACATTTCTATACAGTGTGTCTCTTTTATTAATGTTGAACGGAGAACCTAAGAGGTAATTATCTACTTACAGTATAAAAGGAAGGTACTCACACACAATTATCTGCGTATATTCAATATCTACGGCTCTTAATTTATCCCTAACATAATGAGCGCAGACATCACTGGCGTTAAGCTCATATGTTCCAGGAACATAACAAAAGAATTGAGCACTGCGGTCACGACAAGGGCACCGTTCTTGTTTACGCCGTACATGAATCTTACCATCCCCAAATAAACTTTTTGATAGTTCACCAAATAGAACTAATGACCTTGAAAGAGGAGCAAATTAGCAAACATACAGAGCCATCTGTGTGCCCTGCAGGCAGTCAAATTATTTCATCTTTGCCAAGGTACCCTAATGAATCTCCTGCATTTTACATGTAAATCTCTGTCTAATCTCGCTCCTCGCTTCTGCCAAACGTCTGAAGCAAATAAATATATAAAACCCAATTACGATTTAATTAATAGAAATCTCGTGTTCTATGGAATTTGTACCTTGGCTGGGCAACTCTAAGCTCTGATGCAGACTCACATCTGAGCTTTATCAGCTCCTGCTGTTTAAACAAGCCCTCAGGGTCTGACTGAAGCTTCAGCATGCAACCTCAACCCTTACTGTAGCTTTTTTTTTTTTTTATAAATCTAGTGAGCTACCTTACTGCCCACTGCTTTCTAAGACAGTTTCGGAACAATCGACATACGCTGCATTCAAGTCAAGACGTGTTTGAAACTCTGACAGAAACTCTGGATTTTTCTTCGAGAGTTTCTGAGTTGGGCCGTGGCAAAGAGAAAACATGGTAGATGCAATGGATGCAATGTCTGTAGCTGACAGCAAAAAATTGTAGAAATTATTATTTTAATTTACATTAAAACTAGTTTAAGTTGCACATACAAAATGGCATTGTATTGAACAATTATGACAGAATATATCACAATTAAAATTTACAGCACCTTCAGAAATTTTCTTTATTTTTTTAAACAAATAAAATAAATCTTGTGCCAAACAAAGTGATTTTAACAAGCCAAATTCATAAATACAGATTTCCCAGCAAGAATTCAATGTATCAATGGCTAATCAATGTAAATAATTATTAAAAATGATAAAATAATTATTTCTGACTGATCATTTTACTACAAATAAAATAAAATAAAATGCCATCAATATGTCTGAAAGACATATACAGTATGATTACCTGGGCTAATCAATGTAAATAATTATTTCTGACTGACCATTTAACCAAAAAATAAAATAAAATAATAAATAAAATAAAATAAAATAAAATAAATGGCCATCAATATGTCTGAAAGACGTACACAGTAGGATTACCTGGGCTAATCCTTGTAAATAATGATTTAAAAATTCTAAAATAATTATTTATGACTGACCATTTTACCAAAAAATAAAATAAAATAAAATAATGAATAAAAGACCACCCATATGTCTGAAAGACGTAATCAATGTAAACAATTATTTATGACCAACTATTTTACAAAAAATAAAATAAAATAAACAACTATCGATATGTCTTAAAGACGTATACAGTAGGATTACTAGGGCTAATCAATGTAAACAATTATTTAAAAATTAACAATTATTTCTGACCAACCATTTGACAAAAAAAGAAAAGAATAAAATAAAAGAATACAATAAATTACCATCAATATGTCTGAAAGACATATACAGTAGGTTTACTACTGCTAATCAATGTAAACAATTATTTAAGGATTATAAAACAATTATTTCTGACTTTTTCAATAAATTAATAAATGATCAAATTAAATTACATTTCAAAAATTAAATTAAATTACATTTAAAATAAATTACCATCCATGTGTCTGAAAGATGTATACAATAGGTTTAGTACTGCAAATATTTAAAAGTTATAAAACAATTATTTCTGACCTAACATTTTACAACAAAAAATAAATAAAAATAATAAAGTTTGAAAATTGAATTTAAAAATAATCTTATAGTTTTGATCAAAATCACATCCGGTCTGGCAGTCGCATATAGTCTTGCTGCAAACTTCAAATATGTCAATGCACTTAAAAGCCCAAATCATATCTGAAAATTCTGGACAGTGAAAAAGGTGGCTTTAGAATGAGGAATAATTTAACTGGCTACCTGTTGGAACAACCTTCATGTTGGGTGCACCCATGATGCCTTTAAATGCTGTCTACACTAGGTTTTGGAACAGAAATTGTGTGTGTGTGTGTGTGTGTGTGTGTGTGTGTTTGTGTTGTAATGGGGGTACTTCTCATCATGAGTGAACGTGTCATGGCTGTGTCATTTCTCTTGGTCACAAAATGGAGTCTGATTGTGTATGTGCGTGTGTGTGCACACTTGAGGGTGGGTGGTGGAAGAAAGACAGAGAGAGGGAGAAGGAAAGAGAGAGAGGCTGTCACCCTGCCAGTCTGGGGACTGGGGACAGACATGCATCATTAGGTTCACAATGACAAGGTGTTATTACAGTATTTTTCATGTCCTCACACTGACAGTGGAAACCTACACACAAGAAGACTCAAACCCAACTCACTCAGCATTACTTTCAAACAAATCTACTCAGACCTCAACACTGATTCTGACTGAGAGTGAAACAATACCATGACTGTCATGAGAAAAAGCACACTTGAAACTAAACAAAAACACAACCAACAGCGTGGCTCTCTTTCCTTTTAGCGTCCTTTTGAAGTCCTCTGCCTCCAAATTAAACCCATAATGTCTATGCATTATTTCTATGAAAATGTTGTCAGATGTTTCTACCGGTCTATATTTTATGTACAGTTGGGGTACGAACCTGTTAGATCACTAGTGAAAATGCTTTTTGGATAATTACATTTTTTAATGTTTTAGATGTTCTAAAACAGAGAGAGAGAGAGAGAGAGAGAGAGAGAGAGAGACTTAACGAGTGTGAATTACCTGAGCCTGTGCGTCTCTCACAATGCCGGGCAGCAGCGTTTCTACTAATAGCGAAAGTCCCAGTTCATCTTCTTTAAAAACAGCGTTTTTTTTTTTTTACTTTACTTACTGATAAAAGCGTCAGGCCAGCGCTAACAACGCGTTTATGTGCCAGTTTAACTATGGAAAGACATCAATACACACATCTTTTCAAGTTTAAGTCCACCAACGTAAATCTACTCTCTTGTCCGATTAGTTTGTCAAACAAAATGGCGGATTCTGCGTTATGATTGGTCAGATCCCCTGTCAATCACACCTTAGAACATTCATCGGTCAATCACATTCAAGCAAGATGCACATAAACGTTCAAGAGTTTGGGGCAAGTAAGGTTATTTTGAATACTTTTATTCAGCAAGGATGCATGAAATCGATCAAATGACAATAAAGGCTCTACATTGTTACAAAAATGTATTTCAAATGAATGCTGTTCTTACGAACTTTTTAAACTCACCAACCACTATTTCTTAAGCTGGCTGCTTAAAATTCAGCTTTACTATCATTTTACATTTTAAAATATATTCAAATAGAGTATTCTTCTTTTTCAATTTTCTGTTTTTACTGTATTTTTGATCAAATAAATGTAGCCTTGGTGAGCATAAGAGACTTCTTTCAAAAACCTATTCACAATGCTTAACCTTCCCCTGGCCATGGGGACTTAGGGCAAAAATGTCTCTGCACAAATAAATTATATCTAGTATGTTGCTTACAAAGTAAAAATAAATGGAAAATCTCGATTTCGGCATTAAATTAAGATCTGCTCATGTTGCATTTCTTTCAACGTGTTGCGCATTATAACCAATCACGCACGACTCTGTTGAGCTTAGGAACGCAACGGCCATTCAGAGGCGTTCAGATGAGTCGTCACTGAAACTCATTTTTGTTTGTTGCAGGCGCTTGCTGACTGAATTCTGAACTGTGGCGACGGCGAATTCTCTCATTATAAACAACAAAGCGCGGATGTACGAACAATGTAAGTAAGAGTCATTTCACAGTGTAAACAGTTTCAGTGATTGTAACGATAGTTTTGTATTTTGTGAGCGCTTAATCTTGCGATAGATCTAAGTTAGTGATAATGTTCATCACCCCCTTTCTGTATGTAATTTATTCGCTGTTTGAATAACTGGAAAATTAAAACTTTGTAATAGACCTTTTTCACATTTCCGGATTTCTCAGTAACTTAGTGGAAGCCATCATAGTTGGGTAAAATCCGAGAGTGAATGGGAGAGTAACGTTACCACAAATATATTTTTGCATTCCACAGGCTCGCATTAGCATTAAACAGTGTTTTTTTTTGTTTGTTTGTTTGTTTGTTTTTTTTGTAATTTGATGAAAGCGTGGTATAATACAAAGTGTAGTGTTATAAATGCACATACATTTTTCAAAAAAATCTAAATATAAAAAACTTTCAAGGATTTATGATGCTGATCATTGAAACGCGTCATCACAGTCTTGTCAAAAGGGTCAATTAGCAACTTACAATGTTTTTATTAAATTGTGATCACGTTAAATACACATTCAGTCCTATTAAAAATATTTTATTATCGTACAAGACACCCATATTTGGTACTTGTCTAATAAGATGGGTTTATGGTGTTTGTAGGTAATGGATTAGGCTGCTTTTAGCAACATAACTCTTCTCTCTTTTATGTATTTCTCAAAATCTAAAACTTTGTTTATTTCCAGGTTTAAAAATCAATGTGGTCTCAGAGTTTTGGACATGACTGTCTACACATGCTGTAACACCTCAGCAGAAGTCTGCAGATATGCCACAGACTTTTGTCCACAGGTATGCCTTTGTACTTTCTGAAGCCTTTTGGACAGGCAGCATCCCAGGAGAGCTCTTGTCAGACGTAATACAGCGAGAGAGAGCGATGGATAGTGAGAGACAGATACAAGTTGAGGAAAGACCACACGCTCTCAACTGTCCCTTTCTCCTTGCAGTCTGCTAGTCAAGGATCAGATGACTGATAAAGACACATATCCTACAGCAGAAGGTGGAGACAATCACTGCTGACTAGCAGCCCCTGTCAATTAGCCTCATGCCAGGATGATAAGAGCCCCGTAATGAGCCTTTCATATCAGCGGTGAGACTGGACCCGTCCCTGCATGACAGAGAGACTTACGCTCCAATGCCTCCATTTGATAACAAAGGTTTCTTCTGTCAAATGATACATTACAGAGCTCAATCCGTGCTCTTATCTTTTGACCGGGACGTCACCGTCCTTTTGCTCGCTCTGATCTGATTGTGAAAGATTGAGGTAATACAGCCAGCTTTCTCTGTTCCCTGTTAACAAGACAATATGGCTGTCACTCTGAGATAATGTGTTGACCATTGAGAAACTTATGTAAGCATCTCTCTAGGCTTCTTGGCATTGAAAACACAGTTAAACACCTCATTAAGTGCTTCTTTCAGATACATTTAATATTAAATTCAGCATAATAATATATGTTAAAATGTGCTTAAGAAAACAACATGATTCCTTGAGTATTGTGCAAAATGTCCCCGGTTCCACTGGCAAAACATTCTGTAATATTTTCTAATTAAACTCTTTTAAGTATTATCATTTTTCTCCTGTACCAGAGAGACAGATACTTAGCCTTCGAAAAAGAAAAAGGAAAAAAACACCTTCCACCCACTCCAAGTGTTCCCACTTTGTGGCAGTTATTAGGAGCTAATAGAATTGCAATGTTGCAATATGCTGATCCAATTACAGGATCTACATTAGCAATTAACTTCCAGCTAAAAATAACAATAATGCCAATTACATGCATAAATAATCATATAATCAGCATATTCTGTCACCAGACAATTATTGTGATTACCCCTCAGTTTATGGAATGCTTTGCCAGAGGGATGTGTACACAAAGCCATTCTCATTTCCCCTCGCTTTCTTATAAATTACCAATTTCATTTCGTGCAAGGAGCTCGCAAATGAAAAATCAACACACTTAAACATCCTCTAAAATGAACATTCGTGGCTATAAGTACTGCTAATGGAATAGGACATTTACTGTACGATTTACAATTTCAGGAAAGCTTAACGGTGAGACACGGCAACAGCTTTAATCGTCTCTTTCTTTGTCTTTTGAAAGTTGTGCAGGGCTGGCCTCTTTTACTTTTTTGATCCAGACTATGATCATTTGGATGAATAAAAAATCTGTCTTATTGCAGTTGTAGAAATGGACTTTTAATGTCCTTCAGTTTTATGTTGCTGTCTGGGTCTAGAGTGCTGGTCTTTGTTCAATGTCCGGTTCCCTGGGGTTGAGAGAAGGTCTCTGACTTCTTCTGCTGGCAGGGAAACAGAGCACAGCTTGCAGGGAAAGCCCAGCACTGGTGGTCCGAGACGGTATCTCGGAGTGAATGACTATTCCGTATGTTAGGCTGACATGCAGGATGAGGACAGGATCACTGTCGGCTGCAGGGCAGACTGACTAACAGCTATTTGGCAGAGGTACTTTGTTTGCCACTTGGTCTGAATAGATACTATATAATGGATATTTTGACAAAGCTAAAAAAAAAAACAATATATATGTATGTATAACTGCATTATGAGTTGGTAATCTCGTCATCATCTTAAAATGTGTTTATTCCCTTGTTTCCACGGAAGCAAATGCAGTAACCGGTTTCCTTTGTTATGTAGATGAAATCCCAGGATTTGGCCATTTAAAATTATTACACCCTAAGCACTGTGTAATGCTCCACAACGATCCAAATAGCACAATATTTTCAATTGGTAGTATGTGAAACCAAGGTTACCAAGCCTGTGGCTAAAGCACAACTGCACTTTTCCAACACGTTCTTGATCATTCATCAGTCAAGCTTCCAGTATTTTTCTGTCCGACAAATTTAGCTAAATTATCTTTATCTAAAACTGAAACCAAAACTATCAAAAATATTTTGTTATTTGAAATGAGGCTAAAATAAAATGTAAATATTAGAAAATTAAAAAATTTGCATTGGTAGCTAACTAAAATAAGTTTAAGTTCAACAGTAAATTAATAAAAACTGAACTAAAATTAAGACAAAATTAGAAATGCAAAAAAAAAAAAAAAACCTCTCTCTCTCTAAGTATATATATATATATATATATATATATATGTGTGTGTGTGTGTGTGTGATTCAGAATAATTAAAAATAAAATAAAACAAAACAAAACAAGATTAGGATACCAATATGGTGCTATACACTAAAAATGCTGGGTTAAATACAACCCAGCGCTGGGAGAAATGTGGAAAAAAAATAGGTTTACAAACGAACATTTATTAATTAGTTAAATAAATAATAATTAAACGATAAATATTTTAAAAATTGCTTTGGGTTGTTTTGACCCAACCTTATCTATATATATATATATATATATATATATATTAAATGTTTAACCCAACCTTCTGGGTAGTTTTATTTAACTCAATTATTGTTAAAAAAATTACTATATTGCTAGCTTACAGCCAAAATAGGTTGTAAATTAAAAATAAGACACATAATTTGAACATTTATTAATAAGCTATTTAAAAATGTTTATTATTTAATTATTATTTATTCAACTTATTAAGTAATGGTAATTTACTGAACATATTTAAAAAAAATTAATTTTCCAAACTATTTTGGGTTCATTTTAAGCAAGAAATACTGTATTTTTAGGCAGTAGTTGAGTAGTTGAGCAATTAAAAAAATATTTATTATTTCATTATTATTTATTTAAATGGTAATTTGTTAAACATACTAATGCATGTTAATTCACAACCTATTCTGGGTTCATTTTAAGCAAGAAATACAGTAATTTTTAGGCAATAGTTGAGTTAAATAAAACTACCCAGAATGTTGGGTTTAACATTTAACCCAAGAGCTTGGTGAAAACAACCCAAGACAATTAAAGAAATATCTATTAATTAATTAATATTAATTCAACTTATTAATAAATGTTTACTTATTAACCATATTAATAAATGTTCATTTCCAAACTATTTTGGGTTCATTTTAAGCAAGACATACAGTCATTTTTAAGCAATATTGGAGTTCATTAAAACTACCCAGGAGGTTGGTTTAGACATTTAACCCAGCTGTTGGGTCAAAACAACCCAGTCGCTGGGTCTGTCCATATTTCACCCAGCACTGGGTTGTTTTTAACCCAGCATTTTTTAGAGTGTAGAATAAAATTACATAAACACCTGAAAATGTTACTTACTTCCTAGCAAACCAAAGTAACCAAAGTAAGCTAAGGAACAGTCTCAAAACAAACAAACAAATAAATAAACAAACAAAAAAGCTACAGTTCACATTTTCTGCCTTTGCGTTAATTTGCCTTTGAAGAAGGCCAAATGTGTGCATTTGTGTGAGATGGGTGAGAAGGGTGTGTATGGCATGGAGTTGGGTGAGAGCGGTCTGAGCTGGTTCCACCGGGCAGCAACAGAAATTGCAGCCAGCTTCTGGGAACACTTTCCATATAGCAGCTAAAGCTTGGGGCTCGTGTGTACTGCCTCTGTAAATAGTGTTAAAGCGAAAGGAGAGGCTAGCGGCCATTTTTGGCCCGTGCATCTCTCAGCTTCTCACTGACATATGCTGTCTGCTTAGGACATACTATTAGTCACAAGGGGGGGAAGTTATAAATACGACCCAGAACAAACAGTTGAGGTCTAAACGTTCTGAAGACTGCAGGACAGGGTCAGGTTGCATAATGGGATAATAACAGGTATAGGTAGACCTCTTTATTTATCCATAATAATATTAGACCGGCTAAACTCTAATGAGCTCCTGCTGTCCATCTAAGTGAGTGACAACTGAGACAGCTGTAATATATCTTTCTGTTGGTACAGTAGCCGCCATGTGTATTTGATTTATGTCTATTGTTTAATAAAAGAAACATGAGGAACCAAATGGCTGCTCTTTGCAAACTGCATCTGTGGGTCAGTAGAGTAAAAAACGAAGAAATAATTTGCTTTAGTGTTCAAACAATGACAAAAAGCGTCTTCAGTGTCTGCAGGCCATTTCTTGTGACCACCAAGACGAAGATCATTTCAATGGCTTTATATGCAGCCAATTACAATGCACCCGTCCTGCTCAGCTGCCACAAATGCTTTTTATATAAAACGAAACCTTCAGAAGTGCCCACAAGAATTGAAGGAATTTACCATCCACACAAAACCCGTAGATTTGTTGCAGTTCATATAATTTTGGTTTTGGCTCTGGAATAATTTGCAAGCGTGCACTTCAAATGAGATGCTTTCGTGCAAAGTGCAGCATGTTGTGGACGGCAGTCTCTGGAGTAATTGAGGGCATTTGATATGCACCATTTGGGGGTCCAGCCCTCACACATAATGTACTGTTTAAACATGAGTCGAATGAACTATTGCCATACCTCCTGCAATGCACTTAAATATACTGTATACTCGAATCAGTGGCGGAATTGTCCCAGTCAGCCTGATCTCTTTAGTATACATATGTAACATTTATATGTACATTTTTGTATGTCTTTATTTAATAAATATGTACTGTTACATTTTACTGCTAAATACATTTTTAGCTTTTTACTAATAGATTTTTGAGCCTATAACCCAACTCTTAAATAAATTTAAGTTTTTAAGTTTTTTTATTTAAGTTAACAAGTAAGTACAAGTAAAGCTCAACTGACAACATTTGTCACACAAAAAGTTTCCTTGCCCTTTTCAATTAAACAAATATATAAATAAAGGCTACAGTGAGGCACTTATAATGTAAGTTAAAGGGGTCATATGATGCGATTTCATGTTTTCCTTTGTCTTTGGAGTGTTGCAAGCTTTTTGTGCATATATTAGATCTGTAAAGCTGCAAAGATTAAAGTCTCAAACCCAAAGAGATATTCTTTATAAAAGTTAAGACTCAGCCACACCTTCCTAAAACGGCTCGTTCAAACACACCCCCACGTCTATATCATGGTGTGGGAAGATTTGCATAACGCCGCCCAAATGTATACGTAAAGAAAGAAGGCATAAGTTTTATTCTCGCTGTAGTATTGCAGCCGCTGCCATGTTGTGGAGATGCTGTGTGTTTCGTTGCGAAAGCAAAAGTACTTTCTTTGGCTTTCCAAATGAGTAGACAACTAGAAATCAGTGGTTAGGTTATATTTACAACACTGTTCCAGAACAGTACAACGCAAATATTCATGTGTGTGCAGCGCATTTTACGGAGGATTGTTTCCTGTACCTGGGAGAGTACAATGCTTCCTGTGGACATTATAAAGTGAGGCAATTCCAAATTTGCAAGGACAGTCCGGCGCACCTGACTCACAGATTGTTAGTACGTTTTCATATACAATCACAATCCACAATCACAAATGCAGACATGGTGTTGAACCTCAAACCACGTAAACGCATTGCATTGCACCACATACACAAAATAATGTTCTTTTTAGCAACATCATTTAACACCTTTAAGGAAATAAGGGACAATTCAAAGTTATGTTATGCTGTAATCTACAATGTGCCACAAATGCTGTTAATTGTGCTTAACTTGTAGTGAACATAGAATGTTCATTTAAAGCTAATCAACAATATACAAACATTAATTATCAATGTCTGTGAATACATACAAAAATATAGGTGTGCTATAAGCAGATTTATAGGATTAGTTAACTCCAGAATTAAAATTTCCTGATAATTTACTCACCATCATGTCACTCAAGATGTTCACGTCTTACTTTCTTCAGTCGAACAGAAATTAAGGTTTTTGAGGAAACTACTATTGAGTGGACTTCAATGGGAATCAGCGGGTTGAAGGTCTAAATTGAAGTTTCAATCCAGCTTTAAAAGGCTCTGTGCCATGCCAGTGTTTAATCTAGCAAAACTATCAATAATTTTCTAATAAAAAAAAAAAATATATATATATATATATATATATATATATACTTTT
Source organism: Labeo catla (assembly GCA_012976165.1). Classification (NCBI taxonomy): domain Eukaryota; kingdom Metazoa; phylum Chordata; class Actinopteri; order Cypriniformes; family Cyprinidae; genus Labeo; species Labeo catla. The sequence continues at coordinate 575,907 of VONZ01000085.1, forward strand.
TAACCACAAACGCTAATCTTGCACTAGCTATGCATCCACGATTTCATACATTACATAATCACGTTGGAAAAGTCATACCTGACATACGCAAAAGTACCGAACCAGTGTTTACAAAGTGAACGTGCAAAGTCAAACACTCTTTACAGAAAAGGTAAAACAACAATGTCAGAGTTTTTTGCACTACTTTACCTTTTTGAACTAGAGTACACAGATGAAGAACTAACTATGCATGATCTCTGAAAAGTGATTATGTAATGTGTGAAGCCATACACGCACATCGCAGAGCTAGTGCAAGATGAGCATTTGTGGTTAAAAAGTATATAATTTTTTTTCGCTAGATTTCGTTTCACTAGACGCTTATTCCTTGGCTGGGATGCTGGGATTGTGTAGAGCCATTTGAAGCTGCATTTGCAATTTGGACCTTCAACCTGTTGATCCCCACTGAAGTCCACTATATGAAGGAAAATTCTGGAATATTTTCCTCAAAAACCTTCATTCCTTTTCGACTGAGCTTGGATGACACGGGGGTAAATTGGGTAAATTATCAAGAAATTTTAATTCAGACTTTAATTGGGCTGGAATGCACTATATGACTTTTAAAAACTGAACAGATCTTAAAATACTTGGCATCATACACTTAACGACTTTGTAAAAGTCACAGAGAAAAACCTAGCCATTATACACTAAACAACTGAGGTTCTCCGATCGCAACAAACTCACACAGAAACGTGCATCTTGTTTCTACAGTAGGAGATGCGTGACAAAAACAATATCTGTTAATATCTAAAATCATCTCAAAATATCAAACATGTCTGATCTCCTCCGACTGGTTGGAATCAAAGTCTGAAGCTAAAAAACTGTGACTGAGTCTGTGACCAACTGTGAAGCTGAGTCTGTGACCATAATACACTACACAATTTTCTATGAAATCTGTCAACTCACATGTATTCCAGCCTCAAATGTACCAATACCTATGTTTTCCAATAAGGTTGTCCCAGTTTCTTTCTATTTTACCAACATGACAACATGAGGATTAAATTACAGCTTGCATACACACATACTCATCAAAGTGGGTAACACACGTTTTTAAAGAACTTGTCCAGTACTATTAAAGAAACCATTATAGAAAACTACATGCAGTCACAAAGGTCCTCAAATTACCACAAACACACAAACTCAGTCTTATTGTCTTGTGCAAACACATTAGGATCATTCTCAAAGCAGACAACTAGAACAACTAGCTTCTCAACAACCACAGGACTGCACCCAGTCTGAAAACCAGTAAGTCCCAGAGGAACATCCACGACTTACTGGTTCCCAGACCAAAGAAACCCAGGGGAAAGGCACTCCACCCATGCATGGTCTTCATGCTTCTGGGTTCCTGCATGTCCTTTGTGAAGATGGTGGCAAACGGCCAGAATCCGACTCCAAAGAGAAGCGCAGAAGACGTGCTTTGGCACAAGTCGTGCTGGACACAGAATGTTCCCCCTAAATGCTATTTATGTTTGCTCAGTCATATACGTCTGTAGATATACTGTGAGAGTGATGAATGTTCAGACACGGACCAGGGCTTAGAAAATGAATTGCCTGCAGGTGAATTATTGCCCGGCATACTTAATATACTATTCTGGTTACATAAAGACTAACTTGTGTGGAGTGTCAAATCAACAGAAATGAGTCTTCTTCAGGTCAGCCTCGGTAAAAACTCTGAGGTCTAAGGTCTTGGCTCATTAACCGAGGAAACAAAATGTCAGGGGTGGTCAAACAATGTGATTAATTTGCCTGAGGAAGAAAATTGGTTGCAAATGAACAAAATATGTCATTTCCGACCTCTTGGACAGGGAGCGAGAACACATAATAAGGCACATCTAATTACTGTGCCGAGGTGAGGACCTCAACTCAAGCCCTTATCACAGTTTTGAATCTACGCCATACAAACGGCTCGCTGGTAGTCAGATTAGACGGTGTAACATTCCTTGAATACTGCGTAAATGATTCCGAAGGGGATTTTAACAAAACGGTTTCATATTGAGTCTTGAACACATCGTGACCACAAAGCTAAGTAGCACTGCACTGATGTAGTAAAAAGACTTTATTTTGCCAAAATTCTGATATGATGCCACAAGCAGGATTTTGTTGAATGGAGTGACCTATTGAATTGTAACCTGGCCACATAAACGCAAACTACATCTTGTAAAATAGAGTATATTATAAAAAGCTAGTCTGCAAAGTTTGGAGTGGGATGGGGTGGTGTGAGGGTCTGGCACAAGTTGGCAGCTCTGTCAACGTCTGGCCACAGCTATGTCACTTTCTAGTTGTCTGCTTTTATGTGGCAGCCCTGCAGCCGCCCACATTCCATAGTGTCCAAACACGTTAACCAAACATGAATCACCAATCTGATGCCACCACCCAATCCAGTAAAAATCTTTATAGTTTCACTTGCTGCCACACCAACCACCTGTGCAGACGGCAGCATGTGATTTCCAGTTGATATCAACACATTTTTCAACCTTTTTTTTCCATTTACTGACATTACTGAGGAAAGAGCTTTAAAGGGATCATTCACCCCAAAATGAAAATTGTGTTATCATCAGTTGTTACAAATCTGTATTAATTTCTTACTTCTGTTGAATACAAAAGAAATTATTTTGAAGAATGTTGGTAACCAAATAGTTCACTCTTAGAAATAAAGGTTTCAAAAGTGTGTTTTTGCATTGATGCCATAGAAGAACCATTTTTGGTTCCCCAAAGAACTTTTTAGTGAACACTTCCTAAAAGAACCATTTTGAAGAACATTTTAAAAATCTAAAGAGCCTTTTTCGACTACAAAGAACCTTTTCTGCATTTGAAAGGTTCCATGGTTGTTAAAGGAGAAGTCCACTTCCAGAACAACAATTTACAGATCATTTACTCACCCCCTTGTCATCCAAGATGTTCATGTCTTTCTTTCTTCAGTCGTAAAGAAATTATGTTTTTTGAGAAAAAAAGTTTCAGCATTTTTGTCCATATAATGGACTGGTATGGTGCCCCGATTTTGAACCTCCAAAATGCAGTTTAAATGCGGCTTCAAACCGCATGCGGTTGTAAATGATCCCAGCTGAGGAAGAAGGGTCTTATCTAGCGAAACGATCGGTTATTTTCATTTTAAAAAAATACAATTTAAATACTTTTTAATCTCAAACGCTCGTCTTGTTTTGCTCTGCCTGAACTCTGTGTATTCTCTACTACACGAGTGCGGTTGCCAGATATCAAAAGTTCAAATCCCCAAATCAGAGGTTAACCGTTAAAATGATACATTTTCCAACGTAGGCTCACTGGAAATACATGCCTCTATATACTGTACATTTCTACAAAACTGAAAAAATTTACCTTTACACATAAATCACTAAATGAACACTAGAGGCAGTAAAATGCCGACAACTTTTATTCCTTTTCACACAAAGTATGATTTACACACAAAGTTTTGATTAATAAAGGCTAATCTTCACACAATTACTTGCCAAATAGTATGTTATGACTTTTCTACCTTTAACCAATTTTTCTAAAACAAAACAAAACAAAAAAAAAAACACACAACAGTATCATCTTCACACATACAAAAAGGAGAAAAAAATACAAAAATAAATAATAATAATGATACGAGAAAATCACTCCTCCAATCCAAAATAATTAATAAAAACAATTCCAAATAAGAACTAATTTTCTTCCTAGCTATAGCCGATGTCCGTTCCATTACCGTGTGCTCAAATCCACATAAGGAAGTTAAAATAGCATAGTTGCATCAACAAATGCATTGTTTCATATCATTTTTGCAATTGTTTACACTATTGTGTGGGGTTAGGTTTGGTGTAGGGGATATTTCCAACACGACAGAGCATTAATCTTTAGCGACACTCCTTGGATATTTGAATTCTGAACAGCCGCAATACATAGCCTACATCAAGCAGTGTAATAAAAACACAGCAATACATGCCTGTACCAACGTAATAAAAACGTGCCATGGTCATGTATTGAACGTGTGTTTTAGCACCACTCTCTGGACATTTCACTTTGAAACTGCCGCAAAACATGCAGTAAGGCACATACGGTGTTGCAGAAATGTATATAGAGGCACTTATTTTCATGAGCCTGGGTTGATGTTTTCTGCCAGGTGTTTTGCTTAATTTTTGCAATCTGGAAACCATGAGCCCACACTTGCTTTTCATTATGGAAGCGCTGATGATGATCTAAAAACACAGTAAGCTGAAGTTTACAGATCTCCATGTGATGTTCAGCTTAAATAAAAGTGCCATTCAGCCAGTCTGTCATGAGATCTTGATTATATTGTTTACGATTGTAGTTGCTGAATAAATACACTGATTCAACCAATGTTTTTAAACAGAGAAACATTGTTGCAATTTGGAATGAATGGAAGTACTATTAGGAGTTTCACTGTTATAATATTTTTTGTTTGTTTTCACCAGTTATCATAATGTAGACAGAGAGAATGCATATCTAAGTCTTTGATATTAATTTAGATTTTAGCATATAATAAATACATGTGTATGAGTTCACATTCTATTGATTTGTGCTTGTTGGTGGAAGTGCAAAACCTGAAAAACACAAATAAATTTCTCAAATGACAACAATCATTGCGATTATAATTTTGAGAAAAACATTATCTAACCATTATACAGCATGATGAAAATGTGACTACGTTTAGTCGATTAAAACTTGACTAAATAAAAACAGGACAAGTTTGACTAAATATGATAACTAAATAGTACATTTGACATAAGTTTTAAATTTAAAAAAGGCTGACAAAATTAACTCTGTTTGGTTGCCCAAATTTTGCTAAATATTTTGTGTTCAACAGAAGAAAGTAATTCATACAGGTCTGGAACAACATAAAGATAAGGAGTAAACAAGGACAAATTTTACAATTTTTCCAAGACTTTTCTTGTGCTATTGTTAATATACTTGGATGAATGTGATTTCTAATAAGTTATAGTGTTCTGTATTTTGACTCTGGAAGCATTTTCACACATTTTTTTCACCCTTAATTAAGGGTATAACCAATGATGGCTACGGACAGGACCTGCTGGGTACTTAGGAAGGATCCTAATTGAATCTGACAATAATTTTCACATCACTCCCATGCTCTGTCTCCAATGCTATTAGTGACATTACTGCGCTAATGGTTGCTATGGCAGCATGAGCAATGCTCATTAATGACCTCAGCCGTAGTAATATTCAGTACAATCTTTTCTTTTTCTTTATTTCCTGCTTCGTTTTGCTCTAACTTCTGATTTGAAGATGTATGAGCACTTACGAGATGTACGACATTAATGGACTGTTCTCTAGACGGGTCGGGCAAAGTTGTGATGTTTCCGGATGTAATTAGCATTGGAAAACTGTCCAGGGGGACATAAAAGAAAATCATTAGACAATCTGCGGTATTAAGGGTTTTTCTATCACATGAATTTAACAGAAAAAAAAATAAAATCTAATTCTCTAATTTCACTATGGATTTTTCTTTTTTACACAGTCTTAGTTGTGCTTTGATCACACTATAAAATGCAATTAGTAGATCAACCAAACATTTACTTAATAATAAAAAAATCAGTAATCAACCTTTATTTAACCAGACAAGTCACTTAAGAATGAATTCTTATGAATCCTGGCAGAATATTATATTTCCTGGACGACATACAGGCATATCAATATATACATACAAGTCATCAAAACATAAAACAGTGGTTATCATTTTTGATGTCTAACAGTAATTTTAATTTAGTAATTTTACATATTACACTATAAAATGACAGTAAAAAGCATGATTTACAGTTCAGATACAGGTTTTCACACAAACAAAAGGTTTTATAAAATGATAAACTTCACATTTCAGCCTTTAAACAATTTTTAGGAAAAGGGATCAAAAGTATAAATTATTATATTAATTGAAACAATTATTATATCAATCAGTTGTGTTGATAACATAAATATATCTTATCTTAATTGTTTAGACTTTTATAACACGTGCATTTCCACCACAAAAAAAAAAAATAAATAAAAAAATAATAATTGCAACTTTTTATTTCTTTTTATCAACTTTTATAAATTTTTTCGAGTTCACGTCTTGCAGTTTGCAAGTTTGTATCTCTCAGTTGTGACTTTTTTTCTCAGAATTGCGTTTATATCTTACAATTCTGACTTTATTTCGAGACTTTGTATACTGCAGTTCTGACTTTATATCTTGCGATTCTGACTTAACTCGCAATTGTGCGTTTATATCCAGCGATTCATTTAATGAAATCAGCTTTTTGAAGTTTAATCATCACATTAAGCTACATCGCAATTCTTGTCTTCCCGCCCCTAAATTTAAGACCTCTTCAAATCATAATTAAAGGGGTCCTGTTATGCTCCTTTTCAAAGTCTTGATTTTGTTTTGGGGGTGTCCCAGAACATGCTCTCATGCTTCGTGGTACAAAAAACACATTATTTTTCACATAATTTACATTATTACAATACCTTTCTCCCAGCCTGGCACAAAAGACTCGATTAGTTCTGAGTTTAATGAAGGCCAGCCTTCCGAAAAAAGGAAATGTGTTGTGATCGGTTAGCTCTCCCAGTGCGTTGTGATTGGCGAACACCTTAGATAGTGTTTCAGTACTGCCACACCCCTTGTCAAAGCAGTTAGCGCAAGCTAGATTAATAGTGAATCTTACGTTTTAAACATGGTTATTTATCTTACAAAAACGCATGGATTCGTTACAGGAGACCCCCGAGAGCCGTGTGAGGCAATTTTTATTATGGATGGATGCACTTTATTAGACTTTATTAGACTCCAATTGCATTCATCTGAAAGAAGGAAGTCATATACACCTAGGATGCATGGAGGGTGAGTAAATAATACACTACAGTAGTGTTGAGTCCTATCCTCAGCCTGCGAGATCGCCGATACATGATATTATTGTGTTAATTTATTGAATTATTTTACATTCTTAGTTTCATTGCCCAAAACCAGCTGCAGCATAAGCCTAACATTACCAAAAAACATCATCACTGATCAGCCTAGTCTATTCTAGTGCAAGTTTATGCATTTTAAAAAACACTCACGTTATAAGTGAAGCTATCTACACTGTATGATGAATAAATCTCTTACCACACACTGCACTGCCGGAGTAGATCGCGGCTTCGGCATGTGTTTCGACTCCCGGTACTGCACACGTCTGCGGCGCGTTACTGCTCTGAAGTGGCCACTCTAGTCAATGCTTGTGTTTATACCCGCCGCGCTGCAGCTCATTGAAGCGGCTCAAGCTTGGCTACAAGTTTGGTTAATCCCCCACCTCGTCCCTACCCACTCCCCAACAATTCGAATTTCCGTAGGTGGGATTTAATTTAATGATATTCTAATGGACCACGTTGTGACATCATTGCATGCGGAAAACAAACGCTGTAGTCCAAAGGAGCCGTTCGTTGTAGTTCTTGAATAGAGATTTTTTTTAAAAACTAAATATCTCCCTTTGGAGTGGACTTTGACACACACCAAACACACAGACTAAAATTCAACAAATGAAAAAGCATAATAGCACCCCTTTAAGACTCTCTTGTACCATTTAAGATGTTTTAAGGCTTTAAATTTTTGTTTTAGTACAAAAATATTAACTTAAATATTATATTTAACACAATTTCTTATGTCTGCTAAAGTATTCCCTGCTGAAAAAAACACTAGAAACTATCACAGAATTTGTAATGGTTTTACTGGTTATAATGGAAATTGTATTGATTTGAATGGAAATTGTAATGAACCCAATTAGTCTCCATTTTTCACCTTCTTTTGGTGGCTTGTTAAAACGACCAAAACCTAATAAAACAAGTCCTGGAACACACTACAGGAAACCATTTTTAATGGTTTTAATGGTTAAAAGTTTGTTTTGTAATGGTATTTGTAGTGGTAACCATTAGAATTTATGTGATGTTTTCTATTGTTTTTTACAGCAGGGTTAGTAAGTTCATTCTTATCTTTATCTACAAACACCCTATTTTTCTACAGTGCACTGGACAAAATATTGAAGAAAGATCCTCTGACGGACCGCTGCTCTTTTAAGAAGCCTATTCTTACCAGCTAGTTTTGCACAGCTGTGCAAAAATGAAGGGACAAACAAACGTCTGTTGTGTTTCGAATGTGGTCAAGCTTTGTTTAACGAGCTTCCTGAGAAGCTCATTTTACTCGGGACAGAACACTCCTGGAATTGTAGCAAATAACATTTCAATGGCCTGTAAACAACAGGGTACGCGGCCAGAGTCACATCTGATTTGTGGAGCACTTCCCGGCGAGTCAGCCAAGAGGACGGCCGTGCGGTGGCTCTAGTTGGGTCGAGCGCTGAGCAGCTGGACCGTGGCAGATCTTTTTACACACACAGCAGCCACCAGCTAAAACACACAAACCCCACCCCAGACAGCTTGGAGAGATTACAAACTACAGTCCACATGGCCAAAACAAATGGTGCAGTTCCATCACAGTAGCCCGTGTAACCGATATAAATTGGCTGACAGCAATGATAAGTGAATCTTAAGTCTGATCAAGAAAAGAAAAGAAGTTGTACAAGATGAGGTGAACTGTTTTAGTGATGCTATTCACCTTTTTGACTCAGAGAGATGTCAAACCTGTCCATATCTACAGTTCATAAAAAACAACAGGTGTTTACCTGAGGTCATGGGAGAGAAACATCATTTATTTTTTTTTAAATAAATGAAGGCACTAAATATGACATCTATTGTGATCAATCATGTATCGTGTAACATTTGCAATTTGTCATGATTAAAGCATAAATTAAAAGTTAAGAATGGCCAAGTTCTATAACTGATGTTAATAAATATTATTAGATTATAAAGAACTGTCTGATACATTTGCAGTTTAGGCTTTGTGAAGATGCATGCATTTATTAAAACAATCTGTATGTGCCTAAAAAATACATAAATATACATTATTTATGATTGTAATAATTTCTTAATCATATCAGCTGTGATTCAATCATGATTTGCTATAATTAATCACAGAAAGCTCTGTGCTTATATTAGTTTGATTAATTGTTCAGTTGTTTACCTAACATATATTAAATATATATTTTAAACAAGATTCCATTGAGTTTTCAATGAGGTGTTACTTTCTTCAAGTCTTTTTTATTTTTTATTTTGCTTATCCATATTTGTCAAAATGTGTTAAGCAAAGTCTTCAAATAATTCTACTTTTCTTATATAATTTAAAGTGGCATTGTGAAGAAAAAAAAAAGTACAAATCTTAATAAGAGCAGGTAATATGTTTTTTTTTAAAGTGTCCTAATACTGTGTTCGAGTCCTATACAGGTTTAAACATTGTAATTTTCTCAGTATATACATTTAATATTAGAATAATTTTGCAATGATTTAGAAACAATTCGGTCTGTCTGTAAACCCCTCCCTTCCATAAGCATACTCTGCTCTGATTGGTCAGCTGGGCAATTCTGTTTGCGATTTGGTACAGAGAGGGGTACTTGAGCAAGTTAGCGAGCGTTACCATTGACACAGCATGCACCTTTGCATAAAACAATAAAATACTGTTAAAATAAACATTATGCAAGCAAATCATGCCCACAGTTAAAGTTAAGCTGCTAAACTGTAAACACTTCACAAAACAGTAATGATGAAACAATAAAGTTTAAAAATCAAAATATGTCTACATTATTATTAAACTAAGTAATTTAGAACAACAACAGTCTACATTAAAGGAGAAGTCCACTTCCAAAACAACAATTTACGAATAATTTACTCATCCTCGGTTTTTAATGAAAGCATTTCAGGATTTTTCTTAATATAATGGACTTCGATTGTGCCTCCGATTTTGAACTTCCAAAATGTAGTTTAAATGCAGCTTCAAAAGGCTCTAAACGATCCCAGCCGAGGTAGAAGGGTCTTATCTAGTGAAACGATCTGTCATTTTTTTCAAAAAATAAAAATGTCTATACTTTTTAAGCACAAAAGCTCACATAGCACAGGCTCTTGGATGTGCGTCCACGGGCCGTTCTTGAATGAGTCATTCATTTTAAACGAATCTTTATTGTGACTCGCGAAGAACGAATTGTCTCTGGGAGTGATTCGTTCAGTCGCGCATGTGCAACATCCTATTAGGTTCTGTACTGGAAATAGTTCACCTGTTTCAAGTCTTTGGGTTTTTTGAGTCGTTCGTTAATCTTATGGGGCTGTCACGTGACACTGATTTTGCTAAAATTAATGAAATGACTCGAAAAAAGATTAGTTCATTTTGGACTCGAAGGTCCGACTCGGTAAAATGATCCGAACTTCCCATCACTACTACGAATCACGTCTAAGTTCATCGTCTGTGTACTCCAGCTAAAAAAGGTAGAGTATGCCGAAAAACTCTTATTTTCTCCTACAACTTCAGAACCGCCCAACATGTTGTACCTTTTTGTTTGTAAACAGCGTTTGACTTACTTGCGCTTCCTTAGTCTTTGCGCGTTCGCTTTGTAAACACTGGGTCTGTAGATCCGCCTACGTTCGCCGTGACCTTTCAACATGATTCTGTAGTACGTCGTGAACGCACTTGCCAGAACCTGTGCTACATGAGCTTTTGTGCTTAAAAAGTATACACTTTTTTTTTTTTTTTTGAAAAAGATGACAGATCGTTCCGCTGGATAAGACCCTTCTTCCTCTGCTGGGATCATTTAGAGCCCTTTGAAGCTGCATTTAAACAACATTTTGGAAGTTCAAAATTAGGGGCACAACTGAAGTCCATTATATGAAGAAAAATCCTGAAATGTTTTCCTCAAAAACCATAATTTCTTTATGACTGAAGAAAGAAAGACATGAACATCTTGGATGACAAGGGGGTGAGTAAATTATTTGTGAATTGTTGTTCTGGAAGTGGACTTCTCCTTTAATCAACACATTCTTAGTAAATAGTATGTTCACAGTGAATAATCAGAACTATTTCAGTAAGACAGTAATAACGTTGTTTACCTGGAAACCTAAAGCTGCACTAGGTTTACATCATAAATAAACCTGATATTTGAGAACTCACTTGAAAATGTACACAAAACGTATCAATCGTACTTACAGGTTGTGGCTTGGAGACGCTGTTTACATTGAAGGACAAGTTGCAAACTGCAAAAGAGATATTTTTTGAAACCCCATATGACCTGCTCTTTAAAATCTTCAAGTTTTAGAGTAATCAAACATGGGTTGAACAGTTCAGATATAAAAGGTCTTTTCATGAGCCTACCACTTACTGAATTGAAAGAAGAAGAAAAAAAAAACTACTTATTACACAATTATTTACTTTTTTTAAGTTTTAAGTAAATTATAGTCTTGGAGATTTATGTTTGTGTAAACCAAAGAGCTGTGCTGCTGTATTACAATATGAATTCATTTTGTGCAATTGGGATTTAATTCACTGAATTTTTGTTACCAAGTGTGATGGAAGAATGACAGTTGGCTTATTGCTGCATTTGGTAAAACATCTCTGTGCTTCTGTCTGGCTTTATTGAGGTTGGAGAGCTGTTCGGCTGCTACAAGATGGGAAGCTGCCAGAAATGGACAGTTGCAGATGCAAATTGGGGAAGTGAAAGTGCTGGTACCCCGCTCTTTCTCTCTTTCGTTTTTCTCAACCATTACAATAAAGGCCTAAGAACCACAAACCTTCACACTGAATGTACATGAACACACACACACACAGTCACAAACACACGGTGACCTCAAGAAAGCTCTAACCATTACCCTGCATTCTGAACTACTTTTTAAATATAAAGTTAAAAATACCTTTTAAAAGTTTAGGGTCAGTACTTTTTTTTTTTTCCAAAGAGTTTTTTTTTGCTTACCAAGGCTGCGTTCATTTGATCAAATATACAGTAAAAATTGTGAAATATGTGAAAAATGTATTCCTGTAATGGTAAAGCTGTTTTCAGCATCATTACTCCAGTTTTCGGTGTCACACAATCCTTCTGAACTGATTATAATATGCTGATTTGCTCATGAATTTGTTAAAAATTCTCAAGAAAGATTTCTTATCACAAACTGTTGTGCTGATTTATTTTAGTTTAGTTTAGTATTAGACAATTAAAAGTTAATTAAGACCAATGGTAACTGTTATACTAGAAAGTTGTGTAGGTCTCAGTTGCTAGCTTGTATCCACATAGATAATGTGCAGTGCTGTGGGTCATAAGAATACATGCACATACAACCCCAATTCCAGAAAAGTTGGGACGTTTCGTGATATGCCATAAAATCAAGAATGTGTTATTTGTTCATTCAAAATTCATCAAAATTCCAGTGTTTTCAGTGGCCAACTTTTTATTTTATTTTGTAAATATAACCAAATTTAGATTTTCATGGCTGCAACACACTCCAAAAAAGTTGGGACAGAGGCATATGTTTAACACTGTGCCACATCAACTTTCCTTTTAATTACAATGTTTAATTGTTTGGGAATTGACGATACGAATACGTCAAGTTTTGCAAGAAAATGTTGTCCAATCTGGCTTGATAAAAAAAAAACCTCAGATGCTCAGCAGCCTGTGATCGTCATTGTCTGATACTCGTTTTCATTACTGGTCATGCATTTTCAATAGTAGACTGGACCGCACATTCAGTCTGTGTCTACAAAACCATGCTGTTGTAGCACATGCAGAATGAGAGCTGGCATTGTCTTAATCTAATAACTATGGACTTCCCATGAAAGACGCCATCTTGATGGCAGTATATGTGTCTATACAATCCCAATACATGCCTTCATTTCAATGGTGCCTTTGCACATATTCTAGTCACCAAATCTGTTTGCTCTGCTGAACCCCATACCACGACAGTCATTTACGTCTGCATCTGTCACTGATGAAAGCCTGGATGGTCCGTTTGGTCATTGGTATTGCGAACTCAACGTCCATTTTTTTCCAGAAACAAGCTGAAACATGGACTCATCTGACCACAGCACACATTTCCATCGTTTTTCGACTATCTGAGATGAGCTTTGGTCCAAAGAACCCCATGGCAACACTGCATAGAACTGATGTACAGCTACAGCTTTTACAACTACTCCTCAGCCCATGTGGCTTTATTTAACACAGCATCATGATGGTTTCTTATGCAATGCCATCTGAGGCCTCAAAGGTCATACAGATTCACCAGAGATGTCTTGCCTTGCCCTACAGACTGACATTTCTCTGGATTCCCTGAATCTTTACACAACATTATGTGTGGTAGTTGGCAAAAGACCTACATTTTTTTGTGTTTTTCTATTAAGAAATGTGATTTTTGATTTGTTTGACACTTTTGTCATGAAATTTGGAACAAATTGATGAGATATGATTAAGCTTTGCTTGCAAAGACTGAAATGCTCCTTTTATACCCAAACATAATCTCCTCACCAGTTTCCATTTCACCTCCTTATTGTGAACTGTTTCAAAACAGTTTAATTTGGATATTCAGTAACCTTTTTACCTTTATTTAGCCTCAGTCCCATCTTTTTTTGGAGTGTGTTGCAACAATGAAATCAAAATTTGGTTATATTTACAAAATCAAATTAAAAGTTGGCCACTGAAAACATCGGAAAATCTTTCTTAGTACTTCAGTCAATTAAATAAAGGTTAAAGAGAATAAACAGATAACATATTTTTGATTTTATGGCGTATCACGAAACGGCCGAACTTTTCTGCAATTGGGGTTGTACATAAAATATCTAATAATTTATACATTAATGCACAATTTTATAGAGTATGCTGTAACTTCACATGCGTATGTTGATTTTTCATGTAGGCTTAAAATATCTCAAATACACATCTGGACATGACCTCAACTACATATATATGACTGAAAATCATAAGAATTATGAAACACGCATGCAGCGTCTCACCTTATAAACACTTTTTCCTATTTTATGCTCATTCTCACCATGTGAAAATTGATGTTATCCCTTTTTTTCCTTCCTCTTTATTTGCTTTCTGCACCTAACAATCACATATCTATTAAACTATTAAATTAGCAGGCTGTTTTCTCCAGGCAGTGTACTTATTTGTATATTGTTGCTGAGGTTATAGCTATCTTTCAAGTTTGAGTGGTTCAAAAACACATTGATATAGTATTTCTGCATTCAAATAGATTATTGCTAGCATATGTCACGGCACACACTAATAAACTGTTTGTGCACTGCTTTTTCAAAGTCCGACCCATTTAGGGACTCTTTCTGTTTAGAGGAAGTGAGACAGGAAGTCTGAATCCTACGGAGGCGGCACTAAATGAATGACAGAAATCGTCCCTTCCTGTATGAGTTGGCTTTCAAATGTCTGTAGGGTAGGAAAAAAATATAACAAAACAAAACAAAAAACCCCTATGTGTTGTCACCGATGATGATGCCAATAAAACCTGCATATTTGCAGACTGGTAGGAAATACGGGGAAGTGTATTGCAAAATCTTTTGACCGCTGGGTGCTGCATCCAAGGGGATTTCCATCAGAGCTTCTGCAAATATTACAGAACACTATTTTTAGAGACGAAACAATTATTCTGAGACCAGGAATATGCTTCTATGGTATTTCTTGCCTTAATATTCTATTCTGAGTAGTTGACATGAAATATCTTGTAGAGACGCACACATGCGAGCCCCATTAATAAATAACTCCTACATTGAAAGGAAGCTTCATCTCGACGCAAATTGACCTAATGCTGCATTTTGTTATACTCCAGTTCTAGAGTAAACAGTAAGGCGTCTCTCTCCTTCAGAATAAAACGTGGGGTGTGAACTTTCCCTGACAGAATGAGGGCACGGAGACATCCAGGGAATTAAGGTGTTGCTCAAGCACAATTATATAATTATACATTTCCTTTGTTGTTGCCATATTAGACAAAATTTACCAACAATTGCTGTAAATGAGGCCTTTCTTTGAAGTTATCAGACAATTACACACACAACATAAAAGTAGGATTTCAAGATCTTGGAGACTGAAGCCTTTGTTTAAAGATTACATCTTGTCACTACAGAAGCAGAGATTTGACTGAGCCGAGCAAATGCGTGTTCCTTTCTCTCCAGCATGATATAAACATCAGAGCTGTGAAAGTTCTGCTGGAATTCATTTAGTCAGAAATAGGTTTGATGAACTGCGCCGCAGTCACAATGCCAATAGATTCGTATCTAAAATGATGCCATAGAGAAGTAAGGGAAAGCGAGGGAAACTCGCACTCAAATGGTACTTAAAGACTCATTTTGTTGAGACATGCACCAATAAACTTCCAGCATGGCATGAACGTGTTCCAAAGTGTGGAAAAGATTGTGTGTAATTGCAAGGCAAAGCAACCCCCTTGAATTCACAACTTCGAAATATGGGGAAATATGTGCTTGATGCCAGCTGTATGTCAGATTCGCGGGAGCATACGGACATGTTGGAGTGTTTTATTTTTTTTTCTTTCACACAAACAGCAAATGTAAGGATGTGAGTGGGTGTCTATCAGCACAAAGGCAGCCATTACTGAAACATATGGACATTCTTTCAAAATTGTTCCTGTAACTGTTCTTGTGATGCACAATAACAACTTAATATTCTGGGCTCAATAGAAGTTATGCTCAATCGACATCATTTCTGGCATAATGTTGATAACCACAAAAATAAATAAATGTTTATTAACCTTTTCTGTTATACCTGTTATAGATGATCTTTGAACTTTTATCTTGTGATTTACAGCTGCTTTACAGCTCAAATAATATGATTCAACTGAAGAATTAACACAAGCGCTTCAAGCTTTTCAAATAATATGATTTAAATTAACACGAGTGCTTCGAGCTTCACATTTCTAAATGTTTAAATACTTCAAAATTGGCCCCATTTACTTCACATTTATTTTGATTTTTGCTTTTTTGTGGCTTATACTACGCATTCTGTTGATTGAGCCTAACTTGAATTGAACCCTGAATAGTGCTTTAACTATCTTTTAAATAAAATCATTCTCTTATGAAGGATAGGCCTACATGCAGACTTGATTTTGAGCATTTTAAAGGTACAGTATGTAATTTTCGCTGCTAGAGGGCGCATATTCAAAACAAACAAAGTAGTACCTTGATGTCATGATTGAGTGTGGATTCATAGAAGTTTTCATCACTATCATCCCACAGCCGATGCAATCTGATGGGACTTGGGCAGAAATCAGGTTTGTGGATGAGCTAATGTATTAAAGATTTATTAACATCACTGTAGTAAACAGGGTTGGGCTGAAAGCATGGAAGTGAAACGAGGCCGCTGGAGCAATTGCTAATGAGAGACAAGCAAAAAAAAAAACGCGGTTTAAAAGCAGCAGAGCTTTTATTATGCTACAGTCAGTGTTGCCAAGTCCATGATTTTCCAGCAGAATTGTACTATTTAACACTATTGCTGCGGGTTGAAGTAACCCCAATAACGTGATATTTAACCCCTGGAATGTGATTATTACCGAAACACTGAAACGCAATTGGGCAGGTTTTGTAGTGATAACCTGGCAACCCTGGCCACAGTCGATGCTTCCGTTCCTTTCGGTTATATGTATGTGGGGTAAAGCAGCTCTGTTTTATCATATTAGATACATTTGAGTGTGTAGAAAGTTCTTTTATAATGCTCTGTGTGTTCGTCACCTATCTACTAAAACGCATATTAAAGCATCTTTGGTGATTCCATGTTTTCTACAAAATCGAGGGTGTCGAGGGTGTATGACGTCACTTGGAGGTGTTGCAATGACAAGAGACTAGGTAAATTCTTTATTTCTCTAGATTTAAACATTCTTGGAAACATTTAGGATAATGTAAGTACAAACAAAATTCATAAAACGGATAGTTCTAGTCCTTGATTCTGATTGGTTGAGCCACGTTCGAAGCTGTTGTAATTGATCAACATACACCTTTGTTTATTGCTCTGCAACCACAACCGTTTCTGAGGAACTACATTGTTTGGTGAAAGAATAATGTTTTAATTAATATCATTACACTTTATTTGCTCAGTTTTATTTTGTTAAACCTTACTATGTGTATGGAATAACCGTTTTATAAAAGCAATAACTCAGCTTCACGTTGTACCTACCAACGCCCCTTAGCTGTTATAAATTCACTGCAAACCATGACCTGTTGGGTCTTATTGCTTTAAAGGGGTGATATGATGTTGTTAAAAAGAATATTTATTTTGTGTATTTGATGTAATGCAATGTGTTTAAATGGGTTGAGGTTCAAAAAACATTATTTTCCACATACTGTACATTATTGTTGCTCCTCTCTACCCCACTATTTTGAAACATGTTCATTTTTTACAAAGCTCATCGTTCTGAAAAGCGCTACGTGCTCTGATTAGCCAGCTATTCAGTGCGTTGTGATTGGCCGAGCACAGAGTGCACATATTGTGATGCCGTGACAAAACAAAAACAATAAAACCCATTATAAATGAGACATCTGTTGCATCCAGTGAGGACATAATTACTGATTATAATGAATCATACTGTCTTTTTACGTGTTGCGTCGCATTGCGTCGTGTCACGCCACTCCACGTAAACATAACACCATGTCTGCATTTATGATTGTAGAAATGACAAACAACAAGCACTATTGTACACTGCTCAAAACTCACATTTGAATAGTCAGTAGCAAATTCTTTAAATATGAAAACGTACTTACAGGCTGTGAGTCAGAAGCGCCAGACTGTCCTTGCAATGTTGGAATTGCCCCACTTTATAGAAATAGCCTTTGTGCACAGCTGGCGTTGTAGGCTACTCTCCCAGGTTCAGGAAACAATCCTCCATAAAATGCACTGCACATACTCAAACATTTGTGTTGAACTGTTCTGGAACAGTGTTGTAAATATAACTTAACCATTGATTTCTAGTTGTGTGCTAATTTGGAAGGCCAAACAAAGTACTTTCGCTTTTGCAAACAAACATAGCATCTCCACAACATGGCGGCGGCTGCAACAATACTACAACAAGAATAAAAGTTATGCCTTCTTTCTTTGCGTATACATTTGGGCGGTGTTATGCAAATCTTCCCACACCATGATATAGACGTGGGGGCGTGTTTGAGCCATTTCAGGAAGGCATGACCGAGTCTTAACTTTTATAAAGAATATCTCTTTGGGTTTGAGACTTTAATCTTTGCAGCTTTACAGATCTTATATATGTACAGACAGCTTGTAACACTCCAAAGACAAAGGAAAACATGGAATCGCATCATATGACCCCTTTAATATAACACTGTTCTAGTGCTTTTTGGATATTTTAATTAAAAAAATCTTACATACTGTGCCTTAAGTCACAGGGCAAATATTAAATGATGGTCTATGAAGGCTTCATTCAAAGTTTTGGCCATTTAGTAGCCCTAAAGACATTTGCCAACCATCCAAATGACTTACTGATTGGTACAGCCACTTACATGTGTGCTGAAATGCCTTCAATTTACTCCAGTGGTTAATTTCTACCTTGCAAGTGCTTAAATACCGTGTGCGTGTGCGTATCATAGTCTGAAAAAGACCTGAAAATACTACCTGAATCTGCAAATCTGGGGTCCTTATATCAAACAAACTCTTTTTATCTCCAAGGAACCTCACAAGGTAGCTATCTGCAACCCACGGAGTGCAGGTCTTATTATTTCTGTTTCATTATAGTGAGCAAATTAAATATCAGGGCCAGAAACAGGAGTCGTGTAGTCTTTTAATTATGTCTAATAAATCTAACTCCCTAATTGCCCCTGGGGAAAAGAAGGACTGCTGGGTAATGGAAGGGCCTGGAATGGCACTTTGCTATTTGTTATTCTACCTTCCCAGATTAAGCAGACAGACAAAAAAGTGGGTGATTGTCAAGGCGTGCACCGTGTTTGTTTACGTCCTTGTAGCTGGAGGGGACTACCATTCTAATGAACATCGAAGAAGCGCATGCTAATTGGATGCGTTTACTTAATACTGAAGCGTGATGCTATTGCCGTGGATTGTGCAGTTCAGAGAGGTTTGTGTATTTTCTACTGTTTGAAAATAAGTTCTCCGCTGGAAATAAGCAACTCTTCATTAGGGGCATATCCACATCTGCTCTATTAATGTGGAAGCTGCCGTTAATAGTTCCTGATGCTCACATGGGTATTAACAGACAAAGACACTGAGTCAAGATAATTATGTTATGGTAAAGATTACTGCTGTTCTGTCGGCTTCAATATACGTCACTGTGAAGTGAATAATCAGTTGTTTATTAAGTGACTTCTAAACAAGTTTGATAAAGTCCTCAGTTTTTTTAACTGAAGCGGACAGGCTTTTTTCTGCATTTTATGTATTTGAACCCTTTCCAACAATGACTGTATGATTTTGAGATCCATCTTTTCACACTGAGGACAACTGAGGGACTCATATGCAACTATTACAGAAGATTCAAAAGCTCGCTGATGCTCCAGAAGCAAACAAGATGCATTAAGAGCTGGGGTGAAAACTTTTTGAATTTGAAGATACGGTAAATTTATTTTGTTTCTGGGAAGCATGTTAGTATCTTCTGTATTTTCTTAAGGACAGTACTAAATGAAAAAATATGATATTTAGGCAAAATAAGAAAAGTGTACACATCTTCATTATGTTTAAAAGTTTATGCTCTTAATGCATTGTTTTTCCTTCTAAAGCATCAGTGAATGTAATAGTTGCTTATGTAATAGTTGCATGAGTCAGTTGTCATCAGTGTAAAAAGATGGATCTCAAAATCACATAGTCATTGTTGAAAAGGGTTCAAATACACAAAAATGCTGGAAAACCAAAGAATTTGTTTGTGTTGTGTTGTTTGTGTTGCAGACAGTTTAACTGTTCAGGACAAACAAGGACCTTGTGAACAACTATTACTAAACAAAATAATATCAGATATCAACAACATATTAAGAATCAAGTGTATGTAAACTTTTGAACAGGGTAATTTTTTGTAAATTTAACTATTATTTAATCTTGTGGACTATATGTAAATGTCTTTTTATGTGAAATATCTTATTCAGGTCAGTATTAAATAAAGAAATAACATGCATTTTGTATGACCCCTCTTATTATGGTAAAAATAATTAACATTTTGCAGATTCTGCAAGGTGTATGGAAACCTTTGACCTCAACTGTACATAAAAAGATGGGTGATTTTTAAAGGAGACCTATTATGCCTCTTTGTACAATATGTAATGTAAGTCTAGGTGTCCACAGAATGTGTCTGTGAAGTCTCAGCTCAACATATCCCATCATTTATTATATCATTATATCACCTATTTTGAGTGGAAGCAGAAACGCGCTGTTTTTGTACATGTCTCTTCAAATGCAAATGAGCTGCTGCTTCCCGCCCCCTTTTCTAGAATAGGGCTGTGCCCTTACAGGTCGTAACTCATATACTCTGCTAAAAAAACCCATATGTTTGGTTTTGATTATCATGTCTATCTTGCTAAAATCATGCGTTTTAAAGCCATATCAGGTTAAACCTCTGATATATGCACACAGAAAGTGGCATGTGAGCAGGTTCTCTTGTCTTATTGTGCTTAAACTGTCAAATACACACAATTTTATGTTAAAAACACAGGAGTTACAAAAACAGTCGTTATATCTATGAAGGTAAACAGCTGGGAAAGAAATCGCATCTTTAGATCTGTGTGGCAGCAGTGTAATATACAGTAAATAAATCAATAAATGCACTGCTCTCGTGTCCTCTGAGGCTGGGACTCTAAATAGTGTTCTGTGCTCAGCCAACAACAGAACAGTTAGCACGTTTTGCAAGAACTTTTGCGATGGCATTAGAACTGGAACACTGTCGTTGCTTGCGAAAAACAAAAAGGCAGTACCATGGGTGGAAACATACAGATTAAGGAGTGGTAATATTATAATAAGATCACCTTTCTACTTCACGGGTGGAGCGTTTTTCACATGCTTGCAGAAAAAGGCTTACTAAAACAAAGTTACTGGGTTGCCCTTTTTCAGGTTTTCTGGGTTGGTAGATGCACTGGGGACCTGATTTTAGCATTTAAATACGGAAAAAGTCCGATCAAGTCAGATGTCACCTTTAATATGGAAAATGAACCTCTCGTTAAAAAACACATGCACTCATTTCAGACAGACTTTTCAGTGACAGGGTTAAGGGGATATACTGAACTTCCTTTCCATTATATCACAGACCACAGATTAGTCAAACTGAGTTCCTTGTCTCAATGTCTGTCTGATAGGTGTCACTATGTACTCTATGTTTTGACTCACAAGGCCATTGGTCTGTCTCTCGGTGTGTGTGCTTGTCTGCATACACATCTGTGTGGTACAGTCAGATATGATAAACCTGAGACCTTCGCTCGTGGCTAGAGATGGGAGCTGCTTACTCACTGGTGTCAATGAATCACTATGAGTATATAAGTGGTGTGGTGATAGGTTGGAAAATTGGAATGGTTTGTGGTACATCAGCTTGAACAGAATTTTTTTTTTAAGCAAAACTTTTAGCAAATATAACTTTTTTTGAATTTTTTTTTTAACATTTTGTCCAATAAAATGCTTTATAAATAAAAATAATTAGACTGCCCAACTTCCTGTTTCAATAAGAAAGACTTAAATGACTTCATGGGGGTTTTAATGACAGTACACAGAAAAAAAAAGAAAGACAAAGAAAATGAAATTCTACTTCATTTCATACACTACAGATGACTCATGATAGTTCAAAAAGATGTTTCCAACTAACTCTCAGCAATACCATATGGGCACAACTTATTATAAGACCACTAAAGTTTGTAGACAAGAGCGAATCACGGTTCTGAGAAAGTAAACGCAATGGACTAATTATTTCCTCCGGAGCTAATTTCCTTTCAGGTTTCCCTAAAGCCATAAACAAATTTTTTTATATATTAATTTCCTCCAAAAATCATGGGTCTTTCGGGCCTATTAACCAACCCTGTGGAGTCCGATGAGTGAAATTCTTTTTATGAAAACTGCAAACCCCTCATGGTCTTAGCTTTGCCAATACCTCTGAGACTTCCCAACAGATAGATGAAACAAAGAGAGGAAGATCAAATTTGGAAAAGGTCCGCAGGGTCAGCTTTTCAAAAATTGAATGGACAGTAAACAGCACATTTCATTTTGTGTTTGCCAGAAGGCAAATTTCTAACGGTCGACAATTACTCAGAGGAATTAAAAAAATAACAGTATTTTATAAACGTGTCAGCACTTTTTGTGGCATTAGTTCACAAAGTTGTTTTGCTTGCATAGCTTACATAGCTTACATTAGGAAGATAGCTGACAATTAACGATGGCGACTACATTTAATAGAGCTGAGAATGTGCCGTTAACCAAACTTTTTCTTTATCGTGTTGCTTCTGTTGGGTGTATTATGTGTACCCAGCAGATTATTTGAGCAGGTAAATGAATCATTCAAGAGCAATTAAGCAAGGGTCTCTTATGATCAAGAAGAGGCTGTACATGTATTATTTAAATAACACGTAGAGTAGCCTCTTCTTTCTCATTCATATGGAAATCTATGTTTTGATCATGATATAATGCCTCTTAATGGGCTGATTCCAAACAATACTCCAACCTGTTATTCTGATGGTCATATAAAATGGATATAAAGACACTAGTTCCACAATGTGAAGATGACAGGTGTCTCATTTAAGCCAGTTAAACAGGTCTTCTCCAGAGTCTTTATGCATCTAACTTAGCAAAGGTCAAGAGTTACACTGGTTGAAGAATGACACTGGCTGTATTGTATCCCTACCCAGATCAGCAGGTTAAACAGTTACGATATAACCTGTGGAGTAATTTTCCTCATGTTTCCATTTCTGTCGCTCCATTTCTGTGTGGTTTTCTTTCTTCTGTGGAACACCAACAGAGATGTTAGGCAGACAGCTAATGCTGCTATTTTCTATACAGCAAAAGTGAATGGTGACCTGCAGGGTCTGTCAAGCTTCAACAATGATGACAAAAGAAAAAAATACCATTAAAGTACTTCATATATTGTCTACAACATTCCATGTCTTGTGAAGCCATATGATACATGTGCGTGAGGAAAAACACTTATTCACTGTTAGACATATTCTCATAACCAATCATAAGTGAAAAGGTAAGAAAGGAAGATTTTCTTGCATACATATTTCTTACATCACATATTGGTCTGTTCCTCACATGCTTTTTGTCAATTTCTGGACCTTGACAATTCTTGGTTACTATTTACTTTAATTGTTTAATTGAAAAGTACAGCATCCTACCTAACATCATCCCTTTTACTTGGAATAAGGGTGAAAAAACAAGGGCTGAATTGCCTAGTGATTCCAATGTGCCACATAGTAATTAAATACCTAAAATTATTAGTGGTGTCAAAATTAGCACGTTAACGGAGGTGATTAATTTGTTCAGTTTAATGCGTAAAAAATATTTAACGCAATTAACGCAGGGGCGGGGCTAGTTTTGGCCATCCCAGTCACAACTGCTAAAGAATTGCGTTTATTTAGATGCGGAACGTCTCTACGACCACATCAAATAGGACACGTTTCAGACGCGCGCTCCAACTTCACCTCAGCGCCAGGCCCGAGTCAAACGAGCGCGGAAATGATACCGTGAACTACGGTCAGATGAAATGTTGTCAGGCTATATGTCAGTAAAAACGGATTCCCCTGTCCTGTCAGCCGTTATACTGTGCTCGTAGCGCGTGCTCTTGAAGTGCACGCGTAAATGGGCCGGCACGTGCTGTATTAGGGTATATTTAAGTGCTGTATCATAAACCCAAATAAAAACTACAAGTATGCAATGTCGTAGTTATGCCGTCATTTAAGTCAAGAAGTTACAATAAAGGCGATTAAAGCTTTTTTTTTTTTAAAGATTTTCAGCTTTATGTTTCTTTAGTTTAGAATTTAGTGTCTGATAACTTTTTTAAATTAGGCTATATTTTCTTCCTGAAAGGCACTGACATATGATGTTTATTATAATGGGTTTATGTGAAGATTAATCGCGATTAATTTTAGAAAAAAATGTGTGATTAATTAGTTAATTTTTTTAGTCAACTGACACCTCTAAAAATTATCATTACTTCATTATTATATTATCAGTTTTCTGAGAGGTCTACCTTCTTTGTTTGTCCATTGAAAGTAAAGCACTTGCGTCTGACGTTTTGCTTTTGGTTGTGAAAAAATGCAGGAATGAGAAAATAAAGTGTGGGACTTGATTGATGTTAACAGAGCAATGCTAATATACACAGACACAGAATTACAGTATTTCTAAATATCTGTCTTGCAAGTATTCACATAGTCTATTATGTCTTTAGTGAACATTTGTTTAACTGTTGGGGGAAAAACATCTGATGTGTAACATTATATTAGATTTGTGCATTTTACAGTATCTTAAAGTATAGGCCGTCTGTCTCATTAATGTTCATCAAAGAATAAAAGAAAAGGGAATAACTCACTGCCCCTGATTAAACTACTTTATTTGTAATGAATACACTAAAGACTATACAGTGATTTTTACATTTGATTGTTTGATTTTCTCACTTGAATGATTCTTCGTTTTTATTTTTATAACAAAGATGGGATAAGAAAAATAACTATATTATAAAAAATGAAATGACATGTAAAGACAAGTAAAAATTCATGTCATAATAACGTCTTCTGTGATGCACAGTGCACAGTGCATTGTGGTATCATGGAGGGGGGGAGAAGAAAGTAGAACATATTTTTCCTATAGATAGGGTTTTGACTTGGTGTGCCCAATGTGGTGGTATTACCAGAGATTTTAAGGAATGGTTGTTCTGTGATTTTGTTTTGAAATCTTTAAAAAACTCAGGTGTTCAATCAGGTGTAGCTCTGATTCCAACAAATCATACATCACTTTGAATGTTTTTTAAATAGAAAATGTAACAAACAAAATAACCTGATCTCATGACGAAAACTTATCTGTGGGAACTTTTTTGCAAGACACGAAAGACGTACTGATAAGTACATATCACTGCAGTTTCTAAGAGAAATAAACACTAGAGGCGGTAAAACCACAAGCATTTGTAATCATTTTCATACACAGTTATGATTACAGATCCATATTTTTCATTTCCAGATGTAAAAAGCTTGCTCAGTAGCTCAGCCGGCATGTAACTGGATTTAGAATGTGGAATCCTTGGGTACGAATCCCGTGGCTCACGATGGAAGAACTAAAAGATGACTGGTCGAAAAACAAGCTAAAATGACATGCTTGCAATTGCGTTTTTACACACATTTGTTTCACATTCGCTTTTGTTCATACTATCGGGTAGGTTTAGGTGTGCAGATGGTATGTTATTTTAAAACATCACAGAGCATTAGAGTTATAGCGCCACTCAACAGACATTTCAAATCAGAACTGTGGTGACACGTACAAAACCAACGTCACATAAAACATACCATATGTACGTTAATCTGTTCCAGGAAAAAAAACTGACCACTATTTTAGCACCACTAAGTGGACATTTCACATTGAATATGTCACAAAACGTACATGGCGGTACGTTATTCACATTTTGCGAAAAAGTTCCCACAGGTACTACTTCGTCATGAGATCAGGTTGAAAATAACAATGGGCTTCATTCAAGAAACACGACCAGTTTTTCGTATAAATCGTTCATAAAGCTTGGTTGTAGAAATCGGGAAAGGTCCACAAGGCAGGATTCGATCTCGGGACACCTGAAGCGCAACTGCGCCATATGTCGGCGCACTGCCTACAAGGCTATTGGTGCCGACTGGTTACTGCTTTTTTTATATTTAGTAAATTCTTAAAAATGAGACAGTAATACTTTGCTGCTGTGGATATTCCAAATAGTAGCAACTAAATGTCAGCTGGAAAAATGCTGTGCCACCAAAGCATGACTTTTTTTTTTAAGTTGGCTAAAAACTCTTCGTTATTGAATATTTATTGTTAGGCATATGGCCTATTAGTCTTTTTTGCATTTATGCAATATACTGGAGCCAAACCTGAGAAAGTAGACCAGAATATTCCACTGTGTTCCTGGACACGCAATTTGCGTGACTGTAATTCATAGGCGGGGATTATGATAATTGTGAATGAGCGTGCACGGGGCGCCCTGTTTACCAATGATTGAAATTTATTAACATACACATGTCAAACTATCAAATCGGACATTTACGAAGCATTTGTGAATCCGGAGGACAGTTTACAGGAAGATCTGTTTTACTCAGAATTTACTCCTATATTTACGCAAGTTTTTTGAATGAGTTTTTAAAATTTGCACATTGTGATTCATTTTGCCAGCATGGGTCACCACTGTTAAGCAGCACCAATGTTTTCAACATTTATAATAATAAAAATGATTTCATGAGCACCAAATCAGCATATTAGAATGATTTCTAAAGGATCATGTGACAATGAAGACTGGAGTAATGATGTTGAAAATTCAGCTTTGCCATCACAGAAATAAATACAATTTAAAAAAAATATTAAAATAGAACATATTTATTTAAATCGTAAAAACACAATACTAGTGTTCTTACTGTAGGAATGTATAAATGCAGCCTTGGTAAGCAATAAAGTCCTCACACTACTTTGAATGGTAGGATATTTAGGTTTGGAACAACATAAAGGTGAGTAAATGATGAGAGAACTGCAATTTTAAGGTGAACTAATCTTACATACGGGGGGTTTGTCAAACCTTACTTTGACCCTGTAGTGGTACCCTGCACAGTTGCAGGTTGGTCTCAGGATCCCCCCGTACCTGTTAAAACAAACCGGGCCTCTGCTCTACAGGCCTTTCAGCGTCCAGAGCTCTGCGAACACTCAAAACATTCAGAGTCACCAAGCGTGGCCCCGGCCACACTCTTTAAACACTTGTTAAACTTACACTTTTTTCTGCAATGTCAACAGCTTCCAATCACCCTGCAGAGAAGGTTCCTGCTGCTCCGCAACACTGCTGTGAGATGAAAGAGGAGAGCAGGAGGGAGAAACGGCCAGAATAGAAACTGTCCCTCTGCTTACTCTCCTCTCATGAAGGGCCTGATTGAGAGACGGATGACAAACTCAACCAAGCGTGCCAACCACCACGCCCCCGAGTGAGTCCAAAAGCCCCAAACAAGACAGCAGAGACCAGGGATCACAGTTACATTCCTATTACCTGTGAAGTTTTGGCAGCACCATGCACTCCAAATGGAAACGCTGGGCAAATAAAATGGGCCAAAGCTGTCTGCACTCTCTCCCCGCAGATGGATGGTGAAAGACAACTCAAGCGGGGCTTAGACAACTGTGGCCTCCAACCTTCTCTGGAAAGTGTAGTCTGAGGAGTTTCCATTGTTTTAGTGAAGGGGGAAAGGAAGACCACCGGTGGAGGTGTCCATATGGATTATCATGAGCACTCTTAGCCTCTGAGCTTCTCCAGGCGCCACGGCAAGGCATGGAATAACTCTCTACAGTATGTTGGCAGTGGTGGTGGAGAGCCAGGATGGAGAAGAGCCAAACTGGACTTCCCAGGGATAATTGCATTGCCATTTCATTGCATCACTGAAAGCTTCTTTCCAGCTTCATTTCCTCACAATGCTCTCACAACATACCAGCTACATAACTGACCTTAAAAACAACACTGACAGATTCCATCTTCACAACTGCTGCCATTTGCCGAATTGTTATACAAGCTTTTTCAATTTTCTAATGCAAGCCTATGACATGGGTGTTTGGATAATGCAAAATTACACTAATGTTGATGACAAGGCCATACTCAAAAATGCAATTTATTACTATATACATTTATTACTATATACATTTCTGCAACACAGTAATTGCATACCTTACTGCGCTAAAACACGCGTTCAATATGTGACCATGGCACATTTTTATTGGTACAAGCACATATTGCTGCTTTTTTTATTACACTGCTTGAGGTACGTATTGCGGCTGTTCAGAATTCAAATACCCAGGGAGTGTCGCTAAAGGTTAATGCTCTATCGTGTTGGAAATATCCCCTACACCAAATCCAACTTTAAACCTACCTGATAGTGTTAACAAATGCAAAAGTTCTCTAAAACCACATTTGTTGATGCACACATGCTATTTTAACTTCCTTATGCGGATTTGAGCTTTTTTGTCGAACTGTAGTTTCACAGGGTTTGTACCGGAACTCCTCATCGCTCAAGTGCATCCAGTGTTGGGCACAATACTTTAAAAAAGTAAGTAGTTACTAGTTACTTTTTTTACAAATAGTAATTGAGTTAATAACTGAGTTACATCATTATAAAAGTAACTAATTACCAAGGAAAGTAACTATTGTTAAATAACTTGGATGCCCCCAATATATGGTAAATGAATAAAACATTGTATACTAATCTATACTATTTTAATGTTGTTGTGGGACAATGTGAGAGACATGTTCCAGGGGCTAAATATCACGTTATTGGGGTCGCTTCAACTTGCGGATGTGAAAAACAATCCCACGTCAACCGTGTTAACCCTCTGGGGTCAAAGGCCGCACCGGTGCGGTTTGGTGTAGGGGATATTTTCAACACGACAGAGCATTAACCTTTAGCGAAACTCCCCGGATATTTGAATTGTGAACAGACGCAATACATACCTCTACCAACGTAATAAAAACGTGCCACAGTCACGTATTAAACGTGTTTTAGCGCCACTCTCTAGACATTTCACTTTAAAACTGCCGTGAAACATGCAGTAAGGCAAGTATTTACATGTTGCAGAAATGTATACAGAGGCATGCATTTTGAAGTCATTACATAATATTCGTGTGAAAATTAGGCTTTATTAATCAAAACTCTATACCTGTAAATCATATTTTGTGTGGAAAGGAATAAAAGTTGTTGGAGTTTTACTGCCTCTAGTGTTCAATTCAACTGGAAATGTTTTGTACATACAAGTACATTTGCAGAAATGTATATAGAGCCATGTATTTCGAATGAGCCAGTGTTGCTGAAACAACGCTAAATAATTGAATAAATGAGAATAATAAGTAGAAGACGAAGAAGAACGAGAAGAAACCTACATGAAATCTCCTGAACAACTGCACTTCAAAGTCACTGCAATTGTATCAACTCTCCTAGGAAAGACCTTGCATCTTGTGCCACAATGCGCAGTATCCTCAACCGAACTTAAATGACAGAAGCTTTGTTGCTGAAGAAGACAGAGGAGGGCCTCCACTTACATAAACAACCGACAAATTGACTTTGCCCCTGTTTTTCCAGGCTTTAATGATGTTTTTCACCCTCCCCGGCATTACCAGAGACGAGAGTAATTCATTCCAGGACCTGCGATAATAAGGTGTTCCTAGCATATCTCCCCATTTCTGTGAATCGCAGCGGAAATAAGAGAAATGATTGTGGGGGGACAGGAGGAGCGAACTTAATAGAGGAAACCATTTAGACATTACAGTCATTTTAATGTACTTACGTCTGCCTAAAATCACCCCTTGAGTGGCACACTGCTACAAGTCACAGAGTATTAGTCCTGTCAGCAGAGGCTTTGAGAGTTATTGACTGAACAGGTAGCGGCTCACTTAGCGTCGCATAATGTTCTGGCCCAAGGAAAGAGCGACTAGAGGCGAACAGAACTCAAGCGTTTGATCTCATGAAAGCGAAAGTCATAACTATGTCAGTTAAACCAACAGCAATCGGGTACAAGACCCACTTAACGGTGATTTTTCGTAAGGTTTTACCTCGATAGCCAAGTGACATCATTTAAACCTTGCATTTACTCTTTCTGGTGGTCTTATAACATACATAACATTGTCGTAATGTTGGCAGTGATGACAAATGGCAAAGACGCAGCTCTCAGCCACTATCGTAAACCACCATAAACAGGACGGCGGTTGTTTTCCGGCTCGTCTCCGCCTTTAAATGCCTATTCAGCAGCACATATTCATTTTATTTGTCAATTACGGGTTCAGGGACAGTGAAATGAAGCGCTTAGACGGCCTTATAAGCTCACTCGCCGCCCAAATTTGGCTTTGTTTCAACACAACCTTTGCCAATAACAAAGTAGCAGCCAATCAAAGCAAATAGCCCAGTGGATCTTTACCGTATAATTGGGATACATGTAATCATTAACCTTGGCGCAGAGCGAGGAAGTTAATGAATCAAATCAATACCTCTCTCTTCTGATCCATAATTATTTGAAAAGAGATGAAAAATTAAACAGGCCCGGCCTATGAGGTTATCATGCCATGCAATTAGCTCGCCGGAGGGAGATTACGTTACCTAGATACCAACGGGAGAAGTGTAATTTCTCTTTCAGATGAGAGTTTTTTAATGAAGAGTGCAATTACCTAAATAGGTCAGCAGAAGACATGGAAGCAGTTTTCATCCCTACCTGTGAGGGAGAGATTTAGAGAGATGGAAAGAGAGAAAAAGAGGGGGGCTTTCCACTGGATGGGTGTTGAAACGCGCGCACACACACACACACACACACGTGCACACACGCACACACACATACCTATCCCCAACTGTTTGGATCATATGTCTACAAGAGCTGCTCATTATCTACCCAGACACTGCTATACACAACAACAACAACAATGATAAAATTCATTATCTAGCATATATTTATATACAATAAACAAGCTCTCTGTTTATTATGTCAGTGTGGCACACATGTCTCTTAGAAGAATCAGAACAAAAGATTCTTCTGAATATTTTTGTTTACATTATATTTATTTTGTGATGCTTCCTTTATAATCAGCCAGTGGAGAGGCTGATGCAAAATAGAGATGCGTTTTAAATGCGCTGTTTATTCTGAAATCGTTTTTTCAAAAATGATAGCTGTTGTCCATATCGCTCTCTGTCCACCTCAGTGTACAGTACGAGACGAAGGGCGTGAAGGTGCTGGGTTTTCTGGATGGCCCGGATCCTCTGGGATGTCTGCTTTGATTTGCTAGGAACATAAGCGCACTGGTCTAAACTAGGTCAGGCACGAGTACAGTAAGCTAGTGATAATGTCCCCTCTACCTGTACTCTAAACAACAAAACAACACAGTCAGCACTCTGACATCACTGAGCGGATCAGACTGAGGTGAACTTGCAGGTTTTTAATTAATGTGACATGAATTATACATACATATAGAAATGGTAGATGATTGTCGCTGTATACAGTGCATAAAGAAACAGATGCATTGATTAAGCGGTCAGGTATAACAGAAGACCTGTGAAGTATATACATATACATATACATATACATATGCATCTGGCATGATACATGCGTTTCATATTTGTATATGATAGCTCTTCACACTGTTTTTCTCCTGTTATACTTCATTGCTTAATCAATGCACCTGAGTATCTATACTGTTAAGTATTTGCATTGACTGGTCTACCATCTGTATCTTTTAATGCTTTAGTTTTCTATTTAGATTCTCCAGAAGGAAACATGATGCACTAAGAGCGGGGCATTTGAATTTGAGGATCAGGATAAATTTCTTATTTTGTCTTACTGTAACTATCTTCTGTAGCCTCTGACAGGCAGTACTAAATGAAAAAAAAAAGAAAAAGAAAGATATTTAGGCAAAATAAGAAAAATCTACACAAATCTAGACACGGCTCTTAATGCATGGTTTTTCCTTCTGAAGCATCAGTGAGCGTTTGAACCTTCTGTAATAGTTGCATATGAGTCCCTCAGCTGACCTCAGTGTAAAAAGATGGATCTCAAAATCATATAGTCCTTGTTGGAAAGGGTTCAAATACACAAAAAATGCTGGAAAACCAAAAAAATCGTGGACCCTGAATGATTTTTCTGAAGAACAGCAGGCAGTTTAACTGTTCAGGACAAACAAGGGACTCATAAACAACTATGACTAAACAAAAAAAACACAGGTAACAACACTGAAGAATCAAGTGTATGTAAACTTTTGAACAGGGTCATTTTTATAAATTTAGCTATTATCTTCTCTTGTGGGCTAGATGTAAACGTCTTTTATGTGAAATGTCTTATTCAGGTCAGTACTAAATAAAACAACAACATGCAATTTGTATGATCCCTCTTATTTTGGTAAAATAATTAACATTTTTAATGATTCTGAAAGGGGGGTGCAAACTTTTGACCTCAACTGTAAATACACACAAACATATATGTTTTGAAAATATTTGTCTATATATATATTTCTATATAATTTAAATTATATATCCATATAAATATTTTATTTATAAATCCAACATTTTTCTTAAATCTATATATGCAAGTGTATTTAATATACAGCCCTCGCTTTCAGTGTACTCTCATTAAAAAAGAACTTTGTTATTGTTTATTTAATTCTAACAAGTAATTTTTAATAAGTAAAATTAAGAAAATTTTGTTTAGAATCTCTGCACAGGAGAGACTTTGTGTTGTTTTCAAACAAAAGGAAATATATTGGTATCGGCATCGACTACTGGCCAAACCTAGTTGAAAAATATCGGCTATTCTAGGTATCCAAAGCCTTTTATTTATGTTGGTGCATCTCTGAGTCTTTAGAGATGCAGAAGAAACATATGGGTTCCTCAGAGAACGGCCCTTTCTGAAAGATGCCAGGATCCTCAAATGTTCTCTTCATTTGAACTTTTCAGTGTAATACAGCATGTAGTGTACGCATTGTCACTGGCAACAAACATCCAGCGGATGTCTAACTTCACATAAACGTTTCCACTGAGGTGTACAGTAAGTGTAGTTAGATTTAATATCATACATTAGCGCTTCCTGCAGCAGAATGATCACAGAGAGCTTTCTCCATTACGTCTCCAGAAGACCAGGAGATAACACTGGGGATGGAGAAAACACAATCCAAGATTTCTTGGATAGAGTGAGACGAAGGGATAAAATTCAACGGTTGGCAAAGGGAATTACAGCCTACACAATACAATGGTAAATGATCCCTGCATTTGGGGTTTTTTAAGGAGTAGTTCTGGAGCCAGCTATAAATGTGAAGACAAATGTTAAGTGATGGGAGTATACACATGTGCTTTGATTATAGCTGTGTGGCACCTTCACTGTAAGCTAGACTTCTGCTCTCTGAACCTAGTCCACCCAACAGCAGAAAATCACTTGAGGTTAAACATGCTTCCTTTGAACTAGTCACTTTTCTTTGCTTCTGAACGGAGACTTAAAGTTGGACGCTGGTTACTGTAAATATATACCGTTTTAAGTATGTCATCAATCATTTCCAGCAATTCCAGGCTTTGCTAAATAAACATGTACCGCATGGATTGCAATCACATCAATTACAAAACTAATTCGCTATTTATTCAAGCTGAATTCTTTCACTTGTTTCCTCTGAATAAGAAATGGAAGAAATCATTCTAATTTTTTCAGGTTTATTATTCCTTATACAGTTCCAATTAGGTAACACATCTAAGTTGCGCTCAGCAGGTAACTAATGTTTTGCTAGTGAAATAGAGTGCAGGATTTAATGTTACAAAGATCGTGCCTATACTGGAGGGGGTGGTGTTTAAGAAATCACTATATGGGGTCTGTACGCCCTTTAAACAACACTCTAATAAAGATATTTGGTTTCACTACAACAACGCTGATTATTTTTCCGAGCAGTTTGATTTAATAACGGTGTATCTTATTGGTTTCATTGTCGTGAAATCTACCTACTCTCATCTTTCCGTTCTGTGCAGTCTTTGCACTTTACTTGGTTATCAGTCTTGTTTTTTTTTTTCATGGGAGTGTTGGCATCTAACATCCACATTCCATATGAACTATGTGACCAACCAAATGTTCTCCGTTGCAGGTTTGCAGAATGACAGGTGCTTCAGAGTTTTCAAACGGCATGCCAGCGAGTGTTATTCCCCACACCAAACTTGGCAGCAACATCACGACAGCCTCTGAGCTGTGACTTCAGCAACAAGAGCACACAAAATGCGTCAAAGAGAAGCTTTTAACAGCACTAGATTAGCAGACATTTGGTTCTTCAGTGGTTTTAGCAGCGTGTCAGAGAGAAGGAGAAGCTCTGGGACTTTGAGTTGAGGAGACAATGACATTCTCCTTTTGATAGATGGATCTTTGGGGTAGCAAATGTGTTGACTTTTTTTTCATAATAATGAATCTAATTACTGTGTGATCTGTGTAACCTCTAAAAATGCTTGGAAGGACACATATTAACATCTAAAATAAAAACATAACTGATATGCTAAATAAATGAAGGAGGGAAGGACGGACGGAAAGAAGGAATACATTAATTAATTCATTTCATTATTTCTGTATTATTAAATATATATTTACAGTGGTGGCCAAAAGTATTAGAACACTAGTATTTTCACCAGCCAAAAATGGTTTTAAGTCAGTTATTCCTATCTTTTGCTGTAGTGTGTCAGTGCTCCACACAGAGGTCTGATCTCATCACCCAGTCTGTCTGAAATGACATGAAGAAACAGAACAAAATAAGACAGACTAAATACAGAAGAACTGTGGCAACATCTCCAAGATGCTTCAAGAGACCTACCTGCAAAGCTACTTGAAAAACTGCCTGCAAGTGCAGCTAAAACTGCTTTAAATGCACGGTCACACAAAATGTTGACTTAATTTAATTAGTAGAATTTACTTGATAAAGAACATCTATTTATGACATTATTTCTGACAGCATCCCTATTTTACAGCATTTTTACTCAAGCGCCTAAAACTCTTTACAGTACTGCAGCTTTGCAGGTAGGTTTCTTGAAGCATCTTGGAGACGTTGCCACAGTTCTTCTGGATTTAGTTTGTTCTGTTTCTTCATGTCATTCCAGACAGACTGGATGATGAGGAGATCAGATCTCTATGTGGAGCACTGACTGTTGTCAGACTCCTTGTGCAAACAAAAATCTCACTGGATTATTACGATTAATGGCAAAATAAATGTTTGGAAATGTAAACCGATATTTTCTACTGACACTACAGCAAAAGCCATTTTTAGCTGGTGAAAATACTAGTGTTCTAATCATTTTGGCCACCGCTGTATAAGTATATTTAATATTTGTCTCTTTAATGTCCCTTAATGATTAACCATTGAATTTGACTCTTGTTGGTCATTTTAATTAAATCAATTTTGTTAGACTTTTTTAAATGTTGAGATAAATGTGAATTTATTTTTTGATTTATTATTATTATTTTTAAAAAAAATACTTTTATTTATTTAATATGATGTTGTAAAACACACTGGTCAGCTGCTGCTGTTTTGTTGGTGCTGTATATAAACTAAACTAAACTAAACTAATAATGTAGAGGTAGACTTAAAGGATAAGTTCACGCTGAGAACAAAAATATACAGATAATGTACTTACCCCCTTGTCATCCAAAATGTTCATGTCTTTCTGTCGTATAGAACCTGTTTTTTGAGGAAAGCATTTCAGGATTTTTTTCCATATAGTGGACTTCAATGGTGCCTCCAAGTTTAAATATCCAAAATGCAGTTTAAAAGGGTACTAAATGATCCCAGCCGAGAAAGAAGGGTCTTAACGGTCGGTTTCAATAGCAATGTATATATTTTTAACCTCAAACGCTTGTCTTGTCTAGGTCGGCCTGAACAGTATGTCAAAAAACTCCAATCTCATTTTCTTCTCCAACTTCAAAATCAGTTCAGATAGACCTAGACAATATGAGCGTTAAAAAGTACACACACTGTAATTTTTTATTTTTTTTAAATATCCAGCATTTCGCTAGATAAGACCCTTCTACCTCAGCAGGGTTCATTTTGAGCCCTCTGAAGCTGCATTTAAACTGCATTTTGGAAGTTCAAACTCAGGGGCACCATAGAAGTCCACATTATGGAGAAAAATCCGCAAAAAACTATTTCTTTACGACTAAAAATAGAAAGACATGAACATCTTGGATGACAAGGGAGTGAGTACATTATCTGTAAATCTCTGTTCTGGAGGTGAACTTCTCCTTTAAGTGCTGTGGATGCACATTTTCGGCCTTTATGTAGCACATTTCTTCAGGACATTGGTCAAAAAGCAAGTTATTTGACATTTTTCAAATTATAACTAGCAGCACCAAATTAATGTGTTAAATTGGTGGCCTGATTTATTATTATTAAGGAAAATAATAATAAATAAAGCAAACCATCTAACATGCACAGACAGAATTCCTTCAGCATGTCTAGGTGTTGCACAAAATGTTGCGAAACTTCTGTTCATTGTAGTCAGAGCTCTTCTATTTCCTCCTTTAGTTTTGCCCCTCTTCATCGCTTCCAGTCTCGCTGGCCTGTTGAGCTCCGGTACAGGCCCTAAGGGCCCTTCTGCACAGATGATTAAAGGAAAGACTGCCCCCTACAGAGGATCCAGGGCACTGCCCTTGGCTCCCTCCTCCCTCCTTCCCTCTCCCCGTGTGCCCTCACACTCTCGGTGCTGTTCTGACCCACCCTGTACCAAGGAACCAATGAGACATGACCAAGTTCCCTCTCTGAGGTAGCACCGCTGCAGGCTAGCTTTCCTAGGAAGGCTGATTATCTTAAGAGAGAGGGAGAGAGAGAGAAAAGGAACCGGCCACGGCCTTCACACGTAGCAAAGGCACAGCGAGGCAAGCAAACAGTGTTTAGAGAGAAGCGATCCTGCACCTTGAGCTGATTTCATGGCTGGAGCAAAATTACATGGCGTTTGCCAAAGCGCAACTGCACTGCTTATTACCAAGGGATTCCTTCTGAACGCTTCTCTTACAAAACTTGACAAACCATCTCGGCATTGATTTTTATCGGTCTGTTTGCCGCTTAAAGATGAGAAGGCTTTTGTTTGCTGCTGAACCCTACATGCCGTTTACCTTCCCTTCGGGCATTTTCAGCGCGTTCCAGGCAGGGGATGAACTTGCGCGCTGATCTTTCTGGTGTGGAACGGCAAAAAACTCTGTAGTACGACAGAAGCGTTACGGAGCCAAAGGTGGAAGAAGTGCAAAGTTTACGTGGTATCAAACACCCTCAGCCATCAAAGAACGCGCTCTGTTGAAAGTTACAAAGCCATTTGCTCGAGATCCTTCCCTCCGCTTGCGCGCGTGTGTGCGCGCCTCTTGCGCTTTCTCCCTCAATCTCCCCACTCGGTCTGTGTAGGAGTTTTGTTCTGAGGACGGCGAGGTGGCTTGTCTTGTTTTGAAGTTTGTCAGTTTGCGCAAGAACATAGCAGCCTACTCTTTTGGCACCTCGACGCATGCTCTCACTTCTTTCCTCGCAAACATTTGCCGTGGGTGGGTTGCTTGGTTTTTTGCCTGCAATGATCTATCATTATAAGGTGTGTGAGCTCAGTGGCGAGTGTAAACTTGGTCTGCTCCGTCTGTCGCGCCACCGCCCCAGTCCCTGTTAGCTCAGCGATTTCAGAGTGGTCAGGCCGTCTTGCCACAATCGCACGCTGGCGCCACAATCGTGTAGCCCAACTGCAACCCTTTGACTCGGTAATGAATACATACTGAAAATACACAAAACCGCCTCGCTCTGCCCCGCTGCTACCCGGTACCAGAGAACTAACTGGACCATTCTGAGAGCGGGACCGCTGGCCCGCTCGCCCGGACCCGACTGGACCGTGTGGTCGTCGGCCTAACACTGGCGCACTCATGGAGAGGGGAGCGACCGCTAACCCGAGAGGCCGCTCTCGGGCAAAAAAGCGGGCCGTGTGATGCCATGCTCTGTGGCGATAATAAGGATGAGTGTTTATGGCGTGCGTCGCTGTGTTTGAAGGTGTCTGCGTGTGTGCACACAAGCCACAGGTCATAAATACATTTGGTTAAAAACCTCTGCGGTCGCGCTGACCGCTGCTTTCCTAATTGTGAAAGAGCGGCTATCATTAGCCTAGTAATTTTCCATATGCTTCTTCTCTCTACACAGGTGCTCTGGCCTTCATTTCAACCAAAACAGGTTGCAATATCATGTTGTTGATCAAATTATACATAGGTATTTTTATTTTTTTTTAAATGTTCTGTGTAGCACTCAAACATTTTTTATTATAAAACACCTTTGTTTAATATTTCTTACAAAAACAATTCAATTTTGCATTTAACGTAACATCAACTGGACTCTTAAAACAATTTCCAGAATGCTTAAGATTTGTTGCAATCATAAATTAATCCATTATTATGAAATGCGAAATATGAAAAAAATAAAACAGCACACATTCATACAGCTATCTTTGTGGGGACTTGCCATAGACTT
The DNA here is from genome assembly GCA_012976165.1 of Labeo catla. Classification (NCBI taxonomy): domain Eukaryota; kingdom Metazoa; phylum Chordata; class Actinopteri; order Cypriniformes; family Cyprinidae; genus Labeo; species Labeo catla. Next base: position 613,953 of record VONZ01000085.1, read on the forward strand.
CTATTGTTTTTGCACTAAACCTACCCTTCACAGAAAACTTTTCTGCATTTTCACATTGCAGATAAACATCATTTAGTATTTTGGTAACACTTTACAATAAGGTGGATTAGTTAACAACATTAGTTAACATGAACTGGAAAGAACAATACTTCTACAGCTTTTATTAATCTTAGTTAATATTCATTTTTAACATTTGCTAATGCATTAAGAAAATCACAACTTGTGTTTGTTACATTAGGTAATGCACTGTCAACTAACATGAAAAATTAATGATTGTATTTTATTAACTAACATTAATTAAGATTAAAAACTGTGTAATAAATGTAATGTTATTTGTTAATTTGTGTTAATACAGTAATGTTAACAAAGGAATATAATAATTAAAAAAATAGAGGATAAATCTGTACACACAAACATATGAAGAGTTTATTTGCAAAACAGATAACACCATTTTTAACTTTTTAAAAATCATGTTTTTTCATTGTGCATTCCAATTATTCTCAATCAAACTGCAGTTGGGTTATTTTGATATAAACCAATATTAAATAAATTAAAAAAGAAAAAAAAAAACATGACAACATTACCTGTTTTTACAAATAAACTCTTCATATATATATATATATATATATATATGCACATTACAGTATGGAGTAGTTTTGCTAAAACAAATAATAATAATAATAATAATAAACTGCAGCTGAAGGGGTCTCCTGTTAGGAAATGGACAATATACAGTCAGGTGGTCATTATGGCAAAATAAACACACACAGGGTGATCAGGCCCCTGCCACAATCCTCCGAAGACCTTTATATACAAACCACTCCATATAAAATATATTCGACTGCAGAATACCACGATTAGAATCAAGTATTCCAGAGAGCCGTGCAATGAAAGTGATTAATGGCATAATCATAATTTGGTCTCAGGAGGGCTGTTGTGAACAGTTTCCTCACGTGGCGAAGATTCTCTATCCATTTGTGAAACAAGCAACATTCTGTATGTACAGCAGTTAGCAGTTAACAACTCTAAAATTTGTCCAAATGTTGACACAGACAACCAGATCGGCCTATTTTTGGTATTTATAGCCGGTGTTTGGCAGCACTTGAAGGCAGCCCAGTACTCCTAATTGAATGTTGCTATTGTAGGAACACTAGTCATTGCTCAGAGATAGACATTTCACTTCTCACTGTTTTTCACTTTCAAATTCACAAATGTCATCCTTTATAATGCCTGCCGACAAAAGTAGCCTAGTCATTTTTTTTCTTTTCTTTTTTCCATGGATCAGTTGCACTGAATAACTGCACTGAATCACACTGTAAATTAGAAACATGCAAGAATATGTTCTCGTACTAAGTTTCACTTTAATTAAATGAAACGTGATCTTTGTTCTGCTGGGAATTTACATTCAGTATAAAATGTCTGTCAAAGAATAAATCAAAAGCACCTCTGGACGGTTTCTTCTAGCATCACAGCATAAGAGATTGTACAGTATATTTTTCCCCATATACCCAGCCACATGTATTTCCAGAGATTATTTCCATATATTATATATATGACAGGATTAGTTCATTTCCAGAATAAAAATTTCCTGATACTGTAATTTACCCACTCCTATGTCATCCAAGACGTTTGTGTCTATCTTTCTTCATTCACAATGAAATTAAAGTTTTTGTGAAAAACATTTCAGGTTCAAAGAGTCACTTTTTGATGCACAGGGTTCTCCTTTAGCGTCATTTTTTGACATGCAGGGTCCTCCATTGCTTTAAATAATCAATATGCCAACGTGAAAGGCACTGGGAATTTTATCGTCATGATTAAATTTTATATTGGGTAATAATATTGCTATTATTGCATATATGTTGGAGAGTGATTTTTCAATGTAAACAGTCACAACAATTTTATGATGACACTATTTACACATTTATGAGCACTTAACCCAATCAATGCCCCTAAACCTACCATCTGTCAATAAAACACAAGATATAACAGGCAGATACAGCTACAGTCATAATTTATTCAGAAACTATTCATATTCCAAGTCTTGCAAAATGATTGGTTTGTGAGAGGAACAGACGTGATCACCGTCCACCACAAAGCTCATCCTGTGTGCTGCAGTCTGTGCGCAATTTCAAAAAATTCCGCCAGAAAAAGTCTTACGTCAGGCTTGGTTGTGAAATGCTCTTGGCTCTTGTGTGTCTCATGACTGATTGCGCCATGCTAAAGTATGGGAGTATCTTTTTGAATGAGATGTGAGCGTGGATCATTTTCAGCAATTAAAACCTTGTGTTTTACTCTCTTCTTCGCGTAAATATACGTACAGCTTCAGAAAGACTTGGAATGCAACAGGACTTGTCTGCAATGCTTTTATACTGCTTGTTTATGGTCAGTTTTTGCAATAAATACCTGTGGCTGTACTTATATTTGCCTTTTAAGTGTTTTATATTGTCTAGAAGTGGGTAGGTTTAGGGTTAAACCCACAAATTAAAGTATAAATTTATATAAAATTATTTATTTATTTTATTTTTTTTTACAAATGCATGCAAATCATTAAATAAAGACAAACAACTGAAAACAAGGAAGGACCCTGCAGGTCTAAAAGTGATGCTAAAAGGATACCCCTGTGCATTGAAAAAAAAAAAAAAGCGATACCAGGGGGTCCTGAACAACCATTAATACGTGACAAGCTGGTAGTAAGAACGTGTGGGTTGGAAAGGTCACTCGTAACGTAGGTGGAAGTATCAGGTCCGACCCAGTGTTCACAAAGTGGATGTGCAAAGAAAGTCAAACACCCTTTACAAAAAAGGTAAAACAACGATGTTGGACGATTTTGAAGTTGGAGGAGAAAATGAGATGGAGTTTTTCACTCTACACTCCCTTTTTAAACCAAAGTACAAAGACAAAGAACTAACCGTGCGTGACTTTTCCAACATGATTATGAAATGCGTTATGAGGATTTGTGGTTAAAAAAGTATATAAATTCTTTTATTTTTAAGAAAATTACCAATTGTTTCACTAGACAAGACATTATTCTTCAGGTGGGATCATGCAGAGCCCTTTGAAGCTGTGCTGAAACTGCAATTTGGACCCTCAACACAATAATCCCCATTTATGTCCACTGTATGGAAAAAAATCCTGTGCGTAAGAAATGAGTGCGTAAGAAAAGTTTCACACAAAGTGTGGGATCTACTAACTTGTACTTAAACGTAGGAATGTGTGTAAAGATAAGCACATCTCTGAGCATGCTTACGCAGAGAATCTAGTAGTAAAATGGCGATACTACAAAAATAAAGTGCCGCTGCATGTTTCCTGTGTCCTTTATTTGCAAATACTCGAATAGTAGTTTTATAGACAGTCGCATAATTGGTGTGAAAAGCTATAAAAGACATTGCAAAAAAAAAAAAAAAATTACAAAAAACAAAAAGCTTATCTTTCTAATTTTTGTCTTGTTTCTAGTCAAAATATCTAAAAATTCTTAAATCAAGATGCATTTACTACATAAGCAAAAAGACGCAAGTAAAATATTCTTAAAACAAGATTATATTTGTGACCTCACTGGCAGTTAATTTTACTTTATTTCAATTCCCCTCCCAGTCATTTTCAAATGTAGCTATAGTGTCATGGGTTATCTTGTGTTGCTAGAATATTCAACGCAGAGAACGCATTTTTAAAGACTGCACTTATTTGTTTAGTAAAAGCACAAAATAGGTTCTCAGTCAGTACCACTTTCTTTGCCGTGAATTTGGTGAGGACGTATACATTCACATGATTTATAAAGGAAGGTGCCGTCACCATATATGGTTCATTGGAGGCGTTTCTGAATGCAAATGGCCATGAACGTGAACGAGCATGGTGCTTAAAGGGGTCATCGGATGATCGAAAGGTTTACTTTTACATGTTGTTTGAATATTAATGTGTGTTGGCAGTGTATGTACAAATCTACCCTATAATGATAAAAATCCATGCAGTGGTTTTTAATTAATCTGTAAAAATAATATCCCCTTCTTCAAATTGAGCTGTTCTCAGATGCCTGTCGTTGTGGCGTCACACCCACAGAAGCCGCTCCCACAATATTTGATTGACATGAGCGTTTCACCTCAGATCAGCTGTAACAATCCGCCCTCTTTGTTTCACTTACAGCAGAAGTGAGTATAAGGGGGTTTTTTAGGAATCTTTGCAATCGCCTTTCCTAATAATGTGGTAGTTAGCAAGTTTAGCGGCTAAACGCGGCTAAATGCGGCTAAAGTAAACAGGCTCGTCACTCCACAGAGAGAAGAGAGGGGCGAGGCGAGCAGAGCTCATTTGCATTTAAAGCAGCCTCGACCAGAATGAGATGATTTTTGCAGAGCTGATTTTGGCAAGGTAAAAAGGATGTAAAAAGGACACTACCATTGACAATTTTTAACCAAAGTATATTATAGTCTTTTCATTAAGACCCTGAAGAATCATATCAACTTGTGGAAAATGGGCATCCGATGACCCCTTTAAGAACATGTGAGATTTATCAACAATTACTTACTGGTGTACGTAAGAACCACGTGTGCACATTTGTTAAATACAGATTTTTTGGTACTTCCATTCTAAATTCGTAGAACAAAATTTTGAATCTTTTCTACACACTGTTGATGAATGAGGGCCCCAGAATGTTTTCTTAATTTCTTTTTGACTAAAGTAAGAAAGACATAAACATCTTGGATGACATGGGGTTGAGTAAATCATCAGGAAATTTTGGTTCTAAAAGTGGCCTAATCTTTTAATAAGAAATCAAAATAAACAACTCTTGAATGACAGCAAGCATAATTTTCAATCCAACTGACTGTTCACAACATTTAGTACGTGATCAGATCAGTTTGTTCTGACAGTAGTCAGTGGACGACATCTACATCAGTTGCCATAGTAATGAGTTTAACCATCAGCACAACGAACGCAGACATACTAGAGTCGTTGTTAAAGAAAAAAGAAAACTGTTATTTCTTTCACACCTATTGCCACAACAAAAAAAAAGAGGTTTAACTGAATTTACACTTCCATCTACTGCAGGATCTCATGACCTCACATGGTGGACTCACTGCTACCCAATCATGAACACAACGAACCTGACAACCCCTCACCCACATTTACAAGTATATGTCACATCCTGAGAGCCACCCAACACTTACATCACATCCTGAATTAAAAAAAGTGATCTGTGCCTTCAAACTGAAAAGCGTTTACAAAAATCAGATTTTAATTAGATTTTAAATCACATTTGGATGTGGTTTGAATTAGATTTGTAAAAATTGGTCTACAAACAACTAAACGGTTACAAACGGAAAATAAAAAAGCTTTTTTTCTTTTTTTTTCTCTGTCTGTCTGAACAAAAGCAGAAGACATTCTCATTAACGGAGGTCTCTTTCTCAAGCCTGGTGTATATGGATTGTGTTCAATTTTCACAACACTCTTTTACCTCACAGTTTTTTTCTCTCTCTCTCTTTTTTTTTCTGAGTGAGGTTGCCTTCACATCAGGGAACTCGTCAATTATTTTCTTCTGACGTGGCAGGTCCTCAGGGGAAAAGCAAGGAGGTCTTCTTGTTTGTGTGGAAACCTGGAACCAGCGTTGCGTTCATTCAAGTGACGATACTTCCCTGCTGTAATTCAAGTCAAGGAGACTTGCCGTTTCTCATCCCTGGCCTTCTTGTTGTCATTGCTCCTGTTCTTACAACACAAATCAAGAGCTGTTGAAGACAGGCATGTGTATGATTGGATGTGTGTGCGCATCTGTGTTCGCATGTTTGGTTTGGAGGTGTGCGATTCATTTTTGATCTCTCTCTTTCTTTTTTTCTCTTCCTTTCTCATTCAACCCTGTACTCCCAAAGGGCAAAACTTACTTTGCTACTCTGTGGAAAGATATGATCATGGAAAAGGAAAGAAAAGTATGAAAACAATAACAAAAGCATTGTAATGCTTGAGTGATTCATTATTCATTGATTTTTATGCATGTATGAACAGCTAAAATAACAATAATAGTAATAACAATAATAATAATAATGTTTGCATATCATTGGTTTGCGCTCATATGTTTGGAAGCACTGTTTACTCTTCGCCACACTTGTGTTGTTCATAATTATTTCCCCAAGATTAAAATCAAAATTACAAGACTAGAAGTGGGCTTCATATTAAAAAAAAATGGTTCCCCAAAATATGAAAAATTCTGTCATTATTTACTTGTGCTCATATTGTTCAAAACCACAGAGCACAAAAATAATTTTCATGCAGCTATTTCCCACACAGCACCACTTTATAGTGTCCACATCTCTAAAAAGTTTATTTATTTTTTTAATTTATTAAAATATTAATCAGCATCTAATCAAAATCAGAATGTGTATAATTTGTATTTATTTGTTAATGCCTATTTACAGAATTACATTTATACTGTCATCTATTGCTCACTTAATCTTAAATTAAAATTTAATAACACTTCTATGTGTAATCTTTATCATATCTAAAAATGCGTATTCATTTTCACACTCTACCCTTAATTCAATTATAGCATTTATGCAATTATAACTATTTAAGGTTTTTGTTTTCTTTTTTTTTCTTAACCCTTTAACTGTCACCCCATTTTTGAACACAGATATGCACTATCCAAACTTAAATTGAGACAATTAATGAACAAATACATTTTTAATATGAAGTACCATTTCGATGGTAATGCAACATGAGATTTTAAAATGGGTTTCAAAGGATGAATTTAGAGGTTTTAAACTTTCAATTGATATGTAATTTATGATAATTTCTAAAACATGATAGAGAAAAAGGCAACAAAAAAGACTTTTGCTGAAAAAGGTCAGAACTCCTGTTATGATGTAGATTTTTGAGGTGCACTCTTGTCATAAACTAATCTATTACTGTTCATACATTACTTGTAACAAAAAAACAGTGGTAAAATATATATTTAGGAGTCTTAGACCTTTCCAATGATGTATATGAGAAATACGACCTCAAGTTTACACACTGCTCTTAAAAATTTCGTCCGTCATAAAAACAAAAATCAAATCTGCTTCATTTTTTGTTTGTGCGTGACAAAATTTTAGGATGACGAATATGAAAAAATGCATACAAAAATTCAGTGTGCAAGCTTTACTACTATTGTATGTAAAAAGCTGCATAAAGATCCTTCAGAAATTCCTTTTTTCATCACTTTAACAGCAAACTAAAATTCTTGAAGTTGTTAATGTTCATGTGTTAAGAAAAACAGAATGTCATTCATACTAAGACTTAATGTGCATCCCAATCCAGAGGGATTTTTTTTTTTTGTGCTTTAAGTATACACAGTATTTCTTCAGGCTGAGGGAGCTGAATTGTGGCAGTGCAAATGCAAAGAGCATAAATAATAGATGGAGAGTGTGACACCTCAGCGGCCGGCGGTAATGAACGGCAGCTCCCGCAGGTGGCTCCGCTAACCCTTATCTCAGCTCTGACTCACCCAGCTGACTAATAAAGATGACACTTGACAGCTAACAAAGCTTGTCGAAATCCCTGCCATCCCCACAGAAGACATCCAGCTGAGAGCCTTACCCCCCTCCTCGCATCTGTCCGCTAGGCCTCGCTTCGTTCCTCCAGTTCGAACGAGAAAAAAAAAAAAACTAGAAAAGGAACGACTTGTTTTCCAGTTTGTTGACCTTTGACCACCTAAACCGCTTGGTGTGCTGTCAAAACCCGGGAGTGCAGCTTTTACTATTTCCTTCACAGCTCAACAATTGACAGCTGTCATACTTGTTTGTATGCCAGGAGCGCCAGTAAGATTTTCCACAGGGAGAGGGCACCTCAGGGGACACAGCCAGACCTCACGCCCACCACGGAGCGACCGGCGATGGGCACTCCACTGCTTACACTTCCTTACTGTGGGTAAACAATAAACAATGAAAAAATTAATAAGTCCGTTTTTAGGCTTGCCCCCACGCTACCCCCACATGCACCCGCTCAACCCCTCAGTCAGGCCTCCGAGAGCTTCACCACGGACGGCCGTGAGGCCCAGGCCTGGCTCACCAGCCACGAAACCGCACAAGGGTGTGGTTTCAGGCTGGAACAGGAAGGCCATTTATTTCGAGTGCATCTCTGCAGAGTGACTCATATGTTGACTGGAAAATGTTCCGTAACCATTCAGCTTTCAATGGCGTATCAGCTCATGACCTATGACGCTTTACATGACACCTTCTCCTCACCTGGTTAAGCCTGCCCAAAACTGTCACCCTGTGAACTGCAAACCTTTTACTAGCCTCAGTCTCAGACGCCACGCTCATGGCCCGCACGCAAAACTAGAAGTCACAAGCTCCAAACAGCTACACGACGTTCGCTACCTTCATATTTTTGCCGTAGACGGTAACAACCGGCAACTGTGAAAGAATCTGTGGAAAATCACTATCCACACATTTACACTCATTTCTGCACAGTCATTTGCAGATATTATTTCTAGCCTGGCACTGTGTTTTGAAATCTTTTTTTCTTCTACAGTCTATTATTGTGGTACAGTACAATCTATTTCAAGTTTACACAGCCATAAATGACACATAAAAACTAAACAAACTGTATTTGGTCTCTTTCCGTGTCAGTCAGACGGTCTCTTCCTGTCTAAGTGGGCAATTCCTGGTCAAAATAGCTGGGTTTCCATCCAAATTTAACTAGAATATCGCATAAAACATTTGGGAATAAGCACAGTTTCCATCCAACAAGTCAAAGAGAATATAATCATCACTTCTTGATAAACTGACACTAAATATCACTAAGAAAAGTAGGAGAAGCCACTGAATGTAATAATTTTTTAATATATAATAAATCACTTGTGCCTCAGAGTGAGCAGACGAAATAAAATAAATGCAGTCATTGCTTTTGGAAATGGATGCCTGCTGTTTGGGAACCCAGTCGTGTAAGACAGTTCGGAGGCAGTTATACAGAAATACTTTGACGACAGACTTTAACATTTCCATTTTCATAACAACATTTCAGATGCCGTGAGATGCTATAATGAGATCAGTCCACAGGTTAGTCAGGTTATGCCGTCCCATAGCCAGGGCTCTGAACCGGTTCAAGGAATGAAAACAAAAAGCGAACTAAATTTTGACAGGAACAGAACCAGAAACAGAAACGAAATCAAATTTTACAGTTCCGAACAGAATCAAAAATTTTAAATGGTCATTAACCAGTTAATAACGTTATTTTATCGTTCCATTTAATATTTGAAATTTGCTGTCAACCAATCACGAATTCATGTAGTACGGCCTATGCAAATGTGAGCTGACGCGTTAAACGAGTGAAATGTCGGCGCTCAGCTGTGAACTCTGAATAGTTAAGTCGCAATTAGGGTTGCCAGGTTTTCATAAGAAAACCCGCCCAATTGCTACTCAAAACTAGCCCAATCACGTTTCAAGGGGGGTTTCCCCTTTAAAAAAAACAAACAAAAAAAATGCATTCCGGGGTGAAAAATACACGTTTTTTTGTCAGAGTTCCCATGTTAAATTCACATTCCAGGAGCTAAATATGATGTTATTTAGGTCACTTAAACCCCACAAACATAAAAAACAACAGTGGCAACAGTGTTAAAGTAGCCCGTTTATGCAGGAAAACCACAGACCTGGCAACACTGGACGCAATAGCAATGCACCGGCAGGATCAGCAATCTGAGGATAGTGTGGGTTCAACAGATCACACGCACCTGCAGCACTTCTGAGGTGAAACAGAGAAAAAAGAATAAAATTATAGGCTTACATAACATACACAAATTATTCTACTTAAATCATTGACAAATTAACAAAACGGAAGAAAAATATCTGCTGAGATTCGGTTTATTGTGACGCGATCCAAAGTTCATGGAAAAGAAACGAGACGGCAGAAAGTAAGCTAGTTTTCTTTATTTTGCAAAAGCTTGACAGTTGAATGACAGTGAATGATGACTTGCTTCTGTCTGTATGACCAACCAGCATTGGTATGAGCATCGCGCCGCCTTTCACGCACACACAGACACAACATATTTTTACGGCATTACAGCATGTTCATTATCAAAATAAAACACTGTTACAGAAACATAAAAAGTTACACTGCTCCGTTGTACAGTGTTGTGCTCAGCGTGACCACCGCCTCACTGATATAGCCCATGTGAAGGATGATGTTTTACATTGATGCGAGTGAAGTACAAAGCCTATTACATTATAAATAATATTTGAGCATCCAGATACATTGCGAATATGGAAACATTTTAATTCGTGCTGAATGAGAGAGGTAGGCATCACCTTAAATTTATTTGTTTTTGGACTGATGCTTTTATAGCCTAAACACCTTAACTCTAAATAGATTTATTGTGGAGAGAAGGACACTAATAACTGCGTTTATAATGTTTGAACACATTTAGCCTACATTTTTTTCCCCTCTCAAAGCGTAATTTTACACAAGTAGCATTTTTTAAACAATGCATCAAACATTTTAAATATCTTATAAAATACTTTAATGTCTTTAAAGCGTAAACAGATTTTTTCTTCTGTTTAGTAGCCTAAATTTGACTAAAATCTAGAAATCTAAAATTTAAAATTTGGCGTTTCCATCACTCGTTTCCAACCTGATCTCATGAAGAAAACGTACAGTACCTGTGGGAACTTTTTCACAAGATGCAAAATACATAGCGCCATGTACGTTTCATGACATATTTGATGTGAAATGTTCACTGAGTGGTGCTAAAAGTGTGTTCTTTTTTTCCCTAGGAATAGATAAACGCACATATGGTATGTTTTGTGGCATCGCAGTTCTGACTTGAAATGTCCATTGAGTGGCGCTTTAACTTTAATGCTCTGTGACGTTTTAAAATAACATACCATCAGCACTACACCTAAACCTACCCAACAATATGAACAAAAGCGAATATGGCGTAAAGACGCAATCGCAAGCGTGGCGTTTTAGCTTGTTTTTCAATCTCTCATCTTTCAGCTCTTTTATCATGAGTCATGTTTTTCACAGGATTCATACCCAAGGATTCCACATCCTAAGTACAATTCTGTGCCAGCTGAACTACTGAGCAAGCTTGTTACACCCGGTCTTGTGCACATTTTTAATCCCCTGCCAAATTATTAGCCTCTCTTGTTGAAATCGCTACATGATTGCCTAATCCTAACCCTAAACCTACCAATACTAAGGGGGTAGTAATCTGGTAATCGAGTGTCAGAATTCGGGAACAACATTGGAAAGCAAAACATACGGAGGTGTAATCATAACGGTGTACGAAAATCTTGCTGTTTTACCACCTAGTGTTAATTTCTGTTGGAAACTGCAGTGATATGTTCTTATTGGTATGCAATTCGCATCTTGCGAAAAAAGTTCCCACAAGTACGTTTTCGTCATGAGATTAGGTAGCTTGTTTCTGATGCATAAAAACAGGGTGATGGAAAGAAGCATAGTGAACAGACTTTATACTTCAAGTTAAACATCTAACTAGACACAGGGCTCCCACACCTTGAACTTCAAATTAATGGATTATCGAGGACTTTCCAGGTCCAATACCCTTAAATTCAAGGACTTAATGTGGACACACATTTCAAGTGAAAGCAAGGTTATATCGTGTTACCTTGTAAGATACATTGTTACAGTTTTTATGTGTCAAATACAACTATTTTTTTGCATTTATTTTTTGTCATATGACAGAGATCTGATATTCTATTTGTCATATTTCTGTTTTGCATAAAACTGAAGAATATTTAGCTTCACAACTGGTCTTTTGGATCTTTGGCAAACCATTATTTGTAATCTTAATTATTATAATTAAAAAGCCGGCAAAGTAGCGCAACGACCATATCCCACATCAAAACTCAAAATATTCCATTTCCATACCTAAAATGTATGCAATATTTCAAACATTTAACCTACGGGAGAAAAATCACGCTTCGCTATAGTTTAAAATCAGCCCAATTCCTTGCAAAAAAAACGAGGATTTGGCAACCCTACATCCACCACAAGATGCAGGAATCAGATTTAACTAATCGTGGGTCAAGACAAGAGTAAGAAGAGATGACTGACAAATCATGCTGGAGGATTTAATGTGATCTTGTAAGATGTGCTCCCTTTATACAGAGTATGTGATCATGAAATTGAAAGTGAAAGTGAATAGCCGCTCATACTACGCATATGATTGCGGCTCCCTAATGCATAAAAATTATATTCAATATTAGAATGATGGCATATAAGGGCAGTAATGGCCCTAAATTCAGTAGGAACAGGATCAACAAAACAGTCCCCACTTAGGGCTTAGGGTTTTTTAGGTCCAAAAAGAGGACATTTCGGGAAAAAAAGGAGGACGTATGGTCACCATAACTAATGGAAATCAAGCAAGGTAGTATGCATAGACCACAAAATGTTGGCAAAATAACACATAAGCCCGGAGGGAATAATACGGATTTTTTTTCCAGAAAACGTCTTGCATAAAATAAATTCAAGCACTTTCAAGGACCTGTAACTAAGTATGTTCATTTTCAAAAACTTTCCAGGACCTTGAATTTTTTTTTCTTTTTTTTCAGATTCACAAACTTTTACGGATTTCAAGGACCCGTGGGAACCCTGTACACAAGATTAAAAGGTACAAAAAAAATGCAAAGTTTGAATATTCTTTAGTCATACAACAATACAATTTTGCCATTATGAGTTAACAAATTATAACTTCTCTTGCGACCAAGTTGGACATTTACTATTTTCAACAATAACTTTTTTTTTTTTTTCATATTCTGTGCAAAAATTGTAATTGGTGCAAAGAAGCCTGTGAATAGTTGTGTCCACCAACACAAATTTCTTAACTTCTAAACAAACTTCTTCACAAACTTCTTAAGTATTGTGATGTACATCTAAGAAAAATGGACAATCGGGAAAAAAAGAAGGAGAATTTACTGTATGTCACCAGAGAGAAGTCTGTTGTTTTAGCAGAAGACACAGTTTGGATTAATATAATTAAATTATAACAAATAAAATGTAATAAAATTGTACAATAAAAAAAAAAGAATCAAAGAATAATTCAAATGAAATGTAAAGATTTAGGAATTATTCACAACAGGACATGCACTTATAAAATGGATGAATTTTCAACTAGGGTAAAATTTCATTTCATGCCAAGTTTAAATGTGAGCAACAGCCTTCTGTCTGCATTACACCTCACTGTCTCCATGTACTGTGTATGTACATTTTCAGCTCGTTTTCCTGTCGTGGGCACTAGTCTGGCGAGCGCTGGCTCTTGAGATCAACAGACAAAAGGCCATAAATGAGACATGGAGCTTCACAGCTGGAACTTTCCAGATGGCAGGAGCAGTTCATAAAAAGGGGACAAGAGGCCCATAAAAAGACTTCAAACATAAAACTCACCACCATAAAAACTGAGCAGAAAAACTTTAACAAGGCAGTTATTTATCTGCCTGGCAAGCAAACACAAGAGTGTCCACTTTAAGCCACAAGGCTTAAATTTATTTTTCCTCAATATAAAGTTATTGGTGGATGGAGACATTTTTACATAACTGTATTTCCTAATTCGGAGTACAGTTCTATTGTTATTGTGATGCTATAGTAATGAAGCTTGAGTTATATTAATACAAATGGTTGGGGACTGTAAGAGAAACATGACACAATGAGCTGATGACATGACATATGTGTAGAGAGCGCTATTAAAGGAATATTCCGGGTTCAAATCAAGTTAAGCTCAATCAACAGCACTTGTGGCGTAATGCTGATCACCACAAAAATTAATTTCCACTTGTCCCTCCTCTTTGTATTGAAGTGAAACATCTGGGTTACCGATCAAGGTTATTGTTGTTTTGTTTTAAGGAAAATAAAAATCAATAATAATAATGAAAACATTTTTTGCTGACTGAAATTAAGCTAAAATATAAATATATATATTAAATGAAAAAGAATAACTAAAAAAAAGTTTAAGTTGAAAAACTAAAAATGATAACTGAAAATAAACAAAATCTAAACTAAAATAAATCAAAATGAAATAAGAATAAATAAAAGCATAGAAGTAATACACAAAAAAAGATGAAAGCACATAAAAATCACTTTTTTTATTACTTTAATTAAATAAAATAAAAATAAATATAAAAATAAATATAAATATTAATATTAAATGGAAAAAAATAACTGAACAAGTTTAAGTTGAAAAACTAAGATTACTAATTGGAAATAAACTAAAACTGAACTAAAACTACATTAAATAAAAATTTAATAAAAATAAGAAAAATCTCAAAAGTAATATACAAAAATGTACTTCAAAAATTACCTAAAAATGTAAAGTTTTATCTTTTTAAATTTCTAAATATTAATAAAAACTACAACTGTAATATATGAATAGTACTAAAACAACATTGTTACAGTAATAACATAAACTGGAAGTAAATGTGACCAATAAACAAATTAATTTGTTTTGAAAGACAGTATGTGTATTAATATAATTTTAGAGTGATTTTAGTGCTTTGAAACTTTATTTGAAAATTGACGAAAAATGAAACCACAAAAAATAATTTCCACTTGTCCCACCTTTTTGCATTAAAGAAGCCAAAAAAGGTTATTATTGTTAACTAAAATAAAAAAGAAGACTATTTTTGTTATCTGAAATTAAGCTAAAAAAAAAAGAAAAATATAAATATAAGATGAAAAAAAATGAACTAAAGTTTAAGTTGAAAAACTAAAACTACTAACAGGAAATAAACTAAAACTGAACTGATACTAAAATAAAATAAAAAATAAGTACAACCTCAATAGTTAATAAAAGCACAAACAAATTAATTTAAAATGATCTAAAATTAAAATGATATGAAATTTTTAGTTTAAGTTTTCAAAATATTAACAAAACAATTGTAAATTGTAAATGTAATTGTAATAAACTGTACTAAAATACCATTGCTACAATAAGGAAATGATAATGGAAGTGAATGTAAACAATCAAAAAACGTTAAAATAATTCATTTTAAAAGATGATACATGTGTTAATATGATTTTAGAGAGATTTTAGTGCTTTGAAAGTCTTTTTTGGAAATCGACCAAAGAAAATTGAAGATAACATCTTTACACTTTAATAATACACATTTTAACAGAAAAATCAATGTAAATAAAGTGCTTGTATGAAGGTATAAACTAACATTCACTGTAAGTTTTTTGGAGGGGGGAACGGGTCGAGATTACTTTTTTTGTTTGTTTGTTTGTTTGTTTGTTTGACATAATCAACATTATGCCAGAAACACTGTTGACTGAGCTTAACTTGAATCCAGAATCAGGTCAAATTAAATTGTGGGGTTATGTGTACGTTGCTGAGCTTTGATGTAAATTCACAGGGTTTTACAGCATTGAGATGATCTCCATATAATATCATACATGTATGAATGAATTCATTTCCCCTGTGGAAATGGCACCAGTCGCCGCCGCCTTTGATGAATTAGCATTTCATTGTCTCTCTCTCTCTCTCTCTCTCTCACTGTCGTTAGGGTGGGAGGGTGATGCAGTGTGGAGGAAACCATCTCAGCTGCGGACAGGCCCTCCTCAGCAACAAAAGGCAGACGTTTTCTCCTGCCGCTTGCGACTGGGACATGTGGCACACTGACATTCCCAGCACCCACACTGGCAGGGGAATGTGCCAATTAGTGGCCATCTCAGGGAGGGGGGCGTGGGGGGGTTGGTGGAGAGATGGTCGGGCTGGGGGAGGGGTGGGGTGGTGAGCCGTGGATGGAGGTGGGTAGGGGTGGAGTAGTGGCACTGACACCAGACCTCAGGAATGCCTTTCACTCAGATCTAGGGTGTAATTAGCCGGCTGTCCCTCCCCTCCCAGCCTGTTTCGGCGGAAGTCCCGGCCCACGGCCCTGTGCTGTAGGTGGGCAAGGCCGTGACCTGCAGCGGCCCCACCCGAGAGACAGATGGAGGCATTTGTGCGGTGAGCGTGTGCGCTCGATTATACACATGTGCGAAACACATACTCACCCACGCAAGCCTCTGTTGTCATTATCGAATACCCGCTTCAGGTCTCACACACGCCCTAGTCTGGAAACTACAGTATATGAACGCAATCGCCCGAATGCGATGGATGCCACATGCCCTTCCCCATCCATTTCCATCGCAACAGCTCCCTCGACAGCTGGTGGACTCCAGGAGAGACTGGCAGGGGGTTGCTGGGACTGTCTGAGCCATCACAAAGACATTTCTAGAGATCTAAACGTCAGAGTTATGTTTCACTTATGTCTGACTGCCATAGAATAGGTGGGTTCTTAATGTAAATTGGGGCTGGGGACACTTCTAGTGACCCCAACAAGAATTTAGATATTTAAAGGAGACCAATTATGTCCCTTTTTACAGTCTCAGGTGTCCCCAGAATGTGTCTGTGAAGTTTCAGCTCAACATAACCCACAGATCCTTTATTATATCATTTTAAAAATGCCTATTTTGAGTAGAGACAGAAACACTGTTTTCATGCATGCCTCTTTAAACGCAAATGAGCTGCTGCTCCCCGCCTCCTTTTTTCAGAATAGGGCTGTGCCTTTACAGCTCGTACCTCAGATACTCTGCTAAAAAAATACCGGTTTTAATTACCACATTTATCGCTGTAAAATCACACGTTTTAAACCATGACACAGTTTTTATGAAGCACACACAGAGAAAGGCATGTAAGTATTAAACTAAATGTTCTATGTTAAATGTTAAAAACACACATGAGCTACAAAAGCAGTCACGTTTACATTAGAAACAATTTCCTTGGTTGTTCTTCACATTTTCTGGGTTGGTAGATGCACAGGTGACCCGATTATAGGGCTTAAATGCAGAAAAAGTCAGATTTTCATGATATGTCACCTTTAAACCACACTTAAAAATGTGTAAAATAATTGAATAAAAACTAGAAATAACTATTTTTCAATTACTTTTCCCAAGTGTTTATAAACAGATTTTTAGTGGATGTTTAAAAGCAGAAATCCTTAAGTTCTAGAAGAATAACCACACTTAATTTTCCAGTAAATGCTATAAACACTATCAACGTGTTCTAGTAGCACCAGACCACCAGAAAGTGTCCAAAAAGACATCATTTTGAACATATATTAATGTTTTAAACCTATCAGATATTTATTTTTATTTATTTATTTATTTATTATATTTTTTGCTTGAAAGGTGGACACATATTCACAGGAATGCATTGACTGTAAAATAGTTAATCCAGTAGTTACTTTCATGTCATGGCAGATACATGCTGAAGGACATGTAATTTAAATGTAAAATTAGGAAAATGAGGACGCATAAACAAAAAAAAAATATTATAAAAAATACTAAATACTAAAAAAAAACCCATTTTATATCTAATGCAAAATATATTTTTTATTGAATGCAATCACATTCACACATTTTAAAGTTGTGATGTAGCATAAATAGCAGCAGATGTTTTCTTGAATGCACTGTAATGACTGTATTGAAAAAAAGTAAGGCCAGGACTCTAAGTTTACTTTTCTTTTTAGGATTTTACTTTTCTTTTTTATTTTTTTAAGAAATTTATCTTTAAAAAAAATCTGATAAAAAAAAGCTTTATAAAATTTCTAATTAAAACAACAGAATAAGAACAAGTAGAATAAGAATAAGTTACCAATCAAATGAAATCAGTATTAAATTAATTTGTACTACAGAGGTGGCACAGAAGAACACAAAAGTGGCTTGTAAGTGTACTTTAATGTGTTTAATGAGGCTCAGAGGTGGCATGAGTGCAATCAAATTCATAAATTCATGTTGAGATGAATGTTTTAAATATAACATTTTGAATATAGAAATATTAAATGATTTAAATAACTGAAAACTTACTTTAAAAATTAAACTAAAACTGCCAGTAGGTGGCGGCAAGTCACTGATTTATTTACTGAATCTTTCGTTCATTCGAACGACTGATTCATTCAGGAATAAAGCAAGTGACTGTTTTTATAAATGGAAAATGTAATCATTGACTCACTAGATTTGTTTAAAAACACACGTTCATTCATAAACGAAACACTGATGTGTTTGAATGGAGATGCGCAGCAACTCAGTTGTGGCTTGTTTCAAACTATTTTTGATGACAAATAGTGCAAAATCAGGCAATAGTGTTATAGTCAGACAATGTAAGTCACTTAATATTAACTTCTTGTTAACTTAACTGTTGTTTCAAATCAATATCTCATTTACAAACTCCCTTAAAAATCATTAAAAGCTGTCACTCATCCTAGTTCACCGCAATCTCACAAAGTTCCATCATGATCAACAAACCTCACTACACTGCACAGTGAATCTCTTATTTACACTCTCTACACTTTGTTTATGAAAAGATTCGTGAGATATGTCTGTGATATATTACTCAATGTTGCAAAACCACATAGAAACTTTTGAAGCTCCCCTCCGTGCAAACACAAATATGCTAATCGGGTCAATCGCAATGGTGCTCCTAAATATTTTTTCATAGTTGCACGCAGTAGTTTTCAGCTGCAAATGTGACAGAAATGTGAATGGGTGTTGATATTCAATAGTCCAATACGTCCTACATCATCAGCTGGAATGCTACTCTCTCAGTGACCGCACGCATGACAGTTAGCAGAAGCTAAAGATTACAGTTTATAAAGTTTGAAATATGGATATTTTTTCTTACAAAAACAGCCAGGACATTTTTTTATATATCTCCGATTGTATTTGTCTGAAAGAAGAAAGTCATATACACCTAGAGTGGCTTGAGAATAAGTAAATCATAGGGTAGTTATCATTTTTGGTTGAGCTATCCCTTTAAGTACATAAAAATGTTCAAATACTCAAAAGTTGTTCTTTAAAACTGTAAGCTCATATGTGAAACTGACCACACATAGGGGAAGACAACTGATGGTGAAGATGGCACTATTTATGCTTGATAAACTAGCAAGAAACATCATCATCATGCCAGGATGATAAGATATGAAATGACAAACTAATAGACAATGACAAGGAAAATTAAATTAGCAGAGATATAGCCGATTCATTAATTATTCACACGATTTGATATAGGTTCACGTCAATTACAATGCAAAATAGAAAATGCTATTAAGCTATTTAAATATTACATACTGCAGTTCTTCCAGTTCATTTTATTCTCCAAATCTGTGGCTTGAAGAGAGAGTTTCAAAGTTACATTTAAAGGCCAATGCGTGTCCCCAGTACCCTTCGGCCAGTTCTGAGCATCTCTGCAGTATCCACCCATCAGTGACCTATTTGAGCAGCTGTTGGTTGTGTGGTCACTGAACAAAATACTGATATGATTCCATGTTGTGCGGCTTTTGGTTGTAATTTACAGTCGAAAGGCAACAAGAGAAGCGATGTAAATCCTCATTGCTTTTCCTAGCGATAAGAAGAGTAGAAAAGAACGGGAAGATGCCTGTGGACGTCTTGTCTTTGTTCTCTCCACTTTAGCCCTGATGCCTTTGAGGCTTTTTGTCGACCACAGCTACTAAAAGAGCTTACAAACGGCAGAGACAAGAAACGCTAGATGCCATCCTGGCAGGATGTAAACATGCTGACGCTTGTCATGATGGCGCAGCCAATGAAGGAGTTTCTCAACACAGATTTCACTCGATATCCGAGGGTGTTTAGCCTTCCTGTGGGATAAAATCAATATTACGGCATTTGGTTTAAGCGTATGCTTATATCCATCGCCACCTGTAAGCTCTTTCAGTAGCTGTGGTCATCGTATTAGTATTGTATTTTTCAAGTTGTGCTGCGGTAAAAATAGCAACAATTAGCATCAGTAGCTTACTGAGTGCAACCATTTCACATCATCAAAATAATAACAGCCCCATAGTCCAAAATATGTATAAAACAATGTGATTTTTTTTTAAATAGTGTAAATTTAAGTCTTAATACCTTGGGTTCCCTTAAAAAACAACTTTGTGTTGTTTGAAGATGAAGAAAAGTGTTATGGGTTTGGAACAACTTGAATAAAAAAGTGTGACCAACACATTATTTACAATATCTTCTTTTCCGTTCCACAAAAGACAGTTTGAAACTACATGCGTAGAAGAGGAAACAATTTCTTTAAAAAAGTCTTAAAGATAAGGAGGGTAAAAGCTACTGTACAAATGGCTTTTAGTGCAAAACGCTGACCCTGTTAAACCCTGTGCATCTTTCTCATTATATTGTATTAATGTATTTACCCTTAGCTTCTAGTTGACACCATCTCCTCACCCCCCTTTCTCCCCACCAAAGTCAAAGTGACAGTAAGTCTTCAGGCGACATTTAGAGGCCACAAGGTCATGCTTAAGATGATGGTGTTTGCTAGGGGACAAGGGAGGATGGCCAAAGCCAGAGGGGGATATGGAAAGGAGAGCAAAGCAGAGAAGAAAGGAGAAAGGGAGGGAGCCAAAAGGAGTGAAGTATTCATTAGTGAAGTCAAGCTGACACTGTCACCTTAGCATCTTCTAAGAGACCTGCTCTGGGCCTCATCTGTGGCCGGCAGCACAAGTGTGTGCTTGTCTTGAGGGATACGTGTGTATTTTGCACCAGGGCTGCAGGATTATGACAAAAATCATAATTGTTGATCATTCCCTTTAAAATGCAATTGCGATTATTAATTACGATTATCACAATTTACATTAAATGATGTTTTGAATAGCTTTATATCATTGTTTGATGCAACTGCATGCCACATTTTTATATATAGCTTATTCTTTAAATATAAAAAGTAAAAATGTAAAAATTAATACAATGAGAAAAAAAACTTAAGATAACTTGCAGGAAAATACACATACACCCACACATCTGAAATAGAAATTGGATTAATTGTGCAGCCCTATTTTGCACCATGTTAGGATTTACACTGTATCTTCTGCATGAGATTATACTCTTTACAGTGCCACGTTAATGTCAGCACCATTCACTCTAGTTGGCAACATTAGATACTGCACAGATCAACATCACTGAATAAGTGCTCGTTTTGTTTTGCATGCGTCATGGTATTCTCGTGAACGTGCAGCGATGACTGACACAAAAGAGATGAAATTGTTAAATAACGTCATTGTTTCTCTTTTCTTTGCGCACAAAAAGTATTCTCGTAGCTTCATAACATTAAGGTTGAACCACTGATGTCACATGGACTATTTTAACAATGTCCTTACTACTTTTATAGGTTTTGAATGTAGTAGTTGCCTTGGTGTCTATGCAGGGTCAGAAAGCTCTTGAGCTCTCGTTCATGAAGATGAACGAAGGTCTTACAGGTTTGGAACAACATGAGGGTGAGTAATTAATGACTAAATTTTAATTTTTGGGTGAACTATCCTTTAGATCCAACCCAAGCAAGGCAAAAGCTCGTTTTCCTTTGGTTTTTGCAATACATTTTTACTAGGACTATCAATCGAATTAAAATTTTTATCAAATTTATTACATGATGTGCTGACTAAATTGCATACATCAATATTTGCTGACAAAAGCAGCAAAATGAAGATCATTCAAAGACATTTTAGGTGAAGCTGAAATCGAACCAGAAACACCTCCCTTGCAACAGCCAAAAAGCAATGAACAATGTTCAGAATTACAGTTAAAAAGATGAGCAAAAGGAAAAGCGGTACTATTTATAAATGCCAGACAATCAGAACAGGTGAGAGTAATTGGACACTGTTATGAAGATAGTATCAGTGGTCCAGTTATGGAATTCGTGATGGACCCCCACCATGTGCAGATCCAGATGCCAGTCTATTCAGTAGCCAGGTTAAAAAAAAAAACAGCTTTTTAGTCCAAGTGGCTCAGTTCCAAGGGGTTTCGGTCTTCAATAGAGCTTTGCATTTGTCCATATGTCATCTTTTTCTGTCCTCTCAAAACCAGCTAGCAGGGACATACAAAGAATTAAGCTTTGCCAAGACATTGGTTTTAAACATTTAAAACTCAGGTTCTCTCTTTACTGGTTTTCAGCAGTCAGTTCCCAGAACTTCTACCATTAAAGGGGTAATGAACTGAGAAATCAAAATTCCCTTGATCTTCTGACATTTATATGGTCATTTTACTATAAAAACATCCTGTAGATTCCAGATCTCAAAACTCAATAGTCTAAAAACAGCTAAATTTTTTTTTGCCAATCTGCCAAAACGACAGCTTATGGAATGTGCCACTTTATGATGTAATAGTGTGGCTAAACACCACCTCCGCAGAAGATCAATGCCTGCTTTGACATCACTCCCTGTTTAGTCCCACCCACTGATTCGTGCATGTAGTGTAAATAACAAGAGAGGCAAACGCGGGTCCACGCGGAAACCAAAAGATGAAGATGGCTTTGAAGACAACAAGACACTGTGCAATGCCAAGTAGAAGAAGAGTGGATGAACTTTGTTTATAACAAAGTTCCAAACCGCGTCAGTAAAAACTCTTTGTTCACTTCATTTTACCACAAATTCATTTACACATAAGTCAGAATTCGACGCAGGATTTTCAGAAAAACTGAAACAAAAAAAACGATGCTGTGCCAAATATACTGGATCTGAGTAATGTCGCACCACAACAGTGTGAGTAACTGTTTTTTTTACGTGGTCACTATTGCTTTGTCTGTTGTTACAGAGTTTTTAATCTAAATCACAGCAGCGTCCATTCATGAAGGATGTAGGCTGTCAAACATACACAGCTGTTCCACATACCTGTAGGCATTTACTTTAGAGTCTACAAAACTTTCCACTCTATTTGTTAAAATTTGAAAGCTACAAAAAGACAAATAAAAATAGTGCGGAAATTTTCTAATCCAGATTTCAAAGGTACAAAGAATTAGAGGTTAAACAAACACCACAAACACTCAGAACTGCAGCTGAGGAACAAAAGCAAGTCTATCCAATTAACAAATGGCAATTACAACTATTTATACAAAGGAGATAATTAGTATGAGTGAGGATAATTAGATATTGTCATGGTGATTTTATCAGCAGTCCGGTGATATTGACCTGTTCTGATGAACTCGTGGCATTACATTTGCGAGAGTAACCCAACAAACTGCACTAAAGTCTAAAATGCATGAAAAACATTAGATTGCTTCAGCATTTTCATCATTCAGCCAAGTTGATGTACAGCCAACCTCAGGCATGTTAGGTCTGTATTTTTTTTCTCTTCCACCTGAATGCTTAATTACCTAAATGAACTCATTAAGTGCTTCATTGGACAAATTTAACACTTTTGGCCAAGGTCAAGCCTGACGAAGATTTAATGTGACCCTAGAAAGCCAGTGGAATGAGGTCTGAGTAGCCCACTGGTGTCATATCTGAACATGACGGGTCAGCCTGAAGGAGGCAAAAATAGGAAATATAGCTGTATGGTTAAATCAAATTAATTAGCAGATACTTTCTTAATTAATCACTTTCTTTGTACTTTTAAAAATTCTAATGGTTTGACATCCCTGTTTTGCAAGGAGTTTTGCAAAAGATATGTAGAGCTAGAGTGATTGTCTTTTTGCATCTATTTTACTGTACATGATGTGACAGTTAAGAATACACCAGTGTGTTAGTGGCATAAAATCATAATATAATGAGACTAAAACCACAATATTATCAGAATAAAGTTATTTTAAAAAGGACACCATGTACTTTACCAGTCAAAAGTTTTTGAACAGTAAGATTTCTCTTCTGCTTACCAAGCCTGAAATTGATTTGATCCAAAATACAGCAAAAGCAGTAATATTGTGAAATATTTTTACTATTTAAAGTAACTGCTTTCATTTTGAATATATTTTAAAATGTAATTTATTCCTGTGATCAAAGCTAAATTTTCAGCATCATTACTCCAGTCTTCAGTATCAAATGGTCCTTTAGAAATATAATTCTAATATGCAGATTTGCTATTCAAGAAACATTATTATAATAATTATTATTATTATTATTACCAATATTTAACAGTTGAGTACATTTTTTTAGGATTCTTTCATGGGGGGCTGAAATTAATACTTTTATTTAGCAAGGATGCTTTAAATTGATCAAAAGTGATGATAAATACATTTATAATGTTACAAAAGATTTCTATTTTTAAATAAATGCTGTTCTTCTTAACTTTCTATTCATCAAAGAAACCTGACAAAATATCCACTCAGCTGTTTTTAACATAATAATAATATTACATGTTTTTTGAGCAGTAAATCAGAATCAATACTAGAATGATTTCTGAAAGATCATGTGACTGGAGTAATGATGCTAAAAATTCAGCTTTGAAATCACAGGAATAAATTATATTTTAAAATATATTAGAAAAGAGTTCTATTTGAATATCTTACTGTTTTTGCTGTTTTTACTTTGGATCAAATCAATGCAGGCTTGGTGAGCAAAAAAAAAAAAAAACATTAAAAATCTTACTGTTCAAAAACTTTTGACTGGTAGTGTATCTTGTGCTTAACGTTGCATTGCAAGATCAAACTGAATTTGCACCTAATAATAAATGTTTACGGTAAATGACAAAACTATTTTGTGTCTTCCCATGATGCTATGATGCCGTCATCATAAGTGTAACAGGATATTTATTATTTTATTTTAATGTGCGCCAATTAATCATCCACAATACGTCCAGGAATGTTTTTTTTTTGGCAGTGTTAATGTGTAGTTTCAAGGGGGAAAGACAGTACCTAATACGCAATTACAATCTGTGATAGACACCACGGAAAAGAAGTCGCAATACCCACTTGCCCTGTCAACTCGTAAAAAAATTAGGCCTACTTTAAGATTACCTAAATTAAAAAGACAACATAAGCAGGTAAAGTCACAACCGGAAAACTGCCGGTGCCTTAATCACCGCTCCGCAGAACCTCACATTACATTCTCTGACAGTTCCGTCTCACACAGAATCAAGTGTGAAATGTAGGGCATCTGCGTTTTACGCCCAGCCCTGGTGTACCTTTCTTCTCAGATCTGGTCTGGAGCTGCACCGCCGTTCCCGGGGACCATGGGGAAGGACAAGTCCTGGCTGTCCTGGCTCTTGACAGGGGAAATAAATCACAGCGCACACCGGAGGATACCCTTCCAGGCTGCAAGCTGGGAACTTCATTATCCCGCCCCTGCTTCTTATTACTATGCATATCGCCTCTGATTGGTCCTGGGCTCTGACATACCGCAGCCTACTTCTGTCAGCCTTCGAGGAGCAGGGGATCAGTCTTCTGCCACAGACCGTAAGAAAGAGTGAGAGGGGGATGAGCGCAACTTTGAATGGGCCAGGAAACCCTGGGAAAGATGCCATAGATGAAAATGAAGAGAAAGGAATGGGACAGAACGGAAAAGGAAAGAAAAATAAAGAGGAAATCCTCAGGAAGCTGCTGACTTGGGTCTTGCTTGGATTTGTTTTAAATACTAGACCACAATGAAGATTTTAGTTCCAAGTGGTTGACCCTTTGGGTTTGCGACCCCAAAAAACTCATTCCTAACATTTGATCTGAATATTAGGCATTTAATTGGCTTACAGTACTGCTTCGATTTGTGTATTATTCTTTCCCGCTGTTTTATTTTCCATCAGAATGCTGAGAACGCAGTAGTGATTCCAGGCAACAACTCTGAAGAGATCGACCCCAGATTCTGGTCCACGTATATTGATTCTCTTGATTTCCTTTTCAGTCTTCATGCACTGAAAGTTGAACTTCTCCTGCATGTAAAACACATTATCTTTGGTGCTGTTGACATAAGTAGGATAATAATATTCAGTCCTAGCAGAGGTGATTTACCTCAAGAGAAGACGAGGAGTAGAAAAAGAGTAGATTACATGAGGACAGCACAAAAATTTGCAGGATGTACATGTGAGACTTTTCCACACGTTATTGAGAAAGCAGTGGAGATGGTCCACACACACACACACACACACACACACAAAAAATACTAAGGCAACGTTGTTAACAATGTTTGTTGTTCCCAGGCTAATGAGGCACATGATTCTGTCATGTTCGCAGGTAGCTCTAAATACTAAATATAAACACTGTTACAATCTTGCCACAAGGAAAGATGATCATTATCGCTATAGCTGAAGATTAAAATGACACATTCCAGTATAAAAATGCATTACAGAGCATGCTAAGAGATAGCAAGTCTCATTTAATTAGTCTACTGATTGATGAGCCTGTTTCAGTAGCCAACACTTTCCAATGACTTTCCAAACTGATGTGTAAACTTTAGACCTCAAGTACCTCCTTATGAGATTTATGTCATTGTTCTCATGGCATCAGATGCTTATTTTCCTCTCAAGGTCACTTCAATCATGGCAGAGCAGTAACCTGATCACATCGACCGTCTCTGATTGGCTCACAGGGGAGCTAGGTGAAGTGAGGCACAGAGGGGGCTACAGAATGCATCTCTGAAGACACCTTTTTTTGTGTGACTGCTGTGAATGTGGGTGTTAGAAGGGCTGTGATCTTCAATGTCTGGTTTAACCCCAGAGTTGGGAGTTGAAAGAGGGTATGTACAGGCACAATTGTGACATGACCAAACACAAAACCCTAGAACAGTGAGGCATCATCTGCACTGAGGTATTTTCTATGGTGTGTATCATGTAAGGACACCTCAACAGAGCTGTTGACCCTAACATGAGTACTTACAACAGTAATAAGTATGCATAAAGACATATTAATCAGTGTGTTTTTTTCTATTTCATATTTTCTTAAATATAATTCATTTCTGTGATTACTCCAGTATTTAGTGTCACAATCTTTCAGAAATCATTATATTATACTAATTTACTGTTCAAGACCATATCATTGATGTTGAAAACAGCTGTGCTGCTTAAATGGATAATTTACCTAAAAATGAAAATTACCCCATGATTTACTCACCCTCAAGCCATTCTAGGAATATATGACTTTCTGCTTTCAGACGAATACAATCGGACACAAATCTGATGTACAAAATGAGAATTTTGAGGATTTCAATATAAGATAAGAGGACTGGTTTTCCTTTGCTGTAAACAAAACTTGTTTCTCACAAGACTAACACATTCTCAACAGAGCTTACGCTACACCTACATCCTACATCATCCCCTGGAATGCCACTCGTGAACACGTGTATGACTGTTAGCAAAAGCAGAGATTACACTTTACAAGGTTTTATGGATAGTTTTCTTAAACGCATCGATATGCTTCAGAAGATCCGCCGGATTCGTGTGGAGTACTTTTTATGATGGATGGACTTTAAAATCTCAGCCCATTCACTGCAATTACAAAGCTTGAAAGAGCCAGGGCATTTAATATAACTTCAACAGTATTTGTCCGAAAGAAGAAGGACCTAGGATGGCTTTAGGGTTAGCACCAAGGTGAAAGGGTGAGATCCATCTTTTCACACTGAGGACAACTGAGGGACTCATATGCAACTATTACAAAAGGTTCAAATGCTCACTGATGCTCCAGAAGGAAAAACCATGCATTAAGAGCTGGGGGTTGAAAACTTTTGAACATCATGGAGATGTGTACATTTTTCTTATTTTTCCTAAATATCTCATTTTTTCATTTAGTACTGCCCTTCAGAAGCTACAGAAGATACTTACGTTGCTCAGAAGATAAAATAAGTACAATTTAGCCTGATCTTCAAATTCCAAAAGCATTGTGTTTCCTTCTGGAGTATCAGTGAGTGTTTAAACTTTCTGTAATAGTTGCATAGTTGCAAGTTCCTCAGTTGTCCTCAGTGTGAAAAGATGAATCTCAAAATCATACAGTCATTGTTGAAAAGGGTTCAAATACACAAAAATGCTAAAAAACCAACGAATTTGTTGGACCTGAAGGATTTTTCTGAAGGACAGCAGGCAGTTTAACTGCTCAGGACAAACAAGGGACTCAACTATCACTAAACAAAAAAAACAGCTGTGGATCATTCAGGTAACAACACAGTATTAAGAATCAAGGGGATGTACACTTTTGAATGGGGTCATTTTTTATAAATTCAGCTATTATTTTCTCTTGTGGACTATATGTAAATATCTTTTATGTGAAATATCTTATTCAGGTCAGTACTAAATAAACAATAACATGCATTTTGTATGATCCCTCTTATTTTGGTAAAATAATTAACATTTTTTAATGATTCTGAAAGGGGATGCAAACTTTTGACCTCAACTGTATATGAATGATGCAATTCAATTTTAAGGAACACTGACCAACTCCCCTAGAGTTAAACAGTTGAGTTTTACAGTTTTTTGAATTTATTCAGCTGATCTCTGGGTCTGGCAGTAGCACTTTTAGCATAGCTTAGCATAGATCATTGAATCTGATTAGACCAATAGCATCTCGCTCAAAAATGACCATATATAATGACGATATTTTTATTTTATTTCTATTTAAAACTTGACTCTTCTGTAGTTACTTCGTGGATTAAGACTGACAGAAAAAGAAAAGTTGTGATTCTAGGTTGATATAACTAGGAACTATACTCTCATTCCGATGTAATAATCAAGGAACTTAGCTGCCGTACCATGGGTGCAGCAGGCACAATAATATTACACAGTGCCTGAAAGTGACCGGCACTAAGTTTGTATAGATGCAGAGTTGCAGCCGGCAGAGTTGACGGCTGCGTGATATCATTGCGCCTCCTGCACCCATGGTACGGCAGCAAAGTTCCTTGATTATTACGCCGAAATGAGAGTATAGTTCCTAGCCATATCAACATAGAAAATCGCAACTTTTCATTTTCCGTCCATCTTTGTAGACGATGTAACTACAGAAGAGTCAAGGTTTAAATAGGAAAAATATCGAAAATCTTTGGTCATTTCTGAGCGAGATGCTAACGGTCTAATCAAATTCAATGATCTATGCTAAGCTATGCTAAAAGTGGATCGGCTGAATGGATTCGAAAACGGTAAAACTCAACTGTTTAACTCTAGGGGAGTTGGAAAATTAGCCTATTTTATAAATAGTGGAGTGTTCCTTTAACATACTTTGCCTCACATTTTATATCTTGTCAACTTCATTCCTACTATAAATGATTTAATTGCTGAATGGAAGCAGTACCTAAGCCTGCATGTGGATTGGTGAGAAATGCATCCATACCTCTTCACTCACCAAGAAGAAACAAGGAGGAGGAGGGAAGATTACCTCTCGCTCCCTACCCCCCGTCCCACCCACCCGTTCCGGGCACAGCATGGGAATCCCTGGAGCTCAGCTGGGCTAATTAGGGTGAGTTGTTAGGAGAGAAACACAGGTGTTAGGCTGAGCCACTCGCTGTATGGAATGATGACTGTTCCCTTACCCCGCGCACCCCCAGTAATTTGTTCGCACCCTGTGTAACCATGCATCTCTCTGCTCCACTTCTATGCACATTTCATTAATTCTCTTTATGTGCCTATTCGTTCTCATTATTTATTGCCCACACAATGTTAATGCCATTAGCAGGAGCCACAACAATGACTTTGCCTGTGTAGTCCTTACCTGGGCCACGGGGAGCTTGCTGGATGTGGTTTATTGGGTCAAGGTTCTGTGTGAGGCAAAGACTTAGGCAGAAGCCTTTCTGTGTGAAAGTGATCATGCAAAAACGATGTGCTTCAAGATCACATGCGTCACAAGTGGCACTTCGATTAGCCAAATCTTTGATACATCACGCCCAGGGGTTAAATTAGGCCAGACCCAAGGGCACAGCAACCATATAACTGAAGATGACAAGAGCAAATTACTCAAGAGCAAATTACTCTGTCATCTGGTTGTGTCAGTGGATGTTTAAAAGGACATAAGGAGTAATCCTTTTCAGCAAATCAATTACAAATATGAGGCAAATGTTACATTATCTAAATAATACTATGATATGTTACAATAAAAAATTGCTAATTAATTATTTATATTAATATTCATTAGTCAACATTAAGTTTACTTTGATTATTTTTCAAATCATCCTATACCTATTGCCACATAACTTGCATTAAAGGAGAAGTCCACTTCCAAAACAAAGATTAACATATAATGTACTTACCCCCTTGTCATCCAAGATAATCCTACCGAAATCATCCTACATCGCTGCAGAAGTATTGACACAGTCTTTGCAAAGTGAACATGCAAAGAAGATCAAACACCCTTAACAAAAAAGGTAAAACAGCGATACAGCGATATATACACATTGGTTTATTGCTTAGTGGAAGTCAAAATGTGACTGAAATAGTCTCTTAGACAATAATCTATTCCTCTTAATAGATCTGGCTTAACTCTAGTCAGATTCTGAGACAACTGAGTATGAAAACATATGTAACAATCTATGAAAAAGTCATTGTAATTACTGTGTTTTGACGTTTTGAATGCCAGCTTATAAGTAGATATGTATGTAGCATTGGGGGTAGGGATGAGTCATATTTAATCAGAAGTATGGATTATAATAAGAAATGTTTATTGAGCAGCAAATTAGAATGATTAAATTCCATTTAAAAAAAAACAGAAAACAATTATTTTAAATGAGCAATATCACACTCGTAGCAGTGCGATATTGCTGTATATCAGCAGGGCTGTGATTCAGCCGTAGGCAATCACAGGTAGGTAATCACAGCATGCTGACAGTACGAAGGACTAGTAATTAACTAGTTACGAAGGAACAATGAAATCTTACTGCATTACTGTATTAAAAGCTCACTGTATTATGTAGAGTATTATGAAAGAGAAATGAAAGCGAGTGTCATTACCTGCATTCACTCTTCATCTCAATCTCATATTCACAATAAAACATTAGGTTAAATGTCTGCTGAGAAAAGCGATATCCTTTAGTTTGTTAAAGGTGATTTCCAATGACAGCGCTGCTCAGTGCATTTGTTGGCTACATCTTATGTGTTGCTCAAAATGTAAAAATAACTTCCTTGTTTACAACAGCGTTTCAGTCTCTTTCAATATAAAAGTCTTTTCTTGCTGACTCACTCATAAAATGTCTCGTCAGGAGTTTTTGCAAAATTGACACGTTTCCATTAGCGTATTTTCAATTTGCAACTTCAATTTGCGCAATTTGAAGGGTAATGGAAACACAGCTTATAATGTGATGAGATTTTGCCCTCAGCCAAAACGATTTGCTCTGGAACAAATAATAGAATAATGAGACCAAAGTCCGCCTGTTAGATTTACCCAAAACAAATTATATCTCACATTTAACCACACTTGAGACATTAGCGCCAGCAGCAAATTCTAGAAGATCTGTCCAAAGTAAGGCTGCTCTCAAGCGGCTTAAATGAGCACTGAATGTCAAAGAAAATGTTCAAAAAAAAGCATTGTTTTTATTAACAAACCACATATTTGAAATCTAAACAACTACATTCCTGCCTAAAAACTCTTAAAACTACAATCCATGACACAAAAACAATAGTATTTATAAAATTATAATGGATTTGGGCAACCACAATGACACTTGCTGCGAGAAATACCACAAGTGGAGTGATACAAACAGTGAAATGATGAGCTCTGTTATCACTACAATATTGCATGCCTGGAAAAGGCTCTCAGCCAATCAGATTTGAGAACCAGAAAGAACTGTTGTATAAATTATAATAATACTTCACAAAATTGCAGTTTTTACCATATTTTTGATCAAATGTGACCCTGGATCACAAAACCAGTCATAAGGGTCATTTTTTCAAAATTGAGATTTATACATCATATGAAAGCTGAATAAATAAGCTTTTCGTCAATGTATAGTTTGTTAGGATAGGATAATATTTGGCCAAGATACAACTATTTAAAAAACAGGAATCTGAGGGTGCAAAAAATTCAAAATATTGAGAAAATCACCTTTAAAGTTCTTCAAATAATGTTCTTAATGTATATTACTAATCAAAATTAAGTTTTCATACATTTACAGTAGGAATTTTACAAAATATCTTAATGGAACATGATCTTTACTTAATTTCCTAATGATTTTTGCCATAAAAGAAAAATCAATAATTTTGACCCATACAGTGTATTTTTGGCTATTACTACAAATAAACCCCAGCTTAAGACTGGTTTTGTGGTCCAGGGTCACAAATAAATGCAGCCTTGGTGAGCATAAGACGCAAAAAACTTTTTTTTTTTTAAATTTACTGACCCCAAACTTTTTAACGCTAATGTATACATCATAATACAGTTATTTATTGAAATACAGTTACCCCCCTTTTGATGAGAAAGTAGTACTACTATCAATTTATATTTACATCTTTCTTGAATATGCAACGTGGGGTTATGTCATGTTATAGGCCGAATCACCATCACATTTAAACTCTGACCATGACCGGAGAACATTTAGCTGTTCCTGTTACACAACAATATACTGTGATAACCTGCCTACCTTTCTGAGTGCATTTTAAAAGAAAACTCCAAGAAGTGAGCTGAACATGAACTTTCAAGCTCATCTCGTCACTAGCTTTGGAAAGATAGTCCCTGTGCTCCATACTTTTGCCACCTAAATAATACATACAGCTCCTCATGCCATATTTATGCACACAAATCGACAGAGAGTCGAGAAAGCAGCAGAGAGACAGAGATGCCTGGCCGATTCACTCAGGGGCGAAGTGTGGAAAAAGAGGGTGTGGAGAGAAATGCGCACAAAAGATGTGAGGAAGGTGAGGTTGCACCATTAGGGGCTTTAGTGCGCAGGCATCGAGGTGGAATCAGAGTGAATTAAGAAACACTCTCTCAGCTCAGAGCTGGTCCTACACTCAGCAGTGCTCACCCAGGCAAAAGCTTTAGCTCTGACTCAGCTCATAAACAGAGGGAACCATTCCTGCCTCGTGATGGACGATGAATCAATTGCATCATGCTTTCTCAAGAGCTTCTATTTAAGGTGTGTCAGGGGAAAAGAAGAGGAATGAAAGACAATGTATTTGTGGCCAGCTGTGAGTGTTTTCTAGCCGGTCAGGCTATCAGCTGATATGGAAGGAAGACCTCAGCATTTCAAAATGTTCAATTTATGCTGTACTACCAGTGTAAATGGAAGACATTATAGAGTTGGCCTATAGAAGGTGATTCACTGAGCAGGAGGTTTAAAAAAGCAGTAGTTCTTTGGAGAAAGACAAGCATGAGATGGGCATAAGCTGAGCATGCAGGAAAGAAAAACCCCCAGTTGTTTCATGTAAACAGAACTGATATTGCAAGATGTTCAAAAGAACACTTTTGTTGATGTTTTCTACTTTCTAAATCCCTCGTTAGTCTCACAAGTGCCTCTTAAACAGTGTCTCAAACTGTGCTCAGATGTGCAAACATCCTAAAATCTGCTGTATGCTTTATACACTTACTATGTGTGAACAATACACATAAACACTGCCATTCAAAAGTTTGGGATCAGTCAGATTTGTAATGTTTTTTAAAGAAGTCTCTTATGCTCATCAAAGTTCCATTTATTTGATACAGATTATATGAAATATAATTGCTATTTAAAATAACAGTTTTTCAGAATATACTTTAAAATATAATTTTTTCTGTGATGCAAAGCTGAATTTTCGTCAGCCATTACTCCAGTCTTCAGTGTCACATGATCCTTCAGAAAGCATTCTAATATGCTGATTTATTATCCATGTATGAAACAGTTGTGCTGCTTAATAATCTTTTGGAACCCGTGATACGTTAGGGATTCTTTGATTTGTATTTTAAATAAATGCTGTTCTTTTTACCGTTTTATTCATCAAAGAATCCTGAAAGAAAAAAAAGGATTTCTGAAGGATCAAGTGACAATGAAGACTGAAGTAATGACGCTGAAAATTCACAGGGATAAATTCAATTTGAAAGTATATTAAAATAGACAACAATTATTTTAAATTGCAATAATATTTCACAATATTACTGTTTTTTTTCCCTAAAAAAAAAGACTTTTTTAAAAAAGTAATGGAAAATATACATTTTTATTCGGCAAGGATGCACTATATTGATTTTACATTCATAATGTTACAAAATAATTTGATTTTAAATCATTTCTGTTCTTTTCTATTAATTAAAAAAAAAAAACCTTAAAGAATGTATCACAGCTTCCGTAAATTAAGTAACACAAAATGTTTTAAACACTGCTAATGTTTTTTTTTAGTGCTAAAATCAGCATATTAGAATGATTTCTGAAGGATCATGTGACAGAAGACTGGAGTAATGATGCTGAAAATTCAGCTTTGCATCACAGGGATAAATTCTATTGTAAAGTATATTAAAATAGAAAACCACCATTTATATAGCAATAATATTTCACAATAATATTTTTTTCTGTATTTTTAATCAAATAAATGCAGCCTTGATTAGCAGAAAAGACTTCTTAAAAAAAATATATATATATATATATTAAAATAAATCTTACCGATCCTAAACTTTTAAACGGCAGTGTTGGATCTATACTTATTTTTCTGGAAATAAATTAATGCTTTAATTTTAGGATGCACTGTATTGATTTTGCCTTCATAGTGTTGCAAAATATTTTGACTCCAAATAAATTTTGTTTGTTTTCTCTGATTTTTTGCTAAAATCTGCATATTAGAATGATTTCTGAAGGTGACAAAAGACTGGAGTAATGGCTGCAAAATCAGTTTAATATCACTGGAAAAAAAAATGTTTATACTATATTAAAACAGAAGACTATTCAAACCATTACATTCTAATAAAATGTAATAATATTTTACCATATTATTATTTTTACTGTATTTTTGAACAAATAAATGCAGCCTTGGTGAGACAAAACAAACGAAAAACACCCTCAAATTTTTGCACGCTGGTGTATTTTCTCTAGTTCTACACAATCATGTGTTTCCCATGTTTCTCTTTTATATACATGTTCCCGCTTCTGATGAAGGCTCTATTAGAAAGTGGTATTCTTTCCATTATTCTTGTCAATTTATATTTCTAGGAAAGAAAATAACCTTCATCTTTCTTGAATATGTTTGAGAAAATTGCTGTTTTCTCTTCATCCTGATTTTAACAGTTCAGTCAGCACAAGCAGGCCTCAGTGGTCCTGACATAATTTCAGAATTGATTTCCATAAAAAAATTATTTACTTTTTCTTCTCATTGGGGAATAATCTCGCTCAGATAGAGGAAAAACTTTGCGAGCTTCTTCCGAAGGCCCTTTATGAGAGAGAATACACCAGGCTCTGATCCGTCTGCACCTTGAATGCACGAGTAACACGTTTAATTGATATGTGGTAATGGTGTCAAAGCACCAGAGGGCACATACACACACACACACACACGCTCACAAACTCACACACTTACAGTGTTAGCAGAGGGAGCAAATGCCATTTACACTAAGCGAAGGCTGAATTCTCTGAGAGTCACGACATCTTGACATAGCCCCAGCGGTGACACGCTGCTGATCAGAAGGTAGGTTTTGTATCCCAGGGGTATGCTGTTCATTTACACTCTGCTACTTGGGTGTGGATTTCAGAGTGGAACTTCAAGCTGCTACCAAACTTAACTTTTGTTCATTAGTTAAAGTCAGCTCTTTTCATTTTTAATGTCTTCTGTACTTTTCCACAGACTGCTATTTGGGAACGTGAAATTTAAGCTTTAATGAGTACAGATAATTAATGACACAATAAAATGAGGTGGTATTTCTTTTCCTGTGGCTGCTTTTTTCTTCTTCTGGTACTTCTACCGAAATAAAAAAAAAAAAAAATGGAAACATCACCTTTCTGTATAAATAAAGACATTGCATGTAATTTAAAAAAAAAAGTTCCATTCTGTTACATTATCTCTGCTGCTAATAAATGGTGTTAATTTTGTCAGCCATTTTATTAATTTACTCTTAGTCTTAAATTAGTCTTAGCCTTGTGTCAAATGTACTTTTTAGTTATTATCTTATTAGTCAACCTTGTCCTGTTTTTCTTTAGTCAAGTTTTAGTTGACTAAATTACTGAGCATTCTAGTCTAGTTTTAGCCAATATCTTTTTGACACTGGTTAAACTGATAAAAAATGTATATTTTTGCTCAAAATTATAATTGTAATTATTGTTGACATTAGAGAAATGTATTTTTACATTTCAGGTATTGCACTTTCATTAATAAGCACAAATCAATATAATGTCAACCCCTAAACAATTTTTTTTTAACCTCATCTATTGCACTAATTTATTATGGTCTATTTATTATATAAATTAATATCAAGACTCTCTCTGTCTACATTATGAAAACTGGTAAAACTAACAAAAAAATATTATAACAATGAAATTCCTAATAGTATTCCAATAATTCCAAACTGCAATAATGTTTACTTCTTTGTCTGTTTTCAGATCATCGTCGGCGCTTCCACAGTGAAGAGCGAAGGAATGCACATGGTTGCCAGATTGCAAAAATTAAGCAAAACACCAAAGTGGGCTATTTGCACTTACTGTAAATAGACACTCCGTAATCCTTTAAACAGATAAGTTCTGATTTAGGCTTCAAAACTACCGATATCTGGCAACCACACAAATGAAAGCCCACTTAGTAGAGACATGTACAGCAGTCTGCAATTTTAAAAAAAAGTTTACTTTTTTACTTTTTTTTTTTTAATACATTTTAGTCTGGTCTTTTATTGTCAACGATACTGAATGTTGATATAGTCACAGTTATCATTTACTGAGTGTCACGAAACTGGTCCTGAAAGCCAGTCTGCTCGCCACCAGAGGTCGCTTTGAAATTCACATTACACAGACTGTTGCACCACACCCCGGACTACGTTCCCCATCACCCATTGCGCTTATCACCTGCATCCAATCAGAGACTCTATATTAGCCTTGGACTTCCTCTCACTATTTGCCTTGTACTGTCTTGCGTTTAGCACTCGCGTTGTGTTAGCAACTGTACAGAGCCACTTTTGTTAATCCAGAGTCTAGTTCATTCGTGTTTTCTAGTTTAGCCTTGTTTTTGTATCTAGTCATTCGAGTCTTGTATCTACGCCTTGTTATATTGTCTTGTCTGTTTCGCTGCCAGTCTTTTGGAACTCTAGCCTGTTTTTTCAGATTACCCCTTTTTGCCTAGCCCCTTGGATTACGTTCGCCGTTGACTGATCCTCGCCTGTTTTGGATTACTCTTTTGTCTTGCCTTCTCATACCTGTTTGCCATTGTCTGACCCTACTGATCAACTAAACTCTGGATTTTCAAAAGTATGTGAAATGAATCTTTAAAATATGCTAAAAATGTTATTGTCGAGACAACAAAAAATTGTCTGTTATTGTGGCAACATTTCCACATCCCTAAATATGACGTGCCACAAAACTAAATGTGATTTGTTGCTTTACCTGTCAGTCATATGGCCTTTTGGGTGGGCCTTGGCCATTCAAAGCGGACAAAGTTTCCAGGCCTTCAGCTGTCAGACTGAAGGTCTGGCTATGCGAGACTATCATTTTAGTTATGGGGAAAAATAACTAACTGATGAGATGATGAGTCCGTGTCGCCAACTTCATCTCTTAAGACGAAAACAAAGAAAGCACTAGTTTATCAATAAATTATTAAAATGTTAATGCAGCCTCCTTGCTGTTTTTCCCTGACACATGTATAATCATTACCTCTGCCGGTGCGCTGTGACAGTTTTTTTTTTTTGCTGCGCTTGAGCACTTTTTAAGCTATGCAGGAAATTAAAGATTCATTATTATGATTTATGTGGTTTATTAACAAATGTGCAACTAATAGTCGACTAATGCTTAAAATGAACGACTACTAGTCGACCAGAAAAAGCTTTAGTCGAGGGCATCCATAGAAAAAAAGCATGTCAACAAACATTTTTCATCATAGTTGTCTACTAATGAATATTCTTGAAATATTTAATATTTCTTTTAAAAGGATAGTTCCCACAAAAAATCTTTTACTCAGAGAGAAAAAAAAAAGAAAGAAAAAAATATTTTGATGGATGTGTCTGTACATATAATAAAAAGTAAAAGGGGTCCAAAAAGGGAAAAAGGGTTCTGCAGAAAAAATAAATTCATACAGGTTTGGAGCAACATGACAAAATTTTCATTTTTTCAGTTGAACTATTTCTTTAAAACTTTAAATTTTAATAACATTAGTAAATTACTGACCAAATGAAAGGCTGCAAGTCAGATTTCTGAATTGCCATTACCATCATCATCTGAATATTGGCAAGATGCAATCAGTAAGGTGAGAAAATGTCACCTTATGCCATATCTGCACAGGCCTGGGTAGGTGAAAGCATGGTAATCATAAAGACCAGATGTCAGGTATTATTATCTTTAAATGTGGCGTATGCATTAGAAGGTGTCTAAGCTGATAATGAAAGTCTAAGGGTGCCTCTGGTGAGCCCTGCATGTGAGACAAAGACCTAAAAGCATTTAAACATAATCACAACTTGTTAAAACTTCTTTGAAACGGAGAGAAAACCCCACAGCAAAAAGCTCATGCTGATATTTGTATTATGCAAATGAATATTTCATCTGCCTCAACTGGGAATCTGAATCTTGTGAATGCAACATGATAAAGCCAAGAGACTTGTGTTTGGGACTTTCAACATCCTGCGCAAAACCACATACGTGGTTCCAAACGATGTATCGTGTGAATAGTTTCTCATAACATAATTCCGCCAATTTAGCAACCATCGTGTGCTCTTTTTTAGCATCCATCTTTTAGAAATACATATAATGTAAGTGGCCATATCCTATTTGGCCAAGAGTTTGATGTCCCTTCTGGAGCAGGACAGAAAGAGATGTACAGGGACGTGCTTCGCAAGTACTTGAAAAACAAGAGGAATATAAGGGGTAAAGCATTATCACAATAATGCTGTTTTCAGGGGGGTCACTGTTAAAAGCATTAAATTGAGGGACAAGCAAAAAGCTTTGGTTTAATACTTTGCCTCACACCCTGTTGTCTGAAATGGGACGGGAGAAAGAGCTCTCTTGCAGCATTAAACCATTACATGTTTGCCGTCTTCTCTTTTCAGACACGATTTGAAAAAATCTGTGCAGACGGAATGCATCAGGACCGATGTTTTCTTTCAAAATCCCTAAAATCCTTGTAGCAACAAGCCGCGCTTTGCACCTCATTGTAATATTCCTTTGTATGGTATTTTATGTAAAGCGCCAACATTTACATCAGTGTATTTGCTTTTATAAGGCTTCAAAAATCCTGTAAATGTTGTTCTTGTCAGAACAGATTCCATCAGTCCTTCGCAGCCGCTTTGCTATGAAACTATCGAGCGGCCTTAATTTCAACAGCCGAGCGTAAATCAAAGAGCCCTGGGTAACGTTTCAAAGAGAACTCCCACAGAATGGTCATTTACAGGCCTATAGCTTATGTTTGTCTGGTTAAGACACATGCCCAGAGGCAGGTTACCTTCCTTAACAGTGGTGTTGTCTCGAACGTCAAGAGGAACCCTCTGTACCCACAATTCATTTCCCTCTCAGTCACGCCACTCTGTTGGCAGCCTGGCAGAATTGGCCAGGACCCGAAAAGCCGTCTCTGTGTGAATGGACATCTATTTTCACTTTTCAGTGGGACTGCCAATTCACCTGGGCACATTTCCACGCTGCTGTCTTCAAAGGACGTAGGCCTCATCCTAAAACACATCAAGTAAGACTTCATTTCAGTAAAGATTAGGAGGTCTACCACAATATTTCGACGACCTATAATTCTCATAAAAGTTTGTTACATGTGTGTAAATACATCAACAAATTTTACTGACACCTCAGCCCGGGCTGCACTTTGATGGCATTTCTGTATTCGTTTTCAAGCTGTGAAAAGTGAATGAAGGCTATTAGTTAGTGACATTTAAAATTGCTGTACTGCCTGCCAGCGTATTTGAGCGCCGTGAATGCACACAGCTTACACATACAGCCACATCCTATATACACCAAGTCCGAACCAGTCAATGGTTTCCGGCTACAAGCAATTTGTTTTTCCATACTGTTTAATGTACAGTTATACAGAGCGCAGTTTTGGACCAGTGGGATTTTACGGCATGTGGAGCTACTGATCCCAAGGCGAAATGCTTCTCAAATAGAAATCAAGTGGCTGATTAGAATAAAAACTCAAATTTAAACTGAAGAACTTTTATCATTTGTGCAATTTATTGCATCATTTCATCTGGTTAGGACATGCCATTATGTCCCATGCTGGCATTTACACTACTGTTTAAATATCTGGGATACATTTTTTTTAAATGCTCCTTTGCTCACTAAGCATGTATATCAAAAATACAGTAAAAAAAAAGGAGTAATATTGTGAAATATTACAATTCAGGTTTCCTATTTTAGTAAACTTCAAAATGTAATTTATTCTTGTGCTTATCTTTGAATTTACAGTCTTATATGATGCTTCAGAAATTGTTTAATATGCAAATTTTGGAACAGTCACAGAACTGGGTCATTCCTAGGATTCGGTGCCTTTTGTGTCCCAAGTAAAGATCACTGCCTTAAAATTTTCAACAACATCAGTTTTAAACTTGTCGTTGACATAAAAAACACATTTTGAACTGTTTTTTTTTTTTTTTTTAATATATATTTTACAGCATTTTAAACCACCAAATATCACCATTTCCTCAGGCCTGTGTCCTCCATTTTTAAGATGAATACAACACTTAATATGAGTGGCTTTTTTAATTTATTTTTTAGTTTTTTTCACATTTGTTTGGTATATAAATAATAACGTTGTCTAATGTAAGTACACCTGTACACTAGGTTTTTGAACAGTAAGATTTTTAATGTTTTTTTCTCTCTTCTGCTCACCATGCCTGCATTTATTTGATCCAAAGTACAGCAAAAGCAGTACAATTTTGAAATATTTTTACTATTTAAAATAACTGTTTTCTATTTGAATATATTTTAAAATATAATTTATTTCTGTGATTTCAAAGCTGAATTTTAGCATCATTACTCCACTCACATGATCCTTCAGAAATCATTCAAATATTCTGACTTGCTGTTCAAAAGATTTGCTGCTCAAAAAAACATTTATTATTATTAACAGTAGAATTTTTTCAGGTTTCTTTGATGAATAGAAAGTTCAGAAGAACAACATCTGAAACAGAAATCTTTTGTAACATTATAAATGTCTTTATCATCACTTTTGATCAATTTAAGCCATTCTTTCTTAATAAGAGTACTCATTATTTATTTATTTCTAAATAAAATAAAAATACTGACTCCAAGCTTTTGAATGGTATCTAGTGTAAAATGTTACACCAGGTAAATGGATCTTTTCTATTCATCCTGAAAAAAAGTGTAGACAACCATTTAAAGACTGAAGTAATGATGCTGAAAATTTAGCTTTGATCACAGAAATAAATCACATTTGAAAATGTATTCAAATAGAAAACAGTTATTTTAAATAGCAAAAATATTTCAAACTTTTACTGTTTTCATTGTACTTTGGATCAAATAAGTGCAGGCTTGGTGAGCAGAAGAGACTTCTTTAAAAAAACATTAAACATCTTACTGTTCAAAAACGTTTGACTGTTAGTGTATATTCCAAGTATTAAATTTTTAAAACAATAATAATAATAATAATAAAGGTTTTTAGTTTGTCCATTAAAATATTGTCCACCCTGTTATACTCGACTACTGGCACTTTAAATGAAAGCTGGAAAAAGAAAATTACATCATATCAAATAGCTGACATCATTTCACTGGACAGAAAACAACTGGGAAGGTGAGTGAGTGCCTCTGTTTTGTTCATTTTCTGTTTTTACTTATTTTATCTTTCCAATTTGATGTGGTCAACTTCAACATGTCCACCTTGAAAAAAAAAGTAAACAGAAAAGAAACATTAAATTCTCTATTTGACAGACCTTCTGTGTTAGCATTTTTTTGTTTTGCTCAGCTGGCTGCTTTTCCGTCAAAATGTCCGCTCTGTTAGTGTCCACCCTGTTAAGTCAGAAAACCTAACAGGGTGAATACATTTTGTAAATGGATCCTTAAATTTATATACCTAAGACTGACCAAAATAATTTCTCACACGTTTTACATATCCCCATCATAATTACACAAGAATTGATTTTTAAAAATGTCCAAAATTCTAATGTCCAGAATGACCCGCTCCCATTAACAGGGTGGACATGGAAAAATGGTGATATTTGGTGGTTTAAAATGCTGTAAAATGTTTAGAAGTTCAAAGATAACTTTAAAATTGATGCTGTTAAAAATTCTAAGGCAATAATATCACAATCTTTACTGGGGACGAAAAAGGCACTGACCCAACTGGTAAAATTCATTAGTGGCCACAAAATCGGTGTTCATTAAAAGTTTTGCATAATTTTTTGTGTCCAAACATACCTGCAGTGGATCATTCTGTCCTTAGTTCTGTGTTCTTACTTTGAACTGAAACTTGCATTCAATCTTTCAAATGAAAGTCACGACTCACTTTGTTTCAATCTAGCAATTTACACTTCAGTTAATTTTTCCATATGAACCTCATGAATTACACTGTGCGATTTAGCAAACAGAGAATGCGTGATATGCATAATTACATGAGCAACATGAAACTATATCACTCTGGTTTTTGACCACACGCGTAAATGTGCATTATATCTGTGCGTCACAGCAATTAGTGCTTCTCTGTTGCAAATCAAGACCTGAGGAACAGATGTGAATGGTGTCTTTGTGACATTTAATTTCTTTTCTGTCACTAACGCCTGTAATTGAATACAATGCTAAGAATGTTAGCTGTGCGGATCAGACGGCTGTGTAATTCAAGCCACCTGGGCTCCCACGACAGAGAAAGTGAGGGATATTGTTGTTGCACTTGACCTTCTATGGCTTTTTGAAGGGGCCTTTGGGCTGCGATTCTTGGAATAATAGTTAAGATCAGGATACAGATACATGTCGCTTTTCCAATCATCCACACACTGAGGGTTGGATTTACGGAACATGCTCATGTATCAATGACTCTTGACACCTTTCATATTGTATTGAACGGATTCAATTGAGTAAAATCTCAAATTAATGTTTTAACATAAAAAAATGAATAAATCTAATAATGGATAATGTAAACAGAAATATCTCTCTGAATGAGACTGTAATGGCTTTTCATGTCAGGTTAGAGGACCCGGGGGAAACGCTTTAGGCTAAAGCTATTGGCTTAATATAGACAGCCATTAGGCTTTTTCAGGGGATTTCCAGTGCTCGGTCCGCCTCTCCAACTAATGGACGTTCAGGAAAATTGTGGCCAAAATGTTAATAAGAGAATGACCATTTGTGTTTACCAAACTTATGTCCTTTGGGATTCCTGACAAAAAAAAAAAAAAACAATCTTCATACTCAGACACACTCACGAAAACAAGTTTTTTTTTATTAGTTGTTTTCCACCTTTTCTTTTACTAACTAGGAAAACAATGTTTAATTTGCGATTACATACAAATAAAACTGTGATTTACTGATTCTTGAGGCACTGGAAAAAACATGTGCCACATGTACCTGCAATTAGTTTTTAAAACATTTCAGTTTCCATAAAAGTAATCCAGTGTGATCACTAAAAGATCCTAACACAAATTTAACACTGTTTGTTTAAGTTTTTTTTCTTTTTATTTAGCAAAATAATGAATCTACACTATTATGCACTACCTCGCCACGACCCTAAAATAAGTATTCATTTCAACGGGTAGTGATGGTTACATTTTTTTTTTGTAAATCCTAAATGTTTGGTTCCTATTCACTATGGCCAAGTCACACATACAGCTGAGGTCAAAAGTTTACATACACCTTGCAGAATCTGCAAAATGTTAATTATTTTACCAAAATAAGAGAGATCATACAAAATGCATGTTATTTTTTATTTTGTACTGATCTGAATAAGATATTTCACATAAAAGATGTTCACATATAGTCCACAAGAGAAAATAATAGTTGACTTTATAAAAATGAACCCAATTCAAAAGTTTACCTACACTTGATTCTTAATACTGTGTTGTTACCTAAATGATCCAAAACAGTGTTTTTTTTTTGTTTTTTTTTGGTTTAGTGATAGTTGTTCAGGAGTCCCTTGTTTGTCCTGAACAGTTAAACTGCCCGCTGATGCATTAAAACTGAAAAATGATGCATTAAGAGTTGGGGTGTGAAAACTTTTGAGTGAACTTTTGATGTGTACATTTTTCTTATTTTGCCTAAATATCATATTTTTTTCATTCATTACTGCCTTTCAGAAGCTACAGAAGATACTTGCATATGTCCCAGAAGAGAAAAAAAAGGTAAAAATTTAACCTAATCTTCAAATTCAAAACGCTTTCACCCCCCGGCATTGTGTTAATTGCGTTTCCTTCTGGAGCATCAGTGAGCTTTTAAACCTTCTGTAATGAGTCCCTCAGTTGTCCTCAGTGTAAAATGATGGGTCTTATAATCATACAGTCATTTTTGAAAAGGGTTCAAATATACAAAAATGCTGAAAAATCAAAGAATTTGTACGACCTCACAAATTTTTCTGAAGAACAGCAGGCAGTTTAACTGTTCAGGACAAACAAGGGACTCAAACAACTATCACTAAACAAAAAACAGCTGTGGATCATTCAGGTAACAACACAGTATTAAAGGGGTCATCGGATGCCCATTTTCCACAAGTTGATATGATTCTTT
Organism: Labeo catla; assembly: GCA_012976165.1. Taxonomy (NCBI): domain Eukaryota; kingdom Metazoa; phylum Chordata; class Actinopteri; order Cypriniformes; family Cyprinidae; genus Labeo; species Labeo catla. The sequence continues at coordinate 658,331 of VONZ01000085.1, forward strand.
AGGGTCTTAATGAAAAGTGTCTAATATACTTTGATTAAAAATTCTCAATGGTTTTGTAAAACAACACCATTTTTACCTTGTCAAAATGAGCTCAGCAAAAATCATCTCATTCTAAGGGGTTGTTCCTTTAAATGCAAATGAGCTCTGCTCACCCCGCCCCTCTCTTCTCTCTGTGGAATGACAATCTTGTTTACTTTAGCCGCGTTTAGCCGCTAAACTTCCTAACTACCACGTTATAAGGAAAGGCGACCACAAAGATTCATAAAAAGAACGCTTATACTCACTTCTGCTGTAAGTGAAGCTGGATCATGAATGATTCACACGAACATAGACGGATATATGTAGATCGGGAGGCGCATTCCATTCCAAACAAACATAATCTACTGCATCTTCAGCTGCTCAGATGTCGGGAGTAAATGACGACCACTATGTGCATTAATACATCCAGCAAAACAACACCTCAGTTGCTCAATCGGAGATATTCTTGTCTAACTTAAAACCCTGCTTCGGCATCGAAACAAGGAAAGTTACTGGACTGTGACAGCTGGTCTGAGGTAAGAGCTCATGTCAATCAGCTATCGTGGGAGCGGTGCTGTCACACCGACAGGCATCTGAGAATGGCTCGATTTGAAAAAGGGGATATTATTTTTACAGATTAATTAAAAACCATTGCATGGATTTTTATCGTTATAGGGTAGATTTGTACATACACTGCCGACACATATTAATGTTCAAACAACATGAAAAAGTGAACATGAAAGCATCCGATGACCCCTTTAAGAATCATGCATATGTGAACTTTTGAACGGGTCATTTTTTATAAATTGAACTAGGGGTGTGCGATATTTTGGAGCAGTTATACATACTTGCGAAATTGAGCAAAAAAAGGAAATATGCTGTCTAAAACATAAATCTTTTAATATTAACTTCATTTATTGAATTGTTATATAAAATCAATATCATTTTATAGTCTGATTTTTGAAGAAAAAAACGGCACTGTTTGTGTGATATTAATTATATGAAATGATATAAATATATACATTTTCTGCCCCCATATCTTGAATTTTGTGATCATTTAAAAGCATTTTAACTGACTGAATCATGCAGTGAAAGAAAGCACTCTAATGCCTACTTACTAGACGTAATGTAACATTATGCGTAGCTGTTTTGTTTGCTTTTTGCAATATTCTCCATAATGTCAAATTGCACATTGTTAAAACAACAATTACAATATCATTACAGATGATATATATCACACACCGCTAAACTGAACTATTATTCTCTCTTGTGGAAGATATATAAACATATTTTATGTGAAATATCTTATTCAGGTCAATAAGAAATAAAAAAACAACATGCATTTTGTATGATCCCTCTTATTTTGGTCAAATAATTAACTTTGTGCAGATTCTGCAAGGTCTATGTAAACTTTTAACTGTACCTTTGTCTTTCATGCATTTCAAGATTTAAACAAATAAACAAATGTTACATATTATTTTCCCTTAAACAGAATTAAATTTCTAGTATTAAATGTCTGTATGATCAAACCGTCACTAACCTAAATATGTAACTAAACATGCAGTCAGCTTTAAGAAAATGCAGCTCGCTTTGCTGTTATAAACCGCAAAGGTCATCAGTAGGTCATAATGTACTCATCTTAAAACTGTAAAACACTTTATGAGCCAAGAAATAAGCATAGCCAACATGATTACTGTTGTGGTTCCCCCTCATAAGTCTCTGATAAAAGCAAGCAAGTGAGAGAATTACTGTGAATTAGTTTGTCGCTTTGACCAGCCCAGAACATCAAGTCTTGGCTGGATTTTGAAAAAGCATTTTTTCCTGCCAATTAGCCTCTATGCTCTGTGCTCCTGGCATCTCTCAAATCCTGCACAACCTGTTGATATACGGCTGGCAATTTGTCACAATCTGCCACAGCAGTGATATACAGAAAGTCCCTGGTGTGGCCTCCCAGAATGCCCCGCTGCAAAAACTCAGGTCCGTGGGAACAACAAATGGGAAGGAACGCGACGCCACTTCCCACAGGCAAAAGACAGCTGTAATCCTGTAACCCTTCCCTAGATGGGCGGCATACACACACACACACACAAACACACACGGGGGGGACAGTCATTCTTAAACACTTGGGATCAGGCATTGAAATATTGGGTACAAAGTGGGTACAGAAATGGAAAAAAAAGAAAAATGAACAGCACGCAAGTACCCCAAGGATGCGGATATTTTCTGCAAAACATCCTTAAATGCACAAAAACATACAATGCATTCACACACAAACACGTGACGTCTTCCCACTCGATTTCTGATAGCACGGGAGAATTTATGGTACTTCCGTTGCAGTGTCCTAGATTGGCTGCGCACATTCATCACCCGAGCCCTCAGAAGGAAAAGCTGTGGCCACCGGCTGTCATTCAGCTCCGCTCCCACAGCGCCACAGTAGCACTGATAAAACAAACAGCGCTGGACTAGCAAAACCCACTCGTTAGACCCCTCTCTTTTCTCTCTCTCTCTCGCTCTCCCGCTCTGTTCTCTAAGGGGGAGTAATCCTGAGGACTGGGTTACGGGCTTAAGGAGAAGGGTTGAGCGTTGTATGAGCTCACTAGCCTCAGAGGAGCAGATCTAAGGCCAAAAGTGTAGAGAGGAAGTTGCTGGAACATTAATCTCATTAATTTAAGCACAGTCATCGTTTTTTTTCCTCTGCTGACTGCCTGTTCTCTTAGACCGCCAGACACACACATATAAGCTTATGTGCCACCACATGCACATATAAAAATGGCACTCGAGAAAAAATAAATAAATTACATGTATTAGTTTTCAATGTCATTCTAAACCTGTATGACTTTCACTGTTCTTTAGAACACAAAACGAGATGTCAAAGAATAAACTGGCATGCTATTTTGTTAATACATTATCACTAAAAAGTTTCGGATCAATATGATTTTATAGGAATTAGAAATTAGTATTCTTATTCAGTGAGGATACATTTAATTAATCACAAGTGACACGAAAGACTTTACATTGTTATAACAATCTTAATTTCAAATAAATTATGTTCTTTTGAACTTTCTATTCATTAGAGAATCTTGAAACAAATGCATCATGGTTTCCACAAAAATAAACTACCAGTCAAAAGTTTTTGAACAATAAGATTTTTAATGTTTTTAAAGAATTGTCTTCTGCTCACACAGGCTGCATTTATTTGATCCAAAATACAGTAAAAGCAGTAATATTTTGAAATATTTTTACTATTTAAAATAACTGCTTTCTGTTTGAATATATTTTTAAACTGTATTTATTTTAAAATATATTTACCCCTGTGATCAAAGTTAAATTTTCAGCATCATTACTCCAGTCTTCAGTGTCATGATCCTTCAGAAATCATTCAACATTAACATTACATGTAACATTATTCACTATATCATTCAAAAGCTTGGAGTCAGTATAATTTTTTTAATTTTTAATTTTATTTTTTTAACTTTTTTAGGGGGGTATAGAAATTAATACTTTAATCAAGCATGGATGCTTTAAATTGATCAAAAGTGATGGTGATATTTATAATGTTACAAAAGAGTTCCATTTCAGATATTGTCAGATGCTGTTCTAATGAACTTTCTATTTATCAAAGATGTTTTATCAAAGAAAAAAATCTACTTAGCTGTTTGACAATAATACTAATATATGTTTTCTGAGCAACAAATCAAAAAATTAGAATGATTTGTGAAGGATCATATGACTGGACTAATGATGCTAAAAATTCAGCTTTGAAATCACAGGAATAAATTACATTTTAAAATGTATATTCAAACAGAAAAGTTCTTTTAAATACTAAAAATATATCAAACTTGTACTGTTCTGCTGCACTTTGGATGAAATAAAAGCAGAAGAGACTTTTTAAAAAAAAACATTAAAAATCGTACTGTTCAAAAACTTTTGGCAGGTATATAAAATTGTACTGCAAAAATATATTGTAGTAGCACAATGTTTTTAAAAATTGGTAATAAATGTTTCTTGAACAAAGTAGCATATTAAATGAAAATTCTGAAAAAATCATGTGTTAATATCATATTAAAATAGAAAACTGTTATTTTAAATTGTGATAGTATGTAATAATACTACTGTTTCGATGCATTTTTGATCAAATAAATGAGCACAAGAGATTCATCGGCCCCAAACTTTGAATCAGTATAAGAAAAATAGTGATAAATATTATTACTACACTGTTTTTAATTGCCAAAAGAAAAAAAAAAAAAACAGATGTGACACAAAACGCAACATGACAACGTGACACGTCAGAATCACTCAAATAGAAATAAGAATCATACTGCACTCCCAACTAAATGGATATGTTTCTAACTTAATTCAAAAACATTAAACCTTTTTGACACTGTTAAAAATACATACTGAGTGACTGATACTATCTTTATTAAATACGCTTGTTGGTTTGCATTGAGTTCACAGTTTTAGCGTATGTTAGCTTTAATTTATTTTCAAGATCTGAGGTAAACTATCCTTTGTCGCTTTCATTATGGCTATAAAGGTCATGCAAAATGATATTCAAACTCACATCAGACACGTTTAACACTGAATAAAGCACATATTGCCATAGTTTGTATGTTGTTGTTATAGGCCACGATGTCGCAGAAAGTAGAAACAGTTTCTAAAATAGAATCCCGTTACTGATTGCTGGTTAGGACAAAAACTCAGATTAACATGGAAAAGATACCTTTTATCTCGTGCCAGGGCATCACGTCACATCTGGTTAGCTGTAAAGCTCTCTAGATTAATATAAAGAATTAAAGAGGTGTATTTTTATAGAAAGCAGAGGAAACATTTATCAGTGAATAACTTAAGTTTCTTCACAACTTAGAATACAGCGCATGAGGCATATGGAGCACTTCCATGAAACTTTTATTGTACTTTTTGTCATTTTAGCATAACAGTTTCCCTTTACTTTTATTATATGGAAAATCACAGCCAGTACATTCTACAACGTTTCCCATTTTGCATTTTAGAAGAAAGAAAGGCAAACAGCTTTGAAGTGACATGAGAGTGAGTAAATGAGAACTTTTTTGGGGTGAACTATCCCTTTAAAACAGGTCAACTAACCACCAGATGAGGCCACAAAAATAGTTCGACTCAGATGGCTTTTTCCCTGTCCAAATCACAGATGGTACCTGAACTAAATGCATAATCACTTTCCTGACTCTGGCACAAAATAAAACCGCATCAGCCCTCCGAGCGCGCTCAGGTCATTCAGAACTGCGACTCCTGCACACGACCCGACTGATCAAAGAACACGGAGGAGTGCCGCTCTCGCCCGAGCGCTCCTGGTTAAGATTGCCAAGGTACAGAGCTGCCCTCATGCAACCCGCTGTGAGTTAGTCACGCCTGGGAGAGGTGAAGAGAACCCCTCACTGTGAGCAAGGTATTGGTAATGAGGGGTGGGGAGAGAGGGGTACGGAGCGGGGAACAGCACAGAGAGCAAGAGTCAGAGAAAGGCAATTAAGTGAGTATCACAGATACTGAGAGAGACTCCAAGGTGCTGAACCCTGGGTGGTAAAGATCAAGTGCTAGCAGGAAGTCATTTTGTGGTTGTAGTTGTATGACGAAGGGCAAGCGGAGCTGCGGTGGGAGCTCATTATCTGACAGTGTATGATGACTAGCTGGGAGGACAAAGTGAGCATGTGCTTTTGAATGCACTTTTGAGAACACTTGTTAGACATCTGCAACTTCAGACATCTGCTACAATGGGTTCGCCTTTCTCAAATAACAACAAGTGGCTTTACTTGAACTATAGTCTTTTAACTGGGAATGAGAACTGATCATGTTTAATTAAGCAAAACCACATGATGAAACATGCTGTGTTGGCTTGTGTCTATGGCTGAATCAAAGCAATTCTGATATTCAATACAACCCAATGATTATAAGTGTGAGTGAGTATATTTTATTTCTCTAACAAAAAACAGTTCCAAAAGAAGCAAAAAAAAAAAAAGTTGGAAATTTTTATATAACTGGAGCAGACTAACAAAAATGTACTCCGAAATTTAAAATACAGTATCATTCAAAAGTTTGGGGCTGGTGAGATTTTTATTTATTTGTTTTTTTTTGTTTTTTTTTTTTAAATAAGTTTATTACAAGTTTATTATAATCTGCATTTATTAAAGATACATGTAAAACTGTAATTTTGTGAATTTTTACATTTCAAATAAACTATTTTTAATTTAAAAATACTTTACAGTGTAATTTATTTTTGTACTGGCAAAGCTGAATTTTCAGCGTCATTACTCCAAATTATTCGAATAAGCTGATTTGACGCTCAAGAAACATCTATTATCATTATAAGCTAAGACAATTGTTCATTCATTTTTTTGTGGCAATTTTGATACTTTTTCATGATTATTTGATCAATAGAAAGTTCAAAAGGACAGCATCTATTTATTTATATATTTATTATCATTATTATTATTATTTTTACTACTTAATGCATTCTTGCTGAATAAATAAAAGTATTAGTTTATTATTACTAATAAGTCAAGTTTTAATTAGTGCTGGACAACGATTAATTGCATCCGAACAATAACATTTTTGTGTATATATTTACACACACACACACACACACACATGGATGTACATACTGTATTTAAGAAAAATATGTTGTTTACACATTAAATACATTTATATATAATATAAATTACATGAATATAAATATATACATTGTCACCTTAGAATTATAAGGTTCTATCTGACATCTATGGTCGGTGACAACTTATTTAAATTATGTGATCTTTCTTTTGTAAGCTGTGTACATTTTGGGCTTTTTTTTAGAAAACAAAAATGGTTCTATCCACAGAAGTATTTGGAATGCAAAAACTTTGAAGCTCAATATCTCTAAAGTGCTCAGAATGCAGATAGAACCTTATAATTCCAAAGGCGACGACATGTAAATATTTTCAAAATATATACTGTATGTGTGTGACTTTATACATAAGTATACACAGTACACACATATATATTATGTACACAAAAACTTTTATTTTGGATGTGATTAATCATTGCCCAGCACTTCTTATGATAAATATAAAATAATATAAAATAACAAAATAATTGCACACAAACATATAGCCAACATAAAGACAGAATAAGATTAAAAAGGAAAAAAAAAAAACCTAACTATGAATAGTAGTGTAAAGGTAACCAATGCAGGTAACAAAACAAAAACAAACAAAGAGGAATTATGAACAGTAGTGTGAATGTAGACAATTTAGATTTTTTTTTTAAATAAATCATCTCTTATGCTCAAAAGTCATCTGTTCCACTAAGTGATGATTTTATTGACCATGGAATGTCAAAATTATAAACGTTCATCTTTTAAATGGCCAAATAGGAAGCAGATGTCTTTCTAAAGCTGCTCTTTGTCTCTTACCAGGTAAATTCTCTGTCCGCTCATCCATTTCACCCACTTTAGTTCACTAATAGCATTTAGCTCATCAGAGACAGGGACAAGAGCCAAAATTCCTGAAAGCAGAAGACTTTAGAAGAAAAAAAAAACCCTCCTCATCCATAGATGAATAGCAATTGCGGCCCATTTGGGAATTTAACGTCGGCTACGGCAATTGCGAGCAGCCTCTGCGAGATCTGCGCCACCTAGACACAGACATTAAAACTTGTATCTCTCACGCTGCAGAGCTTCAGCATGTCAAAGGGAGCCTGTGTGCGGCTAGGTGACTCAGATTCTGAGGTGGGTGGTATGAGATCGGGGACGTGGGTGGATGAATAGGCTGTCATCTCTGAAAAACATTCCTATGAGAATATAAGCCTCATAAGCAGCTCAAAACATCTCAGCTCATTGCATTGACATGTTTGTAACAGGTTTTCGCAAATTAAAGCTATTAGCTGCTTCGGAACAGCACAAATTACTACAGTTGAGGGGGCAGCAAAGGTAAAAATTCAAAGGCCTGTTTACTAAAAATTGTTGATGTGCCTGTAAAATCCCCGTACTTGATATGCGTTTGGATTATGAGGTTAAGAACACCTGCACTTACAAGACGAATCTCATTTCGTGCGGAACGCAAACCCACACACCCTATACGTGAACACGCACACCTGACAAGTCTCAATTAGGTGCATCCAGATAACCGAAGTAGAAAATCTTGGCTAACCTTTGCCGGTTTCTGGCGGTAAAACAATGACGGACAGCTGGGGCCCTTTGCATAATGCGAGGGCGCAGAAAAACGTGCCCTACTAGTGCATTCATTTCACTGTCATGTCACCAATTGAAATACACTCTGACAGACTGAAGTGACTACGTAACATGGCGTGTGTGAGGGAATATATCAGGCTCATCTTTGAATGTGGTTATAATTGGATAATTTGGCTGCCCTGAAAATAAATGAGTGATTCACCATGTTCAGGAACTTGGTCTTAAGGCTATGCGACCATTTTTTCTCTCTGATGATAAGGTCTTTGCATGAATCCACTTGACATTTCTAATCTGAACTGGGTAAAGGCCAATGATAGTCTGGATGTAATGATAACTCAAATCAACACATGTTCAATTCCCACTGAACACATTTAAATTCTTTCCTAGGAGCATTTCTCAGGATGGATGTGCTGTCACATGCTAAAAATATTTACTAGTACATAGTTTATCAATGTTTAGTTTGTGTACATGTAATGGACCACTGTGTATGTCCCTACCTGATCTCATTACGAAAACGTACCGGTGGGAACTTTTTCGCAAGACGCAACATACATACTAGTAGGGCTGGGCGATAAATCAATAACAATAATTATCGCGCTATATGAATTTCCTCTATAAACTATAAGTGTTAGATATAATGTTTATGCGGCAAAGGCGGAACAAAAGAGCGCTAGTCAAACGCGCCACTCGGACCGTTAATCCGCTCGGATTCAAACAGCGTTATGGCGCGAAATTTCTAGGGCACATGAGTTCACTCGCTGAGTCTCGGTCACTAAACAGCGCCGTTGTGAAGCGATTGAATTCAGTGGAGAACACAAATGACTCGGTTTATAGCCAGATGAAACAGCGCTGACAAACAGCAGTAACACTGTGCACAACGATGCAGTCAGAAGGCTTATTAATCTACAAATCGCCAACTTTTACCATAGATTTACTGTAGTAGCACTAACTGCGCAGTTGTATTGTGTCACAAATGTGGGTGTATTTGTGTCGAATTTTATTATATTATCAATGTAGACATGTATTTAATGCACCGAAGGCGGAGTAATGGAATATTTTTTTTTTGGTGATTAAGCTATAGCGTTTATGCATTTATACAAAATGTATTTAGACTTGTCATGATCTATAGATGATACTATGGAAGAGCAATGGTTTATTAAAAAACAAATAAACAAACAAACAACACTCAAACGGTCAGAATAATTAAATTTCACCACATAAAAATGAGGTTGCTACAATTAGATATTGCTGATTTTGATAATGAACATAATGAACAATCTACATCTGCATCTACATCCTAACTCAAGCTACTATCAAATGTGTATTTTTAAGAGACAAAAAATATTATTATTATTAATATTATCAAGGTAACACAAACCTGTTACTTGATTTGAAACAATATCACTCGAAACATGCAGAACTAAGATTTTTTTTTCTATTAAGATATTTATTTTAAGGAAAAATGACTGCATGGAAAAAGTGTTAAGAATTCAAAAAACATGAAGTGTTTGTCATGTTCTGGCCATCAAGAATTTTTTTTAAAGCCACATTTAACCATCTGGTTTTACAACTTTAACACTGCAGCAAAAATCTGGCTTTAACCTTAAAAAAAAAAAAAAATTGACATTTATTGTGACAATTATCGATATCGACTGATAAGAAAAAAAAAATTATCGTGACAATTTTTGGGCCATATCACCAGCCCTACCAATAAGTACATATTACTGCAGTTTCCAACAGAAATGAACACTAGAGGTGAGCACTTGTAATCATTTTTGTACACAGTTATTATTACACCTCCATTTGTTTCGCTTTCTGGTGTTGTGCCAAATTCTGACCCCCGCCAGATTACTACACCCCTAGTATTGGTAGGTTTAGGGTTAGGTGTGGGTGAGGGAATCATGTAGAGATTTCAACAAGAGGGGGTAATAATTTGGCAGGGGTCAAAAATGGGCACAACACCAGACGTAACAAGCTTGCTCGGTAGCTCAGTCGGCACAGAACTGAAGTTAGGTTGCGGAATCCTTGGGTACAAATCCTGTGAAAAACATGAATCACGATGAAAGAGCAGAAAGATGAGAGGTTGAAGAACAAGCTAAAATGTCATGCTTGCAACTTCGGTTTTTACGTCACATTTGCTTTTGTTCATACTATCGGGGAGGTCTAGGTGTAGTGCCGATGGTATGTTATTTTAAAACGTCACGAAGCATTAGAGTTATAGCGCCACTCAATGGACATTTCAAGTCAGAGCTGCGGTAACGCGTACAAAACCAACGTCACATTAAACTTGGCATATGTACGTTCATCTGTTCCCGAACAGTCTTTCAGCGTCACTCAGTGGACATTTCACATCGAATATGTCACGAAATGTACATCTTGCGAAAAAGATCCCACAGGTATGTTTTCGTCATGAGATCAGGTTGGTAAGTCCCCTCAAGGTGCTTTATTCTGTTCATGGGAGACAGCAAAACAGGCTCTTCAATGCCTTTGAGAGGTCATTATACTCGACAAAATGCCATGTGTAGAAACTACCGTATAAGCATGTGTTGCTCCTGTCAGCGTCCCAGAACATGTGTAGGAAATAACTGTTGTACATGCGTCCATGTTGCCATTCCTTTGTGAATACACATCTCAGAGGCAGTATTGTGACCTTTTAAACTCGCGAGCGTTTACATGGGAAAATGCCAGTCCTCCGAGCAACGATGAATGTGCTACCTCACAGAGTGACCTTCTGACTCTTCGCTGCTTCAGAAAAAAGGGAAGAAAAGAAAAACATTTTAGGTCGCAGGAAAAATGCCCACTCCGCTGTGAGAATATGTGCAAAAATAAACAGTGGAATATTTTGGCCGGAGCTGACTTCCGGACATGCTTCTGTGCCACAGGGCCAACATAATGAAAAAAAATAATTAGGCAGTAATCAAATGTCTAACATGAAATAGTCTGTAACTCAAATTCTGTTCCTTTACTCTTGAATTTTGGATGAACTGTAGGAAGTATCTCAGCAATTCTCAGAGAAGGTTAAGCTCGCTTTTTTTCCTTTAATAAAATAACGTTAATTCTATAAACTTAGACATATTTTTAAAACAGTGGCTTTATTGTTATTGTCCTTGGTGTGAACAGGCTTTTAGCATCAATACCGGCTAATGAATATGTTGGCATTTTCGTGCCAAGTACACCACAAATACATTTACATATTTACAGTATTTGCTTAATTAAAATACCCTGCAATTGTATTTTTGGTATAGTAAACTGGTATATTTAAAGTCTGCTAAATTGGAACAACTAATTTTGTACTTAATGCACTTTAATTTGTGTGGAAGTAATGCTGAGGTCCAACCAAAATATACTGAAGTATATCTGATTGTGCTAAAGTGGAACTTTTGCAAGCATACTTCATGAACACTTTAAATATCTTGTATTTAACACATTTAAGGCCTAATATTGAGAAATGTGCATTGTGCACTAAAGAAATACTCCAAATAATGTTTCATTATAGTTTTATATTAGTAAGTCTTACATGATATGTCGATAAATATGTTAATGGACTTGATGTATTAGTGTGAAATTGTTTTTTTTTTTTTTTTACTATAGTGTCTCAGTCTGTAACAGTATCATGTTAAATAATAATAATAATAATAATAATAAAACAAAAACTAAAATAAATGTTTTTTTATTTTATTTTTTATTTTTTTCATGATCTACGTCTAAAGGAATTAGATGAATTTTAGACAAATACTATTCGCATTTAGGAATAGTATTAAGCCATTCAGCCATAAAGAAATAAGCATGGTTTGACCTTAATTTATGAGACACATTTGGGACCCTGGACCACAAAACCAAATCAAGTAGCACGGGTATATTTGTAGCAATAGCCAACAATGCATTGTATGGGTCAAAATTATTGATTTTTTTTTAATGCCAATAATCATTAGGATATTAAGTAAATATCTTGATTCATAAAGATATTTGGTACATTTCCTACCATAAATATGTCAAAACTTAATTTTTGATTAGTAATATGCATTGTTAAGAACTTCATATGGACAACTTTAAAGGTGATTTTTTCAAAATTTTGATTTTTTTGCACCCTCAAATGCCAGATTTTCAAATAGTTGTATCTTGGTCAAATTTCGTCCTTGTCCTAACAAACCATACATCAATGATACATCAATGGAAAGATTATTTATTCAGCTTTGAGATGATGTATAAATCTCAATTACAAAAAATCGGCCCCACTGGTTTTGTGCTCCAGGGTCACATTTCGGCTCTGATTTCTACTCTATTTGAATTTGTTTGGTAGAGGATGTTATTGTAGGATGAGACAGCACAAAGTATATTAGACCTGACAATAAATCTGACAGAAATGGCTCAAGAATACAGACTATAACCGATTTAACATACTAAGCTTATACAGAAACAAAAAAGGCATATTTAATATATTTATGATGATTGTTTTTTGGCCCAAGAATCTTTGGGTAACATCATAAGGGCAAAAAAAGATTTAATTGACCTAAGAGTTGGATTATACCACTCCACAGGAAGGAGGCCTGTGACATATCGACAAGCTCACTAGTTACAGTAACAGCTTTCAGACAGCACAGTGCAGCACAGAACAGCTGGTTGTTAATACAACTAAATTAGCTAATTATTCAAGACATCATCCACATAAAAACTAGGCCAAGACTCTCTCTCGACTCTTCTATGGAGATTAAAGCTGTATGAGCAAGTTCAGCCCATCTGTACTCCTACCCTGCTCTTAACTGCTCCCCGCCTGGCCACACTCGGTTGAACCCTGGCGGTTATCAACACGTCTCTCAGGAGTTAAAAGGACGCCTGTGTTATTAGCAGAGAGCAAATTGAGATGTATGTATTATCTGCTGTGCCGCTGTCTCTGGGGGACCAGGGGTCTCAAAGAGGTGCGTGTCAAATCCCACCAGGCACACAATGAAGATTCTGTCCCAAGCCCGCGGGGAACAGGGAGAGGGAGAGTCACTGGTGTCATCTCGGTATACGCCCCAGCCACAGAATCGGAGGGGTCCTGTCAAACCCCACCTGGAAGGAGCTTCTAGGAAGTGGCAGGGGAGAAACATGCTCTCTGCCACATGTGCATGTGGGACCGGTCTCCTAAGGAGCGCTTGTACAGTAATCATCATCATTGCTGTCTTGAAAATGTGTAATCAGCTATTCAGGCTGGCTACAGTGGCTTTACAGTGTCTGTCTGACTTTGCTTGTGGTGAACGGGAAAGAAGCTCGCAGGGGAGTCGCTGAATTTTCCGAGCCGGAGAGAAAAGGAAATCAAGGTGTATTGGGACTTTCTTTTTAATTACGACCTCTCACAAAAAGGTATTGTGGAAATACTATGGTTGAGTGATGGTATCAGATGCCATTGTCATGGAACTTTGATATGCAGCATGGCCCTGAATGATTAAAGGATTAGTTCACTTCCAGAATAAACATTTCCTGATAATTTACTCGCCCCAAAGTCATCCAAGATGTTCATGTCTTATTTTCTTCAGTCAAGAAGAAATTAAGGTTTTTGAGAAAAACATTCCAGGGTTTTTCACCATATAGTGGACTGCAACGGGGATCAACGGGTTGAAAGTTCAAATTGCAGTTTCAATGCAGCTTCAAAGGGCTTTACACAATCCCAGCTTGGTCAATTTCTTAAAAAAAAAGAAAAGAAAAAACACAAATGCTCATCTTTTACTCGCTTGACTTCATGCATCAAGTAGACCGAAGTACCGCCCCAGTGTTTACAAAGCGAACATGCAACGAAAGTCAAATGTCACTTACAAAAAAAGGTAAAAAAAATAATAAATTATGGACGATTTAGAAGTTGGAGGAGAAAATGAGATGGAGTTTTCCACCCTACCCTACTTTTTTAACCAAAGTACACAGATGAAGAATTAACCGCGCATAACCTTTCCAATGTGATTACGTAATGCATAAAGTCTAGCTAGTGCAAAACGAGCATTTGTGGTTACAATGTAAATAAATTTGTATTTTTTTTTGATTGATCGTTTCCCAACATAAGACCCTTATTCCTTGGCCCGGGATCATTTAGAGCCCTTTGAAGCTGCACTGAAACTGCAATTTGGACCTTCAAACCGTTGGCCACCACTTCAGTCAATTTTATGAAGAAAAATTGAATGTTTTCCTCAAAAACCATAATTTCTTGGATGACACAGGGATGAGTAAATTATCAGGAATTTTTTATTCTCGAAGTGAACTAACCCTTTAGTCTATGAAAAAAAAAAACACACAAATACTATGATACTTTTTTTTTCATCTAAGAATAAGAATCACAAGGAATTTACCAACTGGTGGTACTCTTAATAATTTTGGTACCATTAACAGTTAAAATCAATTCTGTGGCATATCAATAATGAATGCAAAACAACAAGACAAAAATAAAATATGGCAACATTTTTTCCCTCTCTTTATACTGACTGATAAAACACAATATATATTTTTAATAACACACTGTCATATGAACAACCAGTCAGTAACTACTCTAATTTAAGTCTTGCAAGCCTTAAGCACAACACAGCATAACATATAATGTGATAAACGTGGACATGATTGTGGAATCCAGACTTTTAAACAGGATTAAATATATAACACAGAATGTTTTGGAATTTGGTACATTTTTAATTAAATATAATAAAATAATCTATCAAAAATAGGACTGTACAATCAATCAAATTCATATTTATTTTCATTTAAACTAAACTTTTGTTGTGCAGCACTTTATTTGGTAAAATCCATTGTTTTATTGTAAAGGAATTATAATTTAATTACAATTTACAAGACTGATTATATCATTGACATTTTAAGCATTTATTTGATTAGCACTGGTTGATGATAAATTTGCATTAAATCATAAAACACAGAAACCAGAAAAAAATAAAACAGAATGTGGAATAAACATATTAATTAACATTAACTCAATTGTTAATGTTTTATGAATTCAGTTTATTAGACATGCTTTTTCAATAATTAAAACAAACTATTAAATTAGAAACTAGGGGGAAAAAATAGTGGAATATAACAGTGTATCAAAGTTCCTGATCAAGGAGAAAGGCGTGATGAAATGAACGCCTCGCAGTTCAATAACTGATTTAGATAAATACAGACACTTTTCAAACGGATCCATAACTATTTGTAATTCACTACAAAGAACCAATTCAGAATAGAAATTCACTGGAAATACAGACTTCTTAGCTAACGCTGTTTTTGATTGACTACAAAGAACCAGCTCATAAAAGTCAACTGCTTGAGAATCAGACTTTGTTGGTCAAGCTGTATGTTCTGCAATAAAAAGTAACAAGACACACTGCGTTTTTTAGCATAGTGTTTTGTCAGGGTTGGAGCTGAACTCTGCAGGAAAGTCAATCTCCAAGACCAGGGTTGAGCACCCCTGCTCTAAAGAATGCACATGCAAGAAGCATAATATATTAGAATTCATATAATAGATATTCTAGGAGCTAAATCTGTAGAGAATGGCACCATCAAGCTCATGGTCCTGTTGTTAAAAAAAAAAAAAAAAAATCATAAACTGGTTAGGTACGTTTTGAAGCATGGCTGCTGGTTTAAGCTGGTCCTAAGCAACTAGCTCATCTTCAGGACCAGCTTAGGACCACCTTAGGACCAGCTAAGGATCAGCTAAGGACCATCTTAAAGCATCTCAAAACAGCAGCCATGCTCCAAAACATAGCTAACCAGCATATGCTGTTTTTTAATAGGGGGGTTTGATTCCCAGGGAATGAAGTAACTATTAAAATGTGTAGCCTGAATGCAGTGTAAGCTACTTTGGATAAAAGTGTCTACCAAATGCACAAATGCAAATGTAAAATTCCCAACATTACCAGTCTGTCCCTAAACTACTACAAGGAAAATTATGATGGCATTCTCCTTCCAAGGGGTATAACCCACTTTGCACCACACCATGCATCAAAAGCGGCAACATTTTAATCCTACAAATTCACCATCCATTTTGAAATCATAGCACTGAAGCAATGCCCTGTGTCAAGTCCATTGGGACACTGCAACAGATGGACTTGGTGCGCAGGTATGCAGGTATGCAGGTATGCTTATGCGCATAGCTGAAAAATCCCAAGAGATAATAATGCAACTAACTCTCACCGTAACTGTTAGCTTAGTGTCCCCAATGAATGATGAAGCATCTTTCAGAGATCAGAGGGAGAGCATAATATGATTTGGAAACATTGTTATATATGCGAGTTACAAAGAAACATTACCAGGGCTTAATTTGCGTCTAAACAAGTTAGATTCACATCCAGCACCTGTGGAATTAAAATTGCCACCTATTTTAGTTGATGGTGTATCTCATACATCTCAGAAATAAATGTATGCTCCGAACTGCATATACACTACCGTTTAAGTTTGGAGGAAGGTGTTTTTTTTTTTTTTTCGTTTAAAGAAGTCTCTTATGTTCACTACAGCTGCATTTGTTTGATCAAAAACAGAATAAACAATAACACAGTGAAATATTAGCACTATATAAAATACCTGTTTTCCATTTTAATATATTTTATTCATGTGATGGCAAAATTGCATTTTTACCAATCATTACTTCAGTCTTCAGTGTCACATGATCTTTCTGATATCATCTAAATGCGCAGATTTGGTTCTCAAAAAAACATTCATGCTGTCTAATATTTTGTGGAAATGGTGAAACTGTTTTTTGTTTGTTTTTAAGATAGATTAGATTTATTAAACAGCATTTATTTAAAACAGAAATCTTTTGTAACATTATAATTGTCCTAACTGTCAATTTTGCTTAATTTAAAACATCTTAGCTGAATAAAGTGTAGTGTATTTTATTACAAAATCTATATATATAGTATAATTATACTAATAACATGCAATATCATAGAAAAAGTGGTGATAATCATGTGTGTAGTTTATGTTCATCTTACTATGGCATAACATAAAATGCAAGATAAATGTTGATGCTTTTTTAATTACAGAGAAGATAATCTTGCTTGCAAGAGAACTGTTCCCATTACACACAATCTACACAGCAAGGGAGAGTCACAAAGCTGCAGAACTACATCACTCCCACCATAATCAACAAACCTGTCTACACCCAGGATTCGCCACCTCACTATGTGCAGTGTAGACAGCTTTGAAGGTTTTAAAGAGAGCGAGATAATTGTTGCTTTGTCAATTAGGTGTTAACCACACTCTTTTGCATTTACGTCTCTTTTACATGCATGCCATTTCATGTCAGAATACAGTATAAGCCCGCTCTATAACGTAAGAAATGGCAAGTTCCCGCAACAGCTGCTGCGAGTCTGTGTCGGTATGACAGATTTTGGCACCTTAGCAGGAAACCGATGTATCCCTCGCTAAGGCAGATGGTCAGGAATCTCTTGTTCTAGCCGTGCTGAAAAGCACACGCAGCAGCTATAGAGATATCTGGCTTCAAGATGGGCTCTCTGACCTTCCGGTGGCACGCCGCCCACAGCCTGACACTCCCACTCAATGTGACTGGTAGATCTTGGCTGAAGCAGGCGCAGAGATAATTGTGCCTCGTGTCCATGTGAGAGAAAGATGTTTTTAAGGACCCTGTCTCTCGCTATTTCCAAAGTGGCTGACAGAACAAGGGTAATATTCGCCGGAAATCTGGCACATTCTGAAGGCCTCTTTCTTTTGGTAAGAGACACGGCGAGACACTGTTTTTCTATGTTTGCCAGAGTTGACAAAGGCTGCACCTTGCGATTGGTGGGGTCATGCTCTTGTTTTAGTTCTCAGGGGTATGGAAATCAAAATAAAAAGTCTGCCATCATTTACTCAAAAAAGAAAGTTTTCTTACAGTTTTGGAATTACATGAGAATGAGTACAGTAAATAATAAAACTTCATTCATGTTCGAAACACAAATTGAGATATTTTTGATGAAATCCGAGAGCTTTCCAACCCTGCATAGACTGAAACTTTCAAATGGCCCAGAAAGGTAGTAAAGACATTAAAATAGTCCATGTGACATCAGTGGTTCAACCATAATGTTACGAAGCTACGAAAATATGTTTTGTGTGCAAAAAAAACAACCAAAAAAAGACTTTATGCAACAATTTCTTCTCTTCCACGTCAGTCTTCGTCACGTTTTCATGAGAGTGCCACGACGCATATTTTGACCTAGAGTGTCCATCTCTCTTAGTCCATCATTTGTATATTCTGGTTCAAATAAGTAAGGCTGGGTAAAAAATTGAAAGTAAACCTATCTGTCGAAATCTTCAGACATGTTTATGAAGACTGTTTTTTGTACAGCGTGTGTCGCTCTGAAGTCCTGATCTGAATTTAATTTAGTTTGGAACTTCAAATCGCGTATCGCAAATCATGTGATTCGTTAAATGATTCACAAACCCATTCCGATCTAAATCAAATGATTCGCGATACACACTCCGAAGTCCCGACCTGAATCAAATGATTCGTGATACATGAAGTTCCAATCTAAATCAAATAATTCGCAAAACGCACTCTGAAGTCTCGACCTGAATTAAATGATTCACGATACATGAAGTTTCAATCTAAATCAACTGATTAGCCATATGCGATTTGAAGTCCAGATCAACAAATGATTAGCGATCTAATTGGAGCACTTTAAATATTATTATGCTGCGCCGCAATGGTTTAACGGATTTGGAGTTTCCAAAAGCTCTGTTTCACTCATCACTACGTGCTTTTTAAAATCGTTACAAGCAATCTTGAAATTCGAAAATTAATGACTCTTTTTTTGTTTTATCAAATGACTCAATCGATTTGGTTCATCTCTTTCTCTTTTCGCATCTTCAGCCATGTTTACGTGACACTGTCAGTACTACTAGCTTAGCTCGATTGTTTTCTGACATTAACTGAAATAAGCGAAAAAGGTATGTTTTTTTTTTTTGAATTTTGCGTGAAAAGGTATTTGCTTATTGACTAAATTAAACACTTATTTCATAGATGCATTGTCTTTAAATAATTCAAGCACTTTTTAAGTACATCTTTAGGAATATTGCTATTTTCAAGGTTTTTCCAGAACTTAAATTTTAAAAGGTCAAATTCAAGTACTTCAAGCACTTTAAGCAACTTGTACGAACCCTGTGACACGGAAGAGAAGAAATTGTCGAATAAAATCGTTATTTATGTTTTCTTTGCGCACAAAAAAAAATCTATTCTCATAGATTCATAATATAACGGTTGAACCACTGATGTCACTTGGACTATTTTAATAGTGTCCTTACTACCTTTCTAGGCCTTAAACATGGTAGTTGTGTTGCTGTCTATGCAGGGTCAGAGAGTTCTCGGATTTCATCAAAAATATCTTAATTTGTGTTCTGAAGATGAACGAAGGTCTTACAGGTTAGGAATGACTTTTTATTTTTGGCTAAACCCTTTAAGTTCATTTTAAAATGGCATAATTTCATTTTTTTTTTACTGCATCTTTAAAATGAGGCTGACCTCATATTTTTGAACGGACACCCACTGGTTTTGCAGTCTTACCTTGGTTTTGTGAGTCCTGTAAATCTTTGTACAGAGGACAACAGCAGCATGTGCTTGCAGGTCAACGGTCAGGGTGAACTCTGTCATTGCTGAGGGAGACACAAATAAAAGCAGACCATTACATCCACCCCAGGGTGCTCCGTGTCTCTCAGTCAGGGCTCAATCTCTCACCCTGCCCTTGGTTCCTCTTTCACACCCACGTCTGTCATGACAAACACATCACAATTAAGTTGCAATTATCTTACACAAGAGGATAAAACCTTGGCTGGCCTTCCTAAATCGCTGGTACGATCACTGGATGAAGCTTGGGCTCCAAAACACAAGTTACTTTTAAGATGGTTCACTTTTTTTGGAGCTATTCAGGCTGTAAACAGATGCAAAATAGATAAAACCTGGGGTTTAAAGAAAAAATAAATATTTGACAGTCATTTCTCACATGGTAGCCGCATGTGAGCACGCACAGACTAGCAGTTTTGTTTGAATCTGTCTATCAATATTTTGAAGCAATTGTGCTCGACCTAAAGCGAAGCACTAGCCTAGAGGCAAAGGATAAATTAATTTTTGTTGCACTATACAGTCCTTAAAGCATGTAGAATTGTTCATCTCCATAAAATGCGAATACACCCGGCACATCCTCCTACTCACGAGCAGTTGGTAAATCCTCGTAGGCTTTGAGAGAATGAAGACCTTTCTCTTCGGGTTGGAGATGGAGTTTTATTGTGACTGACAAGACAGTGTTTGAATGTGAGGGTCTCCTTGGTAACTGCATGCTTCCTTTCAAAGCCTCGTTGCAAATATTTAATCACTTCAATCACCCAAATTAGCATGACAATTAAATCAACAACATAAACATTTCTTTCCCCTCCTTTACATGGCTGATTTGATCCTTGCGAAAAAGGGAGGGGTGGGATACATTGCCAGCGAAGTAGAAAACAACAGTGGCCACATGCCAACAGAAGGAAGATCTCTCCAACTTGAAGGAGCTTAAGTCAGCTAAATGCTCCCGAGAAAATAAGCCTATTCTTCAACTGCTTTTGATTTCTGTGTTTTAATTAAAAAATAAAAAAGGTGTGCGGTGGTGGGTTATATCTTTCCTCCTTCAATAACACATTCTTTAATCTATTTTCAAAAGGCTCTAAAAAGACGACAGTCAGTAGACATGCCGATACAGCACATAGAAATGGTCGTAAACGCCTAGTCACAGTGCTAAAGTTAAAATGTTAAGCAACTTGCATTTTATGCACAATACCAGTTCCAAACAAAGCCAAAGTGAAATCGACTGATGTGCATCTCCATGTAACGGACAATAGGGGGCTTTCGTTCTTTAAATCAGTGAATAAATGACTGATTTTAAACAAATTGGTTAAGCAAACAATTCAGTGACTTACTCATAGTCAGTTGTTCATTTCTGAATAAATTGGAGCATTTGAACAAATCGACTGAGTGAATGAATTCAATCACATATAGGTCACATATTGCCATCTCACTGTTGCCAAGTCTGCCAGTTGTTTTTCATGTCCGTGAGTTGAAGCGACCCCAATAACTGATATTTAGCCACTGGAATGTGAATTTTACCACGGGAACCCTGCCAAAACACAATTGGGCTAGTTTTGAGTACCAATTGGGTGGGTTTTGTTGTGAAAGCCTGGCAGCCCTGCACCAACTCCTGGCATATTCCTGTAACTTACAGAAAGAAGCTGCGTTTCCATTACCCTTCAAGATACGCAAACTGAAATTGCAAATTGAAAATATGCTTAAAGGGGTCATCGGATGCTAAGTTCACTTTTACATGCTGTTTGAACATTAATGTGTGTTGGCAGTGTATGTACAAATCTACCCTATAATGATAAAAATCCATGCAGTGGTTTTTAATTAAGCTGTAAAAATAATATCCCCTTTTTCAAATCGAGCCGTTCTCAGATGCCTGTCGGTTGTGGCGTCACACCCACAGAGGCCGCTCCCACGATAGCTGATTGACATAAGCGTCTTACCTCCGATCAGTTGTAACAGTCCAACCTCCATGTTTTGATGCTGGAGCAGGGATGTAAGTTAGACAAGAATTTGATTGAGCGATTGAGGTGTTGTGCTGCTGGCTGGAATAATGAACGTAGTGGTCGTCATTTACTCCCGACATCTGAGCCGCTGAAGATGCTGAAGTTGATTACGTTTGTTTGTGAAGGGAATGCGCCTCCTGATCTACATAAATGCATCTATGTTCGCGCAAATCATTCGTGATCCAGCTTCACTTACAGCAGAAGTGAGTATAAGGGTTTTTTTTATGAATCTTTGCGATCGCCTTTCCTAATAATATGCTAGTTAGCAAGTTTAGCACCTAAATGCGGCTAAAGTTAACATGCTCGTCTCTCCACAGAGAGAAGAGAGGGGCGGGGCGAGCAAAGCTCATTTGCATTTAAAACAGCCTCAACCAGAATGGGATGATTTTTGCAGAGCTGATTTTGACAAGGTAAAAAGGGTGTTGTTTTACACAACCATTGAGAATTTTTAACCAAAGTATATTATAGACTTTTCATTAAGACCCTAAAGAATCAAATCAACTTGCGGAAAATGGACATCCGATGACCCCTTTAATGGAAACGCGTCAATTTCGCGAAAACTCCCATATATCGCAAAAAAGTTTTTACACTCACATGAGGTGGTTTTTCAGGCAATTCGAAAAAGGAATATTTCCCAAAACTGCAATGGAAACGGCTTTTTTGCATTTACAGGTCACATTACATATGTAAAAAGTCATATGATCATTCTTTAATGTACCATAAACTCCGAAACACTTCATACACAGCCGCTCTCAAGTATAAGGGGCTTTCCCTGCCATTAATTCTTAGACTATGTACACTGCAACGCATCTGTGGAGCGTAACGGGTCCGACATGGCCACCAGAGCTGATGTTATGTTTATACCAGCAGCGCTGCACACGTTTCTGAAGTGGCTCTCCGCACTGCTTCTGTAAAGATACACGCATATGTTTCTTCCGATTAAATAAAGCCAAAATCTGTCAAAATCCCACCAAAATACTTTGCCATGGCTTATCACGAGAGGAGAAAATTATGTTTTAGTCGCATAACATCAGTTAATGGAAATGCTGTCATTTCACAATACTTCTTTATCGATATTTATAAAATATCACCAAAGTTTTGCGCATGGAAACGCGCCTAGAGTCACTGAAAAATTTCAACCGCTAATACACAGACTAACAAGCGGAGTAGGGATGCACGGTATACCGGTACTGGAAAAATCCTGGGATATATTACAATTCAAAATGTTCAATATCATCATTTTGCCCAGTTCGGTATTTCATACACTGCTGTTCTTAAGTTCACCTGTAGGTCACAGGAGGCAACACATCAAATCTTGCCAAGCACGTCACTAGCGCATCCTGATCTTTTCCGTGAATTTAGAGATCGGCAGGTGAGTGCATCATTCATAAGTTCGGTTTTAATTAACTTTTGTTCACAACAGAATAAAGGTGGACAGTAGTGAAGTATTTTTACTTCACGCAAGTAAATGTAAAAAGTATCTGTAGTTTATCAGAGTATTTTTCTTTGGAAATTTTTTTTTACTTCACTACATCCAAAAGCATAATGTCATACTTTTTACTGCACTACATTTCATAAATAAAAGTTGTTTGTTTTACCTTTAACACTTAGGAATATTAACAATATAGTATTTTCTTGAATCCTTGAGTTACTTGAGCAAAAGTAAGAAAGTAATAGGTTTCTAATGTAATTAAGACGTATTAAGTGATATTTAATATGAAACATAGTGCAGTAAAAAGTACAATATTATGCTTTGGAATGTTGTGAAGTAAAGTTTTCTAAAGAAAAACACTGATAAAGTACAGACACTTGAAAAGTACTTTTAAAGCTGTGTAAAAATTATCTGAATGAAGCAGGAGTTTTGCTATATTAATTTTAGTATGAATAATATGAAGGGAATGTTTCTGCCATGCTGCCGACCGCTAATATAAAGCAGCCAAGAGAGCAAGAGAGAGATTTATATTTAATGCTTTTTATTTGGCTATCCGAGTCTGTTATAATAATATTTTACAGTAAAGCAACCTTTGTTAAAATTCTTTAGGTAAGCTGACCTAACAGTATTACAGCACTTATTAATCTAGTTCAATAATTACTTATAAATGATAAATTAACTAATACGTTTAGTATGTTAACATTACTTACTAAAAAGTTTTCAATGCACTTATCTTTTGAGGCTGGTTATTTGTCACCTATGGTATTAGATTCTGGTATTGTACCGAAGCCAAAATTATGGTATCGAGCCATCCCTAAAGCAGAGTGACACAAACAATGAAAAGTCCCAATATACTATATATCACGCTTGGCCATTCCAAATCAGGGACCGGAAATATCGAATGTCTAACTACACTAGGTAGTGCCAAACAAAGTCATTTCTAAGGGTCAGTTAAGGTAGAAATAGTTGGACAATTTCAGTTTTCACAATGCATTACAGACATACAAGCCACAAAATGATACAGTACATGCAATCATGCATTCTCCAACTATAATGTGTCCCTGACCACCCTATTTAGACAAGTGACCTATCATTTTATCTCTAGTCTTCCACCCTGTGGTGAAAAAGGCCTTGGTAATGTCAAAAAGCCTGCACTTGATGACCGCATGAATAAATGGCACATTTACTAATGTCCACCACTGAGACAGAGAGTGCAATCAGGCATAATTGTGTCTACCTGAAGCCCTGAGCTCTCCGCAAAACACATCAGTCGAAATGCCTGGACTCATTCACTCTCATGTGTTTGAGTGTTGCCGGTGCACAGAAATCAAGAAGTGGTTGACATTACAGCAGAAAGCAAAGTTATGAGATCTTCAAACAACACATGCAAAATCATGGTTTGTGGAATGCCAGCTATTTTTTTCTGTAAGCTTTATATCCTTTATTATAAAGGAAAACAAAAATCACAATAAACAATGCAAAAATTAGAACTAATTAAGAAATTAATTTAAAGTAAAAAAATAAATAAATGTTTACTTAAAGCACTGAACTCGCATCTCATCAAATGGTTGAGCAAAGCCCAGTGTCAGACAGTGTCAGTACAAATCAGCCAAGAACCTGTGAAGATTCTAATTAAACAATCCCTCAGGTCACATTTCAATAGATAGCCTTGTGACAACACTGAAGACATCCACACACTTACACACACACACACACACAAGTTAGGTTTCCATGTTTTATGAGGACATTCCACATATGTAATGGTTTTTTACTGTATTTTCCAGTGATGTGCAGTGGTATTCTGAAACGAGGATGCAAAGTCCTCACATTTTTTAGTGTAGTATTTTTTTTTAATTAAATGTAAATTCATGTCCCAGTCACATTGTCTTGGTTAAATAAACATTACTACTAGAATAGAGTGTTTTCACGTAACGTCATCGATCCAGAAGTCGGCCACTATGGCGGCAGTGAACGTAAACAACGCCATTGAACTGAATGGAACTTGTGCATAGGCTTGGCAAAAATAATGAAGAAACGAAAGTTATTCACTGTGTCGGGATAAGAAATAGAAGGAAGAATTGTTGGGTCATCAGGCCACGACCAAGGAGGCAGATCGTGCAGATATTTAGAACCAGGTTCTTGGCCTGGTGCAACTCATACATTCACTCCCCTGCATTCATGTTGCAACATGTCATTTGTGTGGAAATATTACGTAATTATTATATTTAGTCCGTCAACACAGACCAGAAATGCTTAAAGCGGACATAAACAGGAGAAAATACTGTAGCAGGCAGAACAAATCTCACTGTTCACAATACACAAAATATTGGAAGAAACTCCCATATAATGAATTGGGAGTTTATATGAATGTGTCTGACTTTTTTTATAATGTATAATGCATTACTGTTAATAAGCGTAGCGCAGGTTTGTGTACAGTGGTAATCAAGGAAACACTATCGCTGCCTAGCATTGAGTCCTGTATTAACTTCAGACTGTCAAAATATAATGCCCTTTCCTGCCTACTAAGTCCTTCTCTATATGATTTAGCAGCTTCCACACACTCTTAAATTCATCATAAATTAGTAGAACGTCTTTAGTAGTACATTAACTGTGCAATCCAAGCTGCTGTTTACATCAGAGAATCGCCACAATGGCCGCGCATCCAGGTAACTGACCAAAACGTGCAACCTACACCTACAAAATCATCCTACATCGCTGTTTTACCCTTTTTTGTACAGGGCGTTTGACCTTTGCATGTTTCCTTTCTTAACATTGGGTCGGTACTTCTGCAGCAATGTTGGATGATTTTGAAGTTGAAGGAGAAAATTAGATGGGAGATTTTCGACCTACCCTAACTGTATTGACCCGGAGTATTTAGACAGAGTACGCATGCACATCGCACAGCTAGACAAGCATTTGAGATTAAAAATTATAGAATGTATGTGTATATATATATATATATATATATACACTTCCAGAACATCAATTTACAGATAATGTACTCACCCCCTTGTCATCCAAGATGTTCATGTCTTTCTTTCTTCAGTCGTAAAGAAATTGTTTTTTTGAAGAAAACATTTCACGATTTTTCTCCATATAATGGACTGACGAGTTTGAACTTTTGAAGGATTTTGGATACTGCCATCTTTGAGGGGACATTTTGTCCCCATAACCTAGAGTATACCTGAACAAAGACACGCGCACGTTTGCTATCTAAATGGGAACATTCCATAGACTTTAATTGTTTTTATATACAGCTAGTTAAAAATACTAAATACTATAACCTAACTCTAAACCATACCCAGAAAATGTTTAGATTTTTAGAACAACAAGAAAAATGCAAAAATCCACTTAAAAAAAAAAATATATATATATATATATATATTAGTTGTATGAATGTGAGCAGGATCTGAGTATAGAAGTACAGAACTAGCGTATCTGTGAGATACTTGTCGTGGCAGATGTCCACCTCTGAACGTGTTGTAAATGAGCCATGAATGAACAGGGGAGATGGGGGGTAGAGGTGGGAGGATGTGGATGTGCCATCTCTCAGACAGCTAGATCTACTCTGTCCCCAGTAACATCTGGTAACCCATCATGCTCCACTCCCTGCCTTCAGCACAGCAAGAGCACTTTCTAGTCAACTCTCTCATGGGTTCTAGTGGAAACATAGTGAGGATCAGATGACCCAAACCTCAGGCATTTCGCTTCTAAATTCTGTCCCATTTTGTTGGTTGACTGAAAATATAAAAATACAGTTTTATTGTATAATAATCTTTTTTACCCACTTTCCATCGTTATAAACTACAAATTGAAACTATTATGCAAGTTATACACAGCGCATACAGTTCATTAATGGGATTACATCACAAACCATCTCCACATAGCATAACCTCAGTGGGCCCTGGACCTTCATGCTACAGAAAGCAGTGACTCATTCCTTTGGATGGGAGCCAAGGCAGATCCATTGCTTTGCAACTAATACAACAGGAAGAGGCTTTTGACAAATGCCTGTGTCCCATTACATCCCAGAAGACCAGTGTCTCAGGCATGGAGACCAGCGCTCAGAGAAGAAATGTGGAGCTCAATGTCTTCATCCCAGGTTGTTACATAGCACTGAATGAGAATAGTGATACAAGTAGGTCACCCTCTAGAAAAGATGCATAGAAAAGTTCATAAGACAATGGTCAATAACATGCGTGTATGGTGCTTTAGACATTTTGACATTTCTGTTGTGTGAACATGTGCACACAATCGAAAGTGAATTGTCATTCATTCAACTCATGACATTGCAAAAAGGAGATAAAACTGCCATCCATCGATTTAAGAGAGCTGAATGAAAATGGAATTCAATTCTAAGAAATTAATTTAAAGTTTTATTTCTGTATTTTGTGGTGTTGTATGGCAGAATTATAACTTGTTTGGGTATTTTTTTGTTGGTATTAAAGGGAAAAAAGTTTGACAAGGAAACAGTGAGTTAGTCAAAAATAGTTAAATATTTTAGATTAAAAAAAAATTGTTAAAATTAATTATGTTTGTTGCAAAACTTGAATTAATGAAATTCCTGTGTGTGCGTGTGTTGAATTTCTTTCAGCTGTCATGTTTCTCAGAAGCAGACTGTTGGATGTGGCTGATTTAATTCACTTTCTGAGTAATTGAAAGTTTTCTCTGTCTAAACAGTTGTGGAGATCTAACTGTTATTAAAATATTAGTTTTATTAAATGTTAACTTTATGTGAGCATTACATGATGGCAAAAATTATATCTCTAATAACCAATATGGTACTTTTCTGGTATTGTGCATCCCGATTTAAATGAAACACTTAAAGAGCAGGTCATACGGTATTTTAAAGTGTCCTAATATTGTGTTGGAGTCCCCTACAAGAGGTTTAAAAGCATCTAAAGTCAGAAAACATCGTAACTTTCTCAGAATATACATTTATACAGAGTAATTTCTCAATGATTTCGGAACGATTCGTTCAAATAGTTTTGAGCGCAAGTTCTGTAAAAACCTCCCTTCCGTAAGCATACTCTGCTCGGATTGGTCAGCTGCCCGAGTCTGTTGTGACCGGTACAGAGAGGAGAACTTGAGCAAGTTAGCAAGCACTACTATCTGTGTTGCCAAGTCCGCTAAAAGCAACCCCAATTATGTCATATTTAGCCTCTGGAATGCATTTTTTAACAGTGAAACATTTTTTTAACAGTGAAACATTTTTTAACATTTGAAACGCAGCTGGGCTAGTTTAGGGCAAGTTTTGAGTAGCAATTGGGTGGGTTTTGCTGTGAAAACCTGGCAACCCTTTGACAAAGCATGCACCTTTACATAAAACAATTGTGCTTCAATCCATTCTTAAAATAATGACATAAAAACATTTTGTTTTAACACTTATGCAAGTGAATCGCACCCACAGCTAAAGTTTAGCTGCTAAACTGTAAACACTTAAAACAACAATGGTGAATACATTAGCCGAGTGCTGACTGATGAAACAACACAGTTTGTAAACCAAAATGTCTACATTCTAATTACACAAAGTAAGTAGAATGACGACAGTCTACAATAATTGACACATTCTTAGGAAATAGTGGGTTCACAGCGAATTATCAGAACTATTTTAGTAAGAAAGTAATATCATGGTTTACCTAGAAACCTAAAGCTGCACTACGTACACAAAAAGTCACAAAAAGTTGATATATTGATCACTTAATCATTAAAAATGTACACATAACGTATCAATCGTACTTACAGGTTGCGGTTTGGATGCACTTGTTGGTCCAAATAAAGGAGATTAGAAGCCAACAAAGATAAAGGCCAAGATTAGAGAAGCAGTCCTTGGTAAAATGACGAGCGCACAACAAAAGGTATTGCAAAACTGTATTGCTGTGAAATCGCAAAAACTCGCTTCCACAGCCTCTTCTCAACATGATGTAAACACACTAACTAGCGGAAGTGCATGGGCTTCATATTTTCAAACGCATTTGACTTTTCACTCGTTTCTCACACTGATGATATCTTTAATGGAAGAACATCAACATTCCCCATAGCTGCGCACACACACACACACAACTGCAGCGGGGTTAACAAAGACATCTGTGACTCACCAATCGTGTGAACCGAGGAAGACACGTGCAGCCAGCTGAGGTTGAGAAGTGTGGGAAGGAAATCAAAAGAGGCCCTTCAAGAGGCCCACCGGCCAGTGGCAAGTGCACAAGCCTGCTGAATTATGAATTAGCTGCTGATATCCTGTGACTGAGGCAGGGAGTAAGCACTTCCTTTCAGGGCCAGAGAGGAGCTTGAATACTCGTGCATTATTCATGGCCCAAATGCGCCTGTTATAAGGACTCGATATTTGGAGTCAAGTGTAAGATTATCTTTCCACTGTATGAAAATATTGCAGCCTTTTGTAACATTAGAATTGAGCAATTGACAATACAGAAGGACTCTGTATGGCAGGACACAGCAGATGTACAGTATTTGTGTAGAGTCTGTGCTTTATTTCTCTCTGGGAATTCCCGTTTGACTGCAGGGATTGGAAAGTGCGGTTTTTACAGGTTAGGTCTGGGGTTTACATTAGCCATATTGAAGAGAAATGTGCCTAAAGTTAACTCTCAGATGTCAAATTTGTAGGGGTCAAATTGCATGTTTGCTTTCTTAATACTTCCATGAATGTGGAAAACTACTCCCGGCACCTGTCTACTTAAGCTAAATAAATTCTCTCGACAAGGTTACTATACGTTTACTCGTTTTGAAACAGTTGTCAATTTACACATGCAGACAAGAAGCCTGGGCCTCCCACAAGACTCACTTCAGTTAGGAGCCAAGTCGGCCCCAAGAAAACACAAAACCACATCTCCCCATCGCTCGCTTGATAACCGCTAATCCATGTGTTTCATACATTAGAAGCTTTTGCTTCACTTTGTTCTGCTCCTTCAACTGCCAAGACTGCTTTTATTTTTCTCTTCGCATCCCATTGCCTTGAAATACAGGACATTATACTAAAGTCCAGGGATTTCTCTAATTGGGCTTAATTGGGCTTGTGTGACTTGTGTGGAGCTGAAAACAGTATTCCTTTCAAATGTAGCCACATTGTTGGCTGTGTCTGAAACCTGGGCACTGCTGCCCAGTCAGTCACTTACTAATGATGTATGTCTGTGAAGGTGCCTACTATGATTTCAGACTGGCTTTTGCAATTCACTGTAACACAATGTCTAATATCTAAAACAAAACCAAATCAACATGAGAGACAATTTAAATGTTTAGTGACTTAAAGAGATAGTTCACCCAAAAATTCTGTTATTAATTACTTACTCTCCAAACCCGTAAAACCTTCATTCATCTTCAGAACACAAATTAAGATATTTTGGATGAAATCTTAAATCTTTCTGACCCGGCATAGACAGCAATGTAATTACCATGTTCAAGGCCTAGAAACGTAGTTAAGACATCGTTAAAATATTCTCTTGTGAATGGCATCGAAGAGAAGAAATTGTTGAATAAAGCTATTTTTGTTTTCTTTGCACACAAAAAGTATTCTTTTAGCTTCATAACATTACGGTTGAACCAATGACAGTGTTTCCCCTACCATTATATTTGGGGGGCGGCCCGCCCCCCCAACGGCAGCCGCCGCCCCCCTTTAAGGTCATCTAAACTTTATTTTCTATATAGCGCCAGATCACTAGTGTCTGTGAATATTAAAACGCAACAAGACGGTTTAAATATGATTCCTCCATGTTCCGCTTGGCTCTGTATGAATGAATGGCGGAGACGCGGCTTTGTTTACTACACAAATAATGAAGCACACGTGACTCGCGGTTATTTTCGGCCTCTGCCTCTCATTATATGACGACATAAACGCATGAACTTAATCTCCAGAACTGCTGTGAGAGTCACTTCATGTAAATTTTACCGTTTCATTTGAGAAAATTAGCATCATACCGTAGTATATACACAAAAACTAACCGGCAAACTGTCAAAATAAAAGTACGGTTTAACATGTAACAGAAATGTTTTAGTCTTGTATTACTTTTGTACAGTATAATGTAGGTGTTTAAATATTCCTATTTCTGGCAAATTTAATTAAACCGTTAAATGCAGAAATTATAATAATAACAGAAATAACAGAAAAACTCTTGTTTGGCAACAAATAAAAAGGTTTAATTTAATTAATTTAATTTCATTAAAAATAAATATTTAATGCCTGTATTTGATTATCAGAAAATTAAAACACAAGAATTTCTGAAAAAAAAAAAGAAAAAGATTGTAGGGCCCTATTGTTCAAAATGTTGAAATTGAGATTTTTTTGCTTATTTTTTCACTGAAATAAATGTTTTTGTTATTACACAGAGAGTAATGTACGGTATGGTTTGGAAACCACGCCTAGGGGAAATCACTGAATGATGTCACATTGACTATTTTAACAAATATCCTTACTACATGGTAGAACTGTTCCTGTCTATGCAGAGTCAGAAATCTCTCAGATTTCATCAAAAATATCTTATTTTGAATTCTGAAGATGAACGAAGGTCTTACGGGTTTCGCAGCATGTTTTCAGTGTTCCTCTGAAACCCTCCACTTCCCCAGCTCCACTTGTTTAGATCTGCTATGGGTTATTATATATGCTATTATTATAAATGCATTTATTTTAACAGCTCCCTTAGGGAGAGTAACATTAAAAGGATAGTTCACCCAAAATAAAAAATGATAATTCTGCCAATGTTTCTTCTATGAAATGCAGAAAAATAAAAATAAAAAAGTCATACAGGTTTGAAAAGACATTAGGGTGAGTAAATGACAAATGCTCTATCAGATGCCATTAGAAAACAACAAACGGTGCTAATATACACTTACAATGTGATATAATACTACCAAAAAATATATATATAATCCTCCCCTTTAACTTCATACCGAAATCCCAGATAGCCAGACAATGAAAATATACATATAAATAAATAGATAAATATAAAAATTATGTGTGTTTGGAACACTGTGAGCACAGAGACTGTAGTGTACACCGTAAATTTCAAAAAGTTTAGCTTAAATGTTTAATATGAATAAACAGTGCTCATAAATGGCTGTTGAGATAGCATTCTCAAGTGAAATAAGTTGAGGCTTGGACCCGGAAACAGCATTCGTTGGTGCATTCATTGGACGCATTATGTCATCAATTAGCAAGCGAATAACTTTTAAAATCGGACAAAATTAAGACCCTCCACATCTATCTGCCATGATATGAAATCTCTTATGGAGTCATAACTCACCATATTGATTATATAAAAATACAAACCTTAAAGGATTAGTTCACTTCCAGAATAAAATTTCCTGATAATTTACTTACCCCCATGTCATCCAAGATGTTCTTGTCTTTCTTTCCTCAGTCGAAAAGTAATTAAGGTTTTTGAGGAAAACATTCCCAGATTTTCCTCCATATACTAGACTTCAATGGGAGCCAATAGGTTGAAGGTCCGAATTGCAGTTGGGCTCTACAAGATCCCAGCTGAAGAAGAAGGGTCTTATGTATCAAAACAATCAGTCATTTTCTTATATATATATTTTAAATCACAAATGCTCATCTTGCACTAGCTCTGTGATGCACGTCTACAAAGTTATGCATTGCGTAATCACGCTGTAAATATCACAAGCAGTTAGTTCTTCATCTGTGCACTTCGGTTCAAAAAAGTAGGGTAGGGCGAAAAACATAGACTTTTCTTGCACGTTCGATTTGTAAACCCTGGGTCGGTATTTCCG
Source organism: Labeo catla (assembly GCA_012976165.1). Taxonomy (NCBI): domain Eukaryota; kingdom Metazoa; phylum Chordata; class Actinopteri; order Cypriniformes; family Cyprinidae; genus Labeo; species Labeo catla. The sequence goes on from VONZ01000085.1 coordinate 691,282, forward strand.
CCTATGTTACGTGTGACCTTTCCAATGTCATTACGTAATGCCTAACTCAAGCTAGTGCAAGACAAGCATTTGTGTTTTAAAAGTATATACATTTTTATTTTTTTAGAAAATGACAGATTATTTTGCTAGATAAGACCTTTTATTCCTTGGCTGGGATTGTGTAGAGCCCTTTGAAGCTGCATTAAAACTGCATTTTAGATCTTCAACCCATTGATCCCCACTGAAGTCTACTATATAGAGAAAAATCCTTAATTTTTTTTTGACTGAAGAAAGAAAGACATGAACATCTTGAATAACATGGGGCAAGTATAACATAAAAACTACAAAAATAGGGTAATATAAATATTTTTACATGTATATTTTGTAATTTAATGCAAATGCTTTCATACATTTTCTGTGTGAATGAAGAGTTCAAATACTTTTGAGGGCATCTGAACTGTATGTTCACATGTCATGTTACAGTTTGTTTGCACCCCAGATATCAGTATTTGCGTTAAAGATGGGGACTACGGCTGGGCAACGTAAGCAGAAAATGGTTACAAAGAGACATTACGTTCGCTGAAACGTTAGAAGAAAAGCAGTAAAAACGAGGCTCCTTCTCTGACCACAATGACTAACCATGGGTGGCCGCTGAATTGGTTGTCTGACTCAATACACCCTACATCTTTAATATCACTGCAAAGTCTGGAGACATCAAGCCTCTACTTACAGCACTATTATGAGCGCTCATGCTACGTGATTAGGACTGCTTTTTATTTTCTTAAGTAGAACAATGGCTTACTGTTCAACATTTCAACAGAATCACCATAGCGGGCTGTAGTCCCTGGCCCTTCACACAGAAATAAAAAAATTGGGGCTATATAAATATTGTTATTCCTAAAGTGAGTGTCAGGTTAAAGTCCACCACACACAATCCCCTCATTCAGCCCGAACCTATCAGTTTTATTTCATTACAGGGTGTTGTTATTGCGTGGTGAGGATCACTGCAGACTTATGCTTTGACTCTTATGGCTAGGCATGATTACGCTGGATAACTTACCGCGAAGATAATGAATGTGAATATGTCAAAGTGGTTATTTGGCATTAAGCAGAGCTTTTTATCCAAAGCCAGTGGTTAGTATCATTTTGTCAGCTTTTATTAAATTTCTCATAATTTCAACCAGAATCCAGTGGTTACTGGTTTGTTTAATTTGTATCTCAGCACTGTTACATAATTGTGGTTGATTTTCAGAAATGGAACACAAAGATGTGGGAAAATGACAAGTCCTTCATTGCATCAAAATATGCAAGATAGCATATGATTGTCTGAAAATGACATTTATAATCAGTACAGTCAGCACCATTCAAACCTACATCAAATTGTATTTTGAGCCGAATGGATTTTGAATAACATAATGGACTTTGGATAACTTAGAAAACCAAATTATTATATGTGTGTGTTTCAGGAATTTAATTATTGACTTTAACATTGTCCGTCATTTTGACGGACAGGGTCGTAAAAATTCTGTCTATTATTACCCGTCGTTTTATTTTCATATTTTAAATAGAATAACATATTTAACTGCTTTTATTTTTGTTCACATTTTCATTTTTAATCATGAACCTACAGGATGACACCGTAGTGTTTATAAACAACAAAATATGCTAGGGCTACAACAACAACAACAAAAATCGATTTCTCAATTTTAATAGATTCTCATTTTAATGAACCAATATTGATTCTTAAATCACAATCGATCTTTTGGTCTATGCAGTTGATGAATGAATTATACATAGTGCGCCTTCCTTCCAATAAATCCCAATAGGCTAAGCTTCATGTTACTTTTGATATGAAACATAGTCTCTGATTTCAAATTCTGTCCATTTCATTAGGAAATTCAAGAAATATATACCGTTTTGGCACTCTTTAATGTGGCACGATAGATCGTTGTAGCTTCTGTGTACTTGCCTGCTTAATTTAAACACATAGGAAAACATTCGTGACAGTTTCGTTTTTGTTCTGGATCCAGCACTCTGCTGCCAGACTGGAGAGCACTCGCCACCAACTGGACAGGGGTGGGATTGCAGCTACAATTTATAATAGATGACCCTATGATCTGTCGAAATGAAGGAGATAAGATATGTTGCGATACAGTAAACAAGGCGATTTATTGGGATATTTCTTATTTTAAGAATAGGATATACTTTTAAGAAAGTCCCTGTCACATTCTTATTGAATTACTTTTTGTGCAGTACGAGTAAAGTGGGAAAATAAAATGCCTCCAGGATTCTTTAAGTATTAAATGTATAAAATGTAAGTTTTTATAAACAGAGTGTATATATTTTTAGACCCTGCTTTCACAGTGTAAGTTCACAATTGTAATATACAAAGGCACTGGCATGTTTTAAGATCAATCAGTGCAAGTTCCTTTCTGTTGAAACTGCTCATTTTAGACAAGGACTAGGCTTAAGCATTTAAACATTTTGATCTGAACTTAAGAATTACATCTGCTTAATATCAATGAGAAATTAAGTGCTTGCAGGAATCCTAAAGAAAACAAAATAATTATAAAACAATAAAATAAATACATGTATTGAATATTCTTAGAAACTTTTTGTTCTGAGAATTTCACAAGTTTTGGATTTCATAAGATTTCAGTTTGTATTTATGTTCTGCGTGGAATCGCCAACTGCACAAAACGCCCCCACCACGAGAGAAAGCAAAGAGTAAGTTCTTTGCAGAAAGTGCGAAAGCAAGAGAAAGCTACACCATCGCCCACCACAAAGACCCTTTCACATAGGACCCCTCCACACAACAGAAGCACCCCGTGGCCTGTGCAGCCGAGGCAGTGCCCGCACCTTGGTCCTCGGGCGGACGTTACCACAAAAGCCGAAATGACGCCACGCTTCAACTTTGTACACCAAGGCAGGAGCAGGAACTATTCTTTCATCCTCCATTACTAGCAGCGAACTATATTAACGATAACATTAGTGGAGTGCCTTTATGCTAATATTTCCTGTCACTGTTTAAGTACAGAGATAAGAAGACTGCCATCTAGCGGTCGGGATATAAACTCAAAACGAAGCATCTGCCATGAATCTTGTATGTTTTTTTTAAATATCGATATTCCGTTTTTGAGAATCTATACAGTATCGCCAAACAAAATATTGCGATACACACATGTATCAATATTTTCTTACACCCCTAATAGATAGACAGATAAATAGATAGATAGATAGAAAGATAGATAAGTAATATAGTAATGTTCTGTTGACATGAGTGATAGTACAGCTGGGTAGTGCACAAACATCTAGTCAAATTTAACACTTAGCCATTCAAATTGCTCAGTAATCCCCCTTACAACTGCACAGTAAATGGTGGCACGGGCTCTTTCTATGGTTCAATGTCCAATTATTCAAAATTAAGATGAACTTGGTCATAGAATGCAGTAATTACAGTCCGACGGCTGCAAATGCCACATGATGAGCAGTTAAATAATAGCCTTAGACGAACAGTAACCTTTGAGAAGAGTTTATCTGGGTAAAATTCCTTGCCACAACAGAGAGACCGGAAGATGTTATTGTAGGGCCGTGGAGCACCCAGAGGCTCTTTAGAAAATGAGAACAGAAGGGAAAAAAGATTCTTTTGACCAACATTATAAGTTTACAACCTGCAACTCACTGCATTGCTTTCATTGTGTTATGGTTCAGTGCTGGTGTGATTACAGATAACTTGCAATTAGTGAAAATCAAACAAATTATGCCGCTTAAAGTAAGAAAAAAAAAAAAACATGAAACCATTTTTAAACTGGGAAAAGAGAGCAAAGATTAACAATTAAGAGCATTTTATTATACTGATTTAGATTGTGTTTAATTAAAAGCATAAAAGCCATTAGTTTTGTCAAGAAGCATTGACTGAGAAAGGACTATACTGAATAGACACTGACTAGTCAACATTTGAAGTGGATCAAAATCTTTCATCAAAGTTGTCCTAAAACCAAAACAATACCTGTTCTTGTCTTAGGACAACTCTGATTAACCTTTTTGATCCACTTCAAATGTTGACTACTGTATGTGACCCTGGACCACAAAACCAGGTCAAAGTCACAAAGGTCAATTTTTTTTTTTTTAAATTGAGATTTATACATCATCTACATCATCGGGATAAGACAATATTTGGCTGAGATACATCCAGATTTGAAAATCTGGAATCTGAGGGTGCAAAAAAAAAAAAAAATCAAAATAGTGAGAAAATCACCTTTAAAGTTGTCTAAATGAAGTTCTTAGCAATGAAAAAATACTAATCAAAAATTAAGCTTTGATATATTAACATTAGGAAATTTACAAAATATTTTCATGGAACATGATCTTTACTTAATATCCAAATGATTTTAGCATAAAAGAAAAATCAATCATTTTGACTCATACAATGTATTTTTTGGCTATTGCTATAAATATACCCGTGTTACTTAAGACTGGTTTTGTGGTCCAGGGTCACATATTACTATTGTACTAAATGCTGAAGTCTAATTTATCACTAAACTGAACTGAACACTACAATTAGTTAAAATTATTTTAGAGACATATTTGGTTTAAAGGTCAAGGAATCAAGAAGTCAGCAGTGGGTTGCCCCAAAATAAAACTCCAGCTGGAACCATCCTGAAGGTTCCATAATTCATAGTGAATCCAAAAGCCTTTCACTGGAACACAGTTTATCCATTTACATTTATAACCAAGGAGTTGGACTTGTCATCCCTCACATTAAGAATGGGCCGGTGTCGTACGAATCCTCAGAATCAGTGCTTTTCACTTTCCGGTTGGCTTTTCGCAGTGCCTCCTCAATGATTTAACTGGGTGTCTTGGAGCTGGGAAGGTGAAAGGAAAGCCACTGCTTCTGATATCAGAAACTTGATAAGTAATATACCTCTGTCCTACCTAATTTTAAGCAAACAACATCAAATATAAAGTCATTTAAGAATTGGATAGATAAAATAAGGACATGTGCATTTGTTAATCTCTAACACTCAATATGGTGGCGTAAATTCAAATCAAGACCTGTCTTAAAGGGATAGTTAATGCAAAAATGAAAATTCTGTCAATAATTCCTCACCCTCATGTCATTCCTCAGATTCATTCATCTCTTGGATTTCATCAAAAATATCTTCATTTGTGTTCTGAAGATGAACAAAGGTCTTACGGGTTTGGAACGACACGAGGGTGAGCAATTAATTACAGAATTTTCATATTTGGGTGAACTGTCCCTTAAAACTTTTTTTCCCCTCAATTGTGTTTGTTTACTGTAGAATGTGTATGTGCATTAACTAGACAAACCTGTGCTAGAAAATCCTATTTTGTGTGTGTGTGTGATTTGAATTAGGAGCACAGAACTGTGGTATGTTTTTATTGCTGATTTGAAAACTGTTATTAGAATGTAATCCTGACTGAAAGCTTCGAGGATTTCCCCTTCTTTACTGTGGTTACTGAGTAAGTGGTGCACTCTTACGTTGACTTAAATGCTGGAAATATCATTCTGCCTATTTTGCACAAATGCTTAAAAATAAAACACTTAAAAATACTTTTAAAAAAATAATCCTAAATAGTAAGACTGAAAGTTTTAAAAACCAAAACTTACCTCTTAAAATTAACTTCTTAAAAAGCTTTAAGCTGGAAGTACTATTGTTAAAGTACAATCGAACGGTCCCAGCATGTACTCTGGGCCAGAGAGGGTCTGCGCGTTGGGTAAGTACTAAAGAGTAATGCAAAAATGTATGAAAGAAAAAATGAACAAAATCAAAGGATAACAAAAACAGGAGCTTGATAAGATATCAGCATGGGATGAGGACACAAATGCCACTGGCACACAAAAGTCTAGCATGTCCCATCAGCACTAAAGAAGATCAAAATGACCTCAGCTGTAGCAAAATAAAGATTACAACACAAGCAAGGGTTCCCCCAGCGAGCGGTCTGCAATTATTGCAACTGGCCAAAATAAGCGACAGCCTTGAAAGCGCTTTAAGAGAGGACTGTAACTTTGTTTTCTTCCTGCAGGTTTCTGATGCTTTGAATCCTGATAGGAAAACATTCATCTAAACCTCTCGCACTGACCCATGCCTTATTAGTTTGCCTACCATCACTTTGAATTTAATCAAACATTCAGCACAGATCTCACCTGAAGTCACCACTTATTGAATGTGACAATAGAGGAACATTAGCAGGCCTGCACAACACAGTCAGCCCATTGAGGGCTGTGGTGACCTGCTCACTGTAAAGGAAGCAGCATGGACAATTTCCAAGACAAACGCTCTTCGACCTGTTCAGTGTCCTCATAGGCTGGACTGTAATGGCTACAACAGGGGCCTAATTTTGTTGTCATCCCCAGGAAGCCAGAAGGGGGAAAAAAACAACAACAGAGACCCTTGTCAGTGGTGAGGACACTTGGACTGCTATTATTAATAGTAGCGTTGCCATGACAGTGAACAGACCAGGCCCTTGTATAGCTGCCTTTTATTCCACAGCCCCCTCCTAAGCTTATGAAATATGTAGAATGCAAACAGAGGTGGGGTTGATGTGCTTCCACCTCTACTAACCGCTACATGTCCATGGCTATTACTTATTTATAAGATGTACAGAATAAGTGCCAAAATGGGCCTTCATCTTTTCCACTCCTCTTCACACGATATAAGGCACTTCTGTAGCCCAATGTTTACATAAAAACCCTCTGCAAAAGATATAACGCACAGGAGAAGAGAGTTGAAATTAGTTAACAGAGTCCAGAGCGAGGACACAATGACAGTGTGAAGTGTTTGGATGAGTCTCAAGTTTCTACAGTCATTTTGTCTAGCCACTGGGAATAGAAGTGAGTAATAGTGATTTCCTATCCCCACCTTGGCAACCCAAAATATCTAAGTCTCAAAATGGGTCTGCACGAAGACATGCTCTGAGGGACCTGGCACTCTTATTACACCTTGTCCTAACTACACGCAACGTGGCACTGTGATAAAAGACATATTTTTCATGTTAACCAAAGTTTTTGTCCTAATCAGCCGAAACAGCGAAGTTCTTGTTTAATGGTGTGCTCACACCAAACAATATATGCACATTGTGTCACTGGCTCTAGATTACTCAGGGGACATTTTTCATGTCACTCGTACGAAAAACAACAAGGCGCGATCCACCATGGTGAAGATAACTATGATCGCCGTTTTGTCCCTGTTGTGGAAGTCCCAAATACGCCAGAAAGCCAAACACCGACGTGTCTGTGTTCACAGCACCATCCAGAGGCGGATGATTTTCTTCAAGTTTTTCAACTTGCGAGCTAGACGCGATTGAGGCCAAATATCATGTGCTCGCTGCACACTCATCATGCATTTTGCATCATTTGCATCGCCTGATGCAAATTTGCCTCTAATCTTGTCTTTGCATTGACTTTGTATTTAATCTACTCGTTTGGCGTGAACACACCATTATGGTGCGTTCACACTAAACACAAAGCAAATATGCATATTGTATCATTCGCGGGATGTTTTTCACGTCACTCGCATGAATAACAACAGCTGCTGTACCTGTTGTGGAAGTCCCAAATACATCTTCACAGCACCATCCAGAGGCAGATGAGTATTAATCCTGCATTAATGTGTGTGTTACATTTACAACTGTATACACTGACATTATTTTATTTATTTATTTATTTATTTTTTTAATTGAAAGCATCATCTCTGTAGCCATGCTAATAAATACAGCTACCACTACAACTGATTTTAATTTATATCTATGCTCCAAATAAAATGCTCTCTTCCATTTTTTGATACAAACGGACGTGTCAATAAGCTCTTCGCTGATTGGCTTGCTCGAGAATGCGTCATGCACATTTTCTCAAATTACGCAAACGCGTTGTGCATTTTGCGTCGCCTGGTGTGAATTCGCCTCTATTCGTGTCTTTTTTATTGACTTAAATGTATGTAATCTACTCATGCGAATAACTAAATTTGGTGTGAACGCACCATAATGCCAAACGCGAAGCAAATATGTGCATCGCGTCACTCGCTCTAGATTATTTGTGGGATGTATTTCACATCACTCGCACAAATAACAACAAGGCGTGATCAACCATAGCTTTTTGCAGATTGGCTTGCGCGAGAACTCGTCACGCAAATTTTCCTCAAATTGAAAATATTCAACTTGCACGGAAGATGCAATTGAGGTGAATATCAAGCATTCACGGCAAACGCGACGTGTATTTTGCATCATTCACATTGCCTGGTGCAAATTTGCCTCTATTTATGTCTTTGCATTGACTTTGTATGTAATCTTCCTGCGCAAATAATTAAATTCGCATTCGGTGCGAACACACCATTAGAAACCGTTTCTATTTCTACAACATTGTGGCTGGAACAAAAACATACAAGCTGTGACACTGATAATCTCAGGTATTGATTATGTGTTTTATTCAATGTTAAAACTGTCTAATGCGAGTTTGAATATCCTATTGCATGACATTTATAGCCATACTGAAAGTAACAACAGATAGATCTTAAGTAAGTAAATTAAAGCAAACATGCATGTTAAAACTACAACCTCATTGTGAACCAACAAGTGTTTTCCATGACAAAGATGGTATTACTCACTCAGTATGTAGTTTTAATCATGTTAAAAAGGTTTAATATGAATAAAACTTTCGTTGGGAGTGCAGTGCGCTTGAATCGCTGGGATCTTGTCGCGTCGAGTCTGATATAGGACACGTTGGCTTTTAATAGTAGATTATTATTAGATATATAAATATCAAAATTCTCAATATAACAAAAATGTATTCCCTAAAATAAATTTATGTTTTAAAAAAAGCAATAATATGTAGGTGCTCGGTTCAATGCATCAGTTTCACAGCAGAAAATCTCCCTAATATAATGAGGTGAGATGACAAGGCATCAACTGTACACCAAACTGCACCCAAAATGTAAACCTGGTGGTCTATCCTTTCAGCATGTTAATGTAAGACCATCTGAGGCTGACTAATGAGAGTGAACCTCCACAGCTCTGCCTTGGGAGAAACATGGCCCAGTACACTGAGCAGACACGAAAAAGAAGCAAATCAATGTAGGTCTTATAACCACCGTTAGATAATACATTGCTACTTGTGCGTGTCAAAGTTTCCAGAGCGCTGCCTTTTTTCTAATTCCAAGCAAGAGTGTGGGAGCATGATTGTGGCCCATGTGGTACAAGGTAATTCATATACCATTAATCACCATCCTTGTGGTAAACAAATTGAACATGTTTTCCCTGGTGGTGAAATGAACTAAGTTTCTGACTGACAACAGGCACAACAGTCATTATTTAGTTTATAGCAATTTCCACATTTCTTTTCCTAACTTTTTGGAAAATCATTGTATTGTCTAGCAACTACTGCCACACTATATCACACTGGAGATGACAGATGAAAACGAGACACCCCAAAAAAATTTGCTCACCAGTGTGGGAGTTTGGGGTTCTGTAAAAAAAAAAAACAAAAAAAAACACTCCAGTCTATAGAAAGCGTCAATCAACTGTTTTCAAGTGCACTTTTGTAAAATGATGGTTAAATTATTCCTTCGCCTCCCTAAACTCATATTTTGAGTCAAATATTGCCTACAGATATCACAACAATATAGTTACTGTGAATTATTCTGGCCATGATAATCAAGTAGTGAAAATCTGATGTTGTGACAGTCCTAGTGCACATTATGTTGCATATTGCATGGCTACTGAAACCAATAAATATGTTGATGAGCTAAAAATATTTCAGAATTTTAATATCGTCAAGACTTTCCAATATTAAAAAAAGTTCAATGTAATGTATAAAACACTCATCCACGCAACAAACAATGTGACATTACAGTAATATTACCACTGAAGTTCTCTAATGTTATTTGTCATTATAATTGATAACGAGACACAAGATGGTGCCAGTTGCGCGAGTCCATTACGTGATATGAGATTCATGAAAGTAGTGTCGGTTTGAGTTACCCGGATAAGCGGACTGATGAATGGCATTGTGAATATTAGGAAGTATCTGACCACTGAATGCATGCAGCGAATGATCAGAATCAAGTATTCCAGAGAGCCGTGTAATAAAAAATAGTTAAGCAATGATATTTGTATCAAAGACTATTTAATCGGCTCAGAGATTCTGACAACTTGGACATTTTATTGCAATGTAGGTCAGTGCTTCCCTACCACTCTTTTCGTATCTCTTTCAACATCAATCGAGTCCCTCCAACAGCCACTGATGAGTTCCAGCATTACGAGCGAGACGTGCTGACAGAAGCCTTGCCAGGAAGACCTCAAACGGATAACCACTAGGCCGCTGTCCATGAGCTCCGCCACCGTCTCAATGCCAGGCCTCCCTCCATGCCATGCACAGAGCAGCTGCCCTCAAGACTGAAAGACAGGGAGGGAGCAACTCTCGTCCTCTTATCCACCATCTGTCTGCAGGAGGGCTTGGGTGGTGTCTGCCAGAGGAAGCGCGGGCCACCTCGACATTTGAAAGAGCCAAGGAGCGGGCCCTTAAATCACTGTCGCAGCTTCCACCTCTGTGATTGATCAGCTTCATTTAGCAGGAGCAGCCAACACACAGGGAGGGCTTGTCCCAGCGTACTTCTACCCGAATCTGGAACTCTGTACAAGGCAAACACAGAGACACTAACAGCTGCAACAGCAATGGGGTTTCGCCCTCCAACACTCATTATCACTCACTTAGATCACTTCTGGCCAAAGCAGAGGCGGCAATGGTTAAGTTGATGTTTTGTCTTTTTCACTGCAGCTATGTGGGTTGTATTGAAGATTTTTTTTATAAATAAAACACAGTTGCACAAATACCCTGAATGCTCAGAGAAATGTCTTTTACAAAAAAATACTTTTTATATAAACATACATTTATTACACAGCTCTCTGGAAGTCTAATTGATCAGTTGTGACATTCAGTGGTCAGTAACTTCACTCTTGTCATCCATGGCAACACTGTTTATCAGTCCAATCATCTGGGCAACTAAAATGTGCTACTTTGATAACTCCAATCTCACATCGTGGACTCGCCTTCGTTTCATACAACTGCAACTGGCGCCATCCTGCTTTTCAGTTATTTACTGTATCAAAAAATTACAGCAAAACAAACACTAAAGTTCTCTGATGTAATACTGCATTGTATGTCTTGTTGTAAATATTAGTATTGTAATTTTACATTATATATATATATATATATATATATATATGTGTGTGTATTTTTTTTTTTAGTACAAAATTATTTTAGTTAGGGCTGAGCGAAATGGCCAAAAAAAATTGTAATTTCACAATGAAATTTATCATATCAGTCAATATTTCAAGTTTAAAAGCAGATTTTTTTCTCCCAAGTGAAATTCTTTGTTGTCAGAACATGACAAACACTTAATGTTACTGAATTCTTTACACTTTCCTAGTAATGTTTCCTTAACAAATAAATATCTTAACAGAAAAATGAATTTGTTAGTTTCTGCATTGATATTGTTTCAAATCATGAAACAGGTTTGTGTTGCCTAACTCTGATGACGCGCATCTTCTGCACAGTTTGCAGTGCAGGCTGCAGTATTTTTAATATTACTATTTTTTTATTTTTTTTGTCTCTTAGAAATGTGCATTTGACAGTAGCTTGAGTTGACAGTAGTAGTAGTTTAAGTTAGGATGCAGATGTAATGTTCATTGTCAAAAAAAGTAACACCTGTAATAACTGTAACAGCCTCAATTTTATATGGTGAAATTTAATTATTCTGACTGTTTAAGTTATATTAAAATTAACCATTGGTCTTCTATATTGGCATACATTTAAATCATAATAATAAAAAAAAAAAAATAAAAAATAAATTCACACCACCTCAGTACACTGTAAAAAACTATTTGTTGAGTCAACTCAAAATAATTTGTAACCTGGCTGCCTTTTAAGTTCAAATTTTAAAAAAAAAATTAAATTTTAAAATTTTAAGTTCAGTCAACTCAAAAAAAGTTTATTCAATTAAAAATGTTAAATTATACTAAGTGACAACTTAGATATTTGAGTTGAATCAACTTAAAATTTTAAGGCAGCTGGGTTACTTACCCTTCTGTTCAGTTTAGCAAACACAAATATCTAAGTTGTTACTTAGTGTAACTTAACATTTCAAGTTGAATAAACTTATCTTAGTTGACTGAAGTTAAAATTTTAAGGCAACAGGGTAACAAATTATTTTAAGCTGATTTAACAAATTGTGTTTTTTATTTTTTACAGTGTACCACGTGGGGAAAAAAAAATGTAACTATATGGTTTCTAGGTATTTGTATATAGAAGAGTAGTCTAAATACATTTACTAAAATGCACAAATTCTACAGCTTGATCACAAAAATACTGTAATTTATTCCATTATTCCTTCCTGAGACAGAGAGCATCAGCGAGTAAACGCATCTGCTCTAGTATATGGAAGGCCAAATGCTTCAAAAACATAAGTTTTAACACATCAAAAACACGTAAAATATGTGTAGTGCATGCGTATTTCATACATTAAATACGCGTTGTTTGCGCTTATTTAATGCACTGATTTTTCGCGCATAAACTGCACATTTAACGTGAAATCCACATATTTTATGTGCTGGTGACTTTCACATGCTTTTGAACCATTTGGCCTTCCATACTAGTAAGCTCTCGCTGCGCTGCCATTTGAACTTTGAGCTGAGTGGATAAATGGTCCACTTGGCGAGGTTCAAATGAGTAGTGCCGTTTAGTTCTGCTTTTGGACTAATTTTGGACTACAAATGTATTTGTTTTGTGTAAAAAGTGTGATAATGAACAGTCTACAATTCATTACAGCAAAATAAACCCCTTCAGGATTACTGAAACGTCACCTTACTGAAAAGTCAAGGTCAGATGTGTAATTTCTTTGAATTTCAATCAATTTCATTCACCTAATCGCAGATAGTGGGAGTTTTTGGGAAATCTGTTTGAAAGCAGTCACTAGTTTTGAAAATATATAAACAACAAACTTTGACTTTAATCACTTTTAACATTTTTTTTTAATATTCTTCTGTATCCACCAATAACTATGAATTTGTGCTAAACTCATAAAACAGAGCTCTCTTCATATTTGATGAACAACACAGGCCCATTTAAACTGTCCTTACACTGGAAGAACAGACATAATACAACATTAAAATACATATATCATCCCTATGACCACTCATTTCAACATTTATGACTTTTGCGATTGTCTCCTTGATGGATTTTTCAGTCTTGTTGAGTCACTGATGTTTAGAGATCACATTGGTATGCCTGCATAAGGAGGAATGAGCTCCCTAAAGAGAGTTCATGGTCACAGGCCTCCATCCACTTTTTTTTGTTTCTGTACAAGGAAAACGTTTTGGCTTCTCTGTCCCCTCTTTTAACAAGCTCACGGTTAGTCTTTGGGATTTACCCTCCACCATGCATTCAGGTTTTCCGTTACCAAAGGGGGACAGTAACCAGATCCATAGATTTTCATTTTAGTCTTTGTAAGGCGGCTAAAGAAAAATCAGCTCTTAGATTCAACATGCCAAATACATATCATCTGTGGCAAGTCATCTTGTGATTTACGGTAACATGAACAGAGTTCAATTTCAGGAAAACTGGGATGAGTTAATTCCTAACAGATGTACCACTATACCAAATGAAACTAAATGAAAGCCTTTATTGAAGAAAATTAAACCATTAGCATAGAAATGGCCACTGACAGCAAGACTAGCATTGCTACCTTCTGTATAACTGTCATTAAAACAGGGCAAGAAGTCTTGTTCTGTCAAAAACGAAGGAGAAAAAAATATGCAATGCAATACATTTTTACAAGAATAACGCATAAGCCTGTATGTGCAAGTGCCTGATTAAACAGGTGGCCTAAAACTTTTAATGCATCATAGCAGCATTGCTAATTATGATTGGCTTAAGTTGACAGTTCTTTTTCTAGCTGTCAGTGAAAAGTGTGTCAGTGTTTTTGAAATAGTTTTAGTCATCTCTCAGAATGTGACATGCCCATCAGGATTTGAGTTTTAGATGGTCCTCAAGTTGAATGAATGCAAACAAAGCGACAAGGAATTACTTGACGCTAGGCAGCACTCCAGCTAAGGTTTACGTTCTTCTTAATGCTGTCTTTAACAGATACGATTACACGAGTATGTCTCACATGCGTTTGTCTAACTCCACATTTGGCTGAATGCATTTATCCATCTTGACAAGCACATAATGTGGGCACGGCTCGCACATATGACGAATAAGCGAGAAGACAGAGAAAAGCAGAACTTCTGGAAGTTGAGACAACACTTTCAGCTGTTTTTCTTCTCTCTCTCGCTGACAATGTACCCACCCCCCAAAGACACTGAAAGATTGTGGTAATCCTTTCAAAATTACATTAGCAACAGCCTTCATCTCTCCCCCTCTCTTTGAGTAGGTGGTATGAATATGAGCCAAATAACTGAAGACAGTGCGGTGCTGAGAACACACAGCATTCGGATGTAATTTAAATATGCTTATACATGAAACATACAGAACGGATGCACCTCAGTGGCTTGCTAAGAATGGGGTCCGTCTGTGGTCTCAGTACATTTCAGTATTTCATCTTAAAGAATAATTCAACAAAGACAAAAGTGTTTGTGAGTCAGGTGATTGAGAGGGAAAAACAGTTTTTATTAAAATTTTAATAAATATTACATCAATATTAAATAGGTAAAGATACACCAGAAAATTCAAATGCATGTGTGTATCATTTTTTACAAAAAAATATTATTCTGTAGTAGAGTTACAGTTTGAGGGATAGTTCACCCAAAAATGAAAATTACTATTTTTAATTAACGCATTACAAGTAACGTGAGTTACAGACTCATATTACTTTTTTCAAGCAACGCATTACTTTTCATTTACAAAGAAAATATCAGAGTTACTTTTTTCCCCATTTATTGATTCCTGTCCCCACTGACAGAAATCGTGAGTAAGATGTTACTTCAGTTCTAGAATAAATGTGAGCATGCATTAATTCATCTCACTCACTCAGTTAAACGTACCTCTGAATTCTGAATATGACACAAACCTTCAATAATTAAATGTTAATTAATACAGATATCCTTTACGTATTTAATCCCACTTTAGTAACCAGTGTCTTTGCTGTGCTGACCTTCGATGATCCAATTCAACCATATTAATGAGCAAAAAAAAAAAGATAAACTAACATTTTTCTTTTTTTTTTTGCTGAAAAGTGTTGAACTTTCTTCTTCTGTATTCTACTGTACAGACGTGAATTTACTTTTCCTTCAGTCTGAGGCTTTTTGTGAAAGGGCTTTAACATTTGACAAAAAAAAATAGAACTTTTTATATTAAAAACAAACAAGCAGCACCAGCAGGACCTGCCCAGATTTCAAAAGTAATGCAAATGTACCAATGCATTACTTTCCATAAAAAGTAACTAAGAATTATTACTAGGGAGTAACACAATATTGTAATGCATTACTTATAAAAGTAATTTCTGAACACTGCTCACTGCTCAACTGACATGTTCAAGGCCCATAAAAGTAGTAAGGACATCGTTAAAATAGTCCATGTAGAACCAACACCAGCATAAGGCTAAAAGCAGCCTAATGTTTTCAGTATGACTTAAAGGAGAAGTCCACTTCCAAAACAAAGATTCACACATCATCCAAGACGTTCATGTCTTTCTTTCTTCAGTAAAGAAATTGCATTTTTTGAGGAAAACATTTTAGCATTTTTCTCCATATAAAGGACTGATATGGTGCCCCGATTTTGAACTTCCAAAATGCAGTTCCCAGCCAAGAAAGAAGGGTCTTATCTAGCGTAACGATCGGTTATTTTAATAAAAATAATACAATTTATATACCCTTTAATGCCAAACACTCGTCTTGTCTTGTCTGGACTGTTTTTGTTGTGGTTGATGACAGTTAGGATATGTCGAAAAACTCCCATCTCATGTTCTCCCTCAACTTCAAAATCGTCCTATATCGCTGTTTTACCTTTTTTTTGTTAAGGGTGTTTGATCTTCTTTGCATGTTCACTTTGCAAAGACTGGGTCAGTACTTCTGCAGCAATGTAGGATGATTTTGAAATGATTTTTGCAGTTGAGGGAGAAAATACGATTGTGAGTTGAGTTTTTCGACATACCCTAACTGTCTTGAGCCAGAATACACAGAGTTCAGGGAGAGAAAGGCAAGACGAGCGTTTGAGATTAAGAACATCTTGGATGTTCATGTGAAAGACTGAGTGCCATTTATGTTGATTGTCTCATTCTCTCTGTGTGACACACAGAAAGTTAGAAAGTTAGTCAATACCAAACGAAGAGTGCCTCAGCATGATTACAAATGTGCGTACAATTTGCGTCTTTGAGCAACATGACAGTGTTTCGTTCTTGAATGAATCACCTGTTAAATGATTCAGTTCAATCGCAATGACTCACTTACTTAACAGTGACTTGCTGACACCTACTGGCAGTTTTGATTTCACATTTAAAGTATCTTCATTTTAAAGAATACATGTAAATATCAGTATTCAATGTTTTGTTTAAAATAACAAATTATTATTTATGCATTTGTAACTGCAAGTTAAATGCAATCATGTCCCTCTGAGCTGAATTAAATAGTGTAAATAGGCCTTCATTTAAATGCCTCAATTTCTTGATTTATGCCTTTGTTTTAGGTTGTAATGTTTACCTTTTTCTAAAGTAATGTGAATATTCATACATGCATGCATGCATGCATACATACATACATACATACATACATATACATATATATATATATATATATACATACATATATAATGTTTGCATTTTAATTTTGAATGTAATTTGGCAAATAAATTCATTAAATGGGTTTAGTTTTCATGGTTATTAATGTATGCAATTTCAGCTATAAAAATGCAAATTTTTCTAAAAAGAAAACAAAGTTAGTTGTTTATTTTAAGAGACCCATCTTATTTTGTTTTGTATATTTAGTATTGCTCTTTAATAAAGAAAAGCATCTTATCCGATTACTCGATTAATCGATGGAATAATCGGTAGAATACTCGATTACTAAAATAATCGATAGCTACAGCCCTAATCCCTTTAATTCGTTTTTTCAAGTGTATAGCAATACAAACGATGTACCAAAGCTGAAAGGCTTACCTGATACCACATCAAACCTGTATTCATCATGTCTTATTTTCTACCAAACAGGGTCAAGAAACGATACAAGTAATTTCTGAGAGAACAGCACAACAATCTGCTGAAACACAATTATTCATCCATCCCCTCTCGGTTTTTCCCAACAATTAAAAGCTACGTGGAGCAAAGCGAAGGACTCCCTGTGAGGCACAGTGGGAGGTGTGCTTATTGCTGTGGCACGCGTGTATGGAAAGTTGGATACGGGTCTCAGCCGCCAACTGCGGCAGTTTGGGAGTGTTAACGAGATCTGACTGTCCCCTCAGTGGGCCTGCTCTGTAACAATACATTACAAACATTTCGTATTATCATCAATGTTGAAAACAGTTGGGCTGCTTAGAATTTTTGTGGAAACAGCTTAGTCAGTCAGTGTCTAGTGATGCAGAATTTACACTGACTACCCGACATTAAGACATGTAGAAACGTTATGAAACATTTCATGAAATTTCGAAATCTTTCACAATTCTCAAAAGTATTTTGTGACTTCAGAGAACGTGCTCTTGAATTTCACATCCCCATCTCCTCTCAGAACTTGGAGATGTTGGTGCTAGACAGTTTCTAGCGCTTACCCGGCAAGACACTCACTGCAGAAAGGGAAAGTACAGTGAATCGCTGCTGTTGCCAACTGGACTGTCTAAAAATATTCCATCTAAGCCATCTGACTCCCACTTGAAGCAAAAGTTCATGTCAAAATAAGCAACACACAAAGTATTACGTGGGATAGATAGCCTCTCCCCAGCAATGAGTCTGAAAATTACAGAGACAGAGAAGCAGCAAAGTGCTTATGTCTGGCCCTCTAAATGGAAGGACTGAGAGAGTGCACTGCTCAGCTGCGCAAAAAACGCTGCCAAGATGTACCGTGGACTTTTAGCGAGCCTTTTTACTTGCGCCGGAGAGAGAAAGAGAGAAAGTCAAAGAAAATGTGTGGCACAGTAAGATGTAGCGACTTCATTTTCAAACGCTCTTTCCTCTCATCTCTATTTATAAACCGCCTGCTATAACATGCTGGACCCAAAACGATTTAAATAAAAAAAAAAAAGTTCATTCATGTGTTCAAGAAAAGACATCTGTGGTATTGAATTCTGCAATTTCACGCCTTTCTGTCCATTGTTATCCAATCTGCCTTTCCAAGAGTCGACATTTAAAGAAGTGGCCTATGTAAAATAAATGACGGCAGTCACTCACTTGGTCTGCCAAGTGCTCTTTAAATCATTTTACAGAAACAGAAAATCTGTAAATCTATCACTTAAAGACATTGAAATAATAACTTATAGGATATAGCTTAAACATATCATGAGCCAAACCTAAAAAAAAACATAATTTCCTCCAAGCTGACAAAAATGATGATCTGTGCAGTGAGGTACGTTCAGACAAGACAGACATTTTAACCTACGCAATATTTTGGCTTGTTCTATTGAGACTGACTTCACCCTCAGAGACACCAATGATGAACACAATAATAGCAGTTTCACAACTAACCTCATATTATTATTAATTAACAATTGTTAATAAACAATTCTCGCTATTAACTAGTTACTTATTATCATGCCTATTATTAACATATTGTCTGTTTATTAGTACTTATAAAGCACATATTCTGACCATATTCTACATCCCGAAACCTAGCCAATACCTGAACTTAACAACTACCTTACTAACTATTAATAAGCAGCAAATACGGAGTTTATTGAGGCAAAAGCCATAGTTAATGGTTTGTTAATAGCGATAACTGGACCTTAAAATAAAGCGTGACCAAAAATTGTTTTCCTGACCTACACAAAATTCAGTAAGCAGATATTATTAAAGCTTTGATTGGTGTGAAGTGACTGGTGTCTATTTTAGTAAATTTCAGCTCACTAAAAACACTTTGTAGCAAAAGGCAATAAAAAGAAATCAATCAAATAGTTAGTATTTTATCTGTACCACTTGTACACCAGTTGTAGTGTCATAGAATGTGTATATGAAATAGTAAAATGTATAAATTACATATATACTCTACCCTTTTAAAAAATATATATATATATTTTAAATTTAGTGATGATGAATTAAATTCAAAATCAGAAGTGACAGTAAATACATTTATAATGTCACAAAAGATTTCTATTTCAAAACCACCGTTTTCAAAAATGATAATAATAGGAAATATGTCTTGAGATCCAAATATTAGAATGACTTCATAAGGATAAAAAGAGAAATGTTTGCTTAAAGATTTGCTATCACACATTCTGGAATAAAATATATTTTAAAATATTTTACAAATTTTAAGTTGTATTTTTTCCACAATATTACTGTTTTTACTGTACTTTTAAACGAAATAAAAGACTTTGGTAATGGACACTGTTCACAAGACTGTGATGATGTTTTTCAGCAGCCATCAGCATTGCAAATCCTTGAAATTTTTATATACGTGACCCTGGACCACAAAACCAGTCATAAGTAGCACAGGTATATTTGATGCAATAGCCAAAAATACACTGTATGGGTCAAAATTATAATTTTTTCTTTTATGCCAAAAATCATTAGGATATTAAGTAAAGATCATGTACCATGAAGATATTTTGTAAATTTACTACCATTAATATATCAAAACTTAATTTTTGATTAGTAATATGCATTACTAAGGACTTTACTTGGACAACTTTAAAGGCGAACATTTTTAATTTTTTTGCACCCTCAGATTCCAGATTTTCAAATAGTCGTATCTCAGCCAAATATTGTCCTATCCTAACAAACCATACATCAGTGGAAAGCTTATTTATTCAGCTTGTCAGATGATGCATAAATCACAATTTAAAAAAAATGACGCTTATGAATGGTTTTGTGGTCTGTGGTCATATATTTGGTTTAAAAAAAAAAAGGTATTAAATCACCTTTGCATCAAATTACACACACACGAAAAAGGGTTTTGGGAGGGATGGTAAATTTGCCATAATCAGTCTGTGGTACTCTCCCCTTCACTACCCTCGAAATTTACCCAACTATGACAACTTCTGCTACTGAGAAAACGGAAATGTGAAAAAGATCCAGTTTACAATAAGGTTCCATTTATTAACATTAGTTAACTACATTAGTTAACATAAACTATCAATGAAAATACTTCTAAACCTATTAAAGTTAATTCAGCATTTACTAACACATTATTAAAATCAAAAGTTGTATGTATTAATGTTATTTATTATCCTGAGCTAACATGAACTAAGAATGAACAGTCGTATTTGTATTTGTAACTACCGTTGGCAAAGATTAATAAGTGTGTATTGCTCATTTTAATATAGTTAACAAAATGAACCTCATTGTAAAGTGTTACCGAGACATTTTTGATATTAAAAATTAAATGAATATAGCTAAAGTTTATTAAATATTATTATTACACATACATACAATACATGCATATTTTTAATTCAATTATGAAATGTTAATTGGTCTTTAATGGACTTGAAATTAGCAATTAGAATGCATCAGAGCATACAATATGATACATAAGGCTCCTTGTGTTATTAAATATGTATGTTGTTTTATAGAATCAGCATTCAAGCACTGTGCATCCAAGTGTTATTGTACATAGATGATCAGCTTGGCTAAACTGTAATGCTTGTTAAGACACAGATGGATGATCAATCTGAATCGTCATGCCAGGTGTAAGGTCTGTGTTAAGTGAGGTGATATACAGGATTTGCTTTCCATGTGACCAGAAGACAGCGAGAGAGTGTGTGGCCCCTAAATCCACTTCCCCACACAGAGATAATTAGCTACCTTATCAGCATAGGACACCAGAAGCCCCCCTCTGGAGTGACAGGTCAGGGAGTCCAAGCAGCTGGGGATTGGGGGAAGATAAGATGAGAAAACGAGCGAGGGAGAAAGAGAGAGAGAGAGCAGGAAGGAGGGAAGAAGCCTTGTAAGCCCCTGTAAGACTGAGGCAGCTTCTCTGGCCTATCAGGTCCACCAGGACCCCTCAGCCCTCATTAGCATAAATTCAAATGACAAATGTGGCCGACGCTGGCAGAGACTAATTAATTCACAAAGGGGGGAAATCGCTGGCATTAGACATCAAATCCTCTACTGCCAGAGGACTGAACAAGTGTTAAAGCAGTAGAGCAAGACTTTGCTTCTGCTTTTTTTGTTCCGTTTTCTCCCATAATACATTTCAGAGTGGTTTTCTGAGAAGGAGAGACTGAGGCGGGGGGAAATGACAGTAAAAGAGAGATGGTTAAAGCCAAAGTCTATATATCCGGGTAGGGATCTCGAGAGCTGACATGGCTGTTGGTATGTACATTTTAACACTCATGTGCTGTCATAAAGCTGATCAATGTAGTGCGATGACTGAACTGTGCTCAAAACGCACATGACATCTGCACACAATCCTCGCTTTCTTACCTCGTCCTTCTGTGCATTTATCTACAGCACATGCGAACCCTGCTGCCCTCACAGTAAAAGGATAAGGGCACCCCCTTGTGTTTGCCATGCTGAGTACATACATACAATGCAAAAATAAACACACTATGGCTTGATATTTCTGTTATAGCTGAAAGACAAGAGTTCACAATATTTTGAGTAATATAAAATGATGCCAGACGTACTTGGAAAGGTCAAATGCGTGCAAGCAGAAAGCATATGAATTCAAAATGTTTACATAAAGTGATTTCAACCAAGGGGGCACTTGGAAAGATACTATTTTAACCTAACATTTAGGGAATTAAGTAAATTATAAAATCCAAAAAATATATTAGTAGATATATCTTGTAAAATATCTGACTGCAGCATTAAAAAAGCTTTCATTACATATTAGATCACCAACTGACTTATAATTTTGTTCTATTACTAATTAATTTTATTCATTTATATTATACATGTCAAAACCAATGTTTTGCATGCACACACATATATAGTAGTCAACATTTAAAATGGATCAAAAAAGCTCACCAAACTTGTCCTAAGACAAAAACGGGTATTGTTTTTGTATTAGGACAACTTTGATGAAAGGTTTTGATCCACTTCAAATATTGACTACTGTATACCTAGATAGCACACGTACGTCTGCAAAATGTCTGTTAAAGATCACGTGATCTGGAAAGGATCTGCTGTGTACAAACATCTGACAGATATCTTTAAGATGTCAGTTTTACCTGCATTCTAAATCTTAAGAATACATCTAATAGACGTATATTTGACATCTGATAAGAAAGGTCCTATAGACATATTGCAGATGAGCAAACAACCTAAAAAAAAAAAATACATCGGCAACACTTTAGAATAGGTAACACTTATTCACCATAACTATAACTTTTCCCTCAATAAACTCCTAATTTGCTGCTTATTAATATTTAGTAAGGTAGTTGTTAAGTTTAGGTATTGGGTAGGATTAGGGATGTAGAATAAGGTAATGCAGAATAAGGCATTAATATGTGCTTAATTAGTACTAAATAATGGCTAATATTCTAGTAATATACATGCTAATAAGCAACTAGTTAAGAAACCGTAAAATAAAGTGTTACCAATACGTCTTGCAGATGTACATGCGGACTTCAAATAGACGTCTCAGAGATGTACGTGTGCTATCAGGGATATATCCATAAACACACATCAATGTCAGAAATGAACTTTTCCATTTAGGGGCAATATTTGTTTCCTAGAATTGATTTCCAGGGGCATTTTTTTTCCTGTTGTGAGGGCAATTTTTATAATAACCTTATTATAAAAAACGAACGTTGTCTTTAATGTCAAACCCGGTTACTTTAAAGGGGGTGTATCACAGAGTTTAGCCTAATCTCATGTTAATCTGGAGTATCTATAGAATATTATTACATCCTTCATATCTCCAAAAAGTCTTTTACGATTCTCTCCGAAAACTGCCGAGCTCCTGAAAGCGTGCCGTGGGCGGAACTAAAGAGTCACTAGCACTTGCGTGCCGAGTGCTAATAAAACACAGTAAATTGTTGCAGTTTCACTTACCGCCTGCAGTTCCGAATCATGACCGGGATCCTTTTATCATCTTTCAGCATCAAACGATGTGCAAATCCAGCGTCGAACTGGGCCTTCTTTATAAAACATTCGTCACCGAAATGACGGGAACAATTAAACACTTGTGAAACTCCGACGTTGACCCGGAAAAACAAACTGCTTCTACTGTTCACGTAATGCTGGGTTCTTTGGGAAGCTGAACAAGGTTATCTTTCTCTCACAACCAAAAACACACTTCTTTAGAGACATTCTTGTCGAGCAAGTCCTGTGCTGTGCTGCGCTGCCGAACGAAGCACAATAAAGGACGCGCGCGCGCGTTCTTCTGGGAGAAATGCCCATACAAGGAATTCGCGAACTCATCAACGGCTTCGGCGTTATCAGCGTGGTCTAATCTAAGCGCCTCTGATTGGCCAATGCATTTCTAAATTCAACAGAAATGCGTTTGATTGGTTATAAGGCTCAGCGCAGCACAAAACAGCGCGTTAAAGCAATCTAATGCAGTGTGTGCGAATCTAACTGTAATTCTGCGATTTCATTTTAATCGTAACAGCCGTAATGCCCATTTTTTATATAAATATGGGCTTTTTCCCCCTTTGTCTTGAATTTATCCGCCATTTTTACTACAAGGCCTTGTTAATTTCTGACCCTGATGTATTTTAGCAAAACGACAGTGGTGGCCAAAATGATTAGAACACTAGTATTTTCACAAAAATATGGTTTTAGGTCAGTTATTTCGGTCTTTTGCTGTAGTGTGTCAGTGGGAAATATTAGTTTACAATTCCAAACATTCATTTTGCCATTAATTGTAATAATCTAGTGAGATTTTTGTTTGCTCAAGGAGTCTGACAACAGTCAGTGCTCCACACAGCGATCTGATCTCCTCATCATCCAGTCTGTCTGGAATGACATGAAGAAACAGACAAACTAAATCCAGAAGAACTCTGGCAACATTTCCAAGTTGCTTCAAGAAACCTGCTTCAAGATTATTACAATTAATGGCAAAATGAATGTTTGGAATTGTAAATTGAAATTTCCTACTGACACAAAAAAAGAGGAAATAACAGAAATAAAACATTTAACTAATAAAAAATACTAGTGTTCTAATCATTTTGGCCACCGCTGTATTCATGATTTATTTTTGCATGAGGCATGTGACTTTTGGAGCTTTTTCTTAAGTATAATTGGAAATTAAATTCATTTTTTTTTTATGCAAGTATTGTAGTATCTACAAAACAGCATCGTTTAAACTGTCAAGGTGAATCTGCAGTTGAATCCAAACTGTATTAACTACAAATGTTTTCTTTTATACTCTTTGTTTTAGTGCTTATAATGAGCTTAACTGACAGCAACATCTGGATCAGATCGAATCCAGGTGTTCATGAGAAGACAGTGATTAGCTTGTGCTCGCGCTCTCGTTGTGCATTTGAGTGCAAGCGCAAGCAAGATGTATAGAAACTAAACCAGGTGCACTACTTATTCTAAGTCTCATAAAATTCCCCATAATTTCCTAACTGCTGCGCAAGTGCTCGAGTACTTTGAAGTCATTCCCTGAAAAGAATTATAACATACCCTTTCCGTGCCATTATGTAGGTTTACCACAATAACAAATCGTAATTTGGTAATAAATACGGCAGTATGTATAACAAGAACACTGAATGACAATCCTGGGTGCTAAAGAATGGCAGTGACCCACTAATATGCCAGAACAACACCTGCGAAATATATTGTCCTGGGCGAGGAAGGACCACTGTGGTGGACAGTTAAGCCAATTTATAAGCCTTCGCCATAAATGACTTCTAAAGGAAGCTTTGAAACGCCACCACAACTATTACAGTCCCAAACCTTTTTATTTTCATATGAAACCATTACAGTTTCCACATCCAGTATATGCTACACCCGGTGTTTAACAGTCATAGAATACGCTTTTGTCAGGCCCATCTTTTATATTTTATGATATTCCATAGTCTAATAGGCACATATATAGATCTTGCCACGAATTTTGTCTATATGTTTGCTTCCATGGCAATACTCAGTAAGTAGTCTGGCTGGCAAGCTATTGCATGGTGTATTATCATCAATTGTTAACGTCAATTTGCAAATCACTCTTCAGGCTTACCATACGGAAAAAACATTAATAAATCAATACAACAAATCTTCTAAAAACTACAGACGCTTTTTGATTCGTGTTGAGTCTATCTGATCATATTAAACACTGTCTTCAGTCATTTAATAAAACATATAGACAAAACAACAGGAAGCAGCAGTCAGAACACACACTCTCAACATGGTCTTTTTATAGACATAATGTCCTCACTGCTACATCTCTGCAACACAATTTCATATAACTAGCTTTAAATTTTAAGAAATCATTTTCTGAAGACTGCAGATAATCTGTATAGCTTTGTCAGATAGCAAAGGATGTCACAATATGAACCAAGATGTGTGTTGTTATTGATTCACAGTAAACAAAATTAAAATTGTTGTGTTTTTGGTTGTAAAATTGGTTGGTCACTACCAAAAATGAAATAAATAAATTAAAAAAAAAACAGTTGACAACTGAGCTACAGGACTATTATTATGGAACAACTAGCTTTTTTCAAATCTATCATAAATAGTAATAGTGATGATGCAAACAAAATAAAAAAAAAGTAAATAAGAAAGCCAAGCCTTTAAAAAATGTACTTTGGTAAATCCCCTTTTAAAACTGTCCTAACCTCATGTGCCTCCTCTCGGATCGCTCAAGGTTTCTATTGTGGCGCGTTCCCCTGCCCTTTGTGTTGAAGATAAGCCCTTGGCTGTCTGAGTGGCAGGGCAGTGAAAGAGAGCAGGAAGAAATGGTTTCATGGCTGAACTGACGGCTTGAATTAACGTGTCTGAAATGTGCATCATCTGCTAACACTTGGACATGGTGTTGCTGTGGCTCTGGGTAAAGCCTCGACCGCCGCCTGCTCTCTCTTTACCCATGATCCTGTAGCTGGAAGCGCCAGGCCCTGTCACTTTGATGGACATCTGCCTGGGCCTTCCAGGTCTCCGTGAGCCAAAGACATGAGCCATTCTGACAGAATGTAGGGTGTCATGCGCCCATCTGGCGAAGATATGAAACAAAGCGCCAGTCCTACTGTAACGTCTACCAGTGTAATTAATGGAACAGTGGAAACGGACTACAGACGTGCACTGATAGTCTATTTTCTTTCTCTATTTTTTTTTTAAAGCAACATTCCTAACAACAAGGGGTGGTAATTTTTTAGTACCTCTTGAGTTCCACTGGACACAAAAGGTACAACTCCATTGGATTGTCCAAATTTAGATGAATTCCAATTCTGTATATTTAAAAAAAAAAAAATCAATGTAAAACACTAAAGAACAGATTTTAATGCTACAAGTGCATTTAGGTAGCACCATATTATAATACACATTATGAAACATAAATGTGACCCTAGACCACAAAACCAGTCATAAGGGTTAATTTTTTGAAATTAAGAATTATCTGAAAGCTGAATCAATAAGCTTTCTTTTATATTAGGCCGATATACAACTGTTTGAAAATCTGGAATCTGAGGGTGCAAAAAAATCAAAATATTGAGAAAATCACCTTTAAAGTTGTCCAAATGAAGTTCTTAGCAATGCATATTACTAATCAAAAATTAAGTTTGGAATTATTTATGGTAGGAAATTTACAAAATATCTTCATCTTAATATCCTAATGAGTTTTGGCATAAAAGAAAAATCAACAATTTTGACCCATACAATGTATTGGCTATTGCTACAAATATACCTGTCCTACTTAAAGGGGTCATCGGATGCCCATTTTCCATAAGTTGATATGATTCTTTAGGGTCTTAATGAAAAGTCTCTAATATACTTTGGTTAAAAATTCTCAATGGTAGTGTAAAACAACACCCTTTTTACCTTGCCAAAATGAGCCCTGCAAAAATCATCCCATTCTGATCGAGGCTGCTTTAAATGCAAATGAGCTCTGCTCGCCCCGCCCCTCTCTTCTCTCTGTGAATTGACAAGCATGTTTACTTTAGCCGCTAAACTTGCTAATTGGCACATTGTTAGGAAAGGGGATCGCAAAGATTCATAAAAAAAAAAAACCCTTATACTCACTTCTGCTGTAGGTGAAGCTGGATCACGAATGATTCGTGCAAACATAGACGAATATATGTAGATTGGGAGGCGCATTCCATTCCAAACAAACATAATCCACTGCGTCTTCAGCGACTCAGATGTCAGGAGTAAATGATGACCGCTATGTTCATTATTACATCCAGCAACACAACACCTCAATCAGTCAATTCTTGTCTAACTTACATCCCTGCTCTGGCATCAAAACATGGAGGTGGGACTATTACAACTGATCTGAGAAAAAAATACAAAAAAAAAAAAATATATATATATATATATATATATATATATACATACATACGTGTCAATCAACTATCGTGGGAGCGGACTCTGTGGGTGTGGCAACACCGACAGGCATCTGAGAATGGCTCGATTTGAAAAAGGGGATATTATTTTTTGTGGATTTTTAGCTGCCAACACACATTAATGTTCAAACAACATGTAAAAGTGAACTTAGCATCTGATGACCCCTTTAAGACTGGATTTGTGGTCCAGGGTCACAAATATTTGTTTTCATTTTTTAATTTCAAAGTGAGTGTTAAATGGCAGCAAAAGTAATTAAAATGTTAAAATTCTATAAGCAAGCAAACTGAGTAAAAAAAAAAAAGAAAGAAAGGAAATCAAAAATTGTGTGTGTGTGCTATATTATAGACTTATCTGTGATCAAAAATAAATAAATAAATAAATAAATAAACTGTACAACAGCATTGTGTGAAATATACTACAATTTAAAATAACTTTGGATTTAATTTAATTTATTTAATTTTGTTTATATATTTATACTGCTATATAAATATTTAATTAGAATTGCAAAAAGTAATCTATTTCAGTAATATAAAGCTGAATTTTCAGCAACCATTATTCCAATATTTATGTAAACTTTATTATTGTTCTATTCTGGAATGTTATGCTTTTGTTAAGCCATTCCGTTTTAAATTAGTTTTCACTATTACCCATTGTAAATTCTTTGTCAAATTTCTATGCAATGCTGAAAGTGAAAATGATGTCAATGGGTGTTGAAGATTTCACTGTGATATAATAAACATTTAAAATGTTTCACTCTCAAGAGTGTAAAAGCTTATTTTTTTCCAAACAGTAATTCAGTAATTAACAGAGTAAAATCACATGATGGAGAAGAAATTGCTTAATATGTACACTTTAGATTTGTTTTTATTTGGATATTTGATCTAGAAATACATAAAAATGTTCCTCCAAATATGTAATACGTAGTATATATATATATATATATATATATATATGGTTGAAAGTGAATTTTTGTTTCTGTTAACTGTAGATTTTTTTTTTCACTTCAGAAAAAGTAAACCAATTACTTGTAACAAGTTGATTTTTTTTTTTTAATTATTATTGCAATGCCACATTTTTTTTCAATGCATGTTGATTTGGTGCTCCAGTAACATTTCTTATTATCAGTGTTTTTTTGTTTTTTTTCCAGGATTCTTTGATGAATAGAAAGTTCAAACAAACAATGTTTATTTAAAATAGAGATCCTTTAGAACATATGTCTTTACTGTCAATTCTCTAAAAGGATCATGTCCATTTGGCCTATTTCAGTCATAACCATTTATCTCGTCACAGAGTACATTCTGCACAATCAGTGTTCTCGAAAGGCCCTCATCTACTGAGGCCTTAGCATAGCGGCAGCGACCCGGTCATCAGCCAGCGGACCACACGTCTACACACCGGCCCCTCTTTACTGCTTCTTCCATTTGAGTAATGGAAACTGCAGCCCACTAACAGAGGAAGTGAATCTGGGGCCTGTGATCCACAATAACTACCATCAGCCCCTTCCAAATACATATAAGAGCAGCAATGAAAACACTCCATCCTGCACCCCTTGGATAAATGAGAGGAAATCCTGGACATGTCGAGCGTATTAGAGGAGTACTTGAGGTTTCTGTTAAATCTGGAGCGCTCCGAGCCGGAGAAATGCGATGCTATTTATTAGAGATGACCAAACCCATATGGAAGCGATCATCGGCCTCGTGCACAGAGGCAATTTGAAAGAAAAACGGCAGTGCTAATGAGGGTCGTCCTGATGGTTTTATGTTCTCGATCCCACTGTGCTCGCTCCGTTACTGTGTAAATGCCGACTGTAATTACGATTGCTTGTATACAACAGAGAGTGTTGCGAAAAAGACAATGGACTGCGTTTCTGTTCGTCTCTGCTCAAATTTTAGGCATAACAAATAGCAGGTGTACACTCATGTGAAAGCATGTTGTTCTCGTGCAGCTGGCCAGCTGCTAATACTTGCCACTTACAAGCTTTTTATCCCAGTACCATTTCCACTGTCAGCCAGTGTGAGCGTAATGGCTGTATAATACTCGTATTTAGCACGAAGTCAAATCATCTTCTCACCTCAGTCTGCTTTGTCTTGTTTTCTAGGCACTTTTTAAACAAAGTTTCACCAAGTTAGTATTGCAGTGATGATGTAACGACATTATACAACCTGTAATCCAACGGGTCTCGTCTTTAGACCTGTCAAATATTGCCGAAAATACCTGTGGCCGTGCTGTTAGCTAGAGATACGCCGTTATATTTACCATAGCCAATCAGAGCGAAGCAATAAAGCATCGTTATTTATTGGCATGGCCTCTCCTGTTCCACGCGTCTTACCGAAAGTGGATTTGAGGGGGTTTGTTGCCTGTTTATCTGCCTGCACCCTGCTGCTATCGGTCAGGTTCAGGAGACGCCTCCATGGTGAACTTGCCATCTTTTTTTTCTGCCCATTATATCACGGTATTAATCATTAGCTCTTTGCCCCCTATCAGCTGGCTGCACAGGAATGGATGACACGTCGAATTACTCCAAAGACATGGTCTGTGTTATGTAGCCGAGGTGCCGTTAAGGAGAGTGTGTGACACGCTAGTCTATCCATTAAGAGCGTATTTTTAGGGAAATTCTCAAAAATCTGAAATGTCGATTGAACGCTTGTTCTCACTTTCTGTGTATTTCCTGTCAGAGTTCACAGATCTGTTTTAATGAGCAGAACGGGAAGAAACGGGAGAGAGAGAGAGAGAAAGAGACGAAAACTTTCCAAGGCAGGTTTGCGATCAAGCTCTGGAAGATCTCACATCTGCATGCTTGGTTTCTCCACTGGGTTTTCTGGTGGGCTTAATGTGGACAGGTCTTCCCTCTCATGCCCTCTCTCACCCCTGCTTCTCAAGAGAGATGCCAGACCAGTTACTCATTATTTTTACTTGTGAAATTTGTCTGCTTAGGAGAAGACAGAGTGTCTGGCAGCAGAGGTTGAGCCACAGCCCCATTGTGATTATGGCCAGAGAACATTTGGACACTGAACACCCTGACATCTGATGTACCCACCCAGTGTCTGACACATGGGCTACTTTTTGTGTTATGCATACCAAGGTATAAAACTACTAATTAACTATCACTTAAGCCCTGGTGGTTGTAGATCACTGCATCACTGATTATAATGGGTTCTGTTGTCTTTTATACTAAAATTGGCTTTTAATATACTAGCTCTGTATTTAAAAAGAAATGTTCACTTCCAGAACAAAAATGTACAGATAATTGACTCACCCCCTTGTCATCCAAGATGTCTTTCTTTCTTCAGTCAAAAAGAAATTATGTTTTTTGAGGAAACATTTCAGGAGTTATCTCCATATAATGGAATTCTGTGTTGCCTGTGAGTTTGAACTTCCAAAATGCATTTAAATGCAGCTTCAAATAGCTTTTAACAATCCCAGCTGAGGAAGAATCTAGCGAAACAATTGGTTATTTTCTAATTTTTTTTTCCAAATTATATACTTTTAACCTCAAATGCTTGTCTTGTCTACACTCTTAAAAATAAAGCTGCTTTAAATGGTTCTTCACAGTGATGCCATAGAAGAACCATTTTTGGTTCCACAAAGAATCATTCAGTCAAAGGTTCTTTAAAGAACCATCTCTTTCTTACCCTTTTTATAATCTGAAGAACCTTCTTTTACCACAAAGAACCTTTTGTGAAACACAAAGGTTCTTCAGATGTTAAAGGTTCTTTATGGAACCATCTAGACAAAAAGAGGTTCTTCTATGACATCATGAAGCACCTTTATTTTTAGGAGTGTAGCTCTGCATGTGCTCTATGCATTCCAGTTCAAGAGAGTTAGATGAGAGGTAGGTTGAAAAGCTCTTCAAGTGAAAAACTTCAACATCGCTGTTTTACCTGTTTGTAAAAGGCGTTTGATCTTCTTTGCACATTCACTTTGTAAACACTGGGTTTATACTTCTGCAGTGATTTTGAAGTTGGAGGAGAAAATGAGATGGGAGTTTTTCGACCTACCCTAACTCTCTTGAATACATAGAGCACACACAGACCTAGACGAGCATTTGAGGTTAAAAAAGTATATAAATTGTAAATCAAAGTAACCGAACGTTTCACAAGACAAGACCATCCTTCCTCGGCTGGGATTGTTTTGAGCCCTTTGAAGCTGCATTTAAACTGCATTTTGGATGTTCAAACTCGTGGTCACCATTGGAGTCCACTATATGGAGTTAATTCCTGAAATGTTTTCCTTAAGAAAACATAATTTCTTACGACTGAAGAAAGAAATACATAAACATCTTGGATGACAAGGGGGTGAGTACATTACCTGTTGATTTTTGTTCTGGAAATGAACAATTTCTTTAAGTTATGACTTGTAGCACACTTGAGTATATTAGTGTATGTCAGATGGGTTCAAGTGGTAACTAAATACATTTTTTAAAAGAAAGTATGTTAAAAGCACATTTTAGTTCACAATCATGGTGTCCCAAAATAGCACAGTTGAGTACACTTTGATGATGTATTTAAGTTTATCTTAAAAAGTACCAAAGAATAATTTTTAGTATAATAAATTAGTGTGTGAAAATAGTGGAGGATAGAATTCCTTAAAAAGAATTCATTATAACATTCGGGGGCAATTATAACACTAAATTCAAATGATGTGACTATTCTAAGACTCATAGTGAAACTCATAATGAATATAATATTACCTTATAAGTACTTTATATACTATATGTGACCCTGGACCACAAAACCAGTCTTAAGTCGCTGGGGTTTATTTGTAGCAATAGCCAAAAATACATTGTATGGGTCAAAATTATTGATTTTTCTTTTATGGTAAAAATCATCAGGAAATTAAGTAAAGATCATGTTCCATGAAGATATTTTGTAAAATTCCTACTGTAAATATATGAAAACACATTTTTTGATTAGTAATATACATTGTTGTATATTACATTTGGACAACTTTAAAGGCAATTTTCTCAAAATTTAGATTTTTTTGCACCCTCAGGTTCCAGGTTTTCAAATAGTTATATCTTAACCAAATATCCCAGCAAAAAATTGAAAAATTGACCCTTATGACTGGTTTTGTGATCCTGGGTCACATATAAAGTACATAAAGATTGTTTTTGAACTAACAGTTGATTAATATATCATATAAAAAAGGGTTTGAGCAAAAATAGCCAAATTAAATTGAAAATCTGCATGGGATCTATATTTTGAAGTCGGCATGAAATTAAAATTTATCCTATTTCCTAAAAGCATGTTATTGACCTTACTGTGAACAGTTCATCCATGCATGTTTATTTATTTATTTTGACCTTGAGTTTTTTGTTTTTTTTACTCAAAGCTCGAACACCTTCAATCAAATGCAAGATTGCACGTCGTGTTTAGATTCTGCCTACTATTTGCCTTTCATGTTTGTTTGCTTCTCTCCTACTCTCTGTGCTCACAGACTGTATTTTATTACAGCTGAATTCCCAATAAAACTGTTTTCATTTACACATTTTTCTGTTTGTGCTTTCAGACAATGGGGTGAATATAAAATAGTGGCTGAAATGTGCCCCATTTAGACTACACGTTAAGCAGCTCTGCCTTCCAAGCTGTTAATATTCATTAAAATCCTGGTTTATAATTGAGTCATCATTCGTACAAAATGACCATACATATAAGATAAAAACAATAGCTATGCTGTGATTTCAGAAAAAAGAATTCCTATTTTAACTGAAAGCCCTGCTCTGCTCAGCTGCTCGCTTAAGAGAGCAGACGCAGAGAGAGGTGTGCATGGGGGGAAAGCAAGACCCCACGCTCGTGCAGCAGTACTGGTGAGTGTTAAAACATCAAAAGTAATAAAACAATAAAATAAGGTGTGCCCTTATTTGAGATACACTGATTTTGGAGTGTTACTCTAATGGTACACTGTAAAAAATAAAAAATTAAAAAAAAACTGTGTAATTTTTACTAAAATGTAAGTTCCTGTACTACATACAGGGGAAAACCTGTAAAATATCTAACTGGAAATTTCACTAACTGGAAGTTTACAGTAAAATACTGTTAAATGTACAGTTTGTAGAAGTAGAAAAGGCAAATCATATGATAATTTATTATCATATTATTAGTAGTTTTATTTCCAAAATTCCCTGTGTGACACATATTTGAAAGTATTTTAAAAAATGATGTTTCTTAGTAGTTTTTGTTGTTAGCTATGCACATTTGGGTTTTATGTTA
The DNA here is from genome assembly GCA_012976165.1 of Labeo catla. NCBI lineage: Eukaryota > Metazoa > Chordata > Actinopteri > Cypriniformes > Cyprinidae > Labeo > Labeo catla. The sequence goes on from VONZ01000085.1 coordinate 725,063, forward strand.
CATCTTCTGTTGTTTCATGACTGTTTATTAGGGGTGTAACAATATCAAAATCTCACTATTCTTTTATATCGCGATATGAAGTCCATGATACAATATTTATTGCGATATTTTTTAAAAATACACAAATGAAGAATTCGGAAAAAAATGAAAATTTTGTACATTTTAGAGTTAAATTATTCTAATGCACTTTGAGAGTCTAAAATTAAGAGCTCCAACCCATGTTCTTAACTAAGAAAACTAAGAAAAAAAGTCAGTGAATTGACTTAAACCTGAACTTTAAAGGGACTCAACCCTCTTTTTATTTGTGATAATACTGTCTCAGTCTAAATTACATTCACATTGGTGTTTTAGGAAACCAAACAAATTAGAATAGAATAATAATAATAATAATAGTAATACAAACAAAGACAGAAATACCCATATATTTTAAAACAATTGTACTGTAAAATAAATGAAAATATATATTTCACAGGTATATATTTTTTTTGCTTTACACTACAATAGGGAAATTACAAAACTTTTTTCCTAATTTCTACACTTGAAAGAGATATTTTGAATTTGGACTGCATTTAAACCGCTAACTGTCAGCAAATCATACCGCACTTTTAAGCTTTTATTTTGAAGGAAACAGCAGTAGAGCTTTTATTTTGAAAGAAAACTCCAGCTTCAGTGACAAGATGCTTTCAAAAACAGATCTCACTACAATCATCTATCTAGTAAAATGTTTTAATCATCCGCTGCGAAAGTAAAGCCTAATTGGTGGCCTTTGCTTTCCCAAAGGCGCAGTAACTCACAGCACATGCATTAAAGGAGAATTCCACTTCCAGAACAAAAATTTACAGATAATGTACCCACCCTACTTCCTCGGCTGGGATCGTTTGATGCCGCATTTAAACTGCATTTTGGAAGTTCAAACTCAGGGCAACAGTCCATTTTATGGAGAAAAATCCTGAAATGTTTTCCTCAAAAAACAAAATTTCTTTACGACTGAAGAAAGAAAGAGATGAACATCTTGGATAACAAGGGGGTGAGGAGATTATCTGTCAATTTTTGTTCTGGAAGTGGACTTCTCCTTTAATCGAGATCACTGCATTTATTTAATGTGAACAGACCCATTCTGACGTGCGGGAAACATTGCCTCACGATCTGATTGCCTGAACTAAGTGTGCGTTCCACTTTGAAACGTACAGCAAAAAAGATTTGTTGAAGGGATTAAAGGGGTGCTATTATGCTTTTTCACTTTTTGAACTTTAGACAGTGTGTGGTGTGTATCTTTGGGTATAAAAAAGATCTAGAAAAGTTACAAATCTCAAAGTCCACTCCAAAAGGAGATATTTTGTTTTTAAAACGATTCAGGGCAGTAATGGCTGCAGACGTGTGCAGTACAAGGGGTCAAAACACATGCCGAAGCCGCGATCTAATCCAGTTGCCATGTCAGAGCCATAAAACGCCTTAGTAGTGTAGTGTGTGGTAATTGATTTATTCATCATACAGTGTAGATAGCTTCACTTATAATGAGGGTGTTTTTTTAAAATGCATAAACTTGCATCAGAATAGGCTAAGCCAATGGTTCCCAAACTGGGGGGCGCGGCAAGGCTAGTGTACAGCCGATTTTTATAGAAATTCGAAAGGGACAAACAGCCGAAAATATCTGCCGTGCAGTCCGGCAGTATTCAACGCACACCACTCCAAGTATACCCGGCTGCAGCCTGCAGAACGGGGCGGGGCTACACGCATCGCCCCGCCGACAAATGCTTTCATTGGCTAATGACATGTAATGACGTAGTCAACTCTGTAAACAGGAAATGCGGTTAGGAGCATAGTTCAAGCTACGATTCATTCATGATATTAAATATCTGTTATATATAAAATATTAAACAATATATTATAAATTCGTTAATTATCTACATGTGTTATTAATAAATGGTTCAGTTGGCTAATGACATGTAATGAAGTAGACACCTCTGTTAACAGGAAATGCGGTTAAGAGCACAGCTGAAGCTATATATATATATATATATATATATATATATATATATATATACACATATATACATATATATAGAATATCATTCGTGATATTAACTTACATACAAAAATAAACAATATATTATGAATTCGTTAATTATCTACACGTAATATTAATCTATACCGAACATAATACATTATGTTTTCATTCATTATTTTGGGCAAAATTTCATTATTATTTCTAAGCAAGCATCCACTTCCTGCTTTCGACCTGTCATATCTTTGTGCATTAAGAACTGTATATCGCAACGATTAATGTTTATTTGCAAATTTACTTGTATTCATTTACTGGTATTTAATGTATTTTTTTTGTCACCAACTCAACACTTAAAGTTTCTTTGAAAATGTTGTCTTAGAATTATGAATTGATAAAGTGCTATTTTTATATGAACTACATGACAGCTATTGCTTTGTTCTGATAACAAAACCTTTCACAATAAATTATGTGTACATGTAGAGATAAAATATAGAGATTACCTCATGTTAAAGAAAGTTGGAAGTCCAAAAGCGTTGGACTAAACAATATATGAAGAGGAATAAACTCAAAGAACATGAAGATAATGCAGTTTGAGTATTTCATTTTATTGGTCATACAAAACAGCAGTTTAACATCACTGTTTTATTAGCAGAGGCCCACCTGTTGTGTCTTCCGTTGTTACCACATATATTTAACATGTAATAATACACACACACACACGAGGGCAGTCTTATTTTAACTACTTCACATCTCCTTATACAATCGCTTATTAGTGACATAATGAACGCAGTGTTGTAATCAAACATTACAACTAATCAAATAAGACAAAACTCGTAGCTCAACTACTCACCAACGCAGCGACAAACGAGTGGAAATAAAATCGCGTTGCTAAATAAAATGACGCGTTGGCGTCATTAACCAATGATATAATTTGTGGGCGGGGCGACACATGTAGCCCTGCCCCACATGCAGCGCCACCCCGTTCTGCAGGCTGCAGCCAGGACCTTCTCCTTTCTGTGTTATACTTGTTCCTGTTTGCAATAGCGTCGCATACTGTGCTGTAACATGCTGTAGTGCTGCTGTACTGGACAACGCTGGTAAAATCTCCTGACGGTATGCTCTGCTCACATGCTCTGATAATAATAGCTTTGTAGGACTATACATTATTTTGATAATTAGTAAAAAAAAAAGTTATATCTGATTCTGTTTCATAGAACTGAATAAAATAATATATTGAGATTTAATATTCATATATTTTCTGTCCAATTTTATTGTTACTTTCAATAAACGTGGTTATTTTATTGGCTTGTGATTTTTTTTTTTAATTCAGTATCATTAATATTATTGAGTTAAATTAAAAAGTTTTACAAAATGACTGTATTAATTAATAAAATAATAAATAATTATTACAAAGCAGTTTCAGTTTCAGCCAAGAATTTTCATTTCGGAACATCCCTAGATTTTTATGTAAAAAAAAACATTTTTAGGGTGATACAAGACCCCACTGTGAAATTATCTTGCTTATTTTACGGCTACTTACCACATATGTAAATAATTTAACACAAAATATGAATTTCATCATATTTTATTACCTCAAGGCGACTCGCAGTACCCGCTGCAGCTGTCTGTAATCAGTTGTAGCGGTTTTTGTCGTAAAATAACAGAGCACTAGATGGTGCATTTGATATCAGAAATGAGAATTGCCATTAGCGAGTAAAATTATGAATGAATGACGCATAGTAGTTCTGATCTAAGCATGGACAAGTTTTTGAAAAGACAACAAGTGCCAGGTAAACGTAAAGTAGATGATGAATCTGCTTCAAAGATCGCAACTACAACAAAGAGAAGAAAGAGAAAATGTTTAAAAAAAAACAATGAATGCTGTTACATAGTACAAAAAATAGTACATAGTAAAGCTGCATGCTTTACTTTGAATGTTTCTAATCTAAAAGTGACTAGTTCCTTGTTTATTTTTTTCAGTAAGTTGTCACACACTGAATTTTAATTATTACATTTCAAATAAATCCTTCTGAAGTTGTGTTTATGTGTAAATGCAGGGGTGGGGCTTGAATTTTTTTTATTCTGCAAAAGGGGGGCCGGCATAAAAAGTTTGGGAACCACTGGGCTAGGCTAATCAGTGATTATGTTTTTTGATAATGTTAGGCCGCGAACACGTTTTTGCAGCAAGAGGCGCCTTTTTTTAATTGTTTTCTATTGGCAGTGAGCGTTATGCGCGCTGTTTATGCGCCGTGGGCGCCTCGCGTTTTTGCCGGAGCGCTCTGAGCGCCTGAAGTTGAAAAAAAAAACAACTCTAAGCAGAAAAGCGCCCGACGTCATCGCGGTTTTTTCCATTATCCAATCGAATGAATGGAGAGGCGGGAATGGAGAACCTGGAGCTGTATGTTTTAAGTTTTTTGCTGATATGACAGTTTACTTAACAGCTAAAAACCAAAGATTTTAGAGCGCTCGCGCTATAATCCTTTTATTAGATTGACAGGACGGCTGATTTGATGGTTGCCTAGCAACATAAAAAACCGCAACGCACTGCTCTTTTTTTAAAAGTCACCAGAAAAAGGCAGTGCGGTGCGCCTCGCGTTTTTAGAACTAAAAAACGCGTTCGGTGTGGTCGGGGCCTTGGGCCTTAAAAAAAAAAAATTAAAACATACAGCTCCGGGTAACCCGCGATAGACACCAAAAGTTTCTCCTCCGTCACTACAGTCTCCGGACTTTTTAAACGTCGGTAAAACTTTCGTCACCACAACAGAAGGCCCGCCTCTCCATTCATTCGATTGGATAATGGAAAAAACCGCGATGACGTCGGGCGCTTTTCTGCTCAGAGTTGCTTTTTTTTCAACTTCAGGCGCTAAGAGCGCTCCGGCAAAAACGCGAGGCGCCCGCGGCGCATAAACAGCGCGCATAACGCTCACTGCCTATAGAAAACAATTCAAAAAAGGCGCCTCTTGCTGCAAAAACGCGTTCGGTGTGATCAGGGCCTTAGGCTATGTTCACATTTGGCGTCTTTTTTGACAAGAAAAAGTTGACAACGGCGCTTTTTTAGTAAAAAAAAAAAAAAGAAGATCGGGATCGGGAAGGATCTGCGAGCCGAGACTGGAAAAAGGGACGCCCGCAGCGGCGTACATGTTAACAAAAACCAACGCGTGGCTCCTATAGACCTTTCTCACAACTTCCGTATTTTGCACCGGAAATACGCAATTGCTGTGGAAACCTATTTCCTCCCTGGTAAGCCGGTAACCAGGTAAACAACAAAGATGGCGCAAGCATCGAGCAAGAGTTGTTGTAGCGTACCGGGCTGTTTTGTAATGCCCAAAAGCAGCGTTATTTATTTTTCCACTCCTTCCCTGCTAATGAAGAAGTAAGACGAAAATGGGCTATTGTGCCTAGCTGCTACACACAAGACGTTCACTTGGACCAAAGGCAGACAGTGAATGTCTCATTGTTTGTAACATCACGACCACGATTGTTATATTGCCTTAAATAAAGTTGTACATGTTCTCTATACTATCCATACATAACCCTATAACCCTAGCCCTAGGTCTAAGTGGACACACTAATAATTTGTTAGCCTGATTGCTCTCTAACGTTAGCTACGTTACTTACCTTGAAAGTTATGGATTAGAGGTGCGCGGATGAGCTCAAACGTCACCTGAATCCGCAGCTTCAAATGAATTATCCGCCCGTCACCCACCCGCACCTCTATTTTTCTCTTATTTAGATACTCGCACCCGATCGTCATTTACAGTTATTCTAATTCTTAGTTTTGCATGATAATATTATGAATGGATGGTTAATTTTTAACAGCAGATTGATTCAGCTGATCTGCATATCGCTGAACACTCTTATATAAGCTTAATCACACGTGCTTTCAAGCCAAATCCACGCTAAAAAGAATAACGTTAACTGACATCTGGACGTGACTCTCCGCAATCTCTGATGAAATCGGTTGGGTGTTTGAACGCCTACTGGATCCTTGGACAAAAGTTTACAGGGGTTCACCCAGTTTAAGAAATTTTTGATCGCATAAATCTAATTGTTTTCATTTTTAATGTATTGTTTTCGTTATAATGTACTGATTCAAATTAGTAATAAGTAATTATTATTTTAATACTGTGCGTGCCTCCCTTGACATGCTCAGACATGAGCTTGACATGAACAGGCAGCAGATCTGGTGCTGGCGCGGGCGCGGGCGCATCAGGCACAATCATCAAACAAAGGAACCGTCTTCTCACCGTCTTTACTGGGTTTATTGAGCGAATATTTGCCTTTATTCACATACGATTTAATTAGAAATGGTGGCCTGTCATGATTTTGGCTAATGCAGTACACTACTGAATGATGCGCATCAGAAGGGGTTTAGAAGTGGGTATATGCAAAGCTGACTGATAAAGAAATGGGTATCCGCAGGTACTGTACACCACTGCATATTACCCTACTCAATAGCATTAACACAGGCGTAATCTCTCTTTAAACTTTATCTGGAATGTCACCTTTTCTGTCACAACTTTTCGAACAGGCGAACAGACACACACACACACACACACACACAAAGTATTTAAAACAGGTTCATATTTTAGAAAATGTAGTTAATATTTGCGTCATTATTGATTTATCTTATATTATATATCATGTATTGGCAATCTCGCAGGCTGATGATAAGACCCAACACTTCTGTAGCGTATTATTTACTTACCCTCCATGCATCCTAGGTGTATATAACTTCCTTCTTTCAGACGAATGCAATCGAAGTTAAAATTTATCCTGGCACTCCCAAGCTTTAGGACGGCAGAGAAGGATGTTTCTCCTTATCAGTCCTTTAAATCAGTCATTTAAAATGTAAGAATCACTTTAATCTAGCTTGGGCTAACAGTTGTACACGGAACTTGCTTCTTTGACAAGGGGCGTGGCAGTTCTGAAACACCGTCTAAACCGGTGGGACAGCTAACCAATCACAACACATTTCGTTTTTCGGAAGGCGGGCCTTCATTAAACCCAGAACTAATCGAGCCATATGTGCCAGGCTGGGAGAAATGTATTGTAATAATGTAAATAATGTGAAAAATAGTGCGTTTTTCGAACCACCAAGCATCAAAGCATGTTCTAGTACACCCCCAAAACAAAATCAAGATTTTGTAAAAGAGCATTAAAGGACCCCTTTAAGCCATATTGTGCTTTCAGTTTTAGTTCATTTGACAGATACTGTGAGAAAGCATAATGGCCCAAAACACAACTTTAAATACCTTTTATGTTAGAATAAGAAGTTTAAATATGTTTTAAAAACTACACTTTTTACCCAGAAGACCTATCGTTTTATATCGGCATGTGACCACGATAATAATCGACAGTTTTGTTATTTTGATATCACGATGTTGATAATATCGTTACGTCCCTATTGCATTAGTTTATTGTTATGTGTTTTACCATGATGGTAATTTGTGTTTGCGCAAACAACCTTTTGTATACTAGCATAATTCAGATTGTGGAAAAACCATGTGACTAACATGATTCTTTATGTGGTTTCCTATATGTGACTGGCACGAAAGAGATTTTAGTAACAGTGTGTGTGTGTTGTTGGATTTACTTGTTTAAATGGCAATTTTCTTGTTTGTAAATTACAGTTTTATATTATAAAATTCACAGGTTGTTCTGTAAATGTTACATTTTTATTGTATTTTCTACAGAACTACTCTGGCAATCACAGCTTAAAAATAAATAATTTGTTTTTATAAAAAAACAACAGGATTTTTTTTGTATATAGTGTGCAGCTGTAGTAGTTATGAAAGAAACGTAAACATCGGAAATAGTTCCAAGTCTCCTTTTAACTGTGCCTAAAACTCAGTGTCACTGGTTTCACGCTTAACAAAATAAATACTGTGGTAACTCAGTGGAAATAAAACGGCAAATTGTTATTTAGACTCCGCAGGGCATTGACCAAAGGTAATTTTTGTGATGTCCCAATTTCAGAGAGACATGTTTCCTCATCTTGAGAATAAAATGAGCCATTTGGGCTGTTATGTAGCCAGACTGTACCAGACTCAAAGCAAATATTGTACTTCTCTCCTCTTTTTTTCCTTTTCTTTCAGGAAATCTTCTAAAGAGAAAAGGCAAAAACGTACTCAAATTAGCAGCTTCTAACATTCCCCTGTGGTTTCCAAATGTGAAGATCCATCCACAATAAAGCAAAGATTTAATCAGACACCGAAGAGGGGAAAAAAAGGTTTTGTGCTCCAGAAACAAGATGACGTGATGTCTGATGGCGACAGTAGAAATGGTATCTTGAAAGAAAAATCCCCCCTTATGGAAATCATGTCAGAAAAATCCACAAAATGAAACTGTGGGCAGCTTAAACAAACCATATTTCCCTTTTCCCTTTGTTCTTCACTCCAAGAGAGAATGACTGTTTAATCCTCTAGTCTCATTGTTCAGCTGTGTCTGGGTGGTTGAGGGAAATTACTTTTTCACCGCGATGGTATAGAGTGTGATTTGCCAGAGAATGTTTCAGAACTTATTGCCTCTGAATTTAATGTTCGTAATTAGGCTCGTCTCTTTTGTCACGCCACTTTGTCATTTCGCTTTCAGTTAAGATCGGCTCATCAATAAATACGCTAGAAATTGTAAGACAACACTGATAAATCTGTTCATAAAAAAAGGTTTAGAAGGAGAAGTTTAATCTGGGAAGCTGCCAAAGTTGCTTGAGTTTCAGTTCACAGAGTTGTTAAATTAAATGGTCCAATGGCATTAATGCTCCTTGCTATTATAATCAAATCAAATGTATTATTGTAGACAACAAAACCATTCCAGGCATTCAAAAACAAAAATGCTGTTTAACCTGACCTGAAACAATTACCTGTAAGGCTGCTTAATTGGATTTCTCACTTCAACATATAATTTACTCACCTGCACGACTTTCTTTCTAAAGTCATAAATAAAGTCATGAGAGTGCGTAAATGATGACAGAATTTTCCTTCTTGTGTGAACTATCACTTTAACAACAACATGGGTTGCGAAAAGCAATTTACAAACAAATCTGAACAAACGAATAGGCAAGATCTGTAGCAAATGGTAGAAAAAGCCCTAGCCTGTTGGTGGGAGATCTACACTGAGAAGTACAAATTGAAGTCCAGCAGCATGAAGCGGGATTCCTTGTACCCTTTTCATGACATGTTCACACTCCTAACTTCTGGAGCGAAGCTAAAGAGAATCCAGGCTAAAACCACCAGACTATGGAAGTTTCTTGTCACAAGCTGTCAGACTACTCAAGTCCGCCTGACAGAAATCCTCCCGTCACCCAATACCCGACTTTCCAAATCTGCTGCCTGAACCCAAGGCTCTGTTTAACCACATAAACAGATTATGCTTCACTATAGTCACACGAGAGGGGAAGCGATTCCATTCCAGGATAGCCAGTCTACTGCAGTGAGTAGTGTCTGGCTTTGTTCGCTCTGTAGGTTTTCTGCATGTTTCTGCTGGAAACTTGGACATAGTTTCCTTGTTTGTCCATATGACATCTCAGCATATCGATATTAGTGAAGGCCAGTTGAAAGTTTCCCATTTGGTTCACCAAAAGCAACATTTGAAAGTCTTACTTGTCCCAGCTTTCCTCTTGTCTTTGGAAGGAGAAATGGCATTGGGTGGTTTATTTTCTCAGTTAATTACTCTGGACAGATGAGCGTTTAAGGTTAAAAAGTATATGAAATGTCAGTTTGTTTAGAAAATGACAGATCGTTTCACTAGATAAGACCTTTCTTCCTTGCCTGGGATCATTTAGAGATCTTTGAACCTGCATTTAAGATGATTCCTGAAATGTTTGATGATTCCTGAAATGTTTTCCTCAAGAAACAATTTCTTATCGACTGAAGAAAGAAAGACGTGAACATCTTGGATGACAACGGGGTGAGTAAATTATCTGTAAATTTTAGCTCTGGAAGTGAACTTCTCCTTTAAAGTGCACTTTATTTACATCCATGCAGGTTACGTGCATCTCAGATTGTCTCACAGTAAATGCTGCTCCACACAAACACTGATCATTACATGTGCGCACCATCTTAAACTCCATCTTTGGATTTCTGGGAACAATGTGCACCATTCTGTCAGATAAATAAGGCAAATCATTTAGAAACCTATGCCAACACAGGAGAATACATTACTATCTTTCTAAATATCCTAACTGTTCATTGTGACTTCATAATAAAAGTTTAAACCCTCGCTCTGAGTGGGTATGTTTTGATGTTCACTTGTTCAAGAAATGACAGCTGCTGTAGCTTTTCTATCATAAAAAAGTGGCCAAATAGTAAAAATTAAGTGGGACATTTGAATTAAATGTTTAGTCAATATTAAACCCTGTTTGAGATTGAGATTGCGCTGTAAAGTGTAAAAACAATCGTTAAGACGCTGGCACCCTCTGCAGGCATTTGTTATAATACATAATGTGCATAAGTTATGATTATATTATTTTATTACATTATGGGCCCTGTTACTAAACAGGGCAAATTAGCACAAGAGCGCAATTCCAAAACAGAACCCATGGGATGGGAAATTTCTATAGGTGATTTACAAGGATTGCGTGAATTAAAGAACACAGACGCAACACCTCATTTACATATCAACCAACACAGTATACCAAGTGCAGCGCGAAGTAGTGTAGTCGCAAATAAAGAATAAAGAAATAAAGAAGCCACAGTACATTGGAAAAAAGGCCAAAAAAACTAAAGGTTTACTAAAAGTTTAGATAGAGCTGGTATTGCGCCGTGACTCCTAGTTTTAGAGTTTCAAGTCGTCTATTATTTCCCAAAGCAAATTAAAAATAACATGGCTTGGCAAACGATATGTTCGGACAATTTGTTCTTCTGGCATTCTCAATAAATTAATACATGCGGAAAAATACCTAGCAACAATAATTGCAGCCATTTCAAGCGTGAAATAGTTTAAGATATGCTTTTTTGTGCGTTAAATAATGGCGCAAATGCCAATAATTTGACAAGCGCAAACGTTAGTAAAGCCACAGTCACACTAGACTTTGACCATGCATAATTCCCTCAGATGCTGCAATGGTCGTGATATGATGTCATCTAAAATGTAGTTTGTAGTAGCTGCAGTTTTAAATTTGTTCTTTTCATTCAGCTACGAGGTCATGCTGTGACGTAACGATCTGCTGTTGGTCACGTAGTGTCACCTGATGTGAATTTGCAGGTCAGAGTTCACCAAGCTTGAACTTTGGAACACAGCGAAATGCGACAACTTTTCGCACGGGCTTGTGTTTCCGGTCTGGCGCATGCGTATAAATGGGAGTCAATGGAACGAAAAGTGCTGTGTGACCATGCCGTAAAAGAGGAGAGTATTAATTTTAATACTTCATCTGTGCCTTTTCAGTGGTAATTCTTCACTGCACGCCTTTAGTAAAAACTGACAGTACAATTTTAAAACCAAAAGACGGTTTGCGCTGGCCCTACAGTATGTATTTTAACTGTTTTGTTTAATAAAATAATATGCTTTTGATTATTATTAGCTTTTGATATTTTATTTGAACCAACTTTTATTGCCTCATTGCTATTATATGTATTTTAAGTCATTTTAAAGGGGTCATCGGATGCCCATTTTCCACAAGTTGATATGATTCTTTAGGGTCTTAATGAAAAGTCTATAATATACTTTGGTTAAAATTCTCAATGGTTTTGTAAAACAACACCCTTTTACCTTGTCAAAATGAGCTCTGCAAAAATAATCCCATTCTGAGGGATTGTTCCTTTAAATGCAAATGAGCTCTGCTCGCCCGCCCCTCTCTCCTCTCTGCTGCTCTGAGAGATTGTTTACTTTAGCCGCATTTAGCGCACCACGAAACTCGCTAACTAGCACGTTATTAGGAAAGGTGATTGCAGATATTAAAAAAAACCCCCTTATACTCACTTCTGCTGTAAGTGAAGCTGGATCACGAATGATTTGCGCGATTTGCACGAACACAGATACATTTATGTAGATCGGGAGGCACATTTCCTTCACAAACAAACGTAATCCACTGCATCTTCAGCGGTTCAGATGTCGGGAGTAAATGACGACCACTATGTTCATTATTACATCCAGCAACACAACACCTCAATCGCTCTAACGGAGATATTCTTGGATAAATTACATCCCTGCTCTGGCATCAAAACAATGGAGGTCTGACTGTTACAGCTGATCTGAGGTAAGACGCTTATGTCAATCAACTATTGTGGGAGTGGCCTCTGTCGGTGTGACGCCACAAAGGGTTTGAATCCATTCAGCTGATCTCCTAGTCTGGCGGTAGCACTTTTAGCATAGCTTAGCATAGATCATTGAATCTGATTAGACCGTTAGCATCTCGCTCAAAAATGACCAAAGAGTTTCGATATTTTTCCTATTTGAAACTTGAATCTTCTGTAATTACATCGTGTACTAAGACTGACGGAAAATGAAAAGTTACGATTTTCTAGACCGATATGGCTAGGAACTATACTCTCATTCCAGAATGACAACTTTTCATTTTCTGTCAGTCTTAGTACACAATGTAACTACAGAAGAATATTGAAACTCTTTGGTTGTTTTTGAGCGAGATGCTAATGGTCTAATCAGAATTAATGATCAGAGACCCAGAGATCGGCTGAATGGATTCGAAAATGGTAAAACTCAATTGTTTAACTCCAGGGGAGATGGAAAATGAGCGTTCCTTTAATTGCAATAAAAAAAAAACAGAAGCAACCGATAATTTCTGATTTGTGATATAGACTACATCTGAAACAGAATATGGAAAAAGAAAAAAAATGTAGGACAAGGACTTGGTTCTATTCTTCATTTGAGGCAGATCTAAATGTGAGCTTTCAATCAATTCGTAAGAAAGGGATAGGCTTAAGGAGACTAAATGACTAAAGTCTGGCATACGTCACCACAGAGAAGTCTGTAGTTTTACTGAAAGAAAACAAAACAAGATTAATAGCATGCATTTCTAAAACAGATAGGCTGAATTTTCATTTCATGCTGACTTAAAAATGACCTCAAGGACATGTGAATGAGAAGGCCCTCACAGATCTAAAAGCCTAAAACACAATGAGTTTTAATGAGTATCTGTGTAGTACTTTGGAGGAAGAGGTCATCACACTGGTGCTGTTGCACCACCAACCATTAACCCACAAAACCTGCAGCAGCCAGGTCAGATTAAGGCTCCGTTACCACCCTTTCGCTCTGATAATCTGTGGGTGATTGGCACTTCCCTATTCTCCCCTCACCTCGGCCCTTCCCACACGTGTCATCTTGGCTCGCCGGAGGGCAGATAGGGGCTGTCAATTAGCAGATAATGTAGGGAGCAGCTGAATGTCAAACAACGCTTCCCCGGCGGCGACCACGCATCAAATGTCCGTCTGGCTGCCTGCGGGATACAATGTCTTGTTACTGAAGTGGGGTTAGAGGGAAAAACAGCCAGCGGGAGGGGAGAAAAGTTGACGAAATCTGGCACGTTAGTTACAGGCTCTCTATCACTTTCACTAATGCAAGACGACATTATAGTTCAATTGTAGGTCCACGAAGAGACGTCCAGAAACTATGTGGCATTTGTTTGGTTTTTCCTTCCCATGTTTCGGTTCTTTCTGGTCAATAGTTTTCATTATTTTCTAGCCTATATATATAAACCATGCAAGAAGCCTGCTGTTGCTGTTTCGCTCAAAATAAATAACTATGCCGATGCATTACAGCAAATCTTGACCAGCTTTAATATAAACCATGTCAAATATCCACAATATGAGAATTCAAGCCAAAAGGACATTTTTTTCTACGTCTGTCATGTAGGCCGACCAAAAATCTAATTAAGTCTATTCCCTTTTTCTCATGGAAACTCCTTCATCATTTCATTTGAGCCCTATCACCTTTAAAAGTAACAGTAACCACCTCTTGTAGGTCAAGTCAGACAAATAGTCCCCTGGATATAATTAGCCATCTGTCAACAACCATCAATTCACCCTGACTGAAAGCTGTGTCAAACAGTACTTTGGAATTTCAACCAGATCCGTGACTGCCAAACGTATGTATTTCAAAAGACACACTGCCAGAACAAAACTTGGCCCAAAAAATATTTCAAGAGATTTGTAAGGAAATTAATGTCACATCTAATCCATCAGCGCTAGCCTACGGGGATAAGGCTTGCGGTTGGTGATATGTGAGAAAATGTCAAGTTTTTAAAAAGAGTGAAGTGCCAACTTATTTGGGGAATTTTAAAATGGAGGGTTTGCTGCCAAATATCACTGACTTTCGTTTGATGCTCATCTACTTCAGCGCTCCAGCTCCAAAGCGAATGGAAATATGCCGGCATAACAGGGTCAATGTCTCCATCTTGTGGTTACACTACTTTTGCTCAAATTGGTAAAATACCAATATCACAGTGAAATTCTCTCTTAACACATTCACAACCACACTACCAGTCAAAAGTTTTTGAACAGTAAGATTTTTCATGTGTTTTTTTTTTTAAGAAGTCTCTTCTGCTCACTAAGCCTGCATTTATTTGATCCAAAATACAGCAAAAGTATTTTCACTATTTACAATAACTGCTTTCTATTTGAATATGTTTTAAAATGTAATTTATTCCTGATCAAAGCTAAATTTTCAGCATCTTTTACTCCAGTCTTCAGTGTCACATGATCCTTCAGAAATCATTCTGATTTGCTGTACAAGAAACATTTATTTTTTATTATCAATATTTAAAACAGCTGAATACATTTTTTCCAGGATTCTCTGATGAATAGAAAGATCCAAAGATAAGAATTGATTTGAAATAAAAAGCTTTTTTAACATTACGCATTATACCATTCAGAAGCTTGGAGTCAGAATAAAATAAGTGATGATAAAGACATTTATGTAACAAAAAAAAATTATATTTCAGATAAATGCTGTTCATCTTAACTTTCTATTCATCAAAGAAACCTCAGCTACTCAGCTGCTTTAAATAATAAATACTAAATATTTTTGAGCAGCAAATCAGAATATCAGAATGATTTCTGAAGGATTAACGTCGCTAAAAATGCAGCTTTGAAATCACAGAAATAAATTACATTTTAAAATATATTCAAATAGAAAGCAGTTTTTTTAAATAGTAAAAATATTTCAAAATTTGACTGTTTTTGCTGTACTTTGGATCAAATAAATGCAGGCTTGGTGCGCAGAAGAGGCTTAACATTTAAAATCTTCCCATTCAAAAACTTTTGACTGGTAGTGTACATTTTTAGCATAAATAATAGCAACAAGCACAGAAAGAGAAGAATAACACACAGACCCATTGTATACAGAACTGAAAGTGAGTATATTGTTAAACGGGTGCCTTTGTATTACAACAGCTGTTGTCACTGCGGCATTGCGAGGTATTCGTTTGTTTACTCTCCAAGAGGCACTGAATGTAGTGTTGCATGTATAGCTCTGCTCATTTTGCCTGGATTCAAGAGATCCCTGAGCAGAAACATAGTGCACATATACTGTACAAGCTCACTTCAACTGTAGATTCATTATACATATATTATATCGCTGTCCATAACATTCACACAAACACATTCTACTCTCTCATTAATGAAGTGAAAATAACACGTCAGCATTATGAAAATTACATCAAAAGCAGCATATTTGTAGTTTGGCAACATAAATGAGTGACTCGATGTCAGTCATTCTTATCACTCCACCAACACCTCATTTTATACAACATCTCATTCCATACACTCACAAATTGTGGCATTTTCACATTTGAACACTAAAGAGGAGGCCCTTACAATTATGACAGATTAAAATAAGGCAGTGAATTACTGAGAGGGAAAAACAGCCTTTGGCCTTCAACGAACTATCTACCATCAGCCAAACTGACTTACATATGTGCTTCCATATAAAAATTACTAATACAAATAAAATCATTGTGCAGTTCGCAAATAAGTACACGGCAAAGAGAACTACTAGTATGGAGGCAGTGTTATGGAACTAAACCAAACAAAAATCATTGTTCGGGCATCTTTCAGTCAAGGCTAGTCATTTTTCCTGTCTAATATGACTGGCGTGGAAAGATTATGATTTTGTTTGTAAATAATGCACTTTGATCACTTACACAACACAATTCACTCTGAGCCTATAGAATAATAGAATGATGCTGCGTCCATGCTGTGCTACATTAACGTCTCATGCAGATACCGCCATAGAGAACAAGACAACAGTTTGCTACTAATTCATCTTGTCTCCCATTTGAACTAACACCTCACTGTCTCTTCAATAACAATTTATCTGAATCAGATCAGATTACTTCTAATTATGATTATGTCAGCTACAATATGTCTTTTTTGTGATTTTTAGACATACCAAGTCTTTATCTTGCATAAATCTTACAGTTACCAAATGTTTATATAATGATTACATTTATTAAAGGTGCAGTGTGTAATTTCTACATCACTAGTTACCCAAATTGAATTGAATAATAAATTCATCCAAATAGGTTTATCCAAACATTCAGTCCTGGAACGTCATTTTTCCCCCCCAAACAAGTTGAGTGCACCCTCTAACAGCAGAGTTATTAAAGTAAAAAAACAGAAAAAAATAATAATAATATTTCAAAATATTAACTATAATAAAATACATTACACTATATACACTGCCGTTCAAATGTTTGGGATCGGTAAGATTTTTAATGTTTTTAAAGAAGTATTTCCTGCTCAACAAGGCTGTTTATTTGATATTGTGATATTATTATTGCAATAGTAATATTGTGAAATATTATTGCAATTCTAAATAGCAGTTTTCTATTTTAATATACTTAAAAATAGGGCTGTCCAACGATTAATCGTGATTAACAACATACAAAATTATTATGTATATATAAATACACACTAATTAATGTATATATTTAAAAGAAATGTTATTTAAGTACAAAATATTTTTATTTATATATAATATACACTCTATAAAAATTATAATAAATACATATACTTGTAAATATTTCTTAAATATGCACATGAATGTGCTTGTATTTATATATACATCATAATTACACACAGTACACACACATATATATTAGGCAAACTCGTTTAATCGTTTGCCAGCCCTACTTTAAAACAGAATTGATTCCTCTAATATGCTGTTTTTTTATGCATTTTTGTAGATAGGACAGTAGAAGAGATGACAGGAAAGCAGTGGGAGGAGAGAGGGGAGCAGGATCGGCAAAGGACCTCGAGACGGGAATCGAACTTGGGTCACCGTAAGTGCAGTTGCGCTGTATGTCGACGCACTAACTACAAGGCTATTGGTGCCGACTAATATGCTGATTTATTATCAATAGAAACAGTTGTGCTGCTTAATATTTTTTGGAACCTGTGATTCTTTTTTTCAGCATTCTTTGATGAATAAAAAGTTAAAAAGAACAACATTTATTTAAAATAGAAATCTTTTGTAACAATACACACTACCGTTCAAAGTTTGGGGTCAGCAAGTTTTTTCTTTCTTTCTTTGTTTAAAAGAAATGAATACTTTTATTCAGCAAGGACGTATTAAATTGATAAAAAGTGATAGTAAAGACTTCCATTGTTAGAAAAGATTTCTATTTTAAATAAATGCTTAATTTATTCATCAAAGGATCCTTAAAAAAAGTATCAGAGTTCCAAAAAAAATTAAGCAGCTCATCTGTTTCCATCATTAATAATAAATCAGCATATCAGAATGATTTCTGATTTCAGGATTGTGTGACACCGAAGACTGGTGTAATGGCTCTTATAAATTCAGATTTGCATCACAGATAGTGTATATTAAAATAGAAGACTCATTTAAAATTGCAATAATATTTCATAATATAACTTTTTTTCTGTATTTTGATCAAATAAATGGAAATTTGATGAGCATAAAAAAAAATTTAAACTGCTCCCAAACTACAACTAAATATATAATAACTACAATAAAAACTAATACTATCTACTAATACTAACCAAAATAACACTGGACACAGGCAATTCAGTGGTCATGTCAATCAAAGTGTTAATTGATTACAATGCTGACACAAATGCTAACCCATAACCCTAATCTTAACCCTAGTATTAACCTTATTTTTAAGAGTGAGTGTGGCCATGTTTATCTTAATGTGAAAGGCTTCCAATGTCAGCCGCTTATATTTATTTTAGATGAAACAAAGTTGGTTTTGCTGTTTGACTCTGCAAACTAGGCACTGATATTGCAAACAAGTATTATTTGAATTATTTTATATCAAACATACTGGTTTAGAGCTCAGATAGTTTTACTGATTACTGTACTTTGTATTCTTGTAGTTATTGTATAGCAGCTAATGAATTGAAAATCTCGCACCTTCACAGGAAATAGCTTATCTTTGCGCTGTAAAATAAGGTGGTAACATTGATAGCACTGATAGATAGCATTACCATTTGTCTCAACTGGATCAATCCATGATTTTTCATAACTCTAATGAACCAGTAAAGTCTAACCTTTTCCTCATAGGTAACTGTGTGATTGAGTTGACTAATGAAATGGGCTATGGTGCTGGGTTTGGTGAAGGAAAAACAAAATAAAACAAACATAAAAATCAACAACCTTGCTATATTGGGCTGCTCTACAATCTAGTGTTTTTTCATATTCCTACAGATACATCTACGCATCAGCGTTGAAAATTACAAACAGCACTTTTAAAATGTGACAATGTCTACTGATCTTCTTGATGCGTTGATGGATATTGTGCAGCATTTTTTTTAACCATGAACATAAATAGTACTATCAACCTGTATACTGTATATCATTAGCACACTGTATTGCTCAGTGTTTTCAGTGTGCTCAATAGTGAGGTCTGCAATGACGTATGTTGTTGCATAGCAGTCTTTATCATAACTACTAGCAGGCACTTCTTGAGTTGGAGGCTCGAAGTGCCAGGCTGGCAATGGACTTCACCACGCAGGCAGAGGCTCTGTGGCAGGCGCCGGCACTAGCGATGTAGTTGGAGGCTAACCGGTGTAGCCGCTTGCTCCCGAAAGTGTTATAATGGCCAGGCATGACCTGGTCAATCTCCTCTTTATCAACCATCTCAACCAGCCTTTCGCAGCTACGGATGTAGTCGCTGATCCGGCTGTAGGGAAGCCAATCGATCATGGAACCATCATACACCACGTCTCCACTGAACAGCATTTTGCTCTCCTTGTCATGGAGACAAATGCTGCCTCTGGAATGGCCTGGCATGTGGAGAACAGTAAGCTGACGGTCGCCAAGGTTGATAACGTCGCCTGGAGAAGAAGGAAAGGAAGGAAATGTGGGAACTGGATATTGTCACTGCATTGCAGCACTGACACAGCAGAAGCTGTATCGACTGATGCACATATGAAACAGAGAAGGATTTGTGAGGAAGATGTGAGGGTTAGTTTATTATTACTACAGTTGATGATGGTCCAAGAAGAAAAAGGTTGAGTTAAAGGTTTTAATCATATGCTACGTTCACACTGCAGGCAAATGTGGCACAATTTTTTTTTCGGTCACATGTGACTCAGATCTGTTTTTCCTATGACAGTGTGAACAGCACAAACCACATGGAATCTGATCTTGATCGTAAACCTTTTTTTTTGCCACTTCCATATGTGGTATTAAATGCGATACAAGACAGATGTTTTGCAATGTGACCACAGTGTAAAAAGTCATATCAGAATTCACGATTCTGTGCTTATTGGAAGTCACTTCAATGATTTTAAATACCCAAAGTTATCAAGACAGTTGTGAAAGGTAGTCAGAAGTACAGTGATGTGTCAGAACTCACAAGTATTACAGGGACAACTCTATATACAAACAAAATGAGGGCTCATATTATAAAAAACTGAAAACTCTGCTCTCGTCACATCCTTGTCTTTAGTTTTATTGTCTGCGCATAATTTCAATTGCATCTACGGCAGATCACACAATAAATAAATGCAAAATCGTTTACTTTATGTCCTCCGTGTTTACTTCTGTGTGACAGTGTGCTGCACAAGTGTTGCTAAATCCACAGTTTTCCCACAAAATTGGGCTACTTTTTCATTGTTGCCGTGGGTTGTTTTTCAACTCTGTGGGTTGACATGACTCCACTAATGCGATATTTACCCCCTGGAATGCGATTGGGCTAGTTTTGGACTAGTTTTGAGAAGCAATTATGCAGATTTTGATGTGAAAACCTGGAAACCCTGTTCATATTGTACTTTTGCGCATAAGGGTCAGATCAGAACCATTATCTGTTCACACTGGAAATCTGATATTGGGCGCATTTAGAACAACAATGTGAACAGCTATACAAAAAAATCTGATCTGAGCAACAAAAAAAAAATAAATAAAAAAAAATAAAAATCGGACTTTAAGCTCTAAGGCTTGCAGTGTGAACGTCTGTGTTTGCTGGATATGAGGAGATATGTTAACAAACAGTGATAATATCTGCATAAGCTATGCTTTTAAACATCCACAAACATTTACACTATTAATTACTCACCCTCATGTCATTCCAAACTTGTAAGACTTTTGTTCGTCTTCAGAACACAGATGGAGATATTTTTGAGCTTTCTAACCCTGCATAGACAGCAACGCAACTCATGTTCAAGGTCCAGAAAGGTGGTAAGGACATTGTTAAAATAGACCACGTCTTTATAGCTTCATAAAATTACAGCTGAACCACTGATGTCACATGAACTATTTTTACTATAGCATTTACTACTTTTCTGGGTCTTGAATGTGTTGCGTTGCTGTCTATGCAGGAAAAAAAAGCTTTCGGATTTCATCAAAAATATCTTAATTTGTGTTCCAAAGATGAACGAAGGTCTTACAGGTTTGGAACGACATGAGGGTGACTAATTAATGACAGAATTTTCATTTTTTGCTGAACTATCCCTTTAAAATCCGAAGACACAGTGAGGTGAAAAAATAAGCCTAATTTGTTCACTGACAGAACATCTATTCATATGCAGCAGTACAACCTACTGCATAGTAGTCCATTCAGTAAAAATTATGGGGTGGAGGTCATGTGTGGTTTACTCAGAGCTTTACTCTGAATCTGCTGGGTTTCCGCCAAGGGTCCACTATAATGGTTTATCTCTACCATCAGGGAGATTATGAAGCCACATTAGACAGCGTGCTTGCTTTTCACTAACCATTGACATGCCTCTTGTGAGTCTATCATGATCTGATTTGTTTCGATCTTTCTATAGAGCTCTTCAAAGACATTATGCAAGGCTGGCCAGAATGAAGTCATGCAATTCAGTGCATTATTCTATTGTCTTTTGGAGTAGTTCATGCAGCGGTGTGTGTGTGTGGACACAGATAGATAGACAGATAGAGTGCCATGCATTATAATAGCATTCAAATCCTGCACACAGTATAATAGCCCACCTTCTTGTAATATATGTGTTGGTGTTACCGCCTTCACTCTGTACTGTCTTGCTCGCCATCCAGGCGCTGGATTCTCCACGATCTCTCGATCAGATAACCATGTCACGGTCTCAAAGTTGTCACCGTTAGCCAAAGCATCCACCTCCGCCTTGTGCACGCCCACCTGTTGAAACTGATGCAGCCCACCCGAATGATCAAAATGCACATGCGTGCCAATGGCTAACAGCGGGTTCTTACGCTTCGAATCGTCCCCTAGCAGCCCTTTACTACTGATGTATTCAGGCAGACTCCGTAAACCCAGTCCAGTATCTATAATGACGTCCTGATGGGACCCGCGTATGAGCCAGATATTCGCTCTGTTCCCCGATTCATAAAACCGCTCCTGGATCCAAAACACGCCATTTTCCAGCGACTTGTGCGCGTACCAATCAGTCGCAGACATCTCCAATACATTCAAGAGGTTATTATTGCATACAAGGTTAAATGTATGGCTGTTAACGTATAATTTTGGTTTCAAATCCTAGCTGCTGCAGCCGCAGAAAGGACGCTGACACCCTGTTCCGCAAGCGTATCACGTCATCGAGCGTAACGGCATGACGTGTTAGAGAGTCGAAATACTATTGGTCAACGCGGCAACAGGCAACACCCAACTCATGCATATTAATAACCTAAAATACCTAATTGCCTACACAGGTACTCATTTATATTCGCCCAAAAGCGGTTTGAGAACAAGGTAAGCAGTTGCACTTTAAAGAATTGTTGCTGCAATGGGACTAGCTGCCTTAGTTTTTAAGAAATACTGCATGTTGTCATTTACTCACCCACATGTTTCAATGCAGTGTTGTTCCAGAAACATATAAAAGTAATCCATATAATACAATATAACGTCTTTTGAAGCCTTGTGTGATGACCACACTGATTTTGATGTAATTATCCAAAGGCAGGGGCGGATTGGCCATCTGGCAATTCTGGCAAATGCCAGATCGAAGGGCCGGACCATTTTTTAAATGTGGGCCGGTCAGTTTTTTTTTTTTTTTAATATGTATTGTTTTTACATGCAGGCAGCTTTTATCTCTTGCAAGATGTGAATATTATGATGATGATGATGATGATAATAATAGTAATAATAATAATAATAATAAATGTTAAGCATTTGGCCCAATCGGCGACGGCCGGCTGGTTTCGAGATGGGCCGACCCAATCCGACCCAATCAGAGGTTACGCGGACGTAATCAAAATCTGGCAAGAATGTCAAACAGTAAGTGCAACACAAGCTAATTGTCAGAGATGGACCGTAAAAAAAGGAAAGGCGGTGCCGAAAAGCTCCGAGAAAGCAAAAAAAGGGCTCTAAAATCAGACGCTGCCAAATGCATAAAATTAACTGAAATATTCTCGAAAGGTTTAAATTCGGCTGCTGCATCGGAGGACAGTAGCGCGGTAGAGGAGGTAAGAAGAAAACAGAAAATATACTTCTAAGTCATTATACTAAAATATACTAAGTAATTTTCACGCCATTCACGCTACTTCTGACAGTAACCTACACTTAACAGTTGTAAGCTTAGCGTAGAACTCCCGTACATTTTAAAATGTTATTATCAGCAGATAACGTGGGATTTAGGGTATACAGACTGCTGTATGCTACTAGCAATATAGTCTAACATGCAAAAGAACCTATAGCTATAGCCATAGTACTGTAGGCATTTGTAGTGAACTCTGAATACATAGCTAGTCTTTAAAGTAAAACATTAAATACATGCATAGGTTACAGTATGTAATTAATCCTTAGGTAGGGTGGAACATAGACTTCTATTACAGGCAATAGTGTAATATATCTATGCAATAGTTAGACAATGTAAAATGAGACATTGGCTTGCTTATGTTCTCCCTTGACTGAATCGTGTGTTCATCTATTCAAAACTAGAATGTTTCTGGACCCAGTGCAGATAGCTCAGCTGCTGCAGCAGAGTCAAGTATCATGGAGGTAGGAAGACAGCAATGAGAGAGACACACCCTGACACAAATGCTGACAGTTTCTTAATACTGTGTATAGAAAACTGATATAGAAACCAGTTAGGGGTTGCCAGTGGGGGACTAGTTCACCACAGATGTCCGGTCAGAGACAATGAGATGCAATCAATCCAGAATTCTTTTGATTCTTTATTCTTTCCACAAAGTTTCCAACAAGTACTGAGCATGCAAGTGCTAACAATCACTTTGGGGTATCCATGTGGGTTGGTGTGTATGTGTGGTCTACAACAAATTAGAATAAACAAATTAAGGAATCAGAAAAACTTATACAAATAAAGATACTAAAACACTTCCATGTACAATCAACATGAGTATGAGATCACTGGCTGATTGCCAGAAACACTTCAAAATAAAAGCTCATGTGAGCCTTTTTAACACTGTGGCTCTAATAACGATAAATTAACCCTTATGGTAGGAGTAACACATGTGATACACATTCACAGGTTACTCCTATCATAAGTAATAGCAGATAAACGGCATAAACAGACAGCACACGGACTCTACAAGATTCACAGATTATTTTTTATTTAGTTTTTACTGTATGTATAAATTTGTTATAAATGGGTTGTTTTTGTTCCAGTCACGTACATTAAATGTTTAAATATCTATTACATATGGTACTGCTTATATTATTTCACCATCTGTACACCAATATAAGTAGTGAATGTGCGTGTCCGTGGGTGGGGCTGTGTCCGTGTGGTAATGTGGGCTGGTGTGGCTACAGTGCCAGGGCTGAATTTTTGTCCCAGTCCGCCCCTGTCCAAAGGTAATATTCGCCCAGTGGATTTTTTTCCTCAAATATCATAAGCGGTGGCGTTCAATTAAAAAATGACGCGATTTAGGTTTAACTCCATTGACGCCAATAGCCATTGGTTCTCGCGTGTCACGTGACTTCACGACGGATTGCGTTAACAGCGGCACTGGGAATTTTGTTTTAAAAAATTATATTTTGGCCGGTTGATACCTTATCATACCTTCCTCTACCCAAGCAATTTTAGGAATATTTGACTGAGCAAAATGGCAGGAAAGGGCAGAGGAATAGCAGCATTCACCTTCAACATAGAGGCTCTGGGTCTTACCAGAGGGTCCATGCCTGAAACCCAAAGAGGGCCAACTCCACTCTTCCCAGTGAGTTGTTATTTTCTTATTATTATTTTTAACCCCCCCGAACTAAAAAGTCTGCTAGATGGTCATTATCCTGACATTTTTCAGTTCTAGAGAAATGCATTACACCCCCTAGGTCATAATTCTGTGCTCTTTTTTTAGCAAATTGAATATAAACCAGGGCCTCTGAAAGCTGGAGAGGATGAAGACTATATGAGAGCTTTGAAACAAGAGATGAGAGGACGAATGAAAGACCTCCCATTTAACATAAAACCCCATGCAGGAAAGGGAGGTGAGTGGTAGCCTTTATTAAATTTTGGTAACACATAATACCTATTGCTTCCTAATAGGGGTCTTAGGATTTCTGAGGTAATCATATTGTAAATGTAAGAGCACTGAGGGCAGTGTTGTGTATTACCACTGGCCTTAAGACATTAAATCTATTTAACTTTATGTTTAAGTGAAATAGTGTAACTGATTAGGGATAGTTTAACCTTAAAAAGAGTTTTATTATTTGATTGTTTTATTATTGTTTTAATAATTTTTTTTACAATGTTAATTAAAGTAAGAAAGGTCAGAAATGTAAAAGTTAAAACAAATTGATCTACTTTTTAAAAGTGTGCTCACCAGTATAATTCACAGATGTGGAGAGGTACAAGGAAAAATACACAAGAGAAATTAAAAGAATTGAGGATGACAACTGGACACCAGGTATTACAGGAATCACTTATGAATACCATTTAAATTGGCTGATTTTATATTAATTATAGACTTGCTTTGTAGATTGGAACCGTCTTCCCAAAGAGCTGAAGCCACAGAAGAAGATAATTAAGAAAAAAAGAGGTAATTTCACAAAATTCAGAGTCTCTCTTTAAACAAACACCATTTTTTGAATAACTTGTAAGTCATTTGAATATTTACAGATACTAACAGAAATGCAAAGATCTCAAGTAAGGATAAGGAAGAATTACTGAATAAGCTTGATGTGAGTTCATGTTATAGGTAATCGCATACTAAACTTATTAAATAAACTGCACTATACATGTTTATTTTTGACAAGATATAGTTTTGGATTGTGTAGTTGTCTCACTTTTGCTTGATTTTCAGGAACTCGAAAAGAAGGGAGATGTAAAATCAGATGAGGAGGGTGAAGCAAAGGGAGAGAAGAAAGAAAATGATGAGGAAGGGGAAGAAGAAGAAATTGAAGGAGAATATGATGAAGAAGAGCTTGAAGAGGTAGAAGCTTTTACTAATAGCAGTATTTCTGGTTAAATAATTCTTCATCAACATCATCTGTAGCATGTAGTACATTACCACAGAAATTTAAAACATTAAAAAAATTAGTCTAACACTTAAATAATGCATGCTTAAGCATGAAACTGGTGTGATAGTATCACTACCAAACGTGTCTGCAAAGCTATAAGCTGCTTTTCAAATAGGGTAAAACTCTACTAATGTTCTTCAGTTTGAAAAACGGTATTTACTAATATTTGTATCCGATGCACCTGCCATTAATGTGTGTGGCGTATATTTGTCTGTGGCATTCATTTAACAACATAACATAGATGCTTTTAACATGTCTTATGACATTCCTGTCACTTCATCGGTCAAGTTTACACCCAAACACTGGCTTGCATATATCTAACTTGGTTTTCAGTTACTGGGAAAACTATTTTAATGCAATTGTGGAATTCCAGAGGACTAAAAGCACTTGATGCATTATCAGCCTTTTTTTTTTCTTTTTTCCCATAGGAAAATGACTACATAGCAAACTACTTTGAAGACGGTGATGATTATGGGGGAGGAAGTGATGACAACATGGATGAAGCCACTTACTAGCAAATAAAAAAAGGCACAAAAGATTTAAGTCTATCATGCAAAAGAATTAAAATGTATTGATATGTATGTACTATAAAAGCAGTAAATTTTACTTCATACATGCAGCATAATTACAGGTCAAAAGTTTACATACACCTTGCAGAATCTGCAAAATGTTAATTATTGTACCAACATAAAAGGGATTATACAAAATGCATGCTATTTTTTTTTTATTTAGTACTGACCTGAATAAGATATTTCACATAAAAGACATTTACATAAGAGAAAGTAATAGTTGAATTTAGAAAAATAACCCAATTTTTTTTTTGTATATTTGAACCCTTTCCAACAATGACTGTATGGTTTTGAGATCCATCTTTTGACACTGAGGACAATTCAAAAAGTTTTCACCCCCAGGCTGTAATGCATTGCATTTACTTCTGAAGCATCAGTGAGTGTTTCAATCTTCTGTAATAGTTACATATGAATCCCTCAGTTGTCCTCTGTGAAAAAAATGGATCTCAAAATCATACAGTCATTGTTGGAAAGGATTCAAATACACAAATGCTGAAAAACCAAAGAATTTGTGGGACTTGAAGGATTATTCTAAAGAACAGCGGGCAGTTCAACTGTTCAGGACAAACAATGGACAACTAAACAAAAACAAACAAAAAAACACAGTATTAAGAACTAAGTGCATGTCATTTTTATAATTTAATTTTTTTTTTTAATTAATTATTCTTTCTTGTGGACCATGTAAACATGTATTATGTAAACTATCTTATTCAGGTGAGTACTAAAAAAAAAAATAACATGCATTTTTTACGACCCCTCTTATTTTAGTAAAATTATTAATATTTTGCAGCTTCTGCAAGGTGCAATGAAATTGCATACAGATAATTTTCTAAACTGGTATTATTTAAGCTAAATGTAAAATTAAAAGGTTAAAAATAATTAGGAGATTCAGATACTAAAATATAATTCCTTTATTTTCAACCTGCATCTACAGTCCACAGGATGAAGGCACATACTGTTCAAATATCAATCACTGTACGCCATGTTTCATAGAAATCCTTACATCTCTGCTACTTAAATGGAATTGAACATGTTTGAGAACATTTTACAAATCATCCCTGTACTCTTGCCAGAAGAAAAAAAACGGGAAGCCATTATGGTTCCATTAAGTTTTGTTTTTCTTTGTACAGGCAAAGTTTAAAAATTAAAACCAGCAATTTTATTACCATCAGTTGCAATACTGAATCTGAATTCTACATTTCCTAAAATAAATTACCATGTTTATTTCCCTGACAACCAGACAGTGGCAGCAAATGTTTTAAACAATATATCAGCTGTTTGCCACTGATGCAAACTACAAGCTTAATAGAGGTACAGAGATACACACTGGCTCATGAGTGACACACACAACAAAACCAGCAATCAACTGTGCAAAATGCATTAAGGAAAAATGCTGACAGGATTGGAATCATGTCGTGATTACTCGATCCTCTCATGTGTTTCGGTTAATTGTTTTTAAAATCTGGTTCCGCTTATACCTTCCATTAATGCCTCCAAATTAATTCCCTAGTGATTTAAGTGCCCCTTCATGCTTTCTCTTCATGATTCGCAAAATGTTGCTGTTTAGCAACAGCCTGTAGGTGAGAGTCTTGGTGAGAGGCAGAACTAGGTGGTGGTAACCCAATCTTAGGAACAGCTGGCTGTGTTGGTCCAGGTCTGATAGAGTCAATGGTAGTGTGGTGGCTAACATCTGCTTTCATCAAAACTTCATAGTACAACAGGTAAAAAACAGGTGTAACGATGCCCACGACCAACATGATGGCAACTGCGGTCCACCATCTCATTCCCCAATCAGCACCATAGTACGGGTCTTTCTTTTGGGCTGGTCTACGATCGGGATCTCCCAAAAGCGGCTGCTCCAGCGAGGACACGACCTCGCTCAGGCTGCTCCTGGAAGGGGCAGATGACTTGACAAGAAGTTGAATGTCCTTGTCCTTCTCCTGAAGGAAGCACTCCACGCTGTCCACAGAGGAGGAAGAGGATGAAGAGTCCAAGGAAGCTCCAGAAACTGGGATCTCCGATTTTCTGCGAGTGCTGACGGGTGAGCTGCTTTTATGGGGAGCAGTGTTGTGAGTTTCTGTGAATGAGCTGAACTTTCTCACAGGGATCCTTATGGACCGCAGCGCAAAGAAGTCCTGTTCAGTTAGAAGATTGTTGGCCCGCTTTATGTCTGCAACCTGAGATGAGAATGAAGATCAGTACAATCAGTTCAACCTCACATACAATAGATATATTTGGACAGCTATAGAACAATTTGGTGTTTGCAAACAGTGATGCTGGGTTTTTTTGTGGGCGGAGTCTAACTGATGAAAGAAAATAAATAAATTTGACTTTATTTAAAAATTCTAACTTTATTCTTGCAATTCTGATAAGAGAATCAACCTGGCATTCTCTATATTTCCCTCAGCTCAGAATCATGAGTTTATAGCCCACACTTCTGGGGTTTTTTCCCCTCAGAATTTATAAACTTAATATTTTGGAATTAAATTGAGTTATAAAGTCTGAACTAGGAGATGTAACTTGCATTTGCGGAGAAAAAAAAAAACATTAGAATTGTGAGATAAAATAGGTAAATGTTATGTAAAATGTTGTAGGCTTAAGTAGTATTTCATGCTGTAAAAATAACTGTAATACATGAATAATGTAACTACTATGAACTGCATATGTGAATATTACATAGACAAATTGTTTAAATCGAAATATGCTTTAAAAGTAGGGCAATCATAGTAGGTTTCATCCATAAACTGTCTACTTAAAGGTCTGTGTTTAGCTCCAAATGACGTTTTTAACAACAGTATTATGTTAAAATGATTTGCATTCTGATTCTGACATCCAAAGGCACAAAAAAACATTATTTCTCTTATTCCATGGATTTTATCCATTTCCCTTCACTTGTTACCAGTGTTTTTCTGCCACCACAATGCGCATGCAGCTGCCGGTGACGTAACTGTGACGTCTACTCCAAATTGGTCTATCTGGGGGAAGGGTTTGGGTTTTTACATGTCAATACATCTAAGAAACACGGAGTACTGGGAAAATACAGAGATAGATGTATCCAAAACAAAATCAGGAAGAACTTATTATTATGGGGT
Source organism: Labeo catla (assembly GCA_012976165.1). Taxonomy (NCBI): domain Eukaryota; kingdom Metazoa; phylum Chordata; class Actinopteri; order Cypriniformes; family Cyprinidae; genus Labeo; species Labeo catla. The sequence continues at coordinate 754,553 of VONZ01000085.1, forward strand.
GTGATGTAAAGCAGAAATTTGTGTACAGCAGCAATGCAACATCATAGCTTGCGATGTTAAAGTAGAATGAAACTTGTGGGTCGTCATTGGTACATCTATAATGCATATTTTGCATCAGCTTTTAAAGGGATAGTTCACCCAAAAATGACAATTCTGTCATTAATTACTCACCCTCATGTTGTTCCAAAACTATAAGATCTTCATTCATCTTCAGAACACAAATTAAGATATTTTTGATTAAATTCAAAAGCTTTCTGACCCTCCATAGATAGCAAGGTTCCTACCACTTTCAAGGCCTAGAAAGGTACCAAGTACATGGACAAAATAGTCCATGTGACATCAGTGGTTCAATGGTAATTTTATGAAACTACGAGAATACTTTCTGTGCACAAAAAAAAAATCCCCCTAAAATAATGACTTTATTCAACAATTCTACTCCCCCGAGTTACCGTCTTCCGCTGCTATTTTGTAAATGTTCTTGGTACCTTTCTGGGCCTTGAATGTGTTAGAACCCTTGCTGTCTATAGAGGGTCAGAAAGTCATCAGATTTCATCAAAAATATCTTAATGTGTGTTCTGAAGATGAACAAAGATCTGGCTCATTTAATCAGAAGTGAGAACGTTTACCATAGCATTTACTTCTGCTAACTAAGAGAAAGTGGAGCAGGTTCAAGCTAGTGTGACTGGGTGGAGGCATGAAATAATTTGCATGTTCATACATCTACCTATACTCAGTGAGGTAAAGGTGTAGAGTTACAGTTTTAAGAAATGAATAAATTGCTTTCACAGGGAATAAAACATTTAAGTATGTAATTTATATAGGACCAAATTAGTGGTCCTTTTTTATATTCACATAAGATTTTTGGTCATACCAGCCACATACTCAAACAGAAAACAAAAGTACAACAAGGGAACTTTGACTTACTGTACAGAAATATTGCAGAGAAATACTGATCAGCGTATCTCCGTCTTTTATGTCCCTTATCAAGTAAATTATATCGTCCTTGCGATCTGTAGATGTGCTCCTGCGATGCCTTTCCCTGCCTCTGGAACGCAGCTCAAAGGCCTCTCCATCCTCCTCTGAGTAGTCAGTCTCTGAGTTGTTTCCAAAAACTGACATGTAACCACCTGTGGGTGGCTGCACTGTGGTTGCAAACTGAAAACCATTGTGCTGGTTCCTTCCAGTCATTTTTCACTGTAAAAAGAACAAAAGGCAGGTGAATAAATTTTTTGTTGGACATGCACGTGTTTTGCCAACTACTCTGTGGTAGTTCTCTGTGTTTGATGGTTCTGAAATCGTTGGATTCTTTTTTACTATGTCAGATTAAAACAATCCAAATAGTTGCGGTGTGGAAAAATTAGATATGGATGGATATCTTAGTAGCCTAGACCCACTCTGCCGTGTACAACAGCAAACACTGCTGATAAGGCCAAATTCAACCTTGGCCAACGTTGACAGAACCTATTTTAGGAATTTCCACTAGCGAATTCATGTTGAAACACTAAAAAATATTAACTAGTTTTTCGTGTGAACGGTTTTGCTTAAGTGGCCTGGCACACGCAGGTAGAGCTAACTAGCAGCTAACTTTACATATGCATTAGCATGTAAACATGACTTCAAAACACTTTTATACAAGTTTTCTATTCAAGAAAATAACAAAGACATCTGACCACACAGCTTTTAAGCACACGAATTAAAGGCTAAACGGTTATACTTATTGAATAAAACCACTCAGTAAGATTTTTAAACGTAAAGGCTAAGTAGCTCAGTTAGCATGTCATTTTAGCCAGCATTACGCAAATCAACTATAATACCTCATCTGGAAAAAAAAACAAAACAAATAGTCCCTTAGAATACAGAATAATACCTTCATTCCTGCAAACATATCACAGTGTGATTAAACAATGCTTAATGTCTTGAAATCCTCTTTAGTAAACAGGGTCAATAGTCTCATGCTACTGATGCTAACCAAACTTTATATCAACAGACGGTGATTTGTCATGTAGTTTAATTTCAGGTAGTAAACAAACGCTCATTAATCTGCTGTTTATCGTTTTGTTGCGGTTTACCTGAGAAATGAGTGGGGTCCGCTTGATTTTAGTGATTATGGCATTCTCCAGTTTCCGCTATGTGCTTCATTACTTCAGCTGCTGGATTACTGGAGACAGAGAAGAAGCCACGTCAACACAGAGACAGCGTGAGCACGCACTGACATCATCGACATCGCTCCGTGTTTCCCATACATCATCAACAGTTTCAGGCAGGTATATATAAAGATGATGATGATAATCATCATTATTAGTAGTAGTACTACGTTTGCTGCCACGTAGTTTTAAGCGCCTAATAATTGACCAATCGCGCTAGTTTTTGTGCACATTCTATTTACTAATACACAAATAAGCAGATTACAGATAGCTCAGTTTTATTATGCTTTTTAAAATGATTATTTAAATGAGGTTCAGACTTAAGGTTGATGTTATATTGAAATGATTTTCACTAATCAACATTTACAGTTGAGGTCAAAAGTTTACATACACCTTGCAGAATCTGCAAAATGTTATTTGCTTCAAAATAAGAGGGATCATAGAAAATGCATGTTATTTTTTATTTAGTACTGACCTGAATAAGATATTTCATATAAATACATTTACATATAGTCCACATGAAAGAATAATAGTTAAATTTATAAAAATAACCCTGATCAGAAGTTTACATATGCTTGGTTCTTACTATGGTTCTAGATATTCATCCTGAACAGTTCTGAACAGTTAAACAGTTAAACTACCTGCTGTTCTTCAGAAAAATCCTTTAGGTCCAACAAATTATTTGGTTTTTCAGCATTTTTGTGTATTTGAACCTTTTCCAACAATGACTGTATGATTTTGAGATCCATCTTTTCACACTGAGGACAACTGAGGACTCATATGCAACTATTAAAGAAGGTTCAAATGCTCACTGATGCTCCAGATGTAAAAACGATACATTAAGAGCCAGGGGTGTAAACTTTTAAACAGAATGAAAATGTGTACATTTTTCTATTTTGGCTAAATATCATATATATTTTTTAATTTAGTACTGCCCTTTAGAAGCTACACAAGATACTTACATGTTTCCCAGAAGACAAAATAAGTAAAATTTACCCTGATCTTCAAATTCTAAATGTTTTCACCCCCTGACTCTTAATGGATTGTGTTTCCTTCAGTACTAAATAAAAAATAACATGCATTTTGTACGATCCTTCTTACTGTGATAAAATAATTAACATTTGGCATGTATGTGAACATGCCTATGTCTAGCAGTGATTTCAGTATATACAATATGCATAATAAGCACTGCAAATTAATTTACAAATTTATATATAACAATGTAAAATATTACATACCGGTATATTGTGATAAAGTGCTCATAGACAGATGCCACTTACATGTCCTCAAATCTGACTGGCTCCAGTATAACAGTGCTAAAGAAAGAATGCAGCCTTGTGACACATCTTTACTAAATATTAAACTATGACACTACCAGTCAAAAGTTTTTGAACAGTAAGATTTTTTATGCTTTTTAAAGAAGTCTCTTCTGCTCACCAAGCCTGCATTTATTTGAGCCAAGTACAGGAAAAACAGTACAAATTTGAAACATTTTTACTATTTAAAATAACTGTTTTCTATTTGAATATATTTTAAAATGTAATTTATTCCTGTGATCAAAGCTAAATTTTCAGCATCATTACTCCAGTCTTCAGTGTCACGTGATCCTTCAGAAATCATTTTAATATGCTGATTTGCTGTTCAAGAAACATTTATTATTATTATTATCATTATTTTAAAAAGTGTAGTATTTTTTGCAGGGGTTTTTGATGAATAGAAAGATCCAAAGATCAGCACTGATCCAAAATAAAAAGCTTTTGTAACATTATACACTATACCATTCAAAAGCTTGGAGTCAGTATAATTTAATTTTTTTTGGTTGATTCCATTGGCGTAAGTAAATATAATTCCCATTTGGTAAAGTCCATGTGATGCTGTTTTTAATAGATGTCTTGTAAGGTTTACTAACCTTTAGTCTGATCATTTTTCATTTCTTCCCCAGTCGCTTGTTGAGTGTCTTACCTGAGGGGCCGATCTGCTGCTGTTCAGAATTAAGTGGTTTGTCTTCGTCTGACATCTTAGCTGAGACCTGTCCACTATGGGTGACCCTACTAGTACTTGTGAAGTACCAGTGGCGTAGCACTCAGCATCACTGATGCACACAAGCCCTCACAGCACGTCAAGCTGCAAACCGTGTGAGGGACCCTAACCTAACCTACCCTAACTTAACTGTTCAAAAGCAATTGCATGCCACCCAACAACTCAAAACACCCTAACAACAATCCGATAACGCACTACAAACAATCAGAAGAGACCAGTAACCACATTGAAACACGCAAACAACTCATCAAAACCTTGGCAAACGCATGTCAACACACAGGACACCGCCTGAAAACATCCTAACAATCATATAGCAATATGCTAAAAACAATACAATACAATACAATACAATGCAATACAATATCCGCAACCAAATATCAACGCGCTGATAATCACCAAAAACTTGAGTCCAACAACCGCATCGAAACATGCAAACAACTGATTAGAAACTTTGACGAACATGTCAACACACAGGAACCGCCCAAAACATCCTTACAACCATGTAGCAATGGCCTAAAAACTGCTCACAACATCCGCAACCACATATCAACGCACTGATAATCACCAAAAGCTACCAAACAACCACATAATAATGTTCTAAAAACTTACTCTACAAAGTAAAACTTACTCTATAACTATGTACAGTATATACAGTATTTACATACGTACTGTAGGTCCCACTGTGATGTCTCAGTGTCTGGGCTTCTTCCTTCGGGGTTCCTCAGGAAGGGGCTCTTCACTGATGTCCACATGCACCCGAGGAGCAAAGCTGCTTCTGTTGGTTGTAGAGAAGCTCTCAGTCATGAGCACACGTCCATCAGGATGCTCTGTCTTCACCAGTGCAGGACAGTTGAGGGTCTCCCACAGACGCTGCTTTAGGAACAGCTCAAGGCTGTAGGAACGGTGCCGTCCACTGTGTGTCTTCATCATGGGCTCCACCACAGAGCTGTAAATGCCCTGGTAGGCCTGCACACTGTAGCCGTGGATGGAGACGGGCTCCTCCTGCTGACACAGAGGTGATGGACACACGTCCACTGAAGAGACTGAGGCTGTACGAATGTTGGGAAGGACAGCAGCGTTTTTCAGGTGATGGTTGGCCGAACCGTTGGGTCTTCGAGCTTTAGCAGAAATGCAGCTGTAAGTGTGATCCAGCCTGCTTACAGCTGCCAGCCTTAAAAGCTCACAGGGCTCTTGAGAGGAAGAGATGCCATCCACCCAGAAGAGCCCTGCTTCTTCTCAGATGATGCTGCTCCATGCTGATGATTGAAGAAACACTGAATTTGGACAAATGTCGTGAGCTTGTAGCACGTATGATCAGGCTTCAAAGCTTTAGGGACAGTTTGTTTGATTTTAAATATAAACTCAAGCTGCTTTACTGACATGGAATGTTGAGGTTCATTTAAATGTAAACAACTCTTGAAATCAGCAGTAAGTGATCAGTGTGTTAAGGCCAGCATTACTTATTGTGCTCTGTGTTTGTGGTTCATGTTTTAAATTGGTGTGATGAATAATCCTGTAAGTGAATAAAGAATTTTTGTATTGGCATCTTTTGTCCTTTTACTTCTGAAGAGAACTCGTCCTCTACTCATGTGACTTTCCGCCATATTTAGGACCTTCAGGGAGGTAAAGAAATGACGTAGTTGACATCAAAAATGAATGAAATAATGAAATCCAGTGATCAACTTTTCTTTTCTTCCTTTTTTAAATATCTTTTTATGTTTCATATTCTCGGTCATGAATTTGCCCGCATACAACTGGTGGAAAAGTCACCTGACTGAAAATTGCACTTTTCTGAATGATGCCTGAAGTGCTGATTTCAAATTTAACGGAAAATTGTTTTCTGTCAGGATGAGTCTTTGAAAAATGAAAAAAATTCATGTTGTTTCTAAGACTTTCAGATGAGGCAAATATGCGCTGGGAAAACATGTTTAAAACGCACTGAGCAGCACAAGGTACCTGACAGGTTATGTTTTTACTACTATGTTTTTATTTATTTATTTTTTTTTTTTTGGAAGCTCTTTATATGAAGCACTCTTTTGTTTTGGGCAGCTTGGCATCCCGCTTTTTCCCATGGCAGCTCACTTTAGAGATAAGAGAAACGGAGCTTCACAAAATTACTAATTAATTTAACCACTTGCTCCTAGCAAATATTCACGAAGCGTCGAAACACCAAACGCTACCAACACCTGCTGGTCAACATGGGGTAAGTGCAATAAATACATGCATAAAACTCCTTTACAAACCACTTGAAAATGTAATCTATTAAATTCAGTCTACAAATCAAATAAGATGTGATTAACCAATCCCTTTTAATTTTTATACAAATTTGTAATTACAAATGTCCATATTATAATACCGATTCGAATCAAGATATATAGCGTAGGTTTACTGAGCTCGTCCCCTTGGTGGCAAACCCTTTTTTAAAACAATTAAAAACGTTTCGAAAAACAACGAAATGAATCACGTGACTTTGATAGTTTGATGTACTCCGATTCACGAAGATTTGTTTCAAAAGCAACCATTGCTAGCTTACTCTTTTACTTGTATTTTTTTGTCCAACGTAACGCATTTTGCTGCTCGATTTAATAGATTAGTTGTTGCAGCCTTTATAATGTCTGACTGAGATGTAATCAGCTCTGTCCTGTGTTTACAAGGTATTTTGAATAGAAGGTATATGAAGGGATGAAGCATATGAAATTGCTACGATAGAGTGCGTTTACTATTTAAGTACATTAAAGAGTAAATACTTCTGTACTTTAACTCAAGTAAAAGTGAAAAGGAGTTCTTGTAATTTCACTGAAGTAAGTTAATATTTAATTAGAATATCTTTAACTCAAGTACTTAATATATATGTACTTTGACCACCATGTCTGCCTATCTGCCATGTGTTAAAATCATGTGCTTTTTCGTTATGTTCAGACATAGACAGCATATTAGCCATCATCAGTAAGATGCTCAGATCAGCTTGGGCACTTAGTTATTTTGTCTGTTTTAAAAACTCTCTTCATCTAGATGCCTGCCTGCTCCAATCACTCTGTAGCAGCCATTGACATCAGTGATGACAGGTAAGTGATGCTCTGCCCTCTGCTGTTAGATGTTTTCATCACTGAAGGAAGTTGATGATTACTACACACATAGACAAGTCTCATCTTTTAAATTCTTTGACCACCTGATCAATTGACACTCTGATCATAAGTGATAGGTCACAACCCCAGAAATGTCATGTTCATAACTGAGTGTTAAATCGAGTTTGTGAGTCAAAAGCAGATTAACTCTTTAAAACTTCATGACATCAAGCTCACAGTCTTGAAGAGCACACAAAAAATATCTTGCCTTTTGTGGAAACCTTTGGGGTGTGCATGAGCCTTAAAGGGTTAGTTCACCCAAACATGAAAATTCTGTCATTACTCACCCTCATGTTGTTCCAAACCCGTAAGACCTTTGTTCATTTTCAGAACACAAATTAAGATATTTTTAAAGAACTTCGAGAGCTCTCTGACATTCCACAGACAGCAAGGGTCCTAAAATAAAATAACAACTTTATAAAAATATCTTAACTTGTGTACAGAAGATGAACAAAGGTCTTACAGGTTTGGGACAGCATGAGGGTGATTAATTAATGACATCATTTTTATTTTTGTGTGAACTATCCCTTTAATGATGCATGAAGATATGAAGAAATTATAATCAGACATTACAAAAAAAAGACAACTTAAAATGTATTTATTTGTTTATTCATTTCACTTATGCAACCACATAATAACACTCTGGCAACCCATAAATACATTATATTTTTGAGCTCCGGAGGTTTAGTTTTTTTTTTTTTCACACATTGTTTAGTTATATGTTTTGTTTTCAGTGTTTTACAGATTTTCAGTGCATTTTTCTTCTATTTTAGGTTTAGTATTTAAATCATTTTAATGCTGTTTAAGTTAAATAGTTAAAACATTGACTAAGATTGCCTCTCACACCTCCACCAGTGCCTTAAGTCTAGCCGTGGGTCATCAGCCAGGAGCTGCTGTTCGCAGATGTTTCACTCCAGTGATTCTGGAATATGTGGTGGTGAAGCAGTGGTCAGGATCCTTTCCATTGCCTCTCATTCTTGAAATTCATTAAGATGTTCCTCTTCTACAGGTAATCACATGCAGTACAATAACAGATGGATGGCTCACCCAAAAATTAAAATTCTGCCATTAATTACCCTCATGTGGTTTCAAACCCATAAGACATTCGTTTTCGATGAAATCCGAGAGCTTTCTGACCCTCCATAGACAGCAATGCAACTACCACATTGAAGGCCCAGAAAGTAGTAAGAACATTAAAATAGTGACATCAGTGGTTCAACCGTAATGTTAGGAAGCTATGTCTAACAGTGATGTATTTTAATATTTCATCTCTTTGTATAGAGGACATGCATAATAAGCAACTGTCAATTTAAAGGCAGTAAACCAAGATGTATAATGTAATATAAAATAAAAAAATTATATATAATTTAGCAATAATTTGGGAAGAATAAAGTGCTTATCGACAGATGCCACTAACCTATTCTTGATTTTCTGAGTACTGTTGCAAACATGCTGAAAAAATGCAGTTTTGCTATACATCATTGATTTTAAATTATTATGTGTTTCCTAGTTCTGTTCGAATGGTTTCTTTCATCGATACATAAATACAAAACCCATTTTGTAAAGTTCTGTGAAAGTGTTGTTCACATATCTTGTAAAGTTTATTAACCTTTAGTCTGAGTTTTTATCTATTTCCCAGTAGCATGTTCTTACCTAAGGCACTCGTCTTCCATCACTATATCGAAAGGCCAGTCTGTTGCTGTGGTTTGTCTTTGTCTGGCATCTCAGCTGAGACCTGTCCACAATGAGTGAGTACCAGTACTTGTGAAGTACCAGTGGCGTAGCTCTCAGCATCACTGATGCACACAAGCCCTCACAGCACGTCAAGCTGCAAACCGTGTGAGGGACCCTAACCTAACCTACCTTCAACCGCATGCCAACCAACCACTCAAAATACCCTAACAACAATCCAGCAATGCACTAAAAACAATCAAAAGAGTCCAACAACTGCAGAGAAACACGCAAACAACTGATCATAAACCTCGAGAAACGCATTTCAACACGCAGGAAACTACCTGAAAACATAACAACCATGTAGCAATGTGCTAAAAAGCACTTACAATATCTGCAACCGCGTATCAACGCACCGATAATCACCAAAAACTTGAGTCCAGCAACCGCATCGTAACACGCAAACAACTGATTAGAAACTGTGACAAACGCGTCTATAACTATGTACAGTATATACAGTATTTACATACGTGCTGTAGGTCCCACTGTGGTGTCTCAGTGTCTGGGCTTCTTCCTTTGGGGTTCCTCAGGAAGGGGCTCTTCACTGATGTCCACATGCACCCGAGGAGCAAAGCTTCTTCTGTTGGTTGTAGAGAAGCTCTCGGTTATAAGCACACGTCCATCAGGATGCTCTGTCTCCACCAGTGCAGGAGAGTTGAGGGTCTCCCACAGACGCTGCTTTATCTTGAGTCCCAGCTCAAGGCTGTAGGAACGGTGCCGTCCACTGCGCGTCTTCATCATGGGCTCCGCCACAGAGCTGTAAATGCCCTGGTAGGCCTGCACACTGTAGCCATGAATGGAGACGGGCTCCTGCTGACACAGAGGTGATGGATAGACGTCCGCTGAAGAGACTGAGGCTGCTGTATGAATGTTGGGAAGGACAGCAGCGTTCTTCAGGTGACGCTTGGCCAAACCGTTGGGTCTTCGAGCTTTGGCAGAAATGCAGCTGTAAGTGTGATCCAACCTGCTTACAGCTGCCAGCCTTAAACGCTCACAGGGCTCTTGAGTGGAAGAGATGCCATCTACCCAGAATCCCCTCAGGTATGTGGGAAGAGCCCTGCTTCTTCTCAGATGATGCTGCTCCATGCTGATGATTGAAGAAACACTGAATTTGGGCAAATGTCGTGAGCTTGTAGCACGTATGATCAGGCTTCAAAGCTTTAGGGACAGTTTGTTTGATTTCAAATATAAACTAAAGCTGCTTTACTGACATGGAATGTTGAGGTTCATTTAAACATTTGATATCAGTAATAAGTCAATTAGAGCAGCTTAAGGTCAATGTTACATGTACAATAATTAGCTCTATTTGTCATCTGTGTATGACAGATATATATATATATATATATATATATATATACACTACCGTTCAAAAGTTTGGGGTCAGTACATTTTTATTGTTTCTTTTTTTTTTTTTTAAGAAATGAATACTTTTATTCACCAAGGATGTATTAAGTTAATAATTAAAAGTTTATTAAAAGTTAATAATAAATAATTTACATTGTTATAAAATATTTATATTTTGAATAAACACTGTACTTTTTAAACTTGTTATTCATGAAAGAATCCTGAAAAAAAAAAATCACAGGTTCCAAAAAATATTTGGCAGCACAACTGTTGATATTATCCAACATTGATCATTCTAATAATAAATCCGCATATTAGAATGATTTCTGAAGGATCATGTGACACTTAAGACTGGAGTAACAGCTGATAAAAATTCAGCTTTTCATCACATGAATAAATTCTATTTTAAAGTATGTTAAAATAAAAAACATTATTTTATATTGTAAAAACATTTTGCAATATTACTGTTTTTTTTCTATATTTTTAATCAAATAAATGCAGCCTTGATGAGCATAAGAGACTTCTTTAAAGACTATTACAAGTCTTACTGACCCCAAACTTTTGAACGGTAGTGTATATATATACACACCCCTGAAGGTGTGCTGTGGTATCTGGCTCCAGGATGTTAGTAGCAGACACTTTAAGTCCTGTAAGTTGCGAGGTGGGGCCTTCATGGATCGAACTTGTTTGTTCAGCACATCACACAGATGCTCGATTGGATTGAGGATATGGGAAATTTGGAGGCCAAGTCAACCCCTCAAACACGTAGTTGTGCTCCTCAAACCATTCCTGAACCATTATTGCTTTGTGGCAGGGCACATCACTGTTTCCGTGAAAGGGTGTAATGGTCTGCAGCAATGCTTAGGTAGGTGGTACATGTTAAAGTAACGTCCACATGGATGGCAGGACCCAAGGTTTCCCAGCAGAACATTGCAAAAGGATCACACTGCCTCCGCTGGCTTGCCTTCTTTTCATAGTGCATCCTGGTGCCATGTGTTCCCCAGGTAAGCAATGGACACCTGGAAATCCACGTGATTTTAAAAAAGGGGGTTCATCAGACCAGGCCATCTTCGTCCATTGCTCCGAGGTCTAGTTCTAATACTCACGTGCCCACTTTTGGCATATTCGGCGGTGGTCAGGGGTCAGCATGGGCTCCCTGACTGGTCTGCGTCTATGCAGCCTCATACGCAACAAACTGTAACACTTTGTATCCTGACACCTTTCCATCAGAACCAGCATTAACTTCTTGAGCCATTTGAGCTACAGTAGCTCGTCTGTTGGATCGAACCACACGGCCCTGCCTTCGCTCCCCATGTGCATCACTGAGCCTTGGCCACCTATGACCCTGTCGCCAGTTCACCACTGTTTCTTCCTTAGACAACTTTTGATAGATACTGACCACTGCAGACTGGGAACACCCCGCAAGAACTGCAATTTTGGAGATGCTCTGACCCAGTTGTCTAGCCATCACAATTTGGCCCTTGTCAAACTCGCCCAAATCCTTACACCTGCCCATTTTTCCTGCTTCTAAAACATCGACGTTGAGGTCAAAATGTTTATTTGCTGCCTAATATATCCCACCCACTAACAGGTGCCGTGATAAAGAGATAATCAGTGTTATTCACTTACTACTAGCTGTGGGTCATCCAGGTAACAACACAATATTAAGAATCAAGTGTATGTAAACTTTTGTACTGGGTTATTTTTTATAAATTCAACTATTATTTTCTTTGTGGACTATATGAAAACATATTTTGTTGGATATCTTATTAAGGTCAGTACTAAATAAAAAGAGCATGCCTTTTGTTTGATCCCTCTTATTTTGGTAAAATTTTGCAGATTGTATATACAGCAAGTTTGTAAGGTATATGCGCTAACTGCTCTACAGTGTTTTTGTTTTTTATATTAATCTATTTTTTGAATGACTCTTTTCAAGTGAATAAATCATTCTTGTATTGACTCATATTATTTGTTCTCTTCCTTCTTCCTTCACACAACTGCTTTGGTGGCTTTCCTGCCTCTAAAGACTGACTATGACTCAAGTGTCTGTGCAGCCTGTGAAGGATCTACTAGAAGAATGCCACAGGTAAGACATTTGTTTAGATCTCATAGTTTAACTGGCACAAATGAATTACTACAAACAGATTGTAGGTTTGGGGCGTCTATCATTTTTTAACCGTCTTTTTTATTGTGATGATATACTTCAAGCTACTTTAATTTCTTTATCATGTAATTGTAAGAGACTTCTTGCATGCACATTTGAACCCTTTCCAACAATGACTGTATGAGTTTGAGATCCATCTTTTCACACTGAGGACAACTGAGGGACTCATATGCAACTATTACAGAAGGTTCAAACACTCAGAAGGAATGATGCTTCAGAAGGAAAAACGATGCATTAAGAGCCAGGGGTGTAAACTTTTGAACTGAATTTTTCTTATTTCTTATTTTGTTTAAATATCATATATTTTTTTATTTAGTACCACCCTTCAGAAGCTACAGAAGATATTGACATGTTTTCCAGAAGACAAAATAAGTTAAATTTACCCTCATCTTAAAATTCCAAAAGTTTTCACCCCTCGGGTCTTAATTTTCCTACTGGAGCATCAGTGAGCGTTTGAACCTTCTGTAATAGTTGCATATGAGTCCCTCAGTTGTCCTCAGTGTGAGAAGATGGATCTCAAAATCATACAGTCATTGTTGGAAAAGGTTCAAAAACACAAAAGATGCTGGAAAACCAAAGAATCGGTGGGACCTGAAGGATTTTTCTGAGGAACAGCGGGCAGTTTAACTGTTCAGGACGAACAAGGGACTCTTGAACAACTATCACTAAAAAAATAATCATTCAGGTCACAACACAGTGTTAAGAATCAAGTGTGTATGAATGGAGTCATGTTTATAAATTTAACAATTTTCTGTTGTGGACTACATATATTTAATGTGAAATATCTTATTCAGTTTAGTACTAAATAAAAAAAAAACATGCATTTTGTATGATCCCTCTTATTTTGGCAAAAATAATTAACATTTTCCAGATTCTGCAAGGTGTATGTAAACTTTTGACTTCAACTGTATATGTTTTAATACATTTAAATTTTGGCGATTTTACATCTTTTTTTTTGGGGTGTACTCGTTTATGTTGTTCACTGTAAAACACTAATAGCTACTTCTTAGAATACACCAGCCTCTAGTAAATCAAGGCTGATTTTATTAAAGTGGCACGTTAAAGTCCTGTCTAATCATGGGTGTTTCGCGTATGAATCGTTTGCGGGAATCATCAGAGAGCTGCAGTGCAGCGGTGCGCCACAGGTTGATTTTAGAAACGGCATTTGCCAGCCTCCCCAAATAGCCTCTCAGCCGGAGGAAGACAGATCGCTGGGTGGAGCTGTTCCCTCGATCTGTCAAGCCCGGAGGTTAATGAGATTAGCACATCCCTGTTCAGACAAGACAAGGCTCTACCCAAGTCCACTAGTTCAGACGGGACAAGCGCTTAACGGACTGCATGGCAGCGCATGTCGAGCTTTACGCGCATCCACACTCACACCGCATGGACCGGAGAATCCACGCAGCGCCGTGCAAGAAAACCGTGTCTTACCTAAACTGATTGAGCTGTTCAAGAACAACTTCTTCTGTGCAGGAACAGTGGAAGCGCAGCGCGATTGTCACGATGTATTTATCATCCCATTGACGGACATAGCGCTGACCGGTTATATTTACCCTGGACCTTTTGTCGTTTGCCTTGGAGTGTGTTACAACAAAGTGTTAGGTGAGTAATAATAACTGAAATATCACATTACATGTTCGTCACTTGTTTTGTGCAACAATTTAGTGAAATAGCCCGGACACATAAGCTTCAAACCGTAACGGTCAGTTTACAACAGTTCAGTCTGCATGACATATTTGATTCATATTATTGCTGTTTTTTTCTGTCTTGAACCTGACGGACGATTATAAGCTGTTTACTACAGTGCCTGAAACATTAATTGTTTACAAAGTTTAAAATGTTCGTTTGCCTCTGCCACAATATTTGCTGTGGCTTTATGGTCACAACGCGCCGCTCTTTAAACTCTAGCGTACATACGCTTTTCCACAGTCAATTATGACAGATTGGGGATGGTGTTTTTTTTCTTTCTCTGGTGATAGTCGTTTATAAACATGTTAACGTTAAATCAATTCATATCGGTTGCGGATGAGAGGCCATTCTCTTGCGCTTCCATGGTTACTGTGAGGGTCTTGAACGCGCTTTGTGTCTCTCCTCCCGCTCCCATTGAGATAAAACAACAGTCGGCGGGACTCCTCCCCACACAGGGGCTTTGAGATGGGACGCGCTCGCCAAGCCCCCTGTCATCCAAAACTCAAACTGTGATTTCACTCCTCTTTACGTTGAAGTGATGTAAAGCTCCCTTTCTCTCTTTAGGGTACCTAGTTTTGCATGTAGATAGCACCCCTGCATGAGTTAGTGAGGACGGATTACTTTTGAAATGTTATCTGTTACTGATTATCAGTTGGGATCAGTAACATTATCTTTTATATGATGCTTTTGGGTAATCAAATCTGGCTACGTTGGATTTTTGGTTAAAAAATGTAAAAATGTACTTTTTTTTAACTAAAAATAAAATAAGAATGGCAGCTTGGACAGTTCTTTTAAAATGCATGACCAGAACCAGTAGTTTACAAATGGGTTTATTGTTATTGCCTGTTAGATAACCATTAATATGCAGTCAATAAAATGTGTCTGTAGCTGGGTCGATTACTTACAAATTGTAATCCGTTACTGATTCCGAATTACATGACAAAAAATAAGAAGTTAGTAACGTAATCCATTATATTACACATTTTAGATAATATAATCAGACTACTTTTAGATTACTTTTGACCTAACTCATTTATCACATATTTATTATATATACAATATTGACATACAAATACAAAGAGTAAAAAAATATACTCTATTTGTTGTTATTAACAACATGAAGTGCATAAAACATTATATTACTTCAAGGTTTCCCAAACTGGTGTTTGTGAAGGAACTGCAGGGGGTTTATGAGTTTAATGAAAAGCTAATAATTAATTAAATAATAAAAAATGTTAAATTAAAATAAATAATTTTAAAATCAAAGTAAATAAATTAATAAATAAAACTTACTAAAAAAAATAAATGTTTTATTTGTTTAACTGCATGTCATGTGACAATAGCCAACATGCAAAAGTGATACGTAATTATTAAAATATTTATTTTAAAATCTCAGGGGTACTTTAAGCAAATATATTAGGTAAAAATGAGGGTTAGAATTTTGTGCATTTTAATGTGTTTGAAAGGCAAAAGCTTTCCAAAAACATAGAAAATGCATGGTTAACCTACAGAGTGATAATTAAAATAAAAAACAATTTTCAACAGTTTTCATCAGTAGTTGATGCAATGTTGAAACACTTCTTAAAGCTGAAATATTTTTTTGTAAATCAGTGGTCAAATGCCACTTGACTACAGTTGAGGTCAAAAGTTTACATCCCCCTTTCAGAATCATTAAAAATGTGAATTATTTTACCAAAATAAGAGGGATCGTACAAAATTCATGTTATTTATTATTTAGTACTGACCTGAATAAAGGGAATGATGCATTAAGAGCCCTGATTTGAAGATCAGTGTAAATTTAACTTATTTTGTCTTCTGGGAAATATGTAAGTATCTTCTGTAGCCTCTGAAGGGCAGGACTAAATGAAAAAAAAAAAGATATTTAAGCAAAATAAGAAAAATGTACACATTTCCATTCTGTTCAAAAGTTTTCACCCCCAGGTCAGTTTTATAAAGTTTTATCAACTATTATTTTCAATAGTGGACTATATGTAAACATCTTTTATGTGAAATATCTTATTCAGGTCAGTACTAAATAAACAATAACATGCATTTTGTATGATTCCTCTTATTTTGGTAAAATAATTAACATTTTTAATGATTCTGAAAGGGGGATGTCAACTTTTGACCTCAGCTGTAATGACCGATTTCTGTGTGAACATCCACGAAACTTGAAGACTTTCTGAATGTATATAAGGAGTAGGCTATTTTAAGACAATTTTAAAGATAAATAATGAATAATTTATTGCTATTGTGTTAATCATGTAATCCATAAAAAAGTAACTGTAGTGTGATTATGAGTATTAATATTACTTGTTATTGAACTAAATACAAAAATGACATAGTTATAGACAATGTTATACTTAAAGTAGACACATCCAACATGGTTTTGTCCAGTCTTTCTTCTGTTTTATTGCGTCGACTGGCATCTTTGGTAGTCTGTTTTATACTGTTTCGTGTTTAATTCATTAGGGGCGCCCTTTATCTACTGAATAGATGCGCTGTGGACTCAATGGATTGAATGATCTTCTTGCACCCCCCTTATACAGCTTCAGTTGAGCATCATTCAGTGCATGTGATTCACGGCTGGGTGTAACATTTGCAGTGGTCGCCCCTGTTTTTGTACCTCCCCTTAAATAGGGCCTTACATGTTGAGAAAACAGAAAGGATGTAATATAAACACTAAATCCATTGAGATGTGCGAAGGCGCTGCTCGCGGACGGAACGCTCTGTGATTGATGTCACAAGGAAACGGACCACACAGGGTCCCGCGTGATGGGACAGGTGGACTTAAGACAAAAGAATAAACATTAAAGCTGGAGGAAGCTACCACCCTTACCACACAAACCTATCTAAGTCTTGTTTTATGGGGAAGGCTGTTGTTCGACTTGCCTGCTATGCTGTGGAAAAGAAACACGTTTTAGTTGTGTTTTTCATTAAACAGCCTTGTTGTCTTAATTCTTTTTGCCAGTGGCTCTTTCTCTTTCTTTGTACTTCACCAGCTGAGTCTGTTCATTGACTACAGAAGCCGCCTCTTCCATATGTTTGAAGCTCAGTTGTGTTTGAGGAGATTTTCTTGAGACCATGTTTTATAATGACTGACTTTTAATAATGACAGGTACTGTACAAAATGGGACAGTTCACTTTAGTTAATAATATGTACTTTTAAGATACTAAGATGCACCGGTAACACTTTATTTTATGGTTTATTTGCATATTAGCATGCATTTTACTAGAATATTAGCCATGTGTAAGTACTAATTAAGCACATATTAATGCCTTATGTGTACCTTTTGGGTTTCCGAACATCAAACCAATAGAAGTACATAAAAGTAGTATTTGTTTTTTTCCTTGTATGTTAGAATGTGTCCTGTTTGATTTTATTTATTAGTTTTTTTGAGCAAATAACTAGCATACATTACAGAAAAAAATGGCATTCAGTGTAACAATAGTTTGTATGCCAAGTATATAAGGTATATTTAGAACAAGAATCATTAGATGACATTAAAAGGCTGTTTAAGGATCTCAGTGCAGTCCCAGAATACTTTTAAATATTTAATATAATATTTAAAATTTTAAATGACTATAATTGTCCTTGTAAATCTTTACCAATCTTTGCCACTATCCTTCAAACCACACTCGGTTTTACCCATTTGTCAGCATGATGATGAAAAATTATTCCACTGATATTTTAACATTTTGTTTTCACATTCTGTTTTCACAAAAGTTATTTGAATCATTAAAGTAGACATACTTGCATTTATTATGTTTTTTTATTATTATGGTTTGTTTATATAAATCACTTTTATAAATATAATTTGATGAGGTCACTGAAATGGGACATTTTACAAAAGGTTTAAATTGTTTATAAACAAAATAAATGAAGTATTAACTTTGTTTCTGTTGGTCAAAATATGCAGTTTCTTAGAATTTTGTGTGTCCAAATTAGCATAAAATGACCAATATGTTGACATGCTACACTTGATAAAAGTAACTTTCATTAGTTGAATGGTTATTCATTGGTTAAATTAGTTAAATCTTAATTCAGAGGTCAGTCTTGTAAAATTACAACATACTAATATTGCTGGATGCTGATGTACGGTTTTGCCAAAGTATGTGCTTAAAATTATGATAGTAATGTACAATAAGTCTATTCATATTTAGAACTTCTTAAAAACTGTAACATTGGTAAGGGAGAGATTAAATGTATCTGCTTTTTTGTTACTTTTTTCCTTTCTTTTTCTTTTTAATGTATATCAATTTAAACTGATAAGCCAAAGCGCGATGATGGCTAGTTTTATGTTTGTTCAAAACCTGTCCTGCCTATTTAATGTCAGTTTAAAAATCTATTTAGAAGCAAAAAGCGTGTGAATTAGTAGCATTTTTTCTCGTTTACATCACTTCTAATCAGTTTTATAATTTCACACCTTCTTAGCAGAATTAGCAGGGTTCCCACCAGCCTGGGGCCTCTGCTAAAACAAAATCCCCACGCATATCACCGAGCATGTGGAGAAACTGTATTCACTTCTGTAAATGCTACACAAAGACCCCAGACCCAAAGCAGTAAAAAACACAGTGGGAGTACGTCACTGGTGTTCGTCGAGTGGGTTGGTAGTTCATGCGCAGACAAGGCTAAACTCAAACAGAATTTTGATAAATGAGGACCGCTTGACTAGTAACAATCCGTCACTGTCATTTATATAAAAGTTTTAATATAAAGAATTGTACATTGCCTAATGCAGTTCACAGTGAGAAACCATTCATCTACTCTGATTATTGTCTCTTGCTTTGTA
The DNA here is from genome assembly GCA_012976165.1 of Labeo catla. NCBI lineage: Eukaryota > Metazoa > Chordata > Actinopteri > Cypriniformes > Cyprinidae > Labeo > Labeo catla. The sequence continues at coordinate 773,583 of VONZ01000085.1, forward strand.
GCGTATTTAAACCTCACCTAACCAAGCATTTTGTTCTGTATTATGCAGACTTTGATCGTCAACAAGACTGTTTGTTGTTGTACTACTATGTAAAGATGTTTTTTTTTACATTTCTTAGCATTAGGTACCAAAATGTCACATCACTTGTTTTCTGTCCAAACCTTTATTTTATTTTTGTATCATTTTTGTTTGTTGTTGTTGCTAATTTTCCCGTTTGTTAGGTGAAATATACACTACCAGTCAAAAGTTTTTGAACAGTAAGGTTTTTTATGTTTTTGAAAGGCGTTGGCGTCTCTTCTGCTCGCCAAGCCTGCATTTATTTGATCCAAAGTACAGCAAAAACAGGAAACTTTTGAAAAATTTAAACTGTTTTCTATTTGAATATATTTTAAAATGCAGTTAATTCCTGTGATCAAAGCTACATTTTCAGCATCATTACTCCAGTCTTCAGTGTCACATGATTCTTCAGAAATCATTCTAATATGCTGATTTGCTGTTCAAGAAACATTTATTAATATTTAGTAAATGATTACATTATTAATTACAACATTATTAATATTTAAAACAGTTGAGAATTTTTTTTAGGATTCTTTGAGTACAAAGATTAGCATTTATCTGAAATAAAGAGCTTTTGTAACATATCATTCAAGTCAATATTTATTCATTTATTTGATAAAGACGTTATAGAAATTAATACTTTTATTTAGCAAGGATATTTTAAATTGATCAAAAGTGATGATAAAGACATTTATAATGTTACAGAATACTCTGCTGTTTTCAACATAATAATAATAAATGTTTTTTGACCAGCAAATCAGAATATTAGAATTATTTCTTTAGAGATAATTATCATGTGACTGGAGTAAAGATGCCAAAAATTCAGCTTTGAAATCACAGTAATAAATTACATTTTAAAATATATTCAAATAGAAAACAGTTATTTTAAATAGTAAAAACATTTCAATATTTTTACAGTATTTGTTGTACTTTGGATCAAATAAATGAAGGCTTGGTGAGCAGAAGAGACTTTTGAAAAAAAAACAAAAAAACATTAGAAATCGTACTGTTCAAAAACTTTTGACGTATAAGGTTATGTCATTTCACAGTCATTGCTACGTTACATGCCTCAGGTCATGTTGTATAAAAAGCAGACATTGACCTTTTTCGGTATGTTAATCGGCGTGCATCTTCAGCAGTGCGCTGACATCTTACGCACGGTATTTTAGCATGTGTTTATTCTGGAGCCGAAAATGGAAGTATGGCAGGATATTCTGAAGCAACGGTCATATCCAGCAGCAATCTTGAGGTCTCGTTATTTGTCATGGTCTGCCACAATTGTGCCATGGAGTTTGCTCAAGAGTTTGTCTTTGGTCAACATTCACTTCTGTTTGACCTTTCTGGAATAGAATATGTTCTTGTACTGGTCTACATATTGCTTATTCTCTGTTTCTTTTTCTCCCTGTCTCTCTAAATCTTTTTAAATTAAATTCTTTTGACTTGATCTTACTTTATTTTGTTACACTGTGGTATAAGTAGACATGTTCTTAAATATTTTTCTCCAAAACACATTTTCCGTGTTGCATTACAAGCTTGAATCAAGCTATTTGTATTGAATATAGCGTGAAAATCCTTAATTCGCTCTGTAACTCTTGCATACACTCTCTCTATTGCACGTGGTTCTATAGAACAACTTTAAGCATCAAAAGAGAGGCTTTATCCTTTTTTCTGTGGGGTATTGAACTTGAACTGTGACCTTCACTGTCGGTCCTTAAAACCGTTTCATGGTGTGGAGTCACGCTGTGCCCTCTTACGCATGAACACTGTGTTCTCCCCGCAGGGCTTGATCGCTCGCTTCTGTTAAATGTGATTTATTCAACACGGATACATGGGGCATTGATCCATACCACAAGCTATTCTGTAGCCCTTTTCCAAGACTTTTGGCTGATGAATGATCTCTAGATGATTTCGGTCCAGTTGTCCACATAGCAGATAGTGTTACGTTTGTTACATAAATGGATAAAATAAACAGAAATGATCTGACACGTCCAAGGATTAATGTTGATTGATTTGTGGTGGGGATAAGAGACCCTTTAGAGGATCTAGACCGTTCCAGAAAGTTTGATGGTATAATCAGTCACAATTTGGCTTTCACTTTTTGACTTTTCAAATGAAAACTAAATCTGTACTTCTTCCTTCAGTAATGTTTTGTGTGTTTAATTGTCAAAATTATGCTAAACATTATTTTATGTCCTTAAAGATGAAGTGTGTAATTTTTGTGCCTGTAGTGACACCAAACTAAATTACAAAAATGATGCAGTTTTGCTTATGGAAAATTAATGCTACCCTGTCTGCCATTGAAACTACCAAAGTAGCTTTGGTAAAAAAAAAATTGAGAAGCTAATTAATTAGAAAAATAAATCTTTTCATGTCAAGATTTACTGTGCACTCTAATTATATATAATTATTACCAAATGTTATCAAAAATAACACGCACCAGCTGCTCCTTGTTTTTAAAATGTATTTTTGTCTGTGTTTTTTTTTAAATAATTTAATAATTGTTCAACTTTTACTGTCTATGTAAATATGTAAGGTATTATATGTTAATAAACAAGTTATGGTCTATTTTAGAATTCTTAGCAGGAAGTCATAATAATAATAATAATAATAATATTAATTTATTGTTTTTAAATTGATTATTTTTATTATTATTAATAATTTTAAATGTTTATACGCTACCATTCAAAAGATTTTTAATGTTTTTAAAGAAGTCTCTTCTGCTGCATTTATTTGATCCAAAATACAGCAAAAGCAGTAATATTGTGAAATATTTTTTACTATTTAAAATAACTGCTTTGTATTCGAATATATTTGAAAATGTAAGAAATTATAGAAATTAATACTTTTATTTAGCAAAGATGATTTAAATGGACCAAAAGTGATGATAAAGACATTAATAATGTTACAAAAGATTTCTATTTCAACTTTCTATTCATCAAAGAAACCTGAAAAAATTCTACTTAGATGTTTTCAACATAATAATAAATGTTTTTTAAGCAGCAAATTAGAATATTACAATGATTTCTGAAGGACCATGTGACTGGAGTAATGATGCTAAAAATTCAGCTTAAAACCATGAATTTTAAGATATATTCAATTAGAAAACAGTTATTTTAAATAGTAAAAATATTTCACAATTTTACTGTTTTTGCTGTACTTCGGGTCAAATAAATGCAGGCTTGGTGAGCAGAAGAAACTTTAAGAAGCATTAAAAAATTGTGTATAGTGTATATTTATATAGTGTTTGTATATAAAAATATGTTTTGTTTTGTTTTTTTCTTTTTGTATTTCTTTTTCCAGACTAAACTACATTAAGTACTTTTGTAATTACTCCCTCTTGGGATGTGCATTTATTGATGCTTCATCCAAGATGCATTGACCTGTGTTTGGGGCATTAAGGACCCTCCTCCTGGCTGTTTATCTCCTTAGTGTTTATCCTAATACCCAGGGGGCCACAAATCTATAGAGCCCTGTTTCTCTTCCTTGAGCTTCCTCTCTTATCTTGCTGTTGCCTGGTGAAAGGGTTTGCCTGCCACAATGCAGGCTGGTCAGGAATCTTTTTTAGTTGCCACCGCCTACTCATCCATACTCTGCTTCTCCAAATCCATCATGCATAAATGTAGAGCATTTGTACATAAAGCGGTTTGTTGATTCACTGAAGTGAAAGCAGTTTGAAGGCTGGACGTCTGTTATCTTCAGTGGGCCCTGAGGCGAGATGTCCTGCTGACCCTCGCTCCCCCGTCTGTCTTCCCCCATGCCCCCCTCTAGTCCCTTCACTCCAGACTCTCGCCTGCTTTCTCTCTCCCTTTGCTTGCAAGTATTTACCCCATTGTGGTTCGTCATGGTGAAGGAATTTCTGAAGTGGAGGAATTGAACACACTGGGATCGTTTCTGTTTCCCACCTCCCACCTGTTGATCAGGATCTATACTAGTGTGCACACAGGATCTTTACACCATTGTCTTACTTCCTCCTTTGAGTATAAATAGGTTAGAAAAACATCATTTTGAATGGTTATTTATTTTTATTTATTTATTTATTTTTACATTTGTCATATTTATATATTTATATATTTATTTTTATTTTCTTGTTCGTTTTCTAGCTTACGTTTGCCGTGTTAAGTCTAGTATTGTTTAATATTCAGTATTATTGCTATTCAAAGGCATTTTTCAAGTTTTCCATAGGTGGGTTGTAATGGTTTCAATAATATACCTTGTATGTAAAACTAAAATTTATTTGTGCCTATTTTAGTTTGTTTTGGAGTCATTAATTTCTGTAGCACCAGTATGACTAAAGAATGTTGTGAAAATAGTGATTGTTTTCAAAAAGATTTCCTGAACACTTCCTCATTTGCTCTTGGACATTAAAACGGATAGTCCTGCCTAAATCTAAAACTAAAATGTATTTATAGCTATTTTTTTTAGGTAAGCATATAATTTCTTTAGCACCAATATCACTAAAGAAAATAGTGAAAATAGTGATTGTTTTCAAAAAGGTTTCCTAAAAACTCCCTCATTTGCTATTGGTCCTAAAACCACACAGTCTTACCTAAAACTAAAATTTATTAGTTAGTTTTGAAGTCATTTAATATTTTTGATTTAGTTTTTGTTTTAGGTAAGCATATAATTTCTGCAGCACCAGTATCAGTAAAGAACATTGTGAAAGTAGTGATAGTTTTCAAAAAGACCCTGAACACTGCTGTTCGTCATAAAAGCACATAGTCCTGCCTAAAACTAAAATTTATTTGTGCCTATTTTAGTTAGTTTTGGAGTCTGTAAAAAAAATTGTATGTAGTTTTTGTTTTACTTCAGCATATAATTAATATTGTTAAAATATTAATTGTTTTCAGAAACTCTCCCTCATTTGCAGTGATGGGAATAACTGTTTTAAATAAACAGTGTTACTAACGGCATTACATTTTCTGTAGCAAGTAATCAAACTAATTACTGTTTACCCCATTACAACGTTACTATAATTTTCATGTTGCGTTCATCTTCTGAGGTCAATTCTGGCTTATTCCTCTCAGCGCGTCGTCTTCCAGAAACGAAAAGTAGCCGAGATGAACTTGACGAATGTTCACGTTTGTTTACGGAGGTGATGTAGGCATTTACCTACATGTCTGCGCGTCTCACGTGGATGTTTAAAATTTGAAAAGCGGAGAAGCTCGTGAGCGTGATTACATTAGAGATGAGTTTAGACTGGGAGAAACTGGAGCTCGCGTTGGTATCATATGGATTGCTTTATCAGAGAATATTTATTTTCAACGTAACTTACTTTATTTAAAAGTAGACATTTCTAGATGTATTTCTCATGTCTGTGAGACAAGTATTCACGGAGATTCAGGTTGTTTTATTTACATGTCTGTAAAGAGAGGTGACGGAGACCGAGAAAGCTGAGAGAGCACTCTGTTTATTTTATTTATTTTACAAAAGCACATTGTTTTTTTTTCTTATTATGACTATACACATAAAAGTAGACCCTTTGCAGTTTCAAAACAATGGCGTATTTTTAGTTCTTTTCGCAGTCATCGAGAAAAAACAAGACAGACTGCATCGGTACTGTCTTCGGCCCTAGAAGGTTAACAGTGTTGCCGTTTTTCATGTCCATGGGTTAAAACGACCCCAATAACGTAATATTTAGCACATGGAAGGCGTCTCTCACATTGTCCCACAACAATTTTAAAATAGTGTAGATTAGTGTATAATGTGTTTTTTTGGCATTTTTTTCATGCATTTTAATGGACAGGACAATAGAGAATGACAGGAAAGTTTGGGGTGGAGAGTTGGAAACGAGACTGGCAAAGGACCATGAGTTGGGACTCGAACTTGGGTCGCCAGAGGTGCAGTTGTTTAAATGGGTGCAGTCCTTAAATTTTTTGTATATAGTTTTTGTTTTAGGTAAGCATATAAAGAACATTGTGAAAATAGTGATTGTTTTCAGAAAGGTTTCCTGATCACTCCCTCATTTGCTGTTGGACATAAAAACACATAGTCCTGCCCCAAATGTACCCCATTGGTTGAGCCAGTGTTTGTGTACTGGGTTGGTTAGTATGCAACTCATTGGCAACTTGCCATTACCATTGAGTTTGCCATTGAATTTAAACGGATAGGATAATGTATTAACATGAACAGGTGTAAAATTTGAATAGAAACTTTGGTTAATATTGTGGGAACCCAAACTTTACTGCCGACTCAGTGGGTCCGCAGCCACTGATTCCGAGTCAGTGAGGGAGCTACACTTGATCGGGGATTTGCTCTGTCCTCAATCCAGCCATCTGTCCCGCGGCTGCCAAACTCAGCAGATTGAAGAGGCCGGGACAAAAATTTCCCACATCTCTCGCTCGTTAAATGAGGAATGGGAGGGAAAACCGAGGGAGAAAGAGAACTATCTGTCTGAATGGGGGCTTGATTCGGTCTACTGGAAGGCTGAAGTACCCGCGTTTTTAAAAAAGAGTGGGAAAAGAAGAAAAACTAGAGAAAACAATGTTGCAAAAAGAGTACAACACAGAGTCTCCTAAAATCCTTAGAGTGTGTGTGCGTCTGTCTGTGAATCGTGAGTGCCCTGCCTTTCTCATGCGCACACACCCCCGATTCAGTGTGCGAGGCTGAAAAGAAAGGCAATTAGCATTTCAGCCAAGGTCCGACTGGCTACATGCGATGAAGCAATAAGCTTTATAATTTGCTTTTCTTCTCTTCGCTGCCATTGAGAGGCTTTTCCTTGTTTAATCCCTTGAAAGTGCATTTCTCTTCACTCTCATCCATTGTTTGCTGCAGCAGCCCATCGGTCATGGAGTTCTGCGGCCTCGGGAACGTTCCCCATGTGAAATTCAATGGGATCTTTTCTCTGGTCCTCTACCCATATATTGAGAGGGGAAAAAAGTCATTGTGTTTTTTGGAACAAGGACGCAGGATGCAGTTGGCTCAAGTTGAAAGGGTCAGACGACGGCCTGAGGACAATACCTTTGAGAGATTTCCTTTCTTACTCTTTACTTTCCGGCCAGCATGGACTTGATTGGCATGTAGTCGCTCGACTAGAAGCTAGTGTTGGATTGAAAAGTAACATATGACAATACGGAAACAGCTTTTGGGCATTCTTGTTATTCCGAGCGGATATTTTCTTATTCTCTGCTTTCATTCCTCAGAAGGAATGGCATCTGCTCGTACTCGGCACCCACTCGCGTACACACTTTCGTGCACTAATTCTAGGTTCCCTGTATCTTTCAAAATAAACAGAAACATTTTGGGCAACACTCACCAAACGAGTGTCTCGCCAACAAAAAACTGTGGTCTTCAGATGCTCTCTTCAAATGTAATGATGTATGTTTTAACCAGACTCAGTTATTAAATGTTTTAAGTTTCCCAACCTCGAGATGTTCAGGCTATCTGCCTGTCTAAAAATACTTGAGGGGCTACTACACAAGTGGCAATTATTGGCTTTTGAGCTCTCCATATTTGGGAGCCATGAAAGTTCCCAGAACTTTCTGAATGAGGTTGGTTTCTGAGGTAATAGAGCGTGTTGTGGAGATGACTGTCTCGCTCTGCTGCTTCATGTGTGTGTTGTGCTGTTACAACATATCAGTGTAATATCACCACACACATAATTTGGTTTACTTCGGTTTATTATTCACATATGAGCCTGTGCACCACAATGGATGAGCTATATTAAGAGTCTGGTTGTTGTGCCTTTTTAGACTGATCAAATGTAATTCGGTCTGTGTCAGATGGGTGAGGTTCTGTATCTTTCATCAGTTTTTTAAACTATAATGAAGGAGTGACTGAGCTTTTGGTGTTACCGCTACAGGAAAGTCAGTCTGCCAAGTTGCTGAGTCATAATTGATCAGCTTTGACCAGCATAACCCCAAATGACCTTCAGCCAAGCTTAAGATAGACATAGCTTAAACATGTGATACCTTAATATCTACTGCATACATAGGCATCATCCTAAATGAAATGGAGCCTCATAAGTGACCAATTTGGAACACTCCACAGCAACTCAAACATCATAAAAAGCACTTTTTGATTACCAAATATGACATTTTCATTATAAGGGACCCTCTTTGTGATATAAAGACAGATATATGTTTTTACAGTAAATGCTGTTTAAAAAAATGACTGATGGTATTAACACTTCATGTTGTTTCCTAATTTAAAGTGATAGTTTACCCAAAAATGAAAATTCTCTTATTTATTACTCACCCTTGTGTCGTTCCAAACCCCTAAGACCTTCATTCATCTTGGGAACACAAATTAAGATATATTTGATTAGGGCTGGGTGATATGGCCAAAAAATGATCACGATATATATATTTTTTTCATATCAGTCGATATCGATAATTTTCACGATAAATGTCACATTTTTATTTCTTTCAAGTTTAAAGGCAGATTTTTGCTATAATGTGAAAGTTGTAAAAAACAGATGGTTAAATGTGGCTTTAAAATATTTTTCATGGTCAAAACATTACAAACACTTTTTTTTTTATTCTTGACAGTTTTTTCAGTCATTTTTCCTTAACAAAATAAATATCTTATAGAAAAACACATAATTTCTTAGTTCTGCATGTTCTGAGTGATATTGTTTCAAATCAAGAAACAGGTTTGTGTTACCCGATAATATTAATAGTAATAATGATATTGCAATATTTTGTTTCTTAGAAATACACATTTGATAGTAGCTTGAGTTAGGATGCAGATCATGGATTCATGTTCATTATCAAAATCAGTAATCTCTGTAAAAATTGTAGCAACCTCATTTTTATATGGTGAAATTTGATTATTCTGACTGTTTGAGGTTTTTTTTTTATTAGCCATTGCCCTTCCAGTGTCATCCATAGATCATGATAATAACAGTTAAAACCACAGTACAGCACCTCAATACCATGATAAAAATGCCATATGGTTTCTAGGTATTTGTATGTAAAACAACAGTCTAAATACATTTAAGATAAATGTATAAACGCTTTAGCTTAATCACAAAACGTACTGTAATTATATTTCATTACTCATTAATAATATAATAAAATTGGACACAAATAACCACATTTCTGACACAATACCACTGTGCTACTACAGTAAATCTATGGTAAATGATGATGATTTGTACATTAAAAGCCTTCTGACTGTATCGTTGCGCACAATGTTTCTCTTGTTTGTCAGCGCAGTTTCATGTGGCTTTAAACAGTCATTTGTGTTCTTCACTGAATTCAAGCGCTTCACACTGGCACTGTTTACTGACACGAGCGAACGCATTTGCTCTAGGAAGTTTGTGCCGTGCAATCGTTTGAACTTTGATTCGAGCGGAATAACGGTTCGAGTGAATCGCTTTGACTAGCACTCTTTTGTTCCGCCTTTGTCGCATAAACGTTATATCGAACATTTAACCCTTGTTATCGTTTATCGAGGAAATTGATATCGCACAATAATTATCATTACTGATTTATCACCCAGCCCTATTTTTAATGAAAGTTGAGAGATTTCTCACCCTGCATAGACAGCAACGCAACTGACACATTCTAGGCCCAGAAAGGTAGTAAGGGTAGTAAGGACATCGACAAAATAGTCCATGTGACATCAGTGGTTCAACCTTTTTGTTCATAAAGTTTTATGAAGCTATGAGAATACTTTTTGTGTGCAAAGAAACAAAAATAATGACTTTATTCAACAATTTCTTCTCTTCCATGTCCGGTGCAACTTTTTTGAGTAATTTTGCCGGGCAGCTTTTTTTGAGCAATGTTGCTTGGGCACTTTCCCATTGAGAATGGGTAACAAATTTCTATCTGGATATTTCAGATCGGTCTTGGGCTCTGTGTCTCACTTGGTTGCCTGTTGACGGCAACATTGCCCAAATTTGCCCAGCAACATTGCCCAAAAAGAGAGATGGACGTTCTACATCAGAACGCCAGCTGCTGCATCAGCAACACCACATGCATGCATCGATGACTGACACGGAAGAGAAGAAAGCTCTCGGATTTCATCAAAAATATCTTAATTTGTGCTCCGAAGATGAACAAAGGTATTACGGGTTTAGAACAACATGAGGGTGAGTAATTTTCATTTTTGGGTGAACTGTCCCTTTAAACATTTTGCTTTAATATTGTCAAATGGAATTTGGGAGGGCCAGTGAGAGGAGAGAGCAGCTGGTTTTTGTAATTAATTTTCTTTTATTTGTGGCTTTTCTCTTTTTACCATTTTGGAGTTTAGCATCTTGGAGTTTTTTTCTTTCTTTCTCCCTCAAGCTCTTTAAACTTGAGTGGATTTAGTTCATCAGCTAAAAAAAAAAGTACTGATGAACGAATTCTACTGTTTCTCTGTGCCCTATATTTTCATATAGACCAATTTGGAGTAGATGTCACAGTTGTGTCATTTGCATCTGCATGCGCATCAGAGTATGTGAGCGGAGTGGAGCGACAACAATTTCCCCTCCGTGCTCTGTGCATTTTATAACCGCTCCGCTCCAGCTCCGCTCCGGGTTCACCGTTTCCCGCTCCCGCTCCACTCCTCGCTCACTGATACAAGAAACACCGCTCCGCCTTCGCTCCGCGTCTAAACTATATCATTGCGTTTGAAATACCACAGTTCTGTTCATAGCGTATATTAAAAGAAGAAAGTAACAGAAATAAAACGAAAATATAGTTTTAAAGTGGCTTATTGGAACACTAGTACGCAAACTTTTTTCCTCATGCCAAGCTAACATGGTTGTCAGTCAGCATTAAAAGGTATAATTGCTGCTTTTTGCAGTGCAAATATTTGTGATTAAAAAAAATAATAATAATAACAATACGTTTCGTCAGTTATTTTACGTACAGATCGCTGCATTTCTTATAGATTTCTTCTCATTTGAAATCGGATATACAGATGAAGTACCACAGTAAGTTTACATTTGTTTGAATGCATTATTACATCACGCTTTCACTTGAAAATATTCAGTATCTTGAAAGAACAAACTAATTCATTGACAACTATAATTTTCTGCTCATGTCCATTGCCGTCATCCTAGTTTTCACATTCTTTCTAATTTGAGTGATCCATCTCCATCAAGCTAGCTAAACAGGCTATGTTTAACACGTGAATTCTTGCTATATATGCAGTTATATTATGGGTCGTTGTCATGAATTGTACTCGTGATGGAGCGGTAGCGGAGCGTTCTTGGAGCGAGTAAAAACCACAACGCTCCGACTTTTAAAATTTCCGCTCCTCACTCCATTAAAAATCACACCGCTCCACTCCGCGCTCCGCTCCCACTCCACTCCGCTCACATACTCTGATGCGCATTGTGGTGGCAGAAGAACACTGGTAACAAGTGGAAGAAAACTGTAAAATGTAACAAAAAATGTATTGTTGTGCTTTTGGATGTAATGCAAATCATTTTGTATAGAATAATGTCATCAAAGATGTCATTTGAAGCTAAACGCAGACCTTTAAATACAGACTAATGGATGAAACATGCTATGATTGTTCTACTTTTAAAGGAGAAGTCCACTTCCAGAACAACAATTTACAAATAATTTACTCACCCCCTTGTCATCCAAGATGTTCATGTCTTTCTGTCTTCAGTCGTAAAGAAATTTGTTTTTTGAGGAAAACATTTCAGGATTTTTCTCCATATAATGGACTTCATTGGTGCCTCGATTTTGAACTTCCAAAATGCAGTTTAAATGCAGCTTCAAAGGGCTCTAAATGATCCCTGCCGAGGAAGAGTCTTATCTAGTGAAACAATCAGTCATTTAAAAAAAAAAAAAAACTGTATACTTTTAAAAGTAAAAGCTTGTGTAGCACAGGCTCTGGGATGCGCGTCTACGACGCTACGAATCACATCTAAGTTCATCATCTGTGTACTCCAGCTCATAAAAGGTAAAGTATGGTGAAAAACTCCATCTTATTTTCTCCTGCAACTTCAGAATCGTCCGACATCGTGGTAGCTTTTTGTTTGTAAACAGCGTTTGACTTGCTTGCACTTTCTTAGTCTTTGCACGTTCGCTTTGTAAACACTGGGTCTGTGGTTCCGCTTACGTTTTGCGTGACCTTTCGACGTAATTCAGTAGTACGTAGCGTCGTGAACGCGCATCCCAGAGCCTGTGCTACACGAGCTTTTGTGCTTAAAAAGTATTAAAAAATTTATTTTCCGAAAAAAATGACAGATCGTTTCGCTAGATAAGACCCTTCTTCCTCGGCTGGGATCATTTAGAGCCCTTTGAAACTACATTTTGGAAGTTCAAAATCGGGGGAACCAATGAAGTCCATTATATGGAGAAAAATCCTGAAATGTTTTCCTCAAAAACCATAATTTCTTCACGACTGAAGACAGAAAGACATGAACATCTTGGATGACAAGGGGATGAGTACATTATTGTAAATTGTTGTTCTGGAAGTGGACTTTTCATTTAAAGCATTAATTTGATTTAAACAATAGGTCTACATAATGCTCATATATGCAATTCATAATAATAATAATTTGTTACATTTATATAGTTACAGCATAAAATACTTTTTAAACCTATGCCGTTTTACATTTATCTATTTTATCTCACAATTCTGACTTGTTTTCTCGCAAATGCAAGTTTATATCTTGTATTTCGGACTTTATTTCGGAGTTTGTCAATTCTCAGGAGAAAAAAATTTTCTTTTCAGAATTCTGAGATATATTTTGAAATATAAACTCACATTTACTGTTTTTTTTTTCTTTTATTCCATGGCTTCTGTAAACTGCCACTTGAAAACTGTCGTTTTCTGCCACCATATAGGCTCCGCCCACAAAAAAAGTCCTCAATGTTTGTAAACACCGAATTGGTCTATAAATACAATGATTATTAAAATGTTATAGTTTTCGTCTTTGGTATGAATAGGACTTTAGAATAAAAAAGTGCTTATGTTGCCTTTAAATGCTGCTTGCGTAGTATGGTATGCTTTTGGTATGTTGACGGTATTTATGATATTTTCAAAATGATTCAGCTCAAAATCTTTGTGTTTATGTGCGGTTTTCTCATTTTGACTGTCTTAATTTATACCACAGTGCACTTGGCTGGCAAACCATCAAGTGAAAGCCTTACAAAGATGAGAACCGCATGGGTTGAAACTGTTGATGGATCAGTCGTAGCTTTTGTTGGCTAACTTGAGCTACATGGGACATGTAATAAGTTTGCTTCTACTGCATGTCATGCGCTGTGATAAATGTGACTGCACATTACCGAAGCTTACCACAGTCTCATCAGACAGGTTGTTATAGAAGTAGACAGACCATTAGATTAAGTCAAGCCTGCAATTTGGATTCAGCACATGCTGTTATTATTTTGAGCTCCAAGTGAAAGTGGCTAAAGTATAGGAAACTTTAGAGTATTTCTTCTCGAAAATTGTAGTTAGAAATGTTACGAGAAAGTTTGAAAACATTGCGTGTAGTACACCACATTGACTTCGCTCTGCTACTTGGAGTCAAAGTGTGTGACCTCACCGAAGGCTTAATGTATTGCATAACACACGCGCACACACACACCGCTCTCCTTGTTGCTTAGTACTGGCTGTGAAGTCTTGCTGATTGAATAATTGATGTTAAGATTATGGATCCCTCCGCCAGGCATGGGTAACACTAGAGGTGGCTGCTGGGCCAGCAGCGTAGACCCGTAACCGTACACTTTATCACATCCTCAGCCAGGCGATCCAGTGTAATTGCTGAAGTCTCAGTTACGTTAAGAGGCATGGCTGCCACGTGAACCCGTTGCATGAGGTGATGGGGTCAAACTCTTCTTGGGCTTCAACTATCCAAATATCAAATGGATAATTTACTCCAAAATAAAAACTGGTGCCAAACATGAATGACTTTGTTCCTTCTGTGAAATGTAGGGCTTATTGATTCTTAAATCCCAAGAATTGATTAGTCTAGCCTGTTTTCACATAATGAATGAAACTTTGTAGTGCACCTCCTATCCAATAAATCGCAATAAGCTTTGTGCTTTGTTACTTTTGATATGAAACAAAGCCTCCGATTTCAAATTCTATTGAAGCGCTGTTTAATGTGAAGTGACAGATCACTGTTGCGCCTCAGTTCAAGAGAAGCAGTAGCTCAAAGCGCACGTGAACTGATCATCTCCTCTGCTTTTAATACCAGTTTCAGCACAAACTAAATATGAATAAACATCCGAAGGAATGTTAAAAGAAAGTACAACTTACTGAAATCCATATCTTGTCTAATGTTAGTGTTTCAACCACGCAAAGATGCCAGTTTAACAGCTTAGTGTCACTTAGCGTCACATTTACCTCAGAAAAAAAACATATAAGGTGACCATAAACTCGTTAGTCAGCTCAAAAAATTAACTTTTTAAGCATTTTGATCTACCATATAACATATTCTTGATCATTTTGACTGTTCCTCGATGTTTAGTTTATGTTTGAATAAATCCATCAGACAGACACCATTTAAATGTTTATATTTCAAAAGACATCGGAGTAGAAATATAATTATGTAAGTCTAGCTTTATTAATTTGTAATTAAATTGTAATTAAATTTAAGTGTTTGTATACAAATGTTAATTTTAACCTTCAATATTATAGTAATGTAGTGCAATTGACTCTCATGTGTATTTTACAGCATTAGTTGAGAATTTTTTATTTCCGTTGAGAAAATTTGGCGCGTACTGTTTGTGGATCAGAATCTACTCGAATTATGAAATTTGTGTCAAAACCCAGCCCTAGTGGAACACAAAAGAATATATTTAATTGAATATCTTTTGGTCATACAGTGAAAGTCAGCGGACTCCAAAAATAACAATATTGTGCTCCACTGACCTATGTACACTACCAGTCAAAAGTTTGGAATTTCTTTTAAATAAGTCTCTTCTGCTCACCAAGCCTGCATTTATTTCCGAAGTACAGCAAAAACAGTAAAAATGTAAAATATTTTTACTATTTAAAAAAGCTGTTTTCTATTTAAATATATTATAAAATGTAATTTATTCCTGTAATTTCAAAGCTGACTTTTTAGCATCATTACTCCAGCCACATGATCCTTTAGAAATCATTGTAATATTCTGATTTGCTCAAAAAACATTCATTATTATTATTATGCTGAAAACAGCTGAGTAGTTTTTTTTTTCAGGTTTCTGTGGTAAATAGAAAGTTCAGAAGAACAGCATTTATCTGAACAGCAAATCAGAATATTACAATGATTTCTGAAGGATCATGTGACAATGAAGACTGGAGTAATGATGTTAAAAATTTAGCTTTGGTCACAGGAATAAATTACATTTTAAAATATATTCAAATAGAAAGCAGTTATTTTAAATAGTAAAAATATTTCACAATATTTGTGCTTTTGCTGTATTTTGCATCAAATAAATGCAGGCTTGGTGAGCAGAAGAGACTTAGATTTTTTTGTGTGTTCCACAGATGAAAGGAAGTTTGTGAACAGCGTGACAGTGTCTAAATGATGAGAGAATGTCCATTTTCAAGGCAAACAATCCCTTTAAGGAAACCAAGTATAATAAATAAATGAATCCTCCGAGTTACACCGAGTGGGCAAATATCCCACATGCTAATCTACTAATCTGACTGAATTAAGTAGCTTACTCAGCATCAGTGATAAATTACAGAGGCCGTTGTAATCAAGTTTCCTGGCATGGGCAGGCATGCATTTTTATTGTAATGAGTAATTCCAGAATGCTATCGGGGGAAACCGCTAAGAAGATATAAATCACCCCAAGCACTTTGTTTTTGAACATAGAGTTAAAGTATGCTGAACGATTTGGTTGACTGAACAGAGATAACCATATCGAATGAGAGAGAGACCACCTGAGGCGCCGTATTGACTTAACAGCACACTTCCAGAGTGCAGAAAGACATATGTATCTCCCACTGGGAGCAGCTTTCTGCTGAATATTCACTCAAAATTCATGCCCTCTTCCATCTTTTTGACGTTTTTTGGGCATTTGGGCCATCTCTGATACGCACTGCATGGTAAGCGGCTTCTGCTGCGGGCCTCCTTTGCGTTTGATGGGAAAAAAGAGAAGCTTGACCTTCGCTGTGAAAACAGAAGGTCATCTCCACAAAAGACTGTCCTGGGGTCAGCCTAAGAGCCAAACCACCAGTGTCTTGGCAGCTCGGTGGCCTCCTGGTCATTGATAAAGCGTTTGATGTTCTACAGGCCAGCATGTCCTGTGGTGATCTGGCAAAGGGTGAGTAGCGTTTCTCAGTGTCTGTCTTTATCAATGTCAGGAGATGTGGCCAAAGAGGCCACGGTAACCTCTGAGTTGACTGATGGCCTGAACATCTTCTTGAATTGCTTGTGCATGAGCCTCCCAAGGAACAAATAAACAAAGGTGCTTTATCAGTCAGTCAAGTACATTTATTTATCATTGCACGAAATACAGCTTGATATTATGGAGCTTAAATGCAATTGTGCGTTAACTTAGGTTACTCATTTATTTAGTAGTTATATTTAAGTAAACTGGCTACATTTTTTTGGTAACACTTTACAATAAGGTTTCATTAGTTACCGTTGCAATCAAAATTATTCAACCACCCAGAGCAAGTACAAGCTTTTCTGAAGATCCAGAACTTTATAAAAATTGCATCTACAACAGTTTAATGGCATATTAAAAGTGATAATGTCAATATGTAATGTAATGTTTTTGAGTTATATGTTTTTTTAATAACACACACGTCATAATTATTCAACCCCTATTCAACATTGCTGTTTGAAGTCACTTATATTTTTAAGGTAGAGAACAAAATAGTCACAATTAAGCCTTTATAAACTTTATTAAAAAACAGAATTAGCTTGGGCTGTTACACATACATACAGTTAGCCCATCCATGTGTTGAAGTTGAGTACCTAATATGATAAAGTCAACAGAGCTCTCACAAAAGCTGTAAAGAAGAAATTTTCTTATTTTATTAGAACGTCTAAGGCTACACAAAGATTTCCAAGACATTAAAAGATCCTAGAGACGCAGCTGGCAGCCTTATTCCTTAGTTTGAAGTGTGTTGTACCAGAAAACCTTTGAGGGAGTTGAACAAAAAAGCACAATATCATAAAATGTTTGATCAGAGCAACTGAGAAAAACCTGCTATGTACAGCCAAAGACTTGCAGTATGACCTGATGAAAGGAGGAAAAACATTTCAAAGCAGTGTATAAAAAGAACACTAGACAAGTATGGCCTTCATGTTGGGGCATCTTGCCGAATACCACTCTTGACCAAAAAGAACAAAAAGACCGACTTGAACATGCTAAAATTTATTTGGATAGACCTGTGGAGTTTTGGAAGAATGTTTCATGAAGTGATTTGACCAAACTGGAACTTTTTGGACCTATGGATCAGTGGTATATCTGGTGCAAAAAAAGGTAAAGCTTATAAGCAGAAGAACACCATCTCCATTGCCAAAAATGGAGGTGGGCCAGTCCTGTTATGGGGTTGTTTTACTGTAGCAGGAAGTAGAAAACATGACAGTGTTAAGAATATCATGGCTTCTTTGAAGTATCAGGCCATTTTGGCATTGTGATGCCTTTGGTGCAAAGACTGAAGCTGATGATCAATGGACTTTCCTGCAGGGCAATCATCCTAAAGTATACATCAAAATCTACTTATCCTTGGTTCAGGGATCAGTTATAGAATGTTCTTGAGTGGCCTGTTCAGTCTCCAGATTTAATTGTCATTGAAAATATTTGGCTGAATTTGATGAAAGCAGTGGCAATGTGAAAACCAAAGATTATCAGCGATCTGAAAGGTTTTTCAGGTGAGGAATGGGCCAAGATTGCAGTAGAGAGGTGACAGAAGCTTCTAAGCACTTTCAAGCATCGTGTTTACTTTTGGGGGTTGAATAATTTTGAACATGAACGTTTAGAGCCAATTTGATTTTTTTAATTCTTTTCTTTTTTTCATCATTCATCAACTTACATTCTCAGAATTATTCAAATGTGTAATAACAAACTTTCTCCAGTAGTGTACGAATGCCTTTGTTGAATTATTTTCACGAAATTTTGTTTTCTGGATCGAAATGTCTAGCAGGTCAAGGGGGTTGAATAATTTTGATTGCAGTTGTAACATAACGTTAACTACTTTAGTTCAAAAGTTGTGTTTGTTCAAATTAGTTAATGTGCTGTGAATCAGTGCTGTGAAACTAACAATAAACACCTGTATTTTTATTAACTAAAGTTAACAAAGATTAATAATACTGTAATAGATTGTTCATTGTATTCACGTTAGTTAATACATTAATGTTAACAAATTACATCTTATTGTAAAGTGTTACCCATTTTTTTTTACATTTTGTAACAATTTTACTGTAGGTTTGGAGGAAAATTACATGGCACGTTTTTTTGTCTGAATCTATTAATTGATTAAAAATGCATACACATTCTTAAAAACTAAAGTACACCTCTTCTATGTTGAGCATGATTTTAATTTCTGAATGTAAATTAATTTGATATTTTTAGGTGGCAAAAAGCAAAAACTTTTCCTGATATCATAACGAATTTATTATTGAATTAATTCACAGAAAACTTGGCTTATTTTATTGTATTTTATTTTATTTTATAATCACAATATTTGAGCACAATTGCTTCAGTTTCTTATTAATATTTTGCCTTATTATTTACCTTATTCTTACCTTATTTTACCTTATTAATGTTTTTGCCTGTAGTCAGTGAGACCAACAATACCATTTGGTATGACTCTCCAAACATTATGTTTATTAATTAATAATTCATGATTCAAACAATTTTTCTTTCTTTCTTTCTTTCTTTCTTTCTTCTCTTATTTATTTATTTATTTCTTTCTTTGTTATTGACAGTCTTACATGTCATTGACCCATAACCATAATAATGATTAACATGGTAAGAGAAGTCAAAATTGATTGCAAAATCTTTATCAACATAGAAGTATTGTAATAACAGAATATATAGTATATTTTGTATAATTTACGTCATTTATTTTGCATTCATTTGTGGCTTGTAGTTTTGATTTATTTGTAGTATCTTAAATGTAATCACAAAGGTTTATTAAAAGCAGAAAATAGGTATTAGGTAGCATATTGTCATCAAACAATGTAAACAAAAATAAATGAGAGAGGTGTTGGTGCTGGTACTGGTGCGGGTGCCGTTGTGTGTCAGTTGTATATTCAGTCTGAACAAGTCAGGAAGTTCCCAGCTCTGGGGGAGAAGCCGGGCTGAATACCAGGCTTTCCCCTCTACTGTCCCGGCTTTGTACCCTCACCCCAGGCCTCAGCCTGCCGGCAGCCGCTAATCCAGTTTTGATAGCATTCACGGCCCCCCCTCCGTGCCGCCCTGCCTGCCTGCCTGCCCGCCTCTTGTCATCAAGACACAACACACACACTCGCAAACACTTGCCGATGATTTAGACTGCGTACACACGCACACATACGCCAGGGTGGGATGAAATCGTACCAAAATACCTATAGTTGCATTTCTGCCTCTCAAACTTTTATTCTCACTAACTCAATAGAAACGAAGCCCTCAGTAATCTGAAATGGCACCTTGATTGATGAAAGCCGTCTGCTCCCAGTAACCTTGTGGCTAAGAAATAACCACATGATGTAGCAGAAGTGGAACATATGAAAAGCTGAATTTAACCAATGTCCAACTTTCCTTGGTAATCGTCCCTTCTAAGAAGAGAGAGAGAGAGAAAAAAGGAAAAACAAGATGACTTCATTCAGAGCTTGTGTATATTTACCATGTAATTTAGCACAGATATTAAAAAGTGTGTATGCTTCAAAGAAGCAGATGACTAAATAGATGCCCAGACGTCGTTTTGAACACATTCATGTTTTCTGTTTTGTTAGCCATGACAACTGTCTTAAAGGAAAAAAAAAGGAGACTGACATTGTCTGAGGTTGTAAAACTCAATAGTCTCTTTCTCTTCAAAAGAGTTGACCACAGTAAATGCCTTAATTGTCTGCAATTGTAAGTGACAATAACTTACATCTGACCTTCAAGGTCAGGAACCTTAAAGGAGAAGTCTACTTCCAGAACAACAATTTACAAATAATGTACTCACCCTCTTGTCATCCAAGATGTTTATGCCTTTCTGTCTTCAGTCGTAAAGAAATTATGGTTTTTGAGGAAAACATTTCAGGATTTTTCTTCATATAATGGACTTGATTTGAACTTCCAAAATGTAGTTTAAATGCAGCTTCAAAACGCTCTAAACAATCCCAGCTGAGGAAGAAGGGTCTTATCTAGCGAAACGATTGGTCATTTTTTTTATCGAAAAATAAAAATTTGTATACTTTTTAAGCACAAAAGCTTGTGTAGCATAGGCTCTGAGATGCACGTACACGACACTACATACTATTGAATCACGTCGAAAGGTCACGCCGAACTACAGACCCAGTGTTTACAAAGCGAACATGCAAAGACTAAGAAAGTGCAAGTAAGTCAAACGCTGCTTACAAACAAAAAGCTACAACGATGTCGGACGATTCTGAAGTTGTAGGAGAAAATAAGATGGAGTTTTTCGCCATTCTCTGCCTTTTTCAGCCGGAGAACACAGACGATGAACTTACACGTGATTCGTAGTAGTGATGGGAAGTTCGGATCATTTTACCGACTCAGACCTTTGAGTCTCGTTCAGCAAAATGAACGAATCTTTTTTTCGAGTCACTTCGTTCATTTTAGCAAAATTTAATTAAAATGTTCTGTGTTACTTCCCTAACACATCTACTGCTTACACAAACGTTGATCACACTACAAACACGACAAAACGATAATTCTATAAGAAACAGAAAAGATGAATTCATTGTTTACCTGGGTCTGTAGTCTATGATTAGCTCACCTCACCTCTTATCTGACAAGTTTTCGAGTTTGAGTCATCCGTTCCTCACGTGACAGCCCCATAAGATGAACGAACGACTCAGAAAAACCCGAAGACTCGAAACAGCTGAACTAATTCCAGTACAGAACCTAATAGGATGTTGCTCATGCGCGACTGAACAAATCACTCCCTGAGACGACTCGTTCCTCTCAAGTCACATTAAAGATCCGTTCAAAATGAACGAATCATTCAAGAACGTGCATCCCAGAGCCTGTGCTACATGAGCTTTTGTGCTTAAAAAGTATGCAAATTTTTATTTTTCGAAAAAAATGACAGATTGGTTCGCTAGATAAGACCCTTCTACCTCGGCTGGGATCATTTAGAGCCTTTTGAAGCTGCATTGAAACTACATTTTGGAAGTTCAAAATCGGGGGCACAACTGAAGTCTGTTATATGAAGAAAAATCCTGAAATGTTTTCTTCAAAAACCATAATTTCTTCATGACTGAAGACAGAAAGACATGAACATCTTGGATGACAAGGGGGTGAGTAAATTATTTGTAAATTGTTGTTCTGGAAGTGGACTTCTCCTTTAAAGGAAAAGGGTCAGTCAAACAGCGATATTATATTGATTTGCAAAGTCTTAAAAGGATATGTCACCATTAATATTATTTATCTTCAAACCTATTTATTTTTGTCTGTGAAACACAAAAGGAGGATTTTCAAAAGTAACAAGGTTGTCTGTACCGAAAGTCTGTACCAAGACTATGTTAGCAAATGCTGCTTAAACCCTATAATATTGTATAATGTTGTATATTTGTACAATGCTCAATTACATCCTTTGAAGTATGTGTTTTAGCCTTTATTACAGTGTATACTTGCCTTGAATGTGTAAAATCTTTGTGTGGGTATTATAAACATGAATATACATGTAATTTTCCACTTATATAGAGCTTATGAATGTTCTTTTCTAGATGAATGGTCACTAAACTAAACATATAAGGTGTTTGTTTTTTCAGGAATGCCAGCTGTTCTCGCTCTAGCTGGCCTGGTTCTGATGCTGCTCACCCCAAGTGTCAGGTCTGAGTCGGCAGAGCTGAGGTTCCAAGGCCAGACTCAGTTTGTTGTGAACGAGAGCAGCAGGACCATCGTGCGTCTTGTGGTGGAACGAGTTGGAGATCCAGTTAATGTTACTGCTCTGGTTCTGGTAAGTTTAGAAAAACAATCCACATGAATGGTTAATCCTTGTCACTACTAGTGTCTGTATCTGCTAGTTTTGTTTGATTTATTATACTGTATACACTGCCATTCAGAAGCTAGCCCAGTTGCATTTTCGAGGGGGGTCCCTGTTAAAAAATGCATTCAGGGGGATAAAATACAAGTTTTTCTGTCGATGTTCCCCTGATAAATTTGCATTTCAGGGGCTAAATATGACGTTATTGGGGTCGCTTAAATCCGCGGACATCAAAAACTACCCGCAGCAACAGTGTAAAAGTAGCCCAATTCTTGGCGACACTGCTAATATGATGATTTATTATCAATGTTGAACATAGATGTGCTGCTTAATATTCTTTGGAACCTGTGATCATTTTTTCCAGGATTCTTTGAATAAAAAGTTTAGTACAGTTCATAAGTTTGTGGTCAGAATTTTTTAATTATTTTTTTTTAAAGAAATTTATATTTTTATTTAGCAAGGATTTTTTAAATTTATAAAAAGTGATATCAAAGACTTATATTGTTAGAAAAGATTTATATTTTGAATAAATGCTGTTCTTTTAACTAAAAAAAAAATACTAAGCAGCACACCTGTTGCCAGCATAGATTTTGCTAATAATAAATCAGCATATGAGAGTGATTTCTGAAGGATCATGTGACACTCAAGACTGCAGTAATGGCTGATGAAAATTCAGCTTTGCATCACAGGAATGAATTATATTTAAAGTGTATTAAAACAAAAACCATTATTTTATATTGTAATAACATTTCACAATATTACAGTTTTTTTCTGTATTTTTGACACATTTTCATTAGTTTTTTTTTTTTTTTAAACAACCAAAATTGAGCTTTATACTTTTAAACTGTATGCTTATATGTGACCCTGGACCACAAAAGCAGTCATACGGGTCAATTTTTTAAAAATTGAGATTTATACATAATCTGAAAGCTGCATAAATAAGCTTTCCATTGATGTATGATTTGTTAGGATAGGACAATATTTGGCTGAGATCAGAGGTTGTGTTTATTTATTTATTTTTTTTTTTACTCAGCCCTAGCATGTTTTGTTGTTTTTAGTGGCCTCCGCTGTCACTACGGGGTGTGGTGTTGAACATGAAAAGTGATACACAGTCTCTGTTCATCTGTTCTTTTCAAAACCAATGCATAAACCTGTATCAATGTGTTATTATAATTAAAATATGAAAATTGTAATAGATTATGGCGGAAGTCTAATGCAACCTCTGGCTGAGATACAGCTATTTGAAAATCTGGAATCTAAGGGTGCAAAAAAAAAACTAAATATTAAGAAAATCGCTTTTAAAGTTGTCCAAATGAAGTTCTTAGCAATGCATATTACTAATAGAGAAGAACTACCAGTAAATCGTCATAGTGTGCATGTCTTGTAATAAATAGCACAATAAATAAATAAATAAATAAAGTACATACTGAACATGCAGGAGACATTCAATATTTTCTCAGAGAATGCAAATAAAATTTAGTTTAAATAAAAATCTTTTTTTTTTTTTTTCTGTGTGAAATGCTGGCTGACGTAGTGAAAAATTAAGTTCTTTTAAACATTTTGTCTGTGTTGCACAGGGTTAAATCTGTTAAATAATTTCACCAGTGCTCCTGTTGGCACTGTTCCCTGAAAATAACCCACCTACATGAGAATGATGAAGAAGAAATGGTCATAGGAAGCAGAGTGAAATACATTTGATGTAGGCCTTACAGAGTCCTTTGAACTAACAGTGCTTCTGTACTGCCTGATGTGTTAATGCTTTAACAGCTGGTTGGGTCACAACACCCAAACATCTGTCTGGTGAAAATCATAGCACAGCACATATGGCCATAATTAGCATAGAACACAAATATGCCTACTGTCAAAACAGGCAGAGCCTGTTTAGCACGCATGGAGGTGGGCAAGCGTTGCCAGTTCATTGAATGGCATCCATGAATTCACAGCAGAAAGAAGGATCTAAGAGCCTGTTTTGTAGCGCCTTACAGTGGGTGGCATCAAAGCATCTGCTAGAGGTGGCAGTTGTCAACCAGATGGTGCCGGTCGCGTTTAAGAGAGGTCAGGGATTTCCCGTCTTACACTTTGTGATGTTTTATATAAAATCGTTTTCTCCCAAGCCGAGTGTTTTGTTCAACTTGTTTCAAAATATATCTCAAAAACCATCTATGATTTATTCCAAAACCCCAAAAATAAAAAAAACTGGCAACTGTTCTCATGCTGTTCTTTTCAATTTGTCCTGTGTCTATCTAGCTTCAGGGAGAAGACACTGGTGATTTTGAGGCCACAACTGCAGCTGCTTTTCTCCTGTCCTCTGAAAGCAGTAAAACAATCTTCATCGCTGTGAGGGATGATGACATACCTGAGGCTGACGAGACCTTTGTGTTCAACCTCCGCCTGCAGGTAATGCTTGAATCAGGAAATTGGTGTAGCCCATAAATAAATAAATAAATAAATAAAACATGCTTACAGTTGAAGTCGAAAGTTTACATACACCTTGCAGAATCTGGAAAATATTAATTATATAACCAAAATAAGAGGGATCATACAAAATGCATGTTATGTTTCATTTAGTACTGTCCTGATTAAAATATTTCACATAAGAGACGTTTACATATAGTCCACAAATAATAGTTATCTTTATAAAAATGACCTGGTTCAAAAGTTTACACACACTTGATTCTTAATACAGTGTTGTTATCTGAATGATCCACAGCTGTGTTTTTTTTTGTTTGTTTAGTAATGGTTGTTCATGAGTCCTTTATTTGTCGTAAACTGCCTGCTGTTCTTCAGAAAAGTCCTTCAAGTCATACAATTTTTGGTTTTTCAGCATTTCTGTGTGTTTAAACCCTTTCCAACAATGACTGAATGATTTTGAGATTCATCTTTTCACACTGAGGACAACCGAGGGACTGCAACTATTACAAAAGGTTCAAATGCTCACTGATGCTCCAAGCTGGGGGATGAAAACTTTTGAACAGAATGAAGATGTGTACATTTTTCTTATTTTGCCTAAATATCTTTTTTTTTTCATTTAGTACTGCCCTTCAGAAGCTACAGAATATACTTACATGTTCCCCAGAAGACAAAATAAGTTAATTTTACCCTGATTTTCGAATTCATAAAGTCCCCCGGCTCTTAATACATTGTTTTTTCTTCTGAAGCATCAGTGAGTGTTTTTAACCACCCAGCCAAAACCGAATGATAAAAAAACACTAAGTAAATAAATTAATGTTTAGAAACTCTGAGTTGCCGTTACACTGACTCTAAGAAAAATACTTTTTGCTGTGTCTTGAAGGTGCTTCAAGTCACAGATTACTATGTTTTATAATACTACTAACTTTTAATGCACACATTTTTGCTGTTTTTTTCATCACCTCTAATTGATGAATTTCAGATGTGTCTCTGTATGTGTCTGACAGACACAGAGGGAGTGAGCAAGTCTCTTCTTATACCTCTATGCTTCCTCAAAGTAATGTCTCAGTAGTGCGAATCACAGAGTGGCTGAAATTCTTGCTTGAGTGGAATGGCACTGAAAGCTTGTCAACTCTTCAGCCACAGCTCAGTGGCCCATAAGCCCTTGCGTTTTCTTTGATGGATTCCACTAACTCTATATAAGGGTTAGGTAATGTCCCTGCACTAGCGACCTTATGTTAGAAGTCACCTTCAAGCGAAATAACCAACTGTGACAGCCACAACTGGCACTGCCCTAAGATTAAAGAGCCATTATGCAAAGCTAATCACTATAAGAAACGCACAGGCCTGGAAATAAGCTTCCTATAACACGCAAAGGAGAAGAATCTCCTAGGAGCTTAATTTATGCACAAGCAACAACACCAAACAGAACTGCAAAAATAACACCCGTTTCCAAAAGGCTTCCCTCAAATTTTATCCCATTAGTTGGCTGAAGTTGACATATTGGACTTTTCAGTGAAACAGACACGGGGTTGAGGAAAACATTCCAGGATTTTACTTCATATAGTGGACTTCAATGGGGATCAGCTTCAAAGAGCTTTACATGATCCTAGCCGAGGAATAGGGGTTTTATCTAGTGAAATGATGTCATTTTCTAAATAAAAAACCCACAAATGCTCATCTTGAACTAGCTAGACTTCACACAGTATGTAGTTACGTTAGAAAGGTCACACGTGAAGTAGGCAGAAATACCGACCCAGTGTTTACAAAGCGAATGTATAAAGAGCCCTTTACAAAAAAGGTAAAACAGCGATGTTGGACGATTTTGAAGTTGGAGGAGAAAATGAGATGGAGTTTTTTGCCCTACCCTACCTTTTTGAATTGAAGAACTAAGCGTGTGACTTTTCCAAAGTGATTATGCAATGCATGAAGTTGTAGACGTGCATCGCAGAGCTAGTGCAAGATGAGCCCTTGAGGTTAAAAAAGCATATAAATTTTAGTATTTTTTTAGAAAATGGCAGATTGTTTTGCTAGATAAGACACTTACTCCTCAGCTGGGATCATGTAGAGCTCTTTGAAGCTGCATTGAAACTGCAATTTGGACCTTCAACCCACTGATGCCCATTGAAGTCTACTACTATATGGAAAAAAAATCTTGGAATGTTTTTCTTAAAAACTTTAATTCCATTTCAACTAAAGAAAAAACACATGGAAAACATCTTGGATGACATAAGGGGAAAGTAAATTATCAGGAAAAATTTTGTTCTAATCCTTTAACCTCATTCTAGTTCTAAGGGAGAAGTTCACTTCCAGAACCAAAAATTACAGATAATGTACTCACCCCCTTGTCATCCAAGATGTCCATATCTTTCCTTCTTCAGTCGTAAAGAAATTATGTTTTTTGGGAAAAAAAATGGATTTTTCTCCATATAGTGCACTGATATGGTGCCCCAAATTTGAAGTTCCAAAATGCAGCTTCAAACGATCCCAAATGCGGTTGTAAACGATCCCAGCCGAGGAAGAAGGGTTTGATCTAGCGAAACGATCGTCTATTTTCATAAAAATAATACAATTTATATACCTTTAATGTCAAACACTTGTCTTGTCTTGCTCTGCCTGAACTCTGTTTTTTTTCCGGTTCATGACAGTTAGGATATGTCGAAAAACTCCCATCTCATGTTTTCTCTCCTGTCCTATATCGCTGTTTTACCTTTTTTGTTAAGGGTGTTTGATCTTCTTTGCATGTTCACTTTGCAAAGACTGGGTCAGTACTTCTGCAGTGATGTAGGATGATTTTGAAATGATTTTTGAAGTTGAGGGAGAAAAATATGATTGGAGTTTTTCGACATACCCTAACTGTCTTGAGCCAGAATACACAGAGTTCAGGGAGAGCAAGACATGACGAGCGTTTGAGATTAAAAAGTATTTTAAAAGTTTGAAGCCACATTTAAACTGCATTTTGGAAGTTCAAACTTGGGGCACCATAGACGTCCACTATATGGAGAAAAATCCTCAAAAAAACATAACTTTTTCCTCAAAAAACATAACTTACGACTGAAGAAAGAAAGACATGAACATCTTGGATGACAAGGGCATGAGTAAATTATCTGTACAGTTTTGTTCTGGAAGTGAACTTCTCCTTTAATGAATTTAGAGTATTCTAAATGAGAGACTGTGTGTCCAAGGCAAGTAATTTGCATAAAACAAACAACATGAAATATGTGTGTATGAAATTTCATCTTAACCTGTTTATTTAGTGTCCAAGAGTATGTGTTTTTACATGTATATATTTGTGGTTTCCCTTGATTTATTTGTAAATTCAGAATCAATCTTAGTATGAAAGTTATTGATAAATCATAATTTGTTGTTGAAACTTTCATACACATTTTACACACATTTTGTTGCCTTGGAATTATAAGGTTCTATCTGCATGCTGAGCAGTTTTGAGATATTGAGCTCCAAAGAACCCTTTTTGTTTTCTAAAAAAAGGCCCAAAATGTACACAACATACAAAAGAAGCATCACATAATGTAAATAAATTTTCACAGAGTAAGAATATGTGAATAACTCAGTTTTGACAAAAATGTCAGATAGAACCTTATAATTCCAAGGTGACGATTTGTGTGTAAAAATAGACCCACTTTTTAGAAATTTAAGGAGAAATCAACCTACAAATGCATTACATTTAGTCATCTCAAAACATTAGACTCAGATTAGGGAGGTATGACACTCATCACCTTAATGTGTTGTCTATAGCAGTGTCTCATTTGAGGGCCTCCCTTTACTGTGCTGTCTCAGTTTGTTGACAGTGAGTGATTAATGACAACAGGTCACGGCTTCACTGTCTGCTTGTCCGCTGTTTAACAAATGAACCTCAGGCTGGCAGAATGGGGCAACTTAAGGGTGACAAAAGACCACTGGCATGAAATGAAACCCTAAGCTGAACACACCAAAAGGAACTCTAGACAGTCCTTAAGTGTAATTTACATGAAACATATGCTAATTATTGATAGACCAAAAAAAAACATAATGGGGAAATAAAACATGTTGTTTTATTCTGTATTTCTTTCTCATCAGAGTGTTTGTTTGTGCGCTGTGGTGCTGAACTGGACCTCAGTCACAGCTAGGGCAGGGAATTGTCTGAACGTGTGTATTCCATGTCTGTTTTCGCACTGCAACAAGAGCTCTGCCACTGAAAGAAAGCTCTGTTAAAGCTCATTTGAATGGGGCGCTGAAAAGAGGGTCCGTACGGGTTTATTACGTGGTTCTTACGTGGTCATGCGCTGTTTATCTCTTTTTGTATTCTGTATCACAGACATTACAATACGTTTAATCTGAAATTCAAATTACTGCATTTATGGTTGTGGAAAAATGTGAAATGGATTTCTGCATGGATGTTTATAGAATTAGTTTTGATCATCACAGCAATAGACAAACCAAATTATGTTTATAAGCAATGCTTTACTTTTTCAGAGCTCATCGAATGGTGTGACGGTGGGAACTCCAAATACTGCCACCATCACCATCCTGTCTAATGACAATGCCTTCGGAATAATTTCCTTCAACTCGGTAAGTTTCTTTCTTCATTATTTCCTCAATGAACAGCGGGAAGAAGCTGTTCAGAGCGTGCTGGGGAGGGGTGACTGTAAGCCTGAAATGTTTTCACTTATTTTGTGGGGGGGTAATTAAACTGGAGGGAGTGGGAAGGGGGGTCAGCGAATGGGAAAGTGAGAGTGAGGGGAGTGTTGTGGGTCAGATGCCTGAGAGGAAAGGTTGCTGAGATGGGAGTCCAGGGAAACTACTGAGCTGCTAAGAATTTGAAGAAAAAAGGCAAGCAATTTAATGAATGGATTAGCTGGTTAATAATGTATATTTCAGTGTTGTTATGGAAACCAACTGCTCATACTATCACATTAACATAATTGTCCCCTTTTTTAATTTAAAGGGATAGTTCACCCAAAAAATAAAAAAAAAATCTGTCATTAATTACTCATCCTCATGTCGTTCCAAACCCGTAAGACCTTCGTTCGCCTTTTTAAAACACAAATTAGGATATTTTTGATAAAATCCCAGAACTTTTTAACAGAAAGTATTCTTGTAGCTTCATAACGTTATGGTTGAACCACTGATGTCATATGGGCTACATTAACAGTGTTCGTAATACTTTTCTAGGCCTTAAATGTGTCAGTTGCATTGGTGTCTATGCAGGGTCAGAAAGCTCTCGGATTTCATCATAAATATTAGAACTGCCCCCTAATAGTCGACTCACCCTTATTTGACGAGAAGAGGCCTGGTCAACCAAAATTTTATTAGTCGCAGAAAAAAAAAAAAATCCACAAGAAGTGGTGAAGTCACACAGTCCGTCACAGACAGATCTTTTTAACGGCTGGTCTGTGTGGTAATATAGTACATCAGGCAGGACATCCAAACGGTCGCTTATCATTAATCAACCTCAAATATGGCTTTTCATTTGAAAGATTAAAAATTTACATGGCTGCCCGATCTAATGTTAACCTAGAAAAATGTGTCCAGTTAAAGTGTCTGCACAGAGTGTGGAAGCTGAATAGTAACATGCTCACTGCATGAAAGATGAAGGCGCTGGTGCAGTCACATGCTCTTAAAATACTCCGTCATTTTTGGTCATACTCACAATAACAACGAAACGTTGTGCTTTTGTAAAAAGCATCGTCTCGGTCTCTGTGAACTGGAGCATGAAACTTCAAAACTGTGTGTATTTGACTTACAGACATGAAAAATATCTATTGAGAGTGAAATGTCTACTTTTAAATGAACTAATTCAAATAGAAAACAAATATTCTCAGATTATGTAATCTGTATGAAACATGCATACAGGCACATCACTACTGAGAAGATGACGAGTCAGTGTTGCTGACTTCATTTCTTAAGCCCAAAACAAAGAAAGCACTAGTTTATCAGTAAATTATTAAAATGTTAATACAGTATCCCTGCTGTTTTCCCTGACACATTCATACTCATTACTTCTGCTTGCGCTGTGGCAAGCTTTTTTTGTGCGCTTGAGCACTTATTAGACTATGTAGGCAATTAAAGGCTTATTATTGTGATTTATATGGTTTATTAATAAACCTGCGACTAATAGTTGGCTAATGCTTAAAATGAACTACTAGCCAACCAGAAAAATCTTTAGTCAAGGGCAGCCCTAATAAATATCTTAATTTATGTTCCTGAGGATCAACAAAGGTCTTACTGGTTTAAAGTAAATAAAAGGTGAGTAATTAATGACAGAATTTATATTTTTAGTTTAACTATCCCTTTGGTTGAACTTAAAGGATGACATAATGACATAATACATATAGCAAGATACAGAAGTGTGCATTCAGTGGTCACTTTCCAGTAAGGTCACGGGAGAAGAGTTCTGATTGTTAGTAAAACAGTGCAACCGATACATTCATGCTACACATTTATACAATACAATACAGAATAAACCTTAACACTTACAAAGTTAAAGGAATAGTTCACCCAAAAATGAACATTCTGTCATTAAATACTCACCCTCATGTTGTTCCAAACGCATAAGACCTTCGTTCTTCTTTGGAACGCAAATTAAGATATTTTCGATGAAATCCAAGAGCTTTCTTACTCTCCATAGACAGCAAAAGTCATTCCACATTCAATGCCCAGAACATCGACAAAATAGTCCATGGGAAATCAGTGGTTGTCGATGTTTTTGGTGCGTTTCTGGGTCTTGAACTTGGAAGGACTCTTGCTGTTTATGGAGAGCCAGAAGGCTCTCAGATTTCATCAAAAATATCTTAATTTGTGTTCTTTTTGTGTTCGTTTGTGTCTTACGGGTTTGGAATGACATCAAAGAAGTACCTACTCAGAGAGGATGCCATGTCTAGAAATTTATAATAATCATGAAATCTGAGATTGGTTGGTTCAGGTGTGTTTATTTAGGCTTGTCGTTAAACTCTGCAGGACTCCAGCAGCAGTATTAGATACTCCTGTTACAGGACCTGTTGTCATAATCTATTAAAGCAGTTTCTGTTGTCCCTAATTTCTAATTCTCTCAGTTCATATGTAAACCGGTGAATGATGTTTTTTCCCCCTCTGTTTAGACCTCCCTTATTACTGTGGAGGAGCCAAGAGGTAGAAGCCAGTATGTGCCTCTCACTCTCCTTCGAGAGAAAGGAACCTATGGCACTGTCACCGTCAACTTTGAAGTGAGCTCTGCCAGACAGTTTAAAAATCTGTTTATATAAAGATTATATTGCATATTCTTTATCCGTCTCTATTTATTTATTAATTCACAGATTTTTGAAGGTCCAAACCCTGCAAGTGAGGATCTCAGTCCAGACATGGGGAACATCACTATTCCTCCTGGTCGTGCTGTAGTAGTTTTCAGCATCATGATACAAGACGACAAGGTACTGTTTTTTTTTTGAATCAACATCACAGGAATAATGACAGCTTAAAGTTAATGTGAAATCCATTTTCCCATAATGCGGCTTGTTTCTGAGAAAAAAAGAAAATTTAATGAGAAAAACATGCAGTCTGAGACTTGATTTCATCTATTTACAATTGATTTGATTATGAGAAATATGACAGAATGCTGATTATGTTACTTTACCAGACTGTTGGAGGAAGAACTGAAAAATGAAAGGAACAGGATTGTGTATTTTGACAATATTAAATATATTTCTCAACTTTTGTGTATGCCATAAAATGAGACTGACAAAGATGATTTAAAAGTCAGAGAACTTTTGGAGAAAAAATTGAGAGTCATTTTGTGAGGAAGAAAAAAAACTGTTGTCAAATAGACAATAAGTTAGACACTAATTTTTACTAAATGAACAGAGATGTTCTGCTTTAGTCTGTCATAACATGTGGTGTTTTCGATCTCACATCTCCACTAGCTTCCAGAAGATGATGAGATCTTCACAGTGCGGTTGACAGAAGCAGCTGGCGGAGCTTTACTCAATCCTAACAGAAGCAGTGTGCAAATCAAAATTTCCCGGAATGACGCACCAGTCCGCTTCTCCAAACCCACACTGGTTGTCCCGGAGAACATTGGTGTCATTTCTCTCAGTGTTACACGTGGTAGAACTGAGGACGGTCTTCTGATCGGTTCTGATGACAGAACGGTGTCTGTGGCCTATGCAGTCATTACAGGCAATGGGGCGGCCAGCGCTACTCAGCTGGCAGACTTTGTGGATCTACAATCAGAGAGGATGGTTGTTTTTCCTCCAGGGGTCCATGAAACAGAGCTCCGCTTCAGCATCAAAGATGACAACATTCCGGAGATTGCAGAATCTTTTCAGGTGGTTCTTTTGGAAGAGACCTTATTGGGTGACGCAGTGCTGATGTCTCCAAGTGTGGCGCTGGTGACGATTGAGCCCAACGATAAGCCTTATGGAGTTCTGTCAATCAGTCCTTCCCCCATACAATACCACATCATCAATGAAGACCTGACCCCGATGTGAGTAGAGTACTATTTCTTCAACCTTCAACAGTTTCTAGACAGCTGTTGTCCTACAGAGATTTGCTCCAGCCCTAATCAAACACACATGAACCAGCTAATGAAAGTTCTCTGGAGCGCTTGGAAAATCACAGGCGAGTGTGTTAAAGCAGGTTGGAAATAAACTTTGCAGTAGGTAGAAGATATAAGCATAAGTCCCTAACTTCCGCCAATATGGATCAACGATTTTGATGACATCACCCTGCACTTCAGCTTCTCATCAAACTTTCTATCCAATCAAATTCTGTCTAGAATCACTACACACTATAAATAGACACTGAAGCTGCAGCTGAAATCGGTCACTTGTCCACAGAGTTAGCTCTGGCCTAAGCTGTGATATAAACAAAACGCTATCCACCTTATTCTTCAACACGGAAGACTCCCGGTTCATTATCCACTATAGGGTAGTTCAGTTTGGACTACAACCAGTGTGTTCATAATTATGATAATACATTAAAATAATATGGTACAACACACCAATCTGCAATATCACGCAGCAAAACAGCTAAAAATTGCTGGAAGTGGATGAGACCGGAAAGCGAGACCCATAAAATTCACAAATGGCAGCGACCACTCTTATGTCAAAATTAAGGTGGATTGGTTATTTAAAAAAGGGGGCGGGGCTGCTCGATATGCCCTGCCCTGTCTTTAAAAACCAATATCTGTAAAACAACACCCTTTGTACCTTGTCAAAAACAGCTCTGTTCACAGCGACCCGTTTTGTTGCATGTCCCTTTAAATGCTAATGAGCTCTGCTCACCCCACCCCTCTCTTCCGTGGAGTGACGAGGCTTTCTTTTAGACTGTTCACTTTAGCCGTAGAACTTGCTAACTAGCACATTATTAGGAAAGGCGATTTCCAACGATTTTTAAAAAAAGTATACTCACTTGTTCTGTAGGTGAAGCTACATCACAAATGATTTGCACGAATATAGACGCAATTAGGTAGATCGTGGGCGCATTCCCTTTTAAAAACAAATGTAATGCTCTGCGTCTTAAGCAGCTCAAATGTCAGGAGTAAATGACGACTGCTATGTTCATTATTACATCCAACAACAGAATACCTCAATCGCTTAGGAGACATTCTTGTCTACTCCTGCTCCAGCGTCGAAACAATGGCGCACTGTTTCCAGCTCACTCAGGGTAGGTCTACGCTAAAACAGCCATGTCAGTCTACAGTCGTAGGAGGGGCCTGTGCAGAACTATGTCACTCTGCCAAGAATCTCAGAATGGCTTGATCTAAGAAAGTCGTTATGATTTATGGGAATTTTTTCATTGTATGGGTTCAAACAACATGTAAAAGTGAATTTTGCATTCGATTATCCCTTTAGGTGAAGACAAATACATTACTTGTGCTGGTAATTGGTCATCCTAGTCTGGTTTTAGCATAGACTGAATAAGAATCTGATTAGTGGTGCAAATCTGACTAAGATTATTTCTTTTCTTTTTTTTTTTTTTATTTACAGTATCTGTAGTATCTCTAATCTGTGCGTCTCTGATTCAGATACGAAGGCATCATCATTGTGAGGAACGGAGGAACTCATGGAGCTGTTTCAGTCAGGTGGAACATAACAAGAAACTCCACAGATAGGACTCCAGTCTCTGCCGACCTTAACCCTGTATCAGGTACCCTGAGGTTTGCTGAGGGCCAGATGAATGCCGTACTGCCTTTAAACATCACTCAGGACAACCTTCCTGAAGAGGCCGAAGCCTTCGTCCTCAGACTGATCCCACAATCTGTACAAGGAGGGGCTGAAGTGGATGAGCCCATGGAAGTGAGTGCTTGGTTTTTAGTTAATGCATTTAGAGAATGTGTTTGGATTGCAAATCACAGATCGGTGGTGGCTCAGTTCTGAGGTGGATTTAGTTCTGAAAGATGAAAGTGCAAGTTGACGTTGATGACAGCTTGAAGCACTCTCTTTAATATTTGGAAGGAAAATGTTATTATTCATAATGTGCCCGGGCACGGGTTGTCTTACATGTTGACATGTCACCCACTTTGATGATATTCTAGACTTTTATGCCTAGTTTCAGAAAGCCGTGGTAGCAGATCCCTTCTGGACCTCACTCGGAGGCTTGTGGTGAGACATCCAGGGAGGTTGTTGTCTTACTCTGGCTCACACCCCTTGTCAAGGAGGAAGTTCCCAGATCAGAGCTGGTTCTTAGTTACCATCTGGGCAGCACTTAGTCCGTTTAAGCGGATGTGGCGTAAAATGAGACACATGTGTCTCGCTGGCACAGCGGCATCACAGACTGCTGGTTACACTGAGTGTCACTTGGGTGTTCCCTTCATGTGGTCCCAGCACAAAATAACCCACAGCAGAGCCTGTGGGTGGCTGCGTGCTCTCTTTATAACTTGTCTTATGCAAGTTTGATTATGTGTGAAAGGAGTGGATAAATCTGACCCGAGTTTATGTTTAAACCCATCAATTACCTGTAAGTGTGAGCATAAGTTGGATAGCTGAATTGGCTCTGCAGGATGTGAAGACTAAGTGTGAAAAGCTTATTCATGTCAGCTGTTCTTAAATTCACTGAAAAAATCCCCAAATTGCAGTACTACAAATATTTAGAGAGGTCTTGTGCTTCGGTCTGATGAGGCTTGGGTAAATGACAGAGTCATAAACTAGCTCACAAATGCTATTTTTACACTCTCATGAGGTCTAATGAAAGAGAAGAGCTTGCTAAGATTAGTTCACTGTAGGTTTTACACAGATAATCTGATTCTCCGTTCACTGTAATGAATGGTGAAATTTATTGCAGTTTTGTAACAGGATTTTATATAGAGAGGAAAAGATCAGGTTATTTTAGAGTCCATCACAAGAGGAAACAGATTTTTAAAGGGGTCATGAACTGCCTTTTTATTATTTTGTACTGTTCTCTGAGGTCCGCTTATAATGTTAGCAAGATTTTTACATAAAAAACATCTATAATTCTGTCCTATTTTGATCCTACTCATCAGAACACTCTATTTGAATAGGCCTGACGGATTGTAGGCTCTGCAGTAAACGGCCACTGTTATGATTGGCTAACACTTGTGTATGTTTGACAGCCTACATTCTTCGTAGATGGACGCAGCTGTGATTTAGGTCAAGAACACATAAATACTCATCATACTAGTACATATCAAATGATCTTTAATAACTGATAATGAAAAGAGTTGCTCACACTCGTGTGTTGCGACATTACTGTCGGATCCAATATAGTCGGCGCAGCATCATCTTTTAGGTTTAATCTTTCTAAAAAATCAAGCAAGCAAGTTGTGTGTTGTTTGTAAACGAATCTGCATTAAATTGAAATGAACAAAGGACAACGTTCTTACTGATGTGGTATGGAACTTCCTTAAAAATAAAGTTCATCCACTCTTTCCTAATGTTGGGATCAGATGGAAGAATGTTTTTCCATGACTTGGCACTGTACAGCGTCTTGTTGTCTTCAGAGCCATCTTTGTTTGATTTCATCGTAGACCTGCATTTGCCTCTCTCTTAGGGTGCTCTCACACCTGGCCCATTGTTTCGGAACCTGGTGTGCTTCCCCCCTTAACTCGGTTCGTTTGGGCATATGTGAACACGTCAATCCCGCTCGGATCCATGCCAAAACAATCGGTCCGAGATCGCCTAAACAAGGTGGTCTCGGCTCATTTGAAAACAAACTCTTGTAGTAGGCTATATCACAATGTATAATGGGTAATTACGTAAGTTCGGTGAAAAGCAGTAGCTTTGTTGTTTTGCTAATACCTCTTAAAATGAAACTACGAATGTCTGTGTGTGGGCACGTCTTCGCCATTCAGAATAAAAGCGTGCCTTTTCATTTTATAATGCCGTTTTATTGCTCTTCTTCGTAGTAGGTGCATTTTAAAAATGTTTTCCCAACGAATCCTGGACTCCTGATTAAAATGATAAATTAATATAACGACCGCTACAAAAAAACAGCAATAAGCCCGCAAAACTGATGTTGTTCCATCTTGACGTATGACGGGTATGAGCGGAATCCCGTAAAATAAACCGAGGAAACTTTGACCAATAAGAGGACAGTGTACTCGCGCATGACTTGTATTAACAAATTTGGTCTGCTTACAAACGTTGCCGTGTGAAAGCGAACCGCACCAAGAATAAGAAGCAACACCGTAATCATTTGAATCCCTTTTTTAGAACAAAGCAAATGACTACAGGGGTCCGTTCTTCGTACGTCGCTAACTCAGTTAGCTGGATTTGATTGTTGTGGATTTGTCCTGATTTTGGATTGTTTCGTTCTTTGATGCGCATCTCGGGCTTGCTGTCATAGCAACAGGTCCGTAAGCTTAAACCTGCTCGGGAGCAGGTTTAATTCATGTAAACAGGATTTAGGCTGCGCTCCGGGCGAGTTATGATTGGTTGAAATGGGGAGGTCACATCTGATTGGTTAAAGAGCACGACTGACGCGGACTGACTCATGTGGGAAAAGAAAAGTATCTTGCAAGAAAGTGTAGAAAATAATTACGACGATTCACACACGAATGATGACCACAGCCACAGCCACACACACACACACACACACACATATATATATTGTGACGAGTCGGCTGCCTCCCCCCTAACTATCAGCTTCACCCCGTCGGTAATCGCCGCCCTTCACCAGGCTCCCGACGGGAGTGGGCGTGTGGGAGGAGGAGGAGGGGCGCTGAAACATCCAGGTCTGGCGGCGTGTGATGAGGCACACCTGATGTGAATGAAGCCTCATCACCGCCGCTGTTAAAATGCCGAGCGCGCCTCTCCTCAGGAGACCGGTCTCTTCCCCGTGCATGCACGCTGGTGTCCTCGTGGGTCCAGGAAGGGTGCGTAGAGGGACGAGCGCCGCCGATGTGATGGACGAGCTGCCGGACCCGTGGGTCCGAGTGCGAGCCGCATGGAAATGGCTGCGGGCCAGGATGCCGGGCCTTCTCACCCGCCGAGGAAGTGCCGCCGCTAAGGAATGGATGAAGCCGCTAAAGGAAGCCGCTACCCGTCATATTGCCGCGGACCCCTCCGGGGAGCAAGTGCGGCCGCCGGACTCCGCCCCTTACCTGGACCCTTCCCTTCTGAACACTGCCCCTCCTTCACGGAACCCCGTCACGTCGAGGACACCAGATCCCCTTTTTATTTTGGACACTTTTCCCCGTTTTGGACACTTTCTGTTTTATTGTTTAATAAAAACCTCTCCGAGGCCTGACGTCACGCCCACTGTGTCTGTCGCTTTGCTCCGTACCCGTGACAATATATATATATATATATATAATATAAAAATATACATAAAGTAACATATCAAGGAAAAAACATGTAACATGGGCAGCACTAACGCATTTAATTTGTTCGCTACTTCGCCAGCCCTCTCTCCTGGCTTTTGCAGCATTTGCTGTGTTTCCCGGTGTCTTTATTAAAGTTTGAAATTCTCCATAACCCTCTAATAAAAGCTCTTGCCATTTCGTCAACCAATCGAAGGGGTTGTGATCAGTGTTTCTACTATCGATACATATCGCCTTTTAAACCAACGCACGAACGCGCAATAATCCTAGACAACTCAATCCAGCCATACTAATCATCAACAACAGGTGTGCTCGAAGAACCAAATTAGCCACATCGTAATTAGCACGATGATCTCATCTTAGATGTGTCAGTTCATCTCGGATGTATCAAGCGATGTACGAAGAATGGACCCCAGGTGTGAAAGTACCCTTATTTACTAACCACATGCATGAATTGGAGGGCGGGGCTAAACAGGCCGTGATGTTGTGATGTCACCGCCAGCGGGGGCGATGTTTAGCCACACTATTAGGTCATAAAGTTCTTTTGGCAGATCGACTTCAATATAAGCTGTTTTTAGACTAACGAGAACGTTTTCTGAAAGTTCTGAAACTTGTATATGACCTCTTATGTCAAAAGATTAAGGAATTTTGTTTTCTCAGTTCATGACCCCTTTACAGCAATGTTTTGGTTGTGAATGTTTTTCTCTATTAAAAGCACCTGTGTCTTTTTCCTCTATGTTATGCTTGGAGTTAGAAAACCAAAATCATGTTTACAGTAATTTGTTTTGATTGAAAATCTTTGGAGCAAGACAGAGGGTTTAAAAAGTCAGAAGTGTGTAAATGTTTTGTGCACTTTAACAAAAATGTGTTTGTAAGTTTGGTAAATAGTTTATATTATTCCATTCAAAAACAGCTTTATGTGAGCGGAACGTAAGCAATACTTGAGCTAGTCCTCTTTTTGGCAGTACGACTACTGTATTAGGAGAATGAACCTCTAGTTGTGTCTGATGTGTAATCCTTGAAGAAATATAGTTTGCCAAAAAAAAAAATAGCATTCTGTCATTTATCCACCCTCACATCGTTCCAAACCTGTTTGACTCTTTCTTCTGTGTTTTTGTTTTGTTTTGAATGGAAGTCAATGGTCAACATATGTTTGGATACCAACATACAATACACATTTCTTGTGTGTGTGTGTGTGTGTGTGTGTGTATGTAGCACATACTTCTAACACATTATGCATGTTAATGTTTATTCTGAAGCTATTTCTTGCCCTATAGACTTTCTTAGTAAATGCATTACTGTATGTTTGGTTGCTGAAACAAACTAAAAGTCTGTAACCTTCCTGTAAAGAAAATGAAGTCAAAATGTTGCTCTTCCTTCACAGATGGTGTTCTTCATTCAGGACAGCGATGATGTCTATGGTCAATTTGGCTTTCATCCAAGAGAGAATCAAAGTATTCAGAGTCAACCAGACGGACGCTTCCTGTCACTTAGTTTTCTCAGACAAGGGGGGACCATGGGAGAGATACAACTTACCCTAACTGCCCTCTACATACCTGCCAGACCACTAGACCCATCACGAGCCAGGGATGGTGTGCTGAATGGAACGAGTGTCAACAGTGTTCTGTTCAGTTCCGGTCAGTCACGAGCTCAACTAATCTTGCCTATCCGCAACGATGCCTTCCTGCAAAACGGGGCTCGTTTCCTGATTCAGGTAGGATATATTTGTGTACGATTTTTTTTTTTAAGTAAATTGATGTTTCTAAGGTGTGACGTGAAGCTTCTTCCATGATTTCTTTTTAAAAAATTGAGGCCTGCTATCTAAAACCATTTTCAGTTTTTTGTTCATGAATTAGCAATGTTGCAATGGTTTACACTACACTTCAAAAGTGTAGAAACTGTAAGATTTCTTTTAGGAAATTAGTAATCTTATTCATCAGAGCTACACAAAATTGATACTAAAGACATTTGTAATGTTACAAAAGGATTGAATTTCAAATAAATGCTGTTCTTTCAAACTTTCTATTCATTAAAAGTGAAATATCATGAAATTCTGACTTCTTTCTTGTTAAAGTACTATCTACCAACACAGAAAACATGAAAAAGAACAACGCTGTATATTTTTTTGGTAAGCCTTTTTCTGCAAGCTTGTGAAAAAAAGCTTGCTCCACCCATGACATAGGAAGGATAATTATTATTAAATTACCGCCCCTTAATCTGCACGTTTCCAACTACGCTGCCATCATTTAGTTTTTGCAAGTGACAACCATGTGCAAGTTCTAATGCCATGGCAAATGTTCTGTCGTTGGCTGCACAGACAAACACAGATCACTATTTAGAGTCCAAGCCTCAGAGGAGACAAAAGAGCAGTAGATTTATTGATTTATTTACTGTATATTACACTGCTGCCACAAAGATCTAATACAAACATGTGGTTTCTTTCAGAGCTGTTTACCTTTACAGACATAACTGACTGTTTTTATAACCCCAATGTGTTTTTAACATAAACTTGTGTGTATTTGACAGTTTAAGCGCAATAAGACATGAAAGAAAACTTAGTTTAGTACTCACATGCCGTGTGACAGCCGCGTTCTCTGTTCGTGCTTTGGATGTGTGTGCTCAGGAAACCGTATATCAGAAGTTTAAACTAATATGGTTTAAAATTCATGATTTTGGCATGATAGACATGATAATCAAAACCAAACAGATGTTTTTTGGCAGAGTATCTGAGCTAGGAGCTGTAAAGGCACAGCCCTATTCTAGAAAAGGGGGCGGGGAACAGCAGCTCATTTGCGTTTAAAAAGACATGCAAGAATACAGCGCGTTTCTGCTTCCACTTAAAATAGGCATTTTCAAAATTATATAAAAATAATCTGTGGGGCATTCACAGACACATTCTGGGGACACCTGAGACATATATTACATGTTGTAAAGAGAGGCATAATTGGCCTCCTTTAAAGAATCCTAAAAAAAAATGGGCAGTAAAACTGTTTTCAACTGTTTCTCAAGTCAGCATATTAGAATGATTTCTGAAGGATCATGTGACACAAAAGACTGGAGAAATGGCTGCTGAAAATTAAATGTTTCAACATTTATTAAAACAAGTTACAGTTATTTTAAATTGTTATAATATTTCACAATATTACTGATTTTACTGCATTTTTGATTAAATAAATTCAGTCTTGGTAAGCACAGGTGAATTTGTTCAGAAACCTTAAAGTGTAAAGCTTCCGGCCTGTCATGGGATTTTCCTTGTCTTGTTAATGAAGCAATGCAGAGAAGCAATACAAGAGCCCTTGAAAGAGAGCAAACATGCTCTTATAGCACCTCAGAAGTGGATGACCAAGTATGTGAAGTGGTTGTTTGACAGGCAGATTAGTTCATTGTTTTCTGAAATGTTTTTCTTTCATAGTATTACAAACGTGAATTGAGACTTTACGATAATTAAACATTTCCAATTGACAGTTGTGTCTTTTTCTGTTAAGATTGTTACAAACAACTGTATTAGCAGGTAATAAATTCATGTCTCTCATTAGTTGGACAGTGTGCAGCTGGTGAACATCTCCCCACCAATCCCATCTGTGAGTCCTCGCTTTGGAGGAGCTTTGAACATCTCCCTGATCATCACACCGGATATTGCTAATGGGGAGATTGGCTTTACCAGTAATCAGACAGTGGTGGCGCTGGAACCAGAAGATTCAAACACCAGCTTGGTATAAAACTGTCTCATATACAATTCTTTCTTTACACATTTCAAAATCCTCAGACTTTTGCACCCTACTGTGTACTTGGATGGAGAAATCATGGAAAAATGATTCTCTCTGCCTCTAGATAACTCTTCAGCTGAGGCGAGATGGGACGGATGGTCAAGCAGTGGTCTTCTGGAGTCTGCGGCCCGCTGGCGAGAACAAAGAAGATGTCACTGAGGGTGA
The DNA here is from genome assembly GCA_012976165.1 of Labeo catla. NCBI lineage: Eukaryota > Metazoa > Chordata > Actinopteri > Cypriniformes > Cyprinidae > Labeo > Labeo catla. Next base: position 815,718 of record VONZ01000085.1, read on the forward strand.
CATTTCACCTTTCACTGGATCGGTCAAGTTCCTCTCAGGACAAAGTGAAGCAGTGATTAACATCACTGTAATGGCTGACAACATCCCAGAGATCAATGAGACCGTCATTCTTACATTAGACAGGTCTGTTGAACTTCTTGTAATGACATTGAGATGTGATTTAAGTCCAAATAGTGTATAGTGGATCAAAGTGTTGGTTCCCTTCTGAAGTTTTACCTTATGACGCCTTTCAATTGTTTCTTTTAATCTTGCAATTATCTTGTAATCATTGTGCTGGGATGCTCTTTGTCCTCCCTTCACTCTTCTTTCTCAGGGTAGAAACAGCTCGCTTTGTAGTGTACTTCGGGTAAGTGCGTACTAGAAAGACTTTGCCTTATTGTGTGCTGTGAATCAAGTCTTTATGTGGAAAAGCATCCACTCTGAACTTTCAGGGGCTTTGTCTTAATGCTTCGATGGGGTATGTCTCTTTTATGGGGGTGTGTGAAATGAATAGTAAGAGTGTGTTTGTATATGTTGGGGCTGACTGCACTTGGATGCAGGCAAACGCTGCTTGTACTCATTTAGCACCTCATTTACGGAGTTCCCTTTATCCTGTCCTGTAAAAACATCAGTGTTTGTATGCATGCAGCACATCCTCTGAATGCATTTGTTTTGGAACACTTCTCCCGCAAGCTCTTTGTCAGCCATTTTACTAATTATCTGGAGCCCTCAGTGCTGGCTCACACCAAGCCAAGCTCGGTTAATACACAAGACCCCTGCTGAGGAGGGAGTATAGCGGCTTGCTCTAAAACATGACTTGTCAAATCAGCATAACCAACAGGCTTTAGGCCAAGCATATTTAAGACACTTTCAATTTCCAACACTCGTACACGTCCAAAATATGAATCTGGCGAACAGTTTGTCACAGAATACTTGTTATCATTTTCCTTATAAATCTTAAAAATCTGTCCATACTGCTTACAACAAAACAATATTGTGCATTATAATCTACCATACTGTAATATATCATAGTGATTTTGTTTTTGTTTTTTTTTGTTTTCTAATAATGTTGCTTCAAAGTGTCACTGATTGTCAACATATTGCTGTACAGGACAAATGTGGACAACCAGATCCTTAAACCAGGCTTCACCAGCCGAGAAATTGTCATTCTGGAGAACGATGACCCTGGAGGAGTATTTGAGTTTTCACCAGTCTCTAAAGGACCTTGGTTTATCAATGTAAGGCATAGTGTATTCATTCATTCATACATATATTCACTTTGTTTTTTTCTTCTTTTTGCTAATTTATTCATTTTATTGATTTTTTAAAAAATATTTTAAACATCAAGATTAAAAGAATAGTGTACCCAAAGATGAAAATTTTGTCATAATTTACCCACTCTCATGTCGTTCCAAACCTGTATGAGTTTCTTTCTTATGTTGAACATAAAAGAAGACATTTTATTAAATGCAGGTAATTAAACAGTTGATGGTCCCCATTGACTTCCATTGACAAGTATTTCTTAGTACTTTACAGTTGTTTTCATATTAAAATAAAAATAACAAAACATTTTTTATTTTAGAACTTAATATCTTGGTGTTGAAAATACAAATAAATACTAAGTAAATATTAATGAATAAAACATTTGTGTGTTACGTTGACGCATTACTGCCACACACAATTTTTTTTTTCACTCAATTATGTCGTAATAACGAGATATGTCTCGTTAAAAAGACATCTTTTCTCGTAAAAACAATGTTATGTAGTTAAAACAACATATTTTTTCTTGTAATAATGACATATTACAGTATGTCATAAAAATGACTTGTTTTTCCCAGTACAGAAGATATAGGCCATGATCACATATATCTTATATTAGAGGAAAAACATATCGTTTTATGACATATGTCATTATTACGAGAAAAAAATGTTGTTTTAACAAGATAATTGTTTTAATGAGATAAATATGTTGTTTTAGCGTCAACATCTTGTTATTATAAGAAAAGATATTGTTTTAATGAGAAAAAGATATAATCAATTAAAAGATATAATCAAAATAATTATTAATTTAATGACATCTCGTTAAAAGATGTCATTTTAATGACATATCTCGTTATTACGAGAAAAGATGTCATTTTAACAAGATAATTGTTGTTTTAATGAGATAATTATGTTGTTTTAACGATAACATCTCGTTATTATGAGAAGTTGTTTTAGTGAGAAAAATGTCATTTTAACAACATATCTCGTTATTATTACGAGACAAGATGAAAATAATGTTTTAACATGAAAATAATGTTTTAACAAGATTATTACAAAAAAATTATTGTTTTAATGAAATAATTGTTGTTTTAACGACAAAACATCTTGTTATTACAAGAAAATATGTCATTTTAACATGAAAATGTCGTTTTAGCCAGATAATTGTTTTAATGAGATAATTATGTTTTAACGACAACATTTTGTTATTATGGGAAAAGTTGTCGTTTTAATGAGAAAAAGATGTCATTTTAACAGCATATCTCGTTATTACGAAAATAGATGTAATTTTAATGAGAAAAAGATGTCATTTTAATGATATATCTCGTTATTATGAAAAAAGATGTAATTTTAATGTGAAAATGTAGTTTTAATAAGATTATCGTTGTTGTAATTATATAAGTATGTTGTTTTAACTACAAAATCTCATTATTACAAGAAAAGTTTGGTTTAATGAGAAAAAGATGTTGTTTTGACAAAATAATTATGTTGTTTTAATGACATCTCATTATTACAAGAAAAGATGTCATTTTAACATAAAAAGATGTCATTTTAATGAGAAAAGATGTTGTTTTAATGATACATCATCTCATTATTACTAGAAAAGATGTTTTAATGTGAAAAGATGTCATTTTAACAAGAAGATGTTAAAATTACATAACGTTGTTATTACGACTTAATTGAGTGGTAAAAATAATACGTATGTGGCTCCATAATATATAGGTAAACAGCAAAATGTAAAATTATTTTTAAATGGAGTTGTAACTTTTTTTTTTTCATTCCAATTACTTGGAAACGGAAAAATGTGACTTGTTTGGATGATTTGTTGGCTCTGCAGGAGGGGGAAACTGTTGAACTGAGGGTGATCAGAGAGCAGGGGCAGCTACTAAACCAGCTCATAAGATATACAGTGATTCCTTCTGGAACTGCTCAGTTTTATGGGGCCACGGGGATCCTAGAGTTCCAGCCAGGGGAGAGAGAGGTGATGGTGGCCCTGGTAGCTAAGCCTGATGGGATACCAGAGGTAAGTCCCCAGGACTAATGTTCAAGGCTTACTAACATTTATTATAATAATATGTCCTAATTAACTGACCATGTGTTACGTAAAAGATCTACATAGTTTCATTCGCTTCACTTAATGTTAAGGTTACTTTAACACTTCACATGTTTGGAAATTCGAAATGTAAGCAAACCTAATTGTCTGATGTTTTGTCTTCAGCTAGATGAGACATTCTCAGTGGTCCTTAGTAGCCATAGCACGCCGGCTAGTCGCCTTGGCAACCGAAGGCAGGTCAGCATTACCGTGCGTAAGAGTGATGACCCATTTGGGGTCATTGAGTTCATTCAGCCTAACCTGGACTTCACCATCAATGAAAGTAAAGCCATGGATCCTCAGTCAGGTATGAAGATCTAAGTTACAGCTTTGGGTCAGTCAATTGTCCTATCTTTTAAAATCAGTTCAAAATAACATCTCAAAATTATGTATGATAGCATCCTACCCCATTGGAAGAAGCAGGGGTAGGTTTGGAAATGTGTCCGTCTTTTGGATTCTTGAGCCGACCTACTCAGGAGACATCAACCCAGTGCAGGGTGAGATCGTCTTTGCTGAAGGGGAGTACATGAAGAACCTCACACTGTTTTCTATGCCAGATGAGGTAAGCTTCAGCAGTTCAGAATATCATAAGTAGATACTTGTGTTTATATAGGAGAAGCATATCTATAGTACAATTTAATCTTTGTTTTAATGCAGATCCCAGAGAAAACTGAAAATTTCTCCATCACCCTTCTGAATACAACGGGTGGAGCGAGACTAGGAAACATTCTCAGAGCAAGCTTAAGCATTCGTGAGAATGATGATCCAATATATTTTGCCGGTATGTTTGGCATTCAGTACAATGTGCTAGGGCTGGGCGGTATATCGAATATTAGCGATAATATCACGATAATTTTGGCAACGATGTAAAGTTTGAAAATATTGTGAATATTAAATATTTCAAATTCAGGCATACTTTCCCAAAAGAATGCGCTGAATGTCCAATATTACATCCCCTTACGTATTACAGCGCAAGAGATGTGAGGTGGGGTGCTCTACACGCCTCTATTATACGAGCTTTCATGAGTGCGGTTGCCAGATATCAAGAGTTCTAATCCCAGAATCTGAGCTTTGCTGTCACAAGGATACGTTTTCTGCCCATTGTTTTGCTTATTTTAAAGAAGTCCACTTCCAGAACAACAGTTAACAAATAATTTACTCACCCCCTTGTCATCCAATATGTTTATGTCTTTCTGTCTTTAGTCGTAAAGAAATTATGGTTTTTGAAGAAAGCATTTCAGGATTTTTTTTCATATAATGGACTTTAATGGTGCCCTGATTTTGAACTTCCAAAATCTGGCAACAGTGCGCACAAGCTCACTCTTCATTGTGGAAGTGCAGACGATGATCTGAAAACACAGACAAACAATTAAGCTGAAGTTTAGTCATCAAAATGAAAGTGCCACTCAACCAGTCTGTGTTCTGTCATTAGATCTCGACAGTATTGTTTGCGTCTGTGAACGCTGAATAAATGCACTTAGGCTAACGTTACTCAGCTGCTGTTGTTTGAATAGAGAAACATAGGCTATTGCAATTTGGAATTACTATTAGGAATTTCACAGTTATATTTTTCAGAGAAAGTGCATAAATCTTTGGTATTAAAATATATATATATATATATAGCAAATTATATATATATATATATATATATATAATATGCCCACAGAGCTTCTCTTAAACCAGAGACAATTGACAGACTTGTGTTCTTAGCTAAAACCATATCACAGTTTAAATATTTCCCCCAGTTCCACAGTGTAAACTGTGAATTGCATGCACTAAAAAAGTTGACAGAATGCACTTTCTGTACTTGTTTTGCACTACGTTAGTTACATATACATGTTTATTTAATAAAAAGCAGTAGGTGATCAGTAGATTTTTTTAACTGCTTAAATTTGCAGTAAACATTTTGTATTTACTTTGTAACAATAGCTGTTCTATCTAAATTGTTTTTGTTGTTTTTTTTTAATGGGGGCAAAAGAAAATCATGTTTTTTTATTATTTAAAAGCAAATGCAAACATATCGAGATATATCGAATATCGTAAAAATTTTGACAATATCTGGATTTTTTTTTACATATCGCCCAGTCCTACAATGTACATATTAATTTGAAGAATTGCAGAAAAAACTATTGTGAAATATTATTGCAATTTAAAATAGTGACTTTCTATTTTAATATATTTTTTAAAAGAATTTATTCCTCTGATGCAAAGCTGAATTTTCAGCATCATTATTCCAGTCTTCAGTGTCACGTGATCCTTCAGAAATCATTTTAATATGCTGTTCTTTTTAAGGTTTTATACGCCAACGAATCCTGAAAAAAGTATCACATGCTTCAAAAAATTATATATATATATATATATATAACAATTAAAGAGCACAACTGTTTTCAGCATTGATAATAAAAAAACATATTAAATAATTTCTGGAAATTCAGCATTCATTTTAAAGTATATCAAAATAGAAACCCACTATTTTAAATTGCAAAAAAATTTCGCAGTATTACTGATTTTCTGTATTTTTTTATTATTATTATTGTGTTAATGAACGTGGTACATTATAGTGATATAGCTGCTCAATATTAAAATATTATCAAAATTTGTTTTTCTTTTGTAATGTTTTCTAGAGCCTGTGGTTCAGAGGGTGCTAGAAGGGGGCGTGGTCAGTTTCACCATTTTACGAGCTGGACTGGCTAACTTTATCACCACTGTGAAGTATCGCTTTGAATACGGTGACACATCACCAGGAGACTTCACTCCACTGAGTAACAACTCAGTGTTGGTGTTTGATTATGGAGAGTGGATGAAAAACATATCAGTTGCAGCAGTTGATGATGACATACCAGAGACAGATGAACCATTCTACATAATTCTCTTCAACGCCACAGGTTTGTCACGTCCTTAACCGTATATTCAGTCGCAATTTTATGTCGCAAACTTTTGGTCCCTTTCAGCATGCATTGACTTTTAGTTTGTGCTGCGGTATTGTGGGTGACTTCTTTTACCAGCCCTTCAAATCCCTATAACTTTTGAGTGCATTGTCTGTGTTGCCTAATTAGCTTCATTAAATTCCCCCTCCGAGAGACAAATACTGCTCTTCAACTCTGCTCTGTAGAGCCAATATACCCACCCCATTTAACATTTGTTTTGATTCACACAGAGCTCTGTTGATTGGCCTTGACTCTCTAAAGCCCTCTCTAATCCTCGTATTGTGGAACACGCACACATTCATGAAAAGGGCTGGGTGACTGTAGAAAGTTAATTACAGAACTGTCCTTCTGCAGATCACAAAGCAAACCCACCAAGAGTTTTCTCTCTGGAGGTTTTACCACTTGCCCTGAGGGACTGTGTTCAGATACATTTGAGTGTTATTACGATGTAAAGCTGAGCTTTTTGAGAGTGTAATATGATTGCTGTGGTAAGCTTGTACCAATTACGACAGTGTCTCATGTCGAATTATATTTAGCAAGACAGTTACAATGTGTGAATGTTAAACAAATGTGCTGACACAGATTTGAAAGCACAAGCATGTGCTAATGAGAAATTTGAAAAGAATTCTGCACAAAGTGTCTGTTCTTCAATATGAATCTGTCTGGATTTATGCTTGATTTAATTATTTTGCATGCTTATTTGTGCTAGATTGCAACACTTTTATAACATTTTCGAGGCAGTTCTGTAATTGAATTTAAAAAAAGTCATAAGGAATATTTAAATAATTGTTTGCTGTATACACTACCTTTCAAACATTTGTGACCCTGGACTACAAAATATATTGTTTATTTATTCAGATGATGTATAAATCTCAATTAACCCTTATGACTGGATTTGTGGTCCAGGGTCACATTTATTTTTTTCAATAAACCAAACCTTTATTTAGCAAGGCTGCATTAATTTGATTAAAAGTAACAATAAAGATATTTATAATGTTGTGGAACATTTCTGTTTCAAGTAAATGTTCTTTTTAACTTTCTGTTCATCAAAAAAAAATTATTTTGTTTCATTTTATTCATTTTTGCAGGTATTAGGACAGATCGAATGACTTATAATGCTGCAAAATAAATGTGAGAGAGTGTGAGAGTGATTCTGTACTTATGTGTGTTTGCATATTGGTCTTGTCAGGTGATGCAGTGGTATATGGTCAAAACACTGCTACAGTTGTGATTGAGGCCAATGACGATGCCAATGGGATATTCTCTCTGGATTCAACTCAGAAACCAGTGGAGGAGGGAAGAACCAATAACTTTTAGTGAGTCTCCAATTCTCTAACCTCTAATATACCATTGATCCAGATGTAAATTTCATTGCACAGACTGACTTTGGATTTAGATAAAACAATGCTGTCTTTTAGTATTAGAAAGGAAGTATTCATGTTTTACTCCCTGTGAAATTATGTTTTGTTTTTTGTCTCCAGTGTTCTTCGAGACAGAGGACACTTTGGCAATGTCACACTATACTGGCAGCTGTTTGCCAACGACACCCCCCTTGAACCTCACCAAGAATTTCTGAACACATCCGGGTCTATAGTGTTTTGCACAGGGGAGAAGACAAAACCTATTGTTCTTGAAGCCATCTCAGACAAGCTCCCAGAGTTCAATGAGTTTTATGAGCTCAGACTCATGAACATCTCAGGTAAAGTCAATATCAGCAGCCACTGGTATTAAGACTTGTATGGCTACATCGTTTTATACATATTTTGGACTATGGGGGTGCCATTGTTTTGATGGCGTTTACCTGTTGCTATTTTTACTGCTACACATCTCAGAATATAACATACTTATACAATGCCATGTTGTGTGGCTTTTGGTTGTAATTTGCAGTTGAAGGGTAAGAAGATTTGTAAGTCATCACTGCTTTCCTAGCGTAAGAAGTGGAGAAAAGAATGGGAAGATGCCTGTGGACGAATAAAACTTTCTAAACACCTGCATCTTTGTTCTCTCCGCTTTAGTCCTGTTGCCTTTGAGGCTTTTAGTAGACCACAGCTACTGAAAGAGCTTTCAAACGGCAGAGACAAGAAACGATAGATGCCATCCTGGCAGGATGTAAACATGCCAACGCTTGTAATAATCCCACAGCCACTGAAGGAGTTTCTCAGCGTGAATTTCACTAAATATCTGAGGACATTTACACTCCTTGTGGGGAGAAATTGATGGTACAGCATTTAAGCCTATGCTTATCCATCATCACCTGTAAGCTCTTTCAGTAGCTGAGGTCATCGTAGCAGTATTTTATTTTTCATGTTGTATATTCTGAATTGTGTTGCGGTAAAAATAACAACAGGTAGCACCAGTAGCTAATAGTGTGCAACCATTTCACATCATCGAAATAATGCCCCCCATAGTTTAAAATATGTAGATAATTAATTTGATTTTTTATGAAATCTGTCATGGGTTTTTCTACTACATTTTAGTAAGAGACAAAATTCACATTATATTAAGCCATATAAGTCTTAATACCTGGGGTTCCCGTTAAAGGCTCCATGAAAGCATTTGTTCTTTTTTTGACTTACTTTCAAACAATTTTGTCTTTAGGTGGCTATCCTGGAGAAGGAGGAAAACTGGCAAAGAAAAATCTCAATGCATCTGTTCTTATTCCCTTCAATGATGACCCATTTGGAGTTTTCGCTATTGCTTCTGAGAGTCTGGAGCGTGAAGTAGCCGAAGACGTCTTGTCAGTTAGTGACATGTTGGATGTCACATCCTTCACCATACTTCGCCAGCAAGGCACTTTTGGAGATGTGCGTGTGGCCTGGGAAATCCTGTCAGGAGCTTTCCCACATGGTCTCCCGCCAATGGAAGACCTGATATTGATGGCCTCCTTTCCTCAGGCTGTAGAGCTCCGACCACATGCCAGGAGACGCCATGCAGGCACTGATGCTTTCTTCTTCTCTGGACTTCCAGGAGCTTATGGATCCATCAGTGCAGACACCCATATGCAAGTTCCACAGAACCTGGCTAACTTTACCCTGTCAGTCTGGCTGATGCCCAGGCCCAACACAGATGGATTTATTGTTTCGAAAGGCAATGGGAATGGGACTATCTACTGTGGAGTTCAGGTCCAGACTAATGAGTCCCACGTTACTGTTATGCTGCATTACACCACCATAGGATCTAACAGCACACAGGTGGCACGAGCTACTGCAAATAAGTTTGTAGAGGATAATACATGGGTTCATATTGTCATCGCGGTCGAAGATGGAATTATTGAGTTTTATCTGGATGGGAGCCCAATGCCTGGAGGGATTAAGAGTTTGAAAGGAGAAGCCATTGTAAATGGTGAGTAAAGTTTGTATTTTTTTAAAAAAAATGTAAATTTGGACTGCAAAATATTGGCATCTAGCGTTTCTTGTCTCTGCCATTTGTAAGCTCTCTCATTAGCTGTGGTCAACTAAAAGTCTCAAAGGCATCAGGGCTGAAGTGGAGAGAACAAAGACAAGGTCTTTAGGATGTTTTATTCATCCACAGGCATCTTCCCATTCTTTTCTCCTCTTCTTATCACTAGGAAAGCAGTGAAGACTTACTTTTGCTTGCTCTTGTTGCCCTTCGACTGAAAATTACAATCAAAAGCCGCACATTGTGGCATTTTATCAGTTTTTTATTTTCCAAGTTGTGCTGCGGTAAAAACAGCAACAGGTGGCACCAGTAGCTCACTGTTTGCAACCGTTTGACATCATCTAAATAATGGCGCCCCCCATAGTCCAAAAGATGTATAAAATTATGACGATTTTTTTATTTTTTGGGGGCTTTTTTTTTTTTCATTTTTGTTTGATAGGACAGTGGAGATGAGACAGGAAGTGAGTGGGAGAGAGAGAGGGTGGGTGGTATCGAGAAAGGTCCACGAGGTGGGATTCGAACTCGGGACACCCAAGGCGCAACTGCACCAAGGCTACCGGCGCCAACAGATTTTTGTAAAATAACATAAATCTTTCATGGGTTTTCTACTACATACTTAAGACACATCATTTACATTATATAAAGCCATACAAGTCGTAATACCCTGGGTTCTCTTTAACAACTGCACTTCAAAATAGGAAACCACCTCTGCCATAGTACTTAATTTGGAGTTTCTCTAAAAACAAATTCCTTATGCTTGTGTTGGTCAAGCAATGAGATGTGGTTCCTCACCTATTCTTGTGGCCCATATCTAGTCTTGCCGGAGCCCTATGCTATTGTTTAGCTTTTCACAGGAATATATGCTTGACTGAACACTCGGCCATTGGACATTGTTAGCAGCACATAAAGGCACCCCACATACTCTCTCTCACTGAAAACAATAGAGCCCCTACTAAGACTTTCTTGACATCTCTTATACTATCTTCAGTCAAGTGAATGTACATATAAACTGCATGGATATCGGAGATTGTCTTTGATTGTTAGGTGATTACGGCCTTTGTTAAATGTTCTTGTTTGGGCTCCCTGAAGTGTATTTCCTCAATTTGTACAGTTGTGTGCCTTTGAATGTCTCTCTGGTGGTCAGGAGGTTACTGCTTTAAGCTGGTGTAACCAATGAGGATGAACTCTACCCTTTTTATTCCAATTTCACTGCTGTCACATCATGGAAAGTGTTTCTCTTCACCACCTGCTCATATAATGAGTTATCTCGGCCCAATGGGAAGGCTGTGTTGATGGTGATTGGAAGGGACACAGATTATATTCTAGATTCTAAAAAGATATATAGTCTAATAAATGTTAATATTGATAGCTCTCAGTTATACTGTAATGTTGAATGGCTAGTCAGTGGTTAAATATTAGAAAAAAGAGAACAATGGAACACCTTAGCTACCACACATTAACACATTAACTTACTGTACAACACTTTAGCATTGTATTTCATTGCAAACACCTCTCACGTAATCCTTAGAAATCCATCTGTCTGAAGCATCCTGGGTTAACGTTCTATCACAAGAACATCTGGGGTTCAAACATAAAACCACTGGGGTTGCAAGTCCAGATGTTTACCCAGAAAGCCACACCATCAATCCATCCATCCTAACGCCTTCTCCTAATTCTTCCATACAGATGCTGCGCCTGTTAGGATCGGTTCCAACCCAGATGGTGAACAGCGCTTCACTGGTCTTCTACAAGACCTCCGGCTGTACTCCAGCTGGCTCAACCGCTCCGAGATTCACGAGCTCCACAACCAACCAGCTAAGAATGACCTCCACAATGTGTCAGGGTACCTGACATACAGACAGGAGGAGAAACTGAAGTCGTTTTTAGTTGAAGTACGGGACGATCAAGAAGAGGAGGGTGAGGAGGTCTTCTACTTACAACTGGTAGCTGTTCAAGGTGGAGCCCGTCTGCCAATGCCAAGACCTACCGCCATCCTCAGAGTCATGAAGAGCGATAATGCCAATGGACTTTTCGGCTTCACTGGTTCTTGCATACCAGATGTAGGTGCAAAAAACATTAAATTATATTATATTATATTATGTTTTTGAGTTATTTATTTTATCTTAAAACCAAAGATATAGCAATGTCATATAAACACATAACTCCTACGCAAATGCCAATACAAATGCAGAACATATAGTTGAAGTCAAAAGTTTATATACACCTTGCAGAATTTGCAAAATGTTAATTATTATAAGAGAGATCATACAAAATACATGCTATTTTTTAATTTTGTACTGACCTGAATAAGATATTTCACATAAAAGACGTTTATATATAGTCCACAAGAGAAAATAATAGTTGAATTTATAAAAATTACCCTGTTCAAAAGTTTACATACACTTGATCCTTAATACTGTGTTGTTACCTGAATGATTAACAGCTGTTTTTTTTTTTGTTTGTTTGTTTTTTTTAGTGATCATGATTTTGTTGTTAATGAGTTCCTTGTTTGTCCTGCTGTTGTCCAGAAAAATCCTTCAGGTCCCACAAATTCTTTGGTTCTTCAACATTTTTGTGTATTTGTACCATCTGAAACCTTTTAAACAACTGTATGATTTTGAGATCCATCTTTTCACACTGAGGGACTGAGTGACTCATATGCAGCTATTACAGAAGGTTCAAACACTCACTGATGCTCCAGAGGGCAACACAATGCATTTAGAGCCGGGGGGTGAAACCTTTTTGAATTTGAAGATCAGGGTAAATTCAACTTATTTTGTCTTCTGGGAAACATGTAAGTCTCTTCTGTAGCTTCTGAAGGGCAGTACTAAATGAAAAAAAAAAAGTGATATTTAGGCAAAATAAGAAAAATGTACACATCTACATTCTGCTCAAAAGTTTTCACCCCCCGGCTCTTAATGTATCGTGTTTCCTTCTGAAGCATCAGTGAGCGTTTGAACCTTCTGTAATAGTTGCATACGAGTACCTCAGTTGTCCTCAGTGTGAAAAGATGGATCTTAAAATCATAAATTCATTATTGGTAAGGGTTCAAATACACAAAAATGCTGAAAAACCAAAGAATTTGTGGGACCTGAAGGATTTTTCTGAAGAACAGTAGGCTGTTTAACTGTTCAGGACAAACAAGGGACTCATAAACAATTATAACTAAACAAACAAACAAAAAAATCCAGCTGTGGACCATTCAGGTAACAACACAGTATTACGAAACAAGTGTATGTAAACTTTTGAACAGGGTCGTTTTTATAAATTGAACTATTTGTCTGGTGGACTATATGTAAACGTCTTTTATGAGAAATATCTTTTTTGGGTCAGTACTAAATAAAAAATAACATGTATTTTGTATGATCCCTCTTATTTTAGTAAAATAATGAACACTTTTCAGATTCTGCAAGGTGTATGTAAACTTTTGACTTCAACTGTACACATCCAGAAATCTGTAATGTTGCTACACAGATAGCCTTCTGACCAGCACAATTAAGGCCTAATGAGTTAACATCTAACCGTATTATTTGATTAAGTACCCAAGATGCTTCTTTGTCAGTGTTTGGTTAACGTCCCTTCCGAAAGCACGTAACATGACCCCTAGCTGTGAGACCATGTCTTCATGTATATTTAATATGTCTTCACGCCTGGATGGATGGAGCGTGCATTCTTCTCTTCAGGGAGATTGGATGCATGGCATCTCCAATGGCTTGTTCGATTAACAAGACAGATGGTCAGTGAATTCCTTTAGAGGAAGACCTTTCAGCTAGTGACAGAAATGACACAGTAGCATGTGCTTTCTCTTAAGCTCTCAACAAACAGAAACATGACTAAGCAGAAAAAGCTTTTTAGCGCTACACATTTAGCTTTCCATTTAACCAGTTAAGTGAGACGTAAACGCTGTAAACTGTGTTTAATGATCATGTTACACAAAACTGTTTCTCAGTCTGAGTTTTTAGCCAAACAAAATTGTGAATAGTTCTATACATAGTTATTCTTTTAAAAGGTCCTGACGTTCATTTTGTTGTGCTATACTTGGCTTACAATGACCTTTATCCTTTCTTTATCAGATATCTGAGGAAGGCTCAATGATCTCCTGTGTAGTGGAGCGGACACGTGGCGCTCTGGACCACGTCTATGTAAACTACACCGTCACTCAGGTTGATTCACCTGCAGACTTGTCAAATGTGTCAGACTTTGCCAATGCCACAGGCTCTATCCATTTCCTGCCGGGCCAACGCTCTGAGGTAACAGGATCGACCTGTCAGGCAGTTATTATTAATGATCACAGGACCACCAATTAAGGGAGAACATTATAATATTGTCATTAATGTGTAATGGCTGGACAACATCTGTTCACATGATGGCTGTATATGTATAGATACAGATTAAAATGAAGATCAAAACAGATCAACCACAAGTAACAATGTATTAAAACAATAAATAGTAAAGAAATAGAGTCAAAGTTAGTAAATTAAATCAATGTATTAATTTAGCTTGTATTAATGAATGTAGTTGATGTTTTAATATATGGCTCCATCTAGTGGTGGTTTTGGCCACTTTGTTTAATTGACTATGTAAATTTATTAAGTAGTAATTGCAAAGCCTTATTCATAAATGGCTTTATATTTAATGTCTTTTGTCTTCCAGGTTTTAAACCTGCTGGTTCTAAATGATGACCTGCCTGAGGTCGATGAGCACTTCCGGGTTAAGCTGGTGTCGGCTGAATCAGGTGATGGAAAACACGGTTCCACTCCCACCAGTGGAGCCAGCATTGACCCAAGCAATGCCATTAACAATATTACAGTCAAAGCCAGCGATCATCCATATGGTACATTGGTATATTTAGCATTTTTAACTACATTATTTCATTTATGCAGCTAAATGTTAGAATTGACTGGTTATTAATGTCATTTCAGGCCTACTGCAATTTCAAACTACCCCAGTGCCTGTGGGTATGATCAGACCAGCACTGGAGGAGGCCCATGTGACTGTTCGAGAAGAGGCTGGTGTGGTCAGTCTGCTGGTAGCCAGAGCACAAGGACTGCTGGGAAGGGTGATGGTGGGCTATCGTACGTCTCCATTCACAGCTGCTGGTTCAGAGGACTATGAGGTAACACTAGCTGTTAAACATCTTTTTTGGGGGAATGAAAGAATCCTGAAAAAAATGTATGTATATATTAAGAAGCACAACTGATTTCAACATTGATAATAAAAATAAATGTTTCTTGAGCACCAAATCAACATATTAGAATAATTTCTGAAAAAGCATGTGACACTGAAAACTAGAGTAGCTAGTAGCTAGTAGCTGCTGAAAATTTAGCATTGCTATTACAGAAATAAATTCAAAATTAAATGTAAAAGTATACCTGCAAGCAGTGATTACTGGGGTTCAAGTACTTTAAGGCAATTAAGCACATATGAAAAAAGATATTACATATTATTTAGCAAGCCTGTAACCACCTACATCAATAATTTAAAAAGCATTTTCAGCAAATACTGTTATCGTGCCAGCTGTGGTCTGATCTCTCTAAAACTTTACATGCTTGTTTAGAATCACCCGTCACATGCGCTCACCAGGTTTTGTGAAGTTTTGAGTTTTTGTTTAGGCTTTATGGGCTTTTGGGCATTTTTGGACAGGTCCCTTTTCTAAATTACCCTGTTATAGTTTCCCAAAGGGTAAATTTCAACATTTTTTTATAATTATTGACCTAGAGAGTCCAGAGAATTGCACTGCAGTGATTTTTTTCCAGACTGAGTGAGAAACCTAGGACTAGTTCACAAAAGTATGTTTTTTACATTTTCTCAATCATTCAACAAACGGTTTGATTGACAGCAGTGGTAGTAGAGGCAAAGTTATCCAGAATGAGGAGTTCTATAATGTGATATGAATATGTGTGAAAAAAACATGTAATTTAAAATGATTTATGCCCTTGAAAAATGCAATATCGCCCCTTAGTGGCTGATTTCTTTCAAATTTCACTCAGACCTTTAGGGTCGTGAGTCAAACAGGCCCACTGAGTTTAGTTCCGATCGACCTCCGTTAAGCTTGTCTAATAGGTGCTCAAATTTCATCAGCCTACGGTGGCCCTGTTTTTTGAGATGCGCAAATGTCCTCATAGCCACTTGTGGCACTTTTGACCAAGACGTCGACCAAGACGTGCGTACTGATTTTCATGTTGATACGATAAACGGTTGCGTAGTTATGGCCGTTTTTATGTTTTTTCGCTCTTAAAGTGCCACCAAGTGGCCAAACTCCACAACTTTTTTTCACATGACCTTAGATTCAGCTCTTACATGCAGAATCTGAGGCATGAGTTTTCTCCAGTGTGAGCCAAGGATTCCAACAACATAAGACATTTTAACCTACAATAAACCGTTTAGGAGTTATGACCGATTTTGTACTTTGGATCGCTGTAGCGCCCCTGTCAGACTGATAGGGGCGAGCTTTGGTGACGTTGTAGACGGTGTGAGTACAACCATCCTTCCAAGTTTCAAGTCTCTACAACTTATGGTTTGGTCTGCTCGACTAGTTTTACGTGGAAATTGCTGATCCTTGGCCATTCTAACAATTACAATAGGGTTTCAGCACTATGCGGAACAAAAATCTGTTATTTTAAATTGTAACAATATTTCTTAAAGGGGTCATCAGATGCAACGTTCACTTTTACATGTTGTTTGAACATTAATGTGTGTTGGCAGTGTATGTACAAATCTACTCTATAATGATAAAAATCCATGCAGTGGTTTTTAATTAATCTGTAAAAATAATATCCCCTTTTTCAAATTGAGCCGTTCTCAGATGCCTGTCGTTGTGGCATCACATCGACAGAGGCCGCTCCTACGATTGATTGACATGAGCGTCTTACCTCAGACCCTCCTTAAATCAGCTGTAACAGTCTGACCTCCATTGTTTTGATGCCGGAGCAGGGATGTAAGTTAGACGAATATCTCTGATTGAGCGATTGAGGTGTTGTGTTGCTGAATGTAATAATGAACGTAGTGGTCTTCATTTATTCCCGACATCTGAGCCGCTGAAGATGCAGTGGATTAGGTTTGTTTATAAATGGAATGCGCCTCCCGATCTACATATATGCATCTAGGTTTACGCGAATCATTCGTGATCCAGCTTCACTTACAGCAGAAGTGAGTATAAGGGGTTTTTTTTCTGAATCTTTGCGATCACCTTTACTAATAACGTGCTAGTTAGCAAGTTTAGCGGCTAAACAGGCTCGTCACTCCACAGAGAGAAGAGAGGGGCGGGGCGAGCAGAGCTTATTAACATTTAAAGCAACCTTGACCAGAACAGGATGATTTTTGCAGAGCTGATTTTGGCAGGGTGAAAAGGGTGTTGTTTAACACAACCATTGAGAATTTTTAATCAAAGTACATTATAGACTCTTCATTAAGACCCTAAAGAATCATATCAACTTGTGGAAAATGGGCATCCGATGACCCCTTTAATATTTTTGAAAAAAAAAATTCTGATTCTTATTGACCTCAAATTTTTGAACAGTGTGTATGTTTTTGGGCTTTGCTCTCTTATACAGTTAGGCAACAAGAGAGTCATTTTTCACTACCAAGATCTCCTAATGAAATTCCTTTGTATATTAAAATGGCACAATTCCTTTTTGTTTTCTGACAGGACACAGAGGGATTTCTAGACTTCTTGCCTGGCGAGAGATTTAAGTACATCAATGTGACTATTATAGACAACTTGGTCCCGGAGTTGGACAAAATCTTCAGAGTGGAACTCTATAATCCAAATGGAGGAGGTAAGAACACTCTTGTCAGTTAAAAACGTGCGTTTTAGAGTGATTCTGTGTCCTCTCTTTTACCTTCTTGATTTTTCTTTCACTGTTTCCGCATGCACTATCTCCTGTGGGCTCCATTCATGCTGTTTGGGCATGATTATGGAGCACTCTGTATGATTTCAATATGCACTGTGTGTGATTCCTGTCTGTTCCTGTCTGGCTCCTGTGTGCTCCTTAAGTGGATCCAGTTTTTGCAAGCGAAGGCAGTGGAAGTGGCGAGAGCGACACTAACTTCTTTCTTCCATCCTTTCACTATCATCATGGTAAGATTCTTTTTCTCACAGTTTACTTTTTCCTCATTTCCATCATTCGCTGTAATGCCAGACTGGATCCTGTGGGAAAGAAAAAAAATACCAATCTCTGACTTTATATAAAACTGAAGTGCCACTTAATGTTGTCAAAGTTCTCTTCAGGTCACACAAAAGAGGTTTTATTTGTTTTTATTATTTCCTAACTGCTTGAATTGCTCCTGCTTTGGCATTTCAGAGGCACTTCATGCCCCATTATCTATCATTTGGGCCTTGGCAGATCTTTTCAACAGAACTTCTTTAACCAATGCTAATTCTCTCTTTACTGTGCTTTTTGTTTTTCTTTCTTTTGTTGATTTATTGTGTAATTGAGGTCGCCCTTTACACAAGGTTTATTTTGTAAGTGCTAGATTAAAAGTTGTAAAGTTTAAGAACTACCCATAATGGTCAAAATCCCCAGACTCTGGATTGTAGTCTCTGATTTCTGCCAAGCTGTTTACATAGTACTGAGGTCTGCGAGCAATACCAGGAGAGACGTGGGAAAAGCAAATAGCCTTCATGTTTAGGGGAGGCCAATAGGGGTAAACGATGTTTTGAAAATGTCACGGTTCATCTCTCTGACACGTCTCGGTGCGCTTCTTTAGAAAGTGCTTAAAATTAGTTAGTAGCAGCAGCAGTAAAAAATATGTGTCTACTTATATTCTTCTTTGCTTCTTTAATATTATGTCTTGATTAATGATACAATTTCTTTATGCTCTGAAGCTAATCTTGGCGCTGCTGCTCGTATCATTGTGACCATTGCTGCTTCTGATGAGGCTCATGGCGTCTTCCAGTTCAGTGCCGACTCTCTGACTGTGAATGGCACAGAGCCTGAGGAGGGCAGGAGTACTGTAGTACTGCAGGTCAGTCCTAGTTATAAACATGGATCAACATTAATGTGTTTCTTCTGTCCTATCTGTGAATTTATTCAAAACAATTCTTAACAATGCAAAAATACAATTATTAAATGGGGCATCAATATTTGAATATGGAAACAATATTTGAAACAAAAAAAACGAACTAAAGTCATGTGGTGAGAGACTGTCTGTTTGTGAGAGACTGAAAGTCTGTTTGTGAGAGACTTTGAAACAAATGAGTGTAATAACACACATAAAGAAACTCACTGAGGTAAAAATTCAAAATATGTAGTTTATTTATAACATGATATAGTTTAGTAACGTACCAAAGGAGCTATTTTGCTGAATATTCTCACAATTGTAAATGTTACATTTGTTTTAGTTCAATAAACAAGTAGTTAGTCAAGTAGTTTTAGATGCAATATTTTCTGTTTTGTTCTGTTTCACTAACAAAAATAGTTCCAAACAAGGATCACAGCAGAAGTATAGCACATTCTCCAAGCAACGCTCGGTGGTGTTTTGTTACTGAACGAATCAGTTGAATGACTCAATGACTCATTAAGTGACTTGCCACCACCTACTGGTAGTTTAGAATGTTTAAAAGTATGCATTTCACCCCCAACATTTCTTATTTGTATATTCATAAATGTATTTAAAACATTAATGTCATAACATTGTTTATTGCAGTTGTAATTTTGCAGTGTAAATTATTTAATTTGACTGGTAACAGCCCTGTAGAACTGATAAATTGTAATAATTTGACATGAAAGGTGATGCATACATTTAAAAAGTTAAAAAAATAGGCCTTTATAAAGGTAAATAAAAATATGCAGATTTAAGTATGTAAAAGCTGATTGAATACTAATGAAAATATTGTTTCAGAATAAAATGTTTACACCACCAAAAATCTCGATGATGTGGTACTTTTGTGGGATAATAAATATAATTTATGACAGCGATGTAATGTAGTTTTCCTTTTACATTAAACACGTTAAATATTACATAAATGTACAGTGCCCTCCACTAATATTGGCACCCTTGGTAAATGAGCAAAGGCGGCTGTGAAAATAAATCTGCATTGTTTATCCTCTTGATCTTTCATTCAAAAAATTCACAAAATTCTAACCTATCATTGAAGTAAAACAATCGAAAGTGGGGGGAAAATCTCATTGTGAAATAAATGCTTTCTCTAGTTCATGTTGGCCACAATTATTAGCACCCAATTATTGCAATGTCCTTTTCCCAAGATAACAGCTCTGAGTTTTCTCCTATACTGCCTGAAGAGTTTGGAGAACACCTGACAAAAGATCAGAGACCATTCCTTTATGCAGAATCTCTCCAGATGCTTCAGATTCACAGCTCCATATTGGTGCTGCTTCTCTTCGATTGGGATGGCCATGACAGAAGCTTCATTTTGTACTCAGTGACCCTTTTTTGTGTTGATTTTGATGTTTGTTTTGGATTATTGTCCTGATGGAAGATTCAACCATGACCCATTATAAGATTTCAAATAGATGCAGTAAGGTCTAGATTTTTTATCTGTTGGTATTTCATAGAATCCATGATCCCTTGTGTCTGAATGGAGTCCAGGACCTCCGGCAGAAAAACAGGCCCACAACTTTAACAGTCCAGTAGTATATTTAACCGTGGACATGGGGTACTTTTTTTTTATCCCTGTTTACACCAAACCATCTGGTGGCTTTGCTGCCAAAAAGCTTGTTTTTTAGTTTCATCTGACCATAGAAATCAGTGCCATTTGAAGTTCCAGTCATGTCTGACAATTGAATATGCTGGAGTTTGTTTTTGGATGAGCGAGGAGGATTTTTCTTGAAACCCTCCTGAACAACATGTGGTGATGTAGGTGCTGTTTGATATTTTTTTTTTAAGATTTCTGACCCCAAGACTCAATTAATCTCTGCAGTTCTCCAGCTGTGACCCTTGGAGAGTCTTTGGCCACTCAAAGTCTCCTCCTCAGCGTGCATTAGAACAATATAGACACATGTCCTCTTTCCAGCAGATTAGTAAGATCTTTAGTTGATTGGAATTTC
The DNA here is from genome assembly GCA_012976165.1 of Labeo catla. NCBI lineage: Eukaryota > Metazoa > Chordata > Actinopteri > Cypriniformes > Cyprinidae > Labeo > Labeo catla. Next base: position 836,384 of record VONZ01000085.1, read on the forward strand.
TTAATTATTGCCGTGATGTTGGAAATAGGGATTTTCAATGATTTAGCTCTTTTCTTACAGCCACTTTCTGTTTTGTGAAGCTCAACAATCTTGTTCTGCACATCAGATCTATATTCTTTGGTTTTACTCCTTGTGATGGATGATTAAGAAAATTTGACCTCTGCTCCTAGTCATCCTGGTGTGCTAAAAATGTAAATATGAATGGGAATATACTTCAGAGATATTTTACTCATAAGAATTTCTAAGGGTGCTAATAATTGTGGCCAGCATGCATTAGCGCAAAACATTTATTTCATCATGAGATTATCTCCCCAACTTTCAGTTGTTTTACTTCAGTGATAGGTTAGAATTTAGTGAATTTTTGAATAAAAGATCAAAAGGATAAACAATGCAGATTTATTTTTTCCAGCCACCTTTGTTCATATCTATCAAGGGTGCCAATATTAGTGGAGGGCACTGTATGTAATATAATGTGTATTTCTATTACAGGTTGAGGTCTTAAATTTCATAAATTTCAAGGTGGTATTAAAAAGTCTTAAATTTCACTTGTTCATATCTGTAGGAACCCTGTAATATGAGTATGTTTCCTTTATTTCTCAGGTCATTCGTACCTTTGGTGCTCTCTCCAATGTAACCGTGTACTGGGAGGCAGATGGTAATTCATATGGAGAGCTTGTGTATAGATCTGGCAATGTGACCTTTGAGGTGGGCCAGACTGTTGGAAGCATCTACTTGCTGATTTCACAGGATGATATTCCAGAACTCGACAAGAGCTTCAAAATCCGCCTCTCTAATGTTTCTCATGGTCGACTCGGGAAGGAAACTACTGCCACCCTGACTGTATTGGCCAGCGACGACCCTTATGGACTTTTTGTGTTTTCTGACAGCAACAGGCCAATCCGTGTGCCAGAAGCAAATGCTGTCATCACCCTGACCATACAGAGGAGAAAAGGCTTGATGGGATGGGTGCGAGTGTCATATCGAACACTGAGGGACACTGATGCAGCTCCATATAGCACACCGGGAGTGGGTCGGGCCAGCGCAGGGAATGACTTTGTACCTATTGTGGAGTCTGTGATATTCTCTGCTAATCAGAGTGAAGTAAATGTGACCCTGAGGGTACTTGATGATGAGGAGCCAGAGAGGGCAGAGTCTGTGTTTTTAGAACTTGTCAGCGTCACTTTGGTTGAAGGGCTGCAACCCAGACCAGGTAAAAGTCACTTGAAATGTGTCTTGAATTATTATCTATGAAATGTGAAAAATTAGTATTTGTACTAAGAATAACTTTTTTTTTTTCAGTTGCTCTTTCACCTCGACTTGGTCCACGGAACACCACCGTTGCTCAGATCATTATTGAGGCCAGCGATGATGCTTTTGGGGTGCTACAACTGTCTTCCCCAGCAGTGAGCGTGCCTGAGTACTACACTGGACCTATTATCAATGTTACGCGTATTGGAGGGATATTTGCTGACGTGTCTGTCAAGTTCAGAGCAGTGCCGTTGACCGCCAGAGTGGGTGAGTTTTGATGACAAATGTATTATGAACCTTGCTGTGGAACGGAATTTTTCTAGTTATTCTAACATACACTGAAGACTGAAGTAATGGCAGCTTTCCCATCACAGAAATAAATAGCAGTTTAAAATGTTCGTTAAAGCAATTAAAGTAACTGGTAGATTGGCCAAGGAGCAGCAATCTCCACATAAAACTGATCGGGCAGACCAAACCGTAAGTCGTAAAGACTTTAAACTTGATGGGATGGTAGTACTCACATTGTCTACAACATCACCAAGGCTCAGCCCAATTGGCTTGACAGTGGCACTACAACAATCAAAAGTACAAAACTGCTCAAAACTCATAAAGGCTCAAGTGTCTTATATCGTTAAAATCCTTGGTTCACAAGTTTTGTAAAAAAAAAAAAAGTTTTGTAGAAATCCAAACAAAGGTGGTGGTATAACAGTCATAAATGGTAAAAATCATATTTTTCTATGGTATATTACTTGGATTTGCCAAAAATGCTTTACTTAATCATTGATTAAGGTGGTTAAAAATTATGAGAATAAAGTCGAAATATTTAGAGAATAGTCTAAACATTTTGAGAATAAAGTTGTAATTATGAGAATAAAGTCGAAATATTTTGACAATAGTTAAAATTATGAGAATAAAGTTGAAATGTTTTGAGAATAAATATGAAATATTTCGAGAATAAAGTTGAAATATTTTAAGAATAAGGTCAAAATATTTCGAGTATAAAGTTGAAATTCTAGAATAAATTTGAAATATTTAGAGAATAAAGTCAAAGTGTTCTGAGAATAAAGTGGACATGTTTTGAGAATAAAATCAAAATAATTTGAGAATAAAGTCAAAATTATGAGAATTAACTTGAAGCAATTACGAGATTAAAGTAATAATATTTTGAGAGTATATTCTAGCCTTTTGCGCATGCAATACTTAATACTGTCCCAGCGAGTATAACATGATGATCTCAAAATATTATAACTTTAATTGCTGCAGTTTAATTCTCATAATTTTAACTTTATTTCAGAAACATTTCGACTTTATTCTCGGAATTTCTACTTCATTTTCGGAATTCCGACTTTATTCTCGTAATTTCGAATTTATTCTTGAAATGTTTTAACTTTCTTAAAATATTTCGTTTAATCTCGAAATATTAGATTTTTTTTTTTTTAACATGGCACTAAAACATCGTATAAAGGAATAGTTCACCAAAAAATCAAAATTTTGTCATCACCCCCATGTCATTCCAAACCTCTTTCTTTATTGAACACAAAATAAGATATTTTAAAGAACCAAACAGTTGTTGGTCCCCACTGACTTCCATAGTATGGAAAGAAACACTTTGGAAGTCAGTGGGGACCATCAACTTGTCACGCTTTCACAAAACAAACGAACAACGACGAAGTAAAACGTGAAGGTCTTTAATAATCCAAGGAAGCAGGGTAAACACAGGAACACGGGGTAGCAACATTAAGGTTCGACAAGACTAAATGGTGAACACACACAATAAATAGACATGGTGATACAAGCTCAGGTGCAGGCAATTAGGGATAAACCAAGAACACAGAACAGCAGGGGGGGGAAATGGATTAGAGAAACCAACTCAAAGTCCAGGGGGTGTGACACAACTGTTTGATTACCAGCATTCTTCAAAATATCTTTATGTTCGACATTAGAAAGAAACAATTTTTGGGTAACCTATCCCTTTAAATGCCTTAAAGTGCTTGAACCCCGATAATCACTGCTTGCAGCTATATTTCTATTTTGTTATTTTTTTAAATTGTATATTGTAAATATATTTTAAGTTGTGATAATATTTCACAATAATACTGTTCTGTATAGGTGAGGACTACAGCGTGGCCTCTTCTGATGTGGTTTTGCTGGAGGGAGAGAGTAGCAAGCCCGTCCCTATCCTCATCATCAATGATGTGGTTCCTGAACTGGAAGAGACCTTCCGAATTGAGCTTCTCAACCAGACCACCGGAGGCGCTCTTCTGGGGGACCTTACACAGGCAATCATTACCATCCTACCCTCGGATGATCCGTATGGATCTTTTGGTTAGTTTTTATCAATGGCATGCTTGTCACGGAAGTTCAGTTATGAAACATGTTTTACATAGTTTACGTGGTGACAGTTTGAAGAAATGTAATGTATTTTTGTTGGTTAGTTTTTCAGGCTGCACCCATCACAATCGAGGAGCCAGCAGTGAATGCTTTTGAGGTCTCCCTACCCATAGTGAGGAACGCTGGAACTATAGGTGAGGTGGATGTCCAATGGAGAGCCACGGTCAATGGGAGACCTGCAACTGGTGATCTGCGACCTTTATCTGGTGAGGTCAGGTTTGCTCCTGGAGAAACCTTAAAGACACTGAAAGTTGAGGTTTTGGCTGATGATGTCCCTGAAATAGAAGAGGTGAGCGTTGTTTTTTAAGCTTTATAAGGATTTATGAAAACACTATATTACTTAGGTGTTTCTGTTCAATTCAGATCATAAAGGTTGAGCTTGTAGGTGCCACCAATGGTGGGAACATTGGGGCTGAGAAAGTAGTCGATATCATTGTTCCTGCCAACGACAACCCTTACGGAACAGTGTACTTTGAGCAAGCAGTATATCGTGTCCAGGAGCCACTGGAAGGCATCTATATTGCAAACATTACAGTTCGAAGAAGGTAATGTGCCTCTTTCCCTATGTCGTTATTTTTGTTTTGAATGGTACATTATGTTGCTTTTTTGTGTGTTCTGACTGCAGTGGTGGTACTTTTGGCATGCTGGAGATCATTTATAGTACCTCTGAAGTTGATATCGTAAGCAATGCTCTCAGGGAAGGCCGAGATTTCCTGGTTTACTATGATTCTCGATTGGCTGGAGTGCCATCTAATGCCCTCCGCAGGCCCATTAACATCACCACAGACACAAACGTCCTGAATTTCTGTGCAGCGTTCTGCCTTAGAGAGCGAGCTTGCCAGGCTTTCAGCTTTACCAACGCCTCAAGAGCGAGTTGCTTCTGGGTAACATCTGGGGCCAGACAACTGAGTCCTTCCCCACAAACCTTCACCTATTTAAAAAACACCACAGCGGCTGCTTCGCTGTTTAGCTCGCAGGCTGCTGCTGGGAGCGACTACATAACCATGACGGCTCAGACCGCAACCATGCTGGACAGATCGGGAGTCGCTAACCTCACTGTACCCATCTTGACTGACTCTTTGCCAGAGGTGGATGAGAGTTTTATGATTAAAATCCTGAGTGTTAGCTTGGTCAACATGACCGCAACTACCAAGAACTTGCCAACAATACAACAGCCGGACACAGCTTTGGTGACCATAGGAATGAATGGAGATGCGTTTGGGATATTTCTGCTCTACAGCATTAACCCCAATGCTACTCAAGATGGGATGTATCTCGAAGTGAGAGAGGAACCTAAAACAACAGTGCTGCTAGTCATTGAGAGGAGAGGAGGCAGTATGGGACAGGTTACAGTGGAGTGGAAGTATGTTGGCGGCAGTGCCACACCCAACGCTGACTTCAATGGGACGGGCGAGACCCTCATCTTTGCAGAGGGTAAGTTTTGTCTGCTTTGTGCTTTTGAGGGTACTAACAACACTTGTCACGAGAAGTCAAGAGATTTACTTCAGCAAAATGAAATTGAAAATTTCCTGATAATTTCCTCACCCCCATGTCATCCAAGATGTTCATGTCTTTCTTTTTTCAGTCGAAAAGATATTATGATTTTCAGGATAACATTCCAGGATTTTTCTCCATATAGTGGATTTCAATGGTTATCAATGGGTTGAAGGTCCAAATTGCAGATTCAGTGCAGCTTCAAGGGGCTCTGCAAGATCCAAGCTGAGGAATATCTTATCTCTTATGTCTTATCTAGTGAAACGATCTGTCGTTTTCTAAAAAATTTTTAAATGTATATACTTGTCACGGTTGTGTGGGAATGAGACAAACTAAGACGTAATATAACGAAAAGTCTTTAATAAACTCCACAAATGGTACATCCAGACAGGTAGGGCAGGGGAACACACACCAACATAACGTTAAGGTCCGAAGACAAACAATGAACAGAATCCAACTTATAAAGGAGTGCTAACAATACAAAGACAGGTGTGGGTGATTATTTGTGGGCTTTTTTATGCCTTTATTTGGACAGGACAGTGTAGATCAGACAGGAAACAATGAGTGAAGAGAGAGGGGAGTGGGATCTGCAAAGGACCACAAGCCGGGATTCGAACTCGGGTCGCCGTGAGCGCAATTGCACTGTATGTCGTCGCACTAACTGCGAGGCTATTGGTGCCGACAAAATGCTGGGATCGTGTAGAGCCCAGATGCATTGAAACTACAATTTGGACCACTTTATGGAGAAAAATCCTGGAATGTTTTCCTCAAAAATCTTAATTTCTTTTCGACTGAAGAAAGAAAGATATGAACATCTTGCATGACACACGGGGTGAGTAAATTATCAGAATTTTTTTTTTCTGGGAGTGAACTAATCTAATGTTTCTATAATTCGAATAAGTATCAACTGATCAGTCAATCAAATAAATAAATAAAAGAAAAGAAATAAATAGATATCACTAGCTATGTTTCCAGCCAAAAACGCAAATTTAACTTATGCACAAAACTGGAACATTGCATAAAACATTTGCGCATAAAGCACTGTTTCCATCCACCGAGACAAAGAGAACGCTCTTCTTCCCTTTTAAATGCCTGCGAACATTTTACTTTCACTTTCGAATTAGCAGCAATGCGGCATCAGTTGATTGAATGGACAACAAAACAGTAGGACAAACTCACTTATATTAAACATAGAATGATTCATTTATTAACAAAACGAATAAAAATACACCATGGTGTAGGCCTAATGTAAAATAACTGTTAAATAACTTCCACAAAGTTTAATTATAAAAAATACTGAAAACGACAGTGGGACCAAATAAATAAGAAACAAATGTTCTTCCAGTGAGCTTCCAAAATCACCTTTTAGATAAACGGCAACAGTTAACAGGCCTTTTGAAAATCAAAAATATTTTTAAAACAGGCGCTTTTGTATTTTGTTTCGAGACTAAACTGCCGCAGATCTGTGATGCGACACTTGTTCGGTACACTGCATTGAGCAGCCGCATTCAGTTTTTAACTGTACAGAACTGAACTAAATGATTTTTATTACTATAAAAAATAAAGACGATGGTGGGGCCGGTGCCGTGGTGGGCAAGTGACGAAACTGGTGTAGCAAACAGTAAATAGAAACACAGTCACTGCTTTCGGAGGCAGATGCCTCCTGTTTGGAAATGTAGTCGTGTAGGACAATTATACAGAAATACTTTGATGACAGACTTTGCTCAGTCATTTCAGAATGACCAAAACAACATTTCTGATGCTGTGCGACGAGATGGGTCCGCTGGTTAGTCAAGTTATCCCATTTCATGGTGCAAAGTCACATGACTTTTTTAATGTGCATGGAGGAATTTATTCGGTAGAAGTGTTTCTATCGTAGTTTATGTGCTACGATAAAATTTTATCGGATAAAAAGTTTATCCTGCTCAATTGTGCGCATACATTTTTATGCGCATTTTTAGTATTTATGCGCATCTTTGCATTGTTTTTTATGCAATATTCTAAAAATGCGCATAAAAATAGGCGGATGGAAACAGCTATTCAAGCAATAAATAAATATGTAAGTGTTAAAAGCTTAACTAAAGTCCATTCTTCAGTTCAACAATATTGCAGTTGGTGAACGACCTCCTGTCTGTTCCTTTAAGGTGATGTAAAGAAGACCCTTGAGTTTGTTATCACGGATGACATGGAACCAGAAGACAACGAGACTTTACAAATTGGGTTAGTGAGGACTGAGGGTGGTAGCCGTATCCTTCCCAGTTCGGACACAGTCACCGTCCTCATCCTGGCCAATGACAATGCAGCTGGTGTGGTGGGCTTTCACACAGCCTCACGATCCGTCATCGCCAGAGAAGGTCCAGTTTCTTTTTTTCCAACTTTTACAGTCAAGGCTTGTTCACACCAAAATAATACCATACCAACAGATCATAACGTTCAGTTTATTCTAGTATGTGCTTCTTTAAATGATAAAGCTCCTTCAAGTCAGTGAATTTTGACTGCCCATCAGTGTTTTCTAATCATTCATCATTTGGAAATAAGTTAATAAAATGCACATAATTCTGATTCCAACATTTTATGGTTATAGTCATCTGGCGTGAAAGGGTCTTTAATAATGTTAATCTGCTGTAGGTAAACAGATTCATGTAATTTCCAAACAGGCAGAGGTGGTTTTAAGAGTAACATAATTGACTCAAACTTTTAAGTGTAGAGGCATTTTAAACATGTTGTAATTGGATAATTAGGCATCAGTTTGTGCTCCATAGTAACTAGTAACATAGTACCAGGATGTGGTGAAAGAAGAGGGATCTGCGACAGCTGCTACATTGGGGAAGATGGTTTGTGTCATCATGTATGCATGACAGGACACATGAATTCTATCCCTGTATATCCAGTCTTTGCTAGAGTACTAGTTAATCTAGTCAGCACACATCTCATTAATATTAGCTTTAAAATCAGCTGAGGTTGAATTACTTAAAGTTTGTTAAGGTTTTATTGAACCCAGTAAACCCAATGCAATATCCACATCTCATTATACCAGAAAATGTTTAATAGCTAAGGTTAGATGTTCATTGTATTCAACAGGTGGGAGTTTGTCTCTACTGGTGGAGAGAACAGCTCCTGCTATTGGAAACATCACAGTGGAATGGAGGATCGAAGGCCCTAGAGTTTCAATGACTTTTACAGACACCTCGGGAACTCTGTATTTCTCTGAGGTAATGAATAAAAAATGTTGCTTTACCAGGTCAACAAGAGCAGTGGGCAATTATATTCTGCCTCTTTTTCTGTTTCAGGGAATGCTAAATAATACTATAGTGTTGAGGCTACTTGAGGATACCACACCAGAAGAAAGAGAGGAATACAGAGTTATCCTATCAAATATACAAACCAAAGGTATTTCTCAGAACACTTATTCATTACTATTTTTTTTTATCATTTATTATTTTTTAATAATAATATAATATATCATTCTCTCAGGGGTTACCCAAACAGGCATGGCAGCTCTGAGTGCTCAGGGTCGTGAAGCAGTGGTGAGCGTAGAAGCTAGTGACGAGCCTTTTGGTTTGCTCAGCATCGCCCCTTCATCCTTACAAGTCACTACGGATGAGAAAGACACCACCATTAGGATTTACATAAACAGAGAGTTTGGTGCATCAGGTTAGTTGCACTAACAAAAATCGATCAGACAAAGTGTTGTCCTGAAATATGGGGATGTAAATATTGCATCTTCCCCCTACAGGTGCTGTAAATATAAGCTATGAGACCGTGCAGGGCTCTCTGCAGGACCTCACACAGACTGAGGGAGCTCTAGCCCAGCCAGGCCTGGATTACAGACACGTCTCCAACTCTGTGATCATGCAGGATGGACAGACATCTGTGTCCATCCCCATCACCATCTTAGATGTATGAAGCTACTGATCTAACGTTGACTACATTCTAACAGTTTTTGTTTTGATGTTAATGAATTAAGAATTATTTTTAAATGCAAAATTAAATCAAAGGCATATTGCATTAACCATAATTGAATTAATCAAGAAAGCATATTTTTATTTGTCATTAACAGGATGACGTCCCTGAGCTGCAGGAGTTTTTCTTAGTCAATATAACATCGGCTGTCCTCATAACAACCCTCTCAACTGCACCTAAACTAAGTAAGATGATTAAGCAGATAATTAAGCAAGTTTAAAGTATTTAATAGCATTTTGTAATTATTCACTTACTTTAATTTGGTTTTACATTTTTCTTTCAATTATGCTTTCTTTTTGAACTTGAATTTTGTTGCATCTTTCCCTAGAGATTTACTATACTTTGAAAGGTAAAGAGATATACCCACACCTGTGCTTGATATGCCCTAGTGCTTTGTGCTTATTGTTAGACATTTTTATGATTTAGAATTTGTGTTTGTTAGATGTGGTGATAACTGACAATATAATTGACAGCTCACAGCAGTCTTCGCTCTACCAAAGAGTCCACACTCCTTGTTTATAAGAAGTGATTTGTGAAGACTATTGGTAGATGACAATTAGTGTTTTTTTTTTCTCTCTCTCTATGTTAGTAGATAACTGTTGGTGTAGTAATAGTGGATAAATAATGTGGCAATTAACCTTGTTTTTTTGTTTTTTTCCTGAAACCCAAAGCATGCTGCCATTGCCTATAATCCTACCCCTTAAACCTTTATTTTATTTTATTTTGTTTTATTTTATTTTATCTTTTATTCTTAACTCCTTTAATTAATTTTAAATCAATTTTTAAATCATTTAAAATTTAAATTTTCTCATTTTTATTGTTGATTATTTTTGATTATTTTAATTCATTTTATGTAAAGCACTTTGAATTACCATTGTGTATGTAAATAAACTTAACATTTTATTTTATTTTATTTATTTTTAATTTAATTTAATTTAATTTAATTTAATTTTTAATTTAATTTTTTTATTTTATTGATCATCATCTTTTATTCTCAACTGTTTTCATTCATTTTAAAATAAATTTTTTAATAATTTAAAATGTTTAATTCCTCACTATTGTTGTGATTATTTTAATTATTTTATGTAAAGCACTTTGAGTTACCATTGTGTATGAAATATGCTATGTAAATAAATTTGTCTTTTTATTTTATTTTATTATTTTATTGATCATCATCTTTTAAATCAATTTTAAAATCATTTAAAAAATGTAAATCCTCGCTTTTATTGTTACGATTATTTTTATGATTATTTTAATTCCTTTTATGTAGAGCACTTTACATTACCATTGTGTATGGAATGTGCTATATAAATTAACGTGCTTTTTATTTTATTTTATTTTATTTTTATTATCATACTTTATTCTTAACTGCTTTAATTTATTTTAAATCTTTTTTTAAATAATTTACATATTTTTCAATTCCTCACTTTTATTGTTGTGATTATTTTTATGATTATTTTAATTCCTTTTATGTAAAGCTCTTTGAATTACCATTGTGTATGAAATGTGCTATGACAATTAACTTTTTTATTTTATTTTATTTTTATTCTGACGTCTTCCTCTCTTTCCAGATACTGAAGGCCTTGTAGCAGAGATCAGCATTAATGCTAATGATGGAATCCGAGGGATCATTGGCTGGCAAAACATAGAGTATGAGTTTCCTTTCTTTCTTTCTTTTTAGATTATATATACATTATATTATATTTTATATAACTTATATGAACCATGGTATCTTTCACTTTAGTAAAAATGTTGCAGTAATGTATGTATTTTTTCCTTAGCTATGTGGTAAATGAGACAATTGGCGTGTTAACTCTGGTGGCGTACCGTGATGCTGGGACGTATGGAAATGTTTCCCTTTTCTTCTATGCCCAGAATCTCGAGGCTCAGTTGGGTCTGGATTTCAATGCCACCCCATCAGTGAGCCACAAACACTCTTTCTTTCAAGTTTATAAAAGTAATTCATTATTTAGCATTTGTTGTTAATAATTATTGACCATATACGCCTACACAGATGATTCATTTTGTGAATGGAGAACGACACAAGTTTATCGAAGTCCAGATTTTAGATGATGCCATTCCTGAAGGGGACGAGACCTTTCAGTTAATTCTAGCAAACCCATCAGCAGGGCTGCAGCTGGGAGAGAACACTACAGGTCTGGTATGAGACACTGACAATTCATGATTTTCCATGACCAGTGTCATATAAGTTTTCTCTAATGTGTTTTCATAGCTACCGTGACTATTCTGGCCAATGACGATGGCCATGGAATCATATCCTTCAATAACAGCAAACATTTTCTATTGAGGGAGCCCACCTCTATGTCAGGTCTTGGGGAGAGTGTGGCCACCCTCTACATCATACGAGACCCTCCTCAGGGCGTGTTTGGCACAGTAACAGTCCAGTTCACGATCACTGATGTCAATGGATCCCTGTACACCGATGATCTCACACCTTCCTCTGGCTTTGTGGTACTTGAGGATGGAAACAGATTCAAGGTACAGTATAAAAAGCTATTATTAAACAGTGAGAATGTAATGAAATAGTTAACCAAGCATAATGCCAAACCAGGTCTGTTCACGTTGTGAGAAAACATGTAGGAACCAGTTGAAACCTTAAATGGTATCATTTTGTTTTGCAGACTTTGGAGATCTGGGCTGTTTTAGATGCTGAGCCAGAAATGAACGAGACATTCACAGTGACTCTGTCCAACCCTACTGGTGGTGCTCGTCTAGGAGACTCGCTACAGACTTTTATCACCGTACTGCAGAATCAGGCTCCTCTAGGACTCTTCAGAATATCACCATCATTAAACAGGTACATTAAAACAGATGTCAAGCTTGTTGCCACACATAGACCCACACAACCTCTGCTTCTACTGCATTTGTGTGTTTTCCAGGACTCTTGACACCTTGACAATGGAGGAGCATAATGGTACGGTGTTCCTGACTGTATCTCGCAGTAATGGGCTGGAGTCAGCCGTTAGTGTGGAATGGGAGACCCGGTCAGGAACAGCATTTGGCATGAGTAAGAAATTGCACCAGTAATTAATTTTGGTCTAGTCAAAAACTGTATAACCACAGATTGTTTATTGTATTTGTAGGAGGAGAACAGCCAGTGTTGGCTGTTTATCAGTCTATCAGGGATGGCTTGGCGTCAGTCTGGTGTGCAGTGCCCAATGAAGACTCTGCTCTGGTTCTGAGGCTGCTCAAAGGTTCATCTCAGAACCAGGCTGTGCTCTACAAATGGCAGGGTGTCTTAGTACCAGTGGAGGTATGCTCTGAATTCAGTTAAAGCATGTTGTATGTTGGAACAGTAGCCATGTGGGCAGCGCTCTTAAGGTTCATTTCAATGCCCTATCTTCAAAAACAATGTTCTCTAATCTAATAATAAAGGCATATAAGGACAAAAAAAGCCCAATTCATGGTGTTTTAGTGGAAGACAATGCAGTCAAAATGGTAATGCTTGTACAATTACTATATCATCTAATGCAACAAAATTGTGTTGTTGTACATAAAATCATCGATTGGTTTGAACAACACAATGTTTAAGTCAGATTTACGTATTTATTTAATGTTAAAGCCCATTTGCAATCTATGGAACCAATATCATGTGAAGTTCTTTTTCTTTTTCAAGATTGTAATCATTTGTCATGTATGGAAGCCACTTTCTGCCACTAAAAAAAAAGTTATTTGCGACCTTTTATCTAATTTTTTGTTATATATCTCGCAATTCTGTCTTTTTTCTCAAAATTGTGTAATATCAACTCGCAATTGTGACTTTTTTTGACTTTTTTCTGACTGAAAAAAATCTGACTTTAACACGCAATTGTGAGTTAAGTCAGAATTGTGAGATATAACCTTGAAATTTCTTAGAACATGTCACTTTTTTTTTTACCTCAACATTGGACTTTATAACTCACAATTGTGAGCTTATACCTCACAGTTCTGAGAAAAACAGTCTGAATTGTGAGGAAAAAAGTCAAAGTTGTGATATATGGACTTGAATTTGTGAAGAAAAAAGTCCAAATTGCGATCTCGACTAGACTTTGTTTCTTTCACTTGTTAATATCATGCAATTCTGAGAAAAAAAGTCAGAATTGTCAGTTTATAACTCACAGTTCTGACTTTATAAGTGGCAGTTGAGAATTTATATCAGTTTATATCACAATTCTGAGAAAAAAGTCTGAATTGCGAGTTTATATCTCACAATTATGACTTTATTTGTCGCAATTGTGAGTTCATATCACGCAGATTCTAAGAAAAAAAAACAATTGAGTTTATATCTCACAATTCTGACTTAATGACTCAAAGTTGCTAGTTCATATATCGCAATTCTGACTTTATAACTCGCAGTTGCAAGTTTATATCTCACAATTCTGACTTTATAACTCACAATTGCGAGTTTATATCTTGCAATCCTGACTTTTTAACTCACAATTGCAAGTTTCGATAACACAATTCTGACTTTAAAACTTGCAGTCGCGAGTTTATATCTAACAATTCTGAGAAAAAAGTCAGAATTGAGTTTATATCTCGCAATTCTGACTTTATAACTTGCAATTGCAAGTTTATCTCACAATTCTATGAAAAAAGTCACAACTGCAAGTCTGAATTACACAATTGTAATGAAAAAAAGAATTGTGAGATAAAAAGTCACAATAACCTTTTTTATTTTTTATTCAGTGGTGGAAACAGGCTTCCATAGTCATGCCTTGTCAGTGTAAGACAGTTTGTTTATCTGTATTTTTATTTATTTTATTCACTTCTTTTTTTCTCTCTCTCTCTCTCATTTTCACTCTCTTTTACATAGTTTATCAGCATCCAGAATCCCAGCTCTTGTGTGGGTTTTACAGTGAATGGCTCCAGCTATGTGGCAGTTTCCCACGGACACAGCAACATGTCATTAACTGCCACAATCAGTTTATTTCGCCTTCAGGCAGACCTCAACCTCACTCAAGTGAGTATGCTGCCGATTTTATCTTTTCTTCAGCTGCAGTCGTCAATAGCTGCATTTGTGCTTATCCTTTGATAATCACAGACTCATTATTCATCTCACTGTGGTGTTTTCTAATGTGGTGTGTTTGTCCCCTTTTGTAGGAGCAGACTCTTATTGTGGACAGTTTCAGTGTCAAGCACTTCTCCACTGAACTCCAGCAATATCTGATAGCTTCTAGTAAGGTAAACTCAATCTGACATGTAAAATACAAAGTTGGAAAGTTCTAAATGGAAGAATTAACAATAGTAAGCAAATTCGTTATTGTGATCATTCCTCTCTGTCGAAAGATCTTTGTGTGGGCTGGTGGCTCATTCTCCCTTCATCAAAGTCTGGACTTACAAGACATTACCACAGCTGTACCCTTCAGACGAGGCAGCAGCAACCTACAGCACCTGGCTGTGTGCAGGAACAGAACTTCATCGGCATGTCTCATATACCAGTGGAGTAACGGACGTTTCCAAAACCCTCAAACCTTAGCCGTCAGTGCTCAAGTCAAGCAAGTGGAGTCATTTCAAATGGGAGGAGATACGTTTCTCCTCATCGTTACTGAAGGTAATAATAATACGCGATCTGTAGTACTGTTGCAAGGTTTGACACTTACTGCATGATCTTGAAAATGATCATTGACTTGTCTAACGTTCACATTGTCTTCACGCAAAGGTCCAAGCTCAAAATGTGAAGTGTTTTTGTGGGGTTCTCAGCAAAACTTCTTCCAGCAGACACAGTCCATCCCATTTCCCGGCTTCTTTTCAGTTCACCCTTTTACCCCTCCTTCTGGAATATGTGAGTTGCCAGACAATATAGTGCAGTCTGTAATAATAGCACATTTAGTGTCTTTCCACTATTATGCATATTTTTACCCCTATTTCGTATTTACCAAAATTATATGCCTTAGTTTATTGGTATTTTAATTTACATGTAATAATAATAGTGCTTGCGAGGCAGAATTGTATAGATATTGCTCAAACATGGTTGGGGTCTGATTAGAGGTTTAGTCTAAACCCTTAACTCTATGTATTGAACTTATGCAACTACTTCAGACCAAAACGCTAATGTAGAGATGCTTCTTTTTTGCATACACACAACTGTTCAAAAGTACTGTTTATTTGTTTTTTTTTATTTTTCTCTAAAGAAATTGATACTTTCATTCCTCAATGCTGCATTAAATCAAAATAGTTAAGACTTTTACATAGATTTTTTTTCTGTTCTTTTGAACCTTTTTATTTTTTTTGAAACCTGAAAAAATATTACAGTTTCCACAAAAATATTAAAAAAAGTTCACTTCCACAATGAAAATTTCCTGATAATTTAGTCACCCACATGTCACCCAAGATGTTTATATCTTTCTTTCTTCAGTCGCGAAGAAATTAAGGTTTTTGAGAAAAACATTCCAGGATTTTTCTCCATATAGTAGACCTCAGTGGGCATTGATGGGTCCAAATTGCCGTTTCAATGCAGCTTTAAAGGTCTCTACATAATCCCAGCCGAGAAATAAGGGTCTTGTATAGCAAAACAATTAGTTAATTACCCCAAAAAAACCCACAAATGCTCATCTTGCACTAGCTCTAACTCACGGATTACGAAATGTACACGTGACATAGGCAGACGTGTTTATAAAAAGAACGTGCAAAGAAAGTCAAATGCCCTTAAAAAAAAAAAAGGTAAAACAACGATGTCAGATGATTTTGAAGTTGAAAAACTTGAGATGGAGTTTTTCACCCTACCTTAGCTTTTTTAACTGAACTACACAGACGAAGAACTAACCATGTGTGACTTTTCCAGCGTAATTACAGAGTTCGTGAAGACGCACATGCGCATCGCAGAGGTAGTGCAAGACGAGCGTTTATGGTTAGAAATTATATACTTTTTTATTTATGATCGATCATTTTGCTAGATAAGACCTTTATTTTTCAGCTGCCATTGTTTAGAGCCTTTTGAAGCTGCATTGAAAAAGCAGTTTGGACCTTCAACACGTTGGTCCCCATTGAAGTCCACTATATGGAGAAAAATTATGTTTTCCACAAATACCTTAATTTCTTTTTGACTGAAGAAAGAAAGACATGAATATCTTGGATGACATGGGGTGAGTAAATTATCAGGAAATTTTCATTCTGAAAGCGAACTAATCCTTTAAAAAACACAATCAAATTTTTTGAGGTCTAAATCAGCATATTAGAATGATTTCTGAAGGAGTTTTGAATTTCGAAAACATTAAAACAACCCCAAAATATTAAACAGTATATATTTACATAATAAATGTAGATTTATTTTGTCTCACTTGAATATATGTGAATATTTGTTTGCCTTGCGATAAGTGTGTAGACATGTCATTTACAGAATCATATACAGCAAAACCGTCCTTATTGAGAAATTATATTGACCAGTTTCTTTGTGTCTTAGCTCACCTGTTGCTTGCGGGTCTGAATGGTTCAGCCCTGTACTCATGGAGGTCAGATCTGAGGCAGTTTGCTGAAGTATTAAAGTCTCCATCTGCGCAAGAACTCCTGTATCTTCTTGTTCCTTCTCTCAATTCTACCAAGAGTCTCATCGTAGCCACTGGAGAGTCAAACTCTGTTGTATATGAGCTGACCTCAGTGTCCAACCAGTCTGACTTCATCCCCAAGTATGTTGACACTACTAAATAAACCGTAGGAACAAAGAAAACCATTTCATTTCTATATTTAATTGTTTATTAGTAGTATTAGTATTTATTGTGATATATCTTTTCTAACAGTCTTCCGCTGACGGTCATTGATATTTTCTTCTCTTATCCTCAGTTCAGGAGAGCTGTTTTTCCAACCCGGTGTCCGTGAGCTAGAAATAGCAGTGAATGTAATTGACGATGATGTTCCTGAGGAGGAAGAACATTTTCGTGTCAGCCTCAAGAACCCCAAAGGAGGAGCAGAAATTGGCTTTCGTGGTCAAGTGACCGTGTTCATTCCTGCAAATGATGATGCTTATGGGATTATAGGCTTTGCACAGGTATAAAGATCAGAATATATCGTGTGCTTCACAGATGCTGTTATCTGAATATACAACTCACAAAATCCACTGTCACTCAGTACTATGACTAGATCTTTAATAGTGTAAATGTAGAGTACTGTCAGTTTCACGCATCTTTTATCATCACTTACTGAAGATGTTGGTGCACATTCGATAATATACTATTATATTTGTATACAGAACTCTTTAATGCGGGAGGTGGATGAGTTAGAGGATGATAACCCTGTTTCTCTGAGCATTGAGAGGAGGAGAGGCAGGTTTGGCAGACTAACAGTACATTGGAACGCCTACGGCAATCTGGATGACATTTTTCCCACTTCAGGAGTGGTGAGAGCTGCTGTTTTCTGTTTTAAGCACTTTTAGTAATAATATTTGACTGAACCACATATTTTAAATAGCACATTTTGAATCGCAGACTGTTATTCTAGTCCAAAATCACAGCTCTAACTACAAGTTGCCATTTGTAGGATTACATTTGTAATTGAAATGTGCAAGCGACTATTTTCAAAAACAATGTACTTTTTAAAGAACCTGTTATTCAGACTTATTATATAACTGTCCCAATTGGGATGACAAAATGTCAGCATACAGTATAACCACAAAGCCATCTGTTCTCCATGTAGGTGACATTTTCTGAGAGCCAGGCTGTTGCTACCATCTCACTGAATGTGTTAGCTGATGATATGCCGGAGTTAGCAGAACAAGTCGCCATTGTCTTGACTAAGGTCACGACGATTGGGATAACTGATCCATCCAGAGGAGCCATGATCGAGCCTCAGCGTTCCCAAGCAAACCTCACCATTAGAGCCAATGGTTCACCCTACGGAGTCGTTGGCTGGCACCTCGATTCCCAGTACTTCATCACACCAGAACCTCAAAGTAATCCATCTGTGTTTAACTTTGTCTCATTTGAACAATGAAAAGCATATGAATGACAAAGATAGCCAATAAACATTACTGTGGTGTACCGCTCAATATTTAAGTCAACATTTCCTGTAATCCAAATCACTGAGAAGAAATATGTACATATTTTCTAGTCGTATACTTAGTCTTGGAATTAGTTTAGGAATTCTGTGGGTGTTTTTTTACATAAGTACCCCATTCATTACAATATGAAAGTATTTGCTCTTAAAAGACACTGATCTAATTTTTTACAATTTTTTTTTTTGTTCCTTACACTTCAGAGAGCCCGAGCAATATTACACTAAGTATTGTGAGAGATCAAGGAGCATCAAGAGATGTATTAGTATACTACACCACCAAAGCAGCCCTCCACCTGCCACCTGTCAATCAGGCTACTGAGGGATCTGACTATGTAGCCAAAGAGGCCACAGTCATCATGAAAGAAAATGCTACTGTTGTTTTGGTATCTATTACCATCTTGCCGGTGAGTACCACAACGCAACTAATCTGAGTATTTTACTGAGATGTCATAATAAAAAAGACCTTTAGAATGTTAAAGGGACAGTTCACCCAAAAATGATAATTCTATCATTAATTACTTAACGGCATGTCATTCCAAACCCATAAGACTTTCATTCATCTTCGGAACACAAATTAAGATATTTTTGATATAATCCGAGAGCCTAGACAGCAATGCAACTGTCGCGTTACTCTTGTGAGTGTGCGTCAAAAGACTGACACGAAAGACAAGAAATTGTTGAATAAAGTAGTTTTCGGCACCGATAGTTGATTGGCGGAACTATGTAATGGTAGCACTTTACAATATGAGTCCATTTGTAACATTAAGATTGATAAAAGCTGTAGAATAGAAGTATTGTTCCTTGTTAGAGCGTTAATTTCAGCATTTACTGATATATTTTAAAAAATTTTGTTGCTTACTGTAATGATCAATATATAATTAATATTAAAATTTGTATTCATTTACAAAGTATGGTTCAGTAGGCTACTTTTTTTTTTTTTTAAATAGTAGAGCACTGTTTATTTTCCGTTCAGTATCCAGTTTAAAAACTATCGGTCCATTAATTGGTATCGGCCAGTGTGGTCCAACCTAGTTATCGGTATTGGTAAAATCCAATATCGGTCGACCTCTAGTTTAAACCCTATTTGTGTAATTTAGTGACTGCTTACATTTGTAGCTAAATATTTATTTGAGCAGCAAATCAGCATATTACAAAGATATGACACTAAAGACTTGAGTAATGGCTGCTGAAAATTCAGCAGTGCCCATCACAGGAATAAATTGCATTTTTAAATATATACCGATAGAAAATGGCCATTTTAAGTTGTAATAACATTTTACAATATTACTATTTTTACTGTATTTTTAATTAAATAAATGCAGCCTCTGTGATCCTAAGAAACTTCTTCCGATAACCAGTTAGTCACAGGTCACTCAGTCTGAAGACACACTGTGCTGAAGTTGATGAGGAGACAGATTGACCTCCTACAGCAAAAGCCAACAGCCTCTATCACCACCACAGAAACCCCATGTTTTTTTCAGTTTGCTCCTGGAATAGTTCATGCCTTGCAAATTGCAGTGGTCGTTAGATATTTTTGCATATTGTCCAGCCTCAAAAACCACATGTTGAATTTGTTTGGGCTGAAAGTTTATGACTCAGACTACTAACATAAATCAGCATGTTCTTAGAAACGAGTTGTACAGGAGCTCTTTGGATGGTACTTAGAATCTGCTAAAAAAATTATTCCTTGTGTTAAGATGCATGAGGTGTCTGAGGGGTTTTAACTAATGCAGAATGTGATATGCATGTAGATAGGATAGGTTAAGGTGAAATGTTATTAATTGCTGGACGGTATACCATATGTGTGTTTGCTCTTAGGATGATGTTCCTGAACTGGCTGAGACATTCCTTGTAAACATCACTAAAGTTGAACTGTTGGGTGGAGACACAGGAGCAGCTCAGCCCAGTGTGAGGAGACCTGGTCTGGAGATAGCCGAGGTCACCATTCAAGAGAATGATGATCCAAGAGGAGTCCTCAGTTTCAATGTCTCAAAGGTTGATTTATAATTAGCTCTGTCTAGTTATATTTGTGTACTGATTTTAATGGCTTTTTATACATTTACCATATTGTGATTTATTGTTTTGTCTTCATTGCTAATGAAGAATGAACACTTTTATACAATCCCTTGTCTTTTAGGATGTTTCTGGGGCAGTGCAGGCATTTGAGGTACCATCACCTGGAAACATCCTTCGCTTGGCTGTCACGCGAATGGCCGGTAGAACTGGTAGACTGGTGCTTTACTGGGAGACACAAACGGTCACAGCCAGCACTGAAGACTTTAGTCCTTCCTCTGGAAACCTCACCTTTCAAGATGGACAGGTGAAAATTAACATCATAGATATATATATATATATATATATATACATATTTTAATTTCATATTATACTTTTAAAGGAGAAGTCCTTTTGACAGATAATGTACTCACCGCCTTGTTATCCAAGATGTTCATGTCTTTCTTTCTTCAGTCGTAAACAAATTATGTTTTTGAGGAAAACATTTCAGCATTTTCCCCCATATAATGGACTGATACGGTGCCCCGATTTTAAACTTCCAAAATGCAGTTTAAATGTGGCTTCAGACAATCCCAAATGTGGTTGTAAACGATCCCAACCGAGGAAGAAGGGTCTTATCTAGTGAAATGATTGGTTATTTTCATTTTAAAAATACAGTTTAAATACTTCTTAATCTCAAACACTCGTCTTGTCTTGCTCTCCCTGAACTCTGTGTATTCTGGTTCAAGACAGTTAGGGTATGTCGAAAAACTTCGATCGTATTTTCTCCCACAACTTCAAAAGTCATTTCAAAATCATCCTACATCGCTGCAGAAGTACCGACCTAGTCTTTGCAAAGTGAACATGCAAAGAAGATCAAACACCCTTAACAAAAAAGGTAAAACAGTGATAGAAGACGATTTTGAAGTTGAGGGAGAACATGAGATGGGAATTCTTTGACATACCTTTACTGTCATGAACTGGAAAAAAAAGCAGTTCAGGCAAAGCAAAACAAGACAAGACAAGCGTTTGACATTAAAAAGTATATTAACTGTATTATTTTTATTAAAATAACCGATCAGTTCGCTAGTTAAGACCCTTCTTTCTCGACTGGGATCGTTTACAACCGCATTTGGGATCGTTTGAAGCCGCATTTAAACTGCATTTTAGAAGTTCAAAATCGGGGCACCATATCAGTCTATTTAATGCAGAAAAATCCTGAAATGTTTCCCTCAAAAAACATAATTTCTTAAACATAATGGCTTAAGAAAGAAAGACATGAACATCTTGGGTGACAAAGGGGTGAGTACATTATCTGTCAATTTTTGTTCTGGAAGTGGACTTCTCCTTTAAGGTAACTAGATTTTTTTTCTCTCCATTTTTAGAGTAGTTGATTATGATCAGATTTAGCTGGAAATGCCTGTAAAAATTGGAGATGGAACAGAATAAGAATGAATTTATGTGAAACTTTTTTCCCCACAGGCAGTGGCTTATATTGAGATCATCGTTATTGATGACGCAATTGTGGAGTCCACAGAGACGTTTATGGTAAAACTGGTTCGAGTCATCGGAGGTGCCAGGCTGGGGGACGAGACATCTGTTGTGATCAGCATCCCGGCCAATGACTCACCTTTTGGTCGGTTTGGGTTTGAGGAGCTAATGGTAAACTTACTTCTAATATCTATGAATATTAGTTTAATTGTCTCACTCATTGTAGTTGCAAAACCTTACATTTATAGACTTTGTGAGTGGTCCACTCTGGATATATGAGGCTTTTCTGTATTAACTCCACTTCTTTATGATAGCTTTTTTGTATTTGTTATAATTTATTTGGTGTAACCTTGTGTTTACTTAGTTTAACTAGTGACATTAATGTTCAGATACTTGTGTGGTTACTTTAAAAGCCATAATCAGATTGACTAAAAAGATTAGCCTTAGTAACATGTTTTATTTTTCTTCAGGTCTCTGTGTCTGAGCCTCAGTTCCTAAATGACCCAGCTTCCATAGCTACGCTGACCGTAGTGCGAAGCTCAGGAGGTGAAGGAGTGGTGCATTTGATCTGGCTTCTGCAGGAAGAGGGCAGAAATGATCTAAGCCCTCGTAATGGAACTCTAATTTTTAATGGGGTAGGTATGGATGGTGAATATGAACGTGACTATTGTCTTAAAGAGAACCCCAGATATCAAGACTTGTATAGCTTAATATAACGTAAATGTCTGTTACTGAAATATGTAGTAGAAAACCAAGACTTACATTATTTTAAAAAATCCATATTGTTTTTTATATATTTTGGACTATTGGGGGCACTGTTATTTCGATGACATGACATGGTTGCACTCGGTAAGCTACTTACTTACGCTACCTTTTGCTATTTTCACTGCATCACAACTCAGAAAATAAAATACTGATATGATGCCACATTGTGCAGCTTTTTGTTGTCATTTTCAGTCAAAGGGCAACAAGAGAAGTGATGTAAGTCTTCACTGCTTTCCTAGTGATGCCTGTGGACGAATAAATCTAAAGACCCGCATCTTTGTTCTCTCCACTTCAGCCTTGATGCCATTGAGGCTTTTAGTAAACCACGGCTACTGAAAGAGCTTACAAGTGGCAGGATGTCAACGCTGATGCTTGTCATGATGTCACAGCCACCAAAGGAGTTTCTCAGCACGGATTTCACTCGATATATGGGGGCGTTTAGACTCCTTGTGGGAAAAATCAATGGTACGGAATTTGGTTTAAGCCTACACTTATATCCATCGCCACCTGTAAGCTCTTTCAGTAGCTGTGGTCATCATATCAGTATTTCATTTTCCGAGTTGTGTTGCGGTAAAAATAGCAAGGTAGCGCCAGTAGCTCACAGAGTGCGACCATTTCACATAATCGAAATAATGGTGCCCCCCATAGTCCAAAATATGTACAAAATTATGTGGATTTTTTAAATAACGTAAAAATGGGTTTTCTACTACATTTTTTTCAGTGAGAGACATAATTTACATTATTTTAAGCCATACAAACCCTAATACCCAGGTTCCCTTAAATTAATCAAACAGCCTTTTTACCTATGCCACAGAGGGATAATTACAGTTGTTAAATTGTTTTATTGTTTGTAGACTGAATCAAAGAAGACCCTAGTGATTCAGGCTTTGGCTGATGCTGTCCTGGAGGGAGAGGAAAGATTCACCATCCAGCTGCTCTCTCCAAAGAATGAGCCAGTCATTGATCCAGTTAGAGGTTTGTCAGCGTAGTATCACCATTGATCATATTCTGGTTCATATTTTGGTTTTGGGAGTCCCCAACAACAAGTTGACATGCATGCAAGGTCAAAAAACACGTTTATTGTCTTATAATATGCATTTATTTTTAGCTTATTTGCTCAAAAACTCCCGAACGGTTCGTTAAAATGAATAATTTGTCCAAACCACTCCTTTGCGTGACACTAATCTGCGGTGATTGGTCCGATGACCCAGTCTTTTGTGATTGGTTTAACGTTACTGCGTGCAGCGAATTTCAAACACGGAACGCCCATCACCGTTACTCTAGCCCATAGCTCGGTGGTAAACAACAACACCCAAACAGCCATAGTATATGCGTCAACCCAACGCAGAAACATTGATAAAGCACTGCAGCTTGTACACCAACGTATTGTTCTGTTCTTTGTCAGAACTTCAAGTAATAACAACGACAAACATTCACTATTCATCAACACACACACAACTAAATACGTATTTTGCATGATACAGAGTAACGTTACATGAGAGCAACACGTTTTAAAGGATTACTCCACTTTCAGAATAAAAATGTCCTGATAATTTACTCACCCCCATGTCATCCAAGGTGTTGCATGACATAACACACAACTACTTATTTTGAACGATCGCTAGAAAATACAACCATCAATTATTAATCACACTTACAGGTAGAGGTTCAGAGGAGCAAGACGGTCCAAATAAACTGGGCACTGATCCATCTTTTAAGAGCAAGCCTTTGGTGAATCCCGCATTGTACTTAGGATACAGCATCTTCTCGACATGACGTAAACCACATGGAAATTTTACTGTGTTTGTGGGCGGGCAAGTTGTTTGCGACGTAGAACGTGGGCGGACATTATGCAAATGTGTTTTTTTGATAGACAATAACTTTATGTATCGTGGACTGTCGGCTTCACAACTTTGTAGATAGTGTATGTTCACATACATCTACATGACACACTGCATGAAAGGTCATATTTGAAAAGGCGTAATAGGAGCACTTTAATAGTTGAGTTTTTGTGGTGTTTCTCTTATGAACATTAATTGTTTCTATTTCTCATAGATCAGGATACCTAAGTATATATTATGTGTCTAAATTTTTTGACAGATAGCGGAACGTTTTACATCATTTACTTGATTTTCTTTTCATCAGGTGTTGCTACGGTTGTTATTCAAGCTGACATGGGTGCCCTGGGAACTGTAGGAATAGCTGATTCCAGCAGGAGCGTTTTGCTTGGCGAGCCAAGAAACAATTACAATGGAACAGCTCTGGTCAGGTAAACTTCTCACCTTCTTCAACCAACAGAAGTTAATGGATCTTTAATTTTCGCACCTTTGGCATCACCAAACAGAATTCACAAACATAAATAGCAAAATGGATTTCCCAAACACTGCCCCAATCTAAAGATTAGTTGTGCCCTATCAATTGCAGTCTCATAAGAGGTCCAGGCATCTTTGGTGAGGTTGAGATCTTCTGGAATATCACCACAGCTGCAGATAGAGAGTTTGAGGAGACCTCTGGCAAAGTTGTCATGAAAGACCGTCAGTCTGCAGCTACAATTCAGCTGAAGGTAAAACAGATGAGTAATACACATGACCGTTCAAAAGTTTGTTTTTTTAATGTTATATACAATTTATTTATTTAATATTATTACATTCTGTTTTATTTTATTTTAATATATGTTAAAATGTAATTTATTCCTGTGATGGCAAAGCTGAATTTTCAGCATCCATTACTCCAGTCTTCAGTGTCACATGATACTTCAGAAGTCATTCTAATAAGCTGTTATGTTGCTCAAGAAACATTTTTGTAGTTGAAAACTGTTGTGCTACTTAATATTTTTGTGGAAACCATGTTACATTTTTTCAGGATTGAATAGAATGAATAGAAAGTTCAAAAGATCCACATTCATTTGAAATATATATATATAAAATAGAAAAAACAAAATAACTGACCCCCAAATTTTCCAGTGTAAACTTTAAAAAATGAAACCATCTTAGAATCTTAAAACTCAATGGAAAATTGATTCCCTCTCTTTGTTTCTGCAGGCACTAGATGATGAGATCCCGGAAGAAAGACGTGTATATCAGCTAAAACTGAGCTCTCTAACCCCGGGCTCAGCGATCAACCCTGACAGACAATTTGCCACCATCACTATGGCTGCCAGTGACCTTCCCCACGGGCTCTTCTCCTTCTCCCAAGCCTCTTTGCGTGCCACTGAGGAGGACAGAGCTGTGAGACCCCTTGCATGACATTAGCACTGATGAGACACAAACCACAACCAGAGGACTATGTGTTACTGCCTGTTCCCCTTGACTGGGAAAGTCATTGAAACTTCCATAAAGCAACAGCCTAGCAACCATTGATCCAATGACAAAAAACACTGGAAAGTTTTCTTTATGAAAGTCTTTGTGTCAAGATTAATGAACCCAAGGTTTCCCAGTTTGCTTATTGAGTATAATGGAGCAGCTCAGAGGTAATAGGACTATATTGAATTTAAAAAATGGACACACAGTGTAGCTTTGATCATTAAAGTTTTCCTAGAATCAATTCTAGCAGATTGTAGGTGATGGGAATGGTGATATCTGTGAACTCATATGTAAAGGTAGTCTTCAACATTGTTTTGTCTCTTACCAGGTAAACGTGACCATTGTTCGCTCCATGGGTCTTTTTGGCAGCGTGTGGGTCAGTTACCACACAGAAGGCAGAACTGCAATCAGTGGACAGGATTTTGGACAGTCCTCTGGTCGGCTGCTCTTCAGGCCCGAGGAGAGCTCAAGGGTTATTACGCTGACTATTCTCGATGATGATCTTCCAGAAGGACCAGAGGAGTTTTTCCTTAACATTACTCTAGTAGAGCTTCTGAATGCCAGGTAGAGTTCAGCCTGCACTTGAAATAGGATTAGCTAGCTACTTTTATGCATGCTGCAAATGTATTTCTTTCCTCCTGTTTTCAGTTCAATGGATTTTACAGTGAGAGAGTATGGCCTACAGATTGACCAGCCGCCGGCTGTTGGCAATCTGTCCTCCCTCATGGTGATTATCCAGAAAAATGACAATGCTGAGGGCATCCTGGAGTTTGACCCCAAATATGTCAACATCACTGGTACTTTTATGCAGTCTCTACCTTCTTACCTCTTGCCAATAAGGGTTTGTGATATACAGTTGAAGTCAAAAGTTTAAGAATCTGCAAAATGTTAATTATTTTACCAAAATAAGAGGGATCATGCAAATTGTGTTATTTTTTATTTAGTATTGACCTGAATAAGATATTTCACATGAAAGACATTTACATATAGTCCACAAGAGAAAATAATAGTTGAATTTATACAAATGACCCCGTTCAAAAGTTTACATACACTTGATTTGTAATACGTGTTGTTACCTGAATGATCCACAGCTGTGTTTTTTTTGTTTTTTTTTGGTTTAGTGATAGTTGTTCATGAGTCCCTTGTTTGTCCTGAACAGTTAAACTGCCCGCTGTTCTTCAATAAAATCCTTCAGGCCCCACAAATTCTTTGTTTTTTCAGCCTTTTTGTGTTTTTGAACCCTTTCCAGCAATGATTGTATTATTTTGAGATCCATCTTTTCACACTGAGGACAATAAAATAATAATAAATGAAATTTACCCTGATCTTCAAATTCCAAAAGTTCTCTTGAATTTGAAGAACAGGGTAAATTTCACTTGTTCTGTCTTCTGGGAAACATGTAAGTATCTTCTGTAGCTTCTGAAGGGCAGTACTAAGTGAAAAAAAATAAAATAAAAAAAAAACAGAAGTACACATCTCCATTCTTTTCAAAAGTTTTCACCCCCTGGCTCTTAATGCATCGTGTTTCTTTCTGAAACATCAGTGAGTGTTTGAACCTAATGTAATAGTTGCATATGAGTTCCTCAGTTGTCCTCAGTGTGAAAAGATGGATTATGCTAAAATAGTTTCTCTAATTGTTTTTGTGTCTCAGTTGAGGAGGATGTAGGGAGTCTGTCCATACCTGTACTAAGGAGTGTTGGATCCTATGGGCAGGTCACAGCAGAGTTCATCTCCAAAGGTTTGACTGCCCAACCTGATTTAGATTACATCTTGCTCAATGGCTCTGTCACCTTTAAGCATGGCCAAACCCTCAACTATATCAATGTTTCCATTGTGGATGACACAGAGAGGTAAGGATGGGGTTATTAACTTGTTAAATATGCTCTTATTGGATATTGGTTGAAAGGTTGAATATTGTTGATGAGTGTTAGTTTTGTGAACTTATAGCATGTTTCATTGAATCATTTTTTTGTCTTCCACCCAGTGAATTTAATGAGATATTTGAGTTGCAACTTACCGGTGCCACAGGAGGTGCCATACTTGGAGCTCAGCTAATTGCACGAATTACAATTGCCAAGAGTGACTCGCCAAACGGTGTTGTGCGATTCATCAACCAAAGCGCCATCACTATTCCAAACCCCAACAGCACCCTTAGACTGACCCTGTTTGTACAGAGAGCGGACGGACTGCTAGGAGACGCCACGGTGAGCCCTGTCTAGACTATGACCTCACACTTCCAGATCCATAAAATATTTTTGTTTTACATGTGGGGAAGCACTTGGAGGACAGACAGACCTTAAACTGGATGTTTCCATTGATTTGTGTGTAATTAAAAAATGTGGTAAATGAGGATTTTGATAGATCAAAACATGGTCTGTGAGGTGGATATATGATTTAGTACAGACCTTCATGTTTCTTGTAGATTTTAAGTTAGAAAACAGACAAAAGGATTTTGCAGTCATTTTCCAAGAGTTGATTCAACAGTGTTAATGCTGACAATCCAAAAAAAAAAAAAAAATAATTAGGTTAAATAAGGGTTTCCCCTTATTTCATGTTGCAAATTATTTTATTTTATTTTATTTTATTATTTTATTTTATTTTTCTGTAAATGAAATTACAGAAAAATTAAAATTAAAATTGTCATTTTAATGAAAATAAGTTACAAGGCTCACTGTTTTTACAATATTTTCAAATATTTTATTTTATTTATTATTTTAGTTTAGTTTAGTTTAGTTTAGTCTAGTCTAGTATTTTATTTTATTTTTCTATAAATGCATCTAAAAGCTTTAAATGTAGTGATTTTTAATAAAAATGAAATGAAAAGGCTCAGAACTGTTTTTACAATATTTACAAATATTTTATTTTATTTTTTTGTAAATGCATCTATAAGCTTTTAATGTAATGAATTTTAATGAAAATAAGTTACAAGGCTCAGGACTGTTTTTTATACAATATTTACAAATATTTTATTTTATTTTATTTATTATTTTATTTTATTATTTTATTTTATTTTTCTGTAAATGCATCTAAAGATTTAAAAGCTTGAAATATAATGAATTTTAATGAAAATAAGTGACAAAGCTCAGAACTGTTGTTTACAATATTTACACTTGTCTTTAGTCAAGATTTCTGATAGCATTTTAGAGGAAGTCGTGTTTGTGCTTCCTATGCAAACTTAAAGCAATCACCATGGTTCAGTGTGTCTGCTTGCATCATTTCCTCTTTCTCTGTTGTCCTCCTCAGGTAATGTGGCAGATTCTGGGTCCAAACTCAAATGAGGTTTTACCATCAGTAAACACAGACATTGGTGAACCAGTGAACGGGACGTTCAGTTTCAGAGACGGGGAAGGAGGTGTGCGCAGCATCGAGCTGAAGATCCTGCCTCACGGTGAGGTGGAGGTCACAGAAAAATTCATTGTCATGCTCAGCATCCTCTCTGGAGAGATGGGTGTTGATCCCAGAGCGGGATCTGTCACACTCACGGTACGTCCTGCTCAGCACAGAACAATGATAACCTCTACAAAAAAAGAAAATAAAACTGTAAATACAGCAATGTATACATTTAGCAATGGTATACAATGTGTACGTTCTTTAGATTGAGAAGTTTGGAGACCCAAATGGCATAGTGCAGTTCACAGAACAGGACCTGAAAGAGCGCATTTACAGTGAGCCTTCTGACAGCGAAGGCCCGCTCAAAATATCACTTCTTATCACACGCAGAGAAGGCGTCATGGGCAACATCACGGTAGGAAAACGACCACTAATTCAATATTCAAAAGTTTGGGGTCAGTCAATCTAAGTTTATAAATTGATTTCAAGCTCAATAATTGTTTTTTTTCCCCTCAGGTTTTCTGGGAAATCATCAGTGATGCAGACACATCAGGAGATTTTGCTGCCGTGCAGGGTTCTGTTACCATCCTGGCAGGACAGCGTGTGGCAGAGATAGTCCTCACCCTGCTCCCCGACTCTGTGCCTGAGTTGGAGGAGACGTACATCCTCCATCTAATCTCTGTGGAGGGCGGCGCAGAGCTGGATACAAACCGCAGCAGCACCCGTTTGAAGGTCCGGGCCAATGACGAGCCCCATGGGGTGTTTGTCCTTTATTCTCAAAACCAGTCAGTGGTTGTTAACGTAGCGGACCGAAGCAGACACCTAATTATCAGTGTGAACAGGCTGGCTGGGGCATTTGGCAATGCCAGTGTGGGATACAGAATCAGTTTTACCACCCCTGGGCAGAGTTTTACAGAGGACACAATCACTGGGAACATACTGGTGAAGGATGGAGAACGTGAGGCCAGCGTTAGAGTGCCATTTAGTAGCCAGGTTTGATTTAAATTAAATATGCCATTTTGTAAAGGACCTCAATAAGCTTGTCAACGTTTTTAAGGTCTGTGTTGATATTTTGCATGTGTCCACTGCAGGTGTTCTTCTCGACGGGCTTTAACTTTAGTGTTGAGCTGACGGACGTGACTCTAATTGGTCCCCTGCTCGGTTCCCCTCCCAGAATTCAACTGGAATCAAAGTTGGCTGTCGTTTCTGTTCCTGAAGTGGCAGCTAATGCTGAGGTGATGTTGCATGAAACACCATTCTGACATCACCACAAGATGACACACAGTTAATAGATGAATAAATGTGACCTGAACTAGAAAACCAGCCTTAAGTAGCACAGATATATTTGTTGCAATAGACCAGGGGTGACGAACGTGAGTCCTGGAGAGCTGCAGCCCTGCAGAGTTTTGCTTTAACCATAATCAAACACACCTGAACAAGCTAATCAAGGTCTGAAGCGTTACTAGGAAGCTACAGGGAGGTGTGTTTTTATTAGGGTTACAACTGAAATCTGCAGGGCTGCGGCTCTCTAGAACTGGAGTTCGCCACCCCTGAAAAAAGACCAATTTGTAGTAGACGTCAGAGTTATTTAATGTGCAGCTGCATGCACATAGTGGTGGCAAAAAACACTGGTAACAAGTGGAGGGAACTGGGTAAAATCCATGGAATAAGAGGAAAAAAAAAATATTTTTGTGCTTTTTAATGCCAGAATTGGAATGCACATCATTTTTATAGAATACTGTCATCAAAGACACCGTTTTATGGTTAAACACAGACATTTAAACGGACAGTCTATGAATGAAAACCGCAATGATTACTCTACTTTCAAAGCATAAATTTGATTTAAACAATATGTCACATATGCTGTTCATAGCGGACACATTGTATTAGTTACAGCATGCCATAATATTTAAACCTATTACTATTAACATTTTACATAACATTTATTTATTTTATCTCACAATACTGACTTTTTTTCTTGCAAATCTCCTAGTTCGGACTAATAACTCGATTTAACTCAGCAATAATGAGTTTGTCAGTTCTCAGGGGGAAAAAAGCCACAGCCGAGGGAAAAAGAGAGAATGAGAATGAGTTGTTTTTTCTCATCAGAATTGTGAAATTTAATCTCGGAATTGCGAGAATAAGTCAGAATTTTGAAATATAAACTCAAATTTACCTTTTCTAATCTTTTATTCCATGGCTCCATAGACTGCTACTTGAAAACCGTAATTTTCTACAACCAGATAAGCAAACATTGTTTGCAAACCCTGAATTGGTCTATAGCCAAAAATACATTGTATGTGTCAAAATGATAGATTTTTCTTTTATGCCAAAAATCATTAGGATATTCAGTAAAGATCATGTTCAATGAAGATATTTTGTAAATTTCCTACCATAAATTTATCAAAACTTATTTTTTCATTGGTAATATGCATTGCTAAAATATGCATTTTCTCAATATTTAGATTTTTTTGCACTCTCAGATTTCAGATTTTCAAACAGTTGTATCTCGCCAAATATTGAACTATCCTAACAAACCATACATCAGTGGAAAGCTAATTTATGTATAAATCTCAATTTAAAAAAAATTATGACCCTTATGACTGGTTTCATGGTCCGTCCCATCCAAAAATATTACTAGAATAATAATACTGTTTCCTAAAATATATATTTATTTGTTTAATATATAATGAAAGGCAGTACAATTCAACATTATAGTACAATACAATACAACCCACATTATAGTGACCACAGTTTGTGGATTTAATTATTATGCAATGCATTGCAATGCAAATGAGAAAAAAAAACAGGAAAAAATAATACTTTTTTAATATATATTTGTTTGTTTAATATACAATTAAAAGCAGTACAATTAATTCTACTTTACTTTTTTCCACATTATAGTGACCACAGTTTGTGGGTTTAATATTTTGCAGTGCAGTGCCATGCAACACAATGCAAAACTGTCTTTTAATGCATCATTATAATAGGCATAATCTACTATGAATGAATTCTCTTTGTATTGTAGGTTGGATTTGCCTCTTTGGCCCTGCGTGTCTCAGATACAGAGAGTGGCCAGTGTGAGGCGCTGGTAACACGGACAGGCTTATATGGAAACGTAACTGTCCGATGGAGCTCTGGGTTTCCTCCTGGCCAAACTCCAGCAGGCTACCAGCCAGGAGACATCTCACCAAGATCAGGTTAGAGAGAAATGCCTCAATGTGTTAGGCAATGCTAAACTAACACAATAAAAGTCTGAATCTGCTATTTTTCTCTTTTTCTGAAGGCATGGTGATGCTTGCCCACGGTCAGAGGAGTGAGGTGATCTCTCTCAATGCTGTAAATAACATGTCAGTTGTCACAGCACATGCAGTTTACCTGACCTCCGTAGAGTCAGAGTCACCTGGTGGAGCCCGTCTGAGGTAACACTGTCCTTTTCAAAAACAAAATCCCCCTTTTCATGTATATGTGTGGTATTTGTATACTTTAATGTATGTGTTGTATGTTCAGGACTGGTTACACAGTAGCTGAGGTGGAGCCATTAGGATTATACCAGTTTCGTCCTGATTCTCGCCAGCTGGTCATTGAGGAGGACGTGCAGACAATCACCCTCTACGTCCAGCGCCTCTATGGCTTCCGCAGCAACCGGTCCAGCATCTCCTATAAGACGTGGCCTGGCACTGCCCAACCAAACAAGGACTTTACATCAGTAGCAGACGGACAGCTTCTGTTTGATTCCCGCCAAACATCATCTGCCATTCGCCTGTCTATTCTCGATGATTCCCTGACTGAACCAGATGAGGATTTTTACGTGAACTTGACCAGCGTGCAAGTTCTCAGTGCCAGTTTGCCTTCAGTCGAAGCTCAGCCTCGTATTGTGTCTCAAAATAGTGTTGCTAAAGTTACCATCCGTGCTAATGATGTGGTAAGTGGATTTTTGAGTATAGGGCCAGCAATAATACGTGTTTCTGAGGACAGTCAGGAGGGGGCGCCACAACAGAAGCTTGCCTTAAGAGTACGCAGGTCTCTGGGGCTCACAGGAGTGGTGAGTGCCAAAATCAGAGCCTATGCAGGACTCAAAACCTCAGAGGTGGATGCAGCCCAGTTTCTTCGAGAGCATAATGGCACCTGGGCCTTGGAAGGAGAGGACTTTGCCTTGGAGACCCAAACTGTCACGTTGTTGGAGGGACAGAATGAGGTGGAGGTCAGTGTCCTCATACTGAATGATCAGGAGCCGGAGGGGCAGGAGGCCTTCTTTATCTACCTCAGCGAAGCAGAAGGTGGAGCACAGATTGTCAGTGTGCCAGACGAATTGGGGTTCACTTCCTTTGCCAAAATCATTATCCTGGGTGAGAATCTTACTGTCATTACAGGGCTCAACAATAAGGATTTTTTCTGCCCCATTGACATTTAGTTTTCCAGCCAAAGGTTTCTTTAACTTTTCACAAGAAAAAGTCCATTCTAAAAGTGTGTGTGTGTGTGTGTGTGTATATATATATATATATATATATATATATATATATAATTTTTTTAAATGATTATTTAATTAATTTAATTTGAACATACACTACCTGTCAAAAGTTTTTGAACGGTAAGATTTTTATTGTTTTTTAAAGAATTCTCTATTACTCACCAAGCCTGCACTTATTGGATCCAAAGTACAGCAAAAACAGTACAATTTTAAAATATTTTTTACTATTTAAAATAACTATTTTCTATTTGAATATTTTTTTAAAATGTAATTTATTCCTATGATCAAAGCTGAATTTTCAGCATCATTACTCCAGTCCTCAGTGTCACATGATCCTTCAGAAATCATTCTAATATGCATATATATATACTTTTTTGGAAAGAGAATATAATGTATATAATATTCATATTTAGCAAGGATGCTTTAAATTGATCAAAAGTGATGATAAAGACATTTATAATGTTACAAAAGATTTCTGTTTCAGATAAATGCTGTTCTTCTGAATTTTCTATTCATCAAAGAAACCTGAACTACTTAGCTCTTTTTAACATGATAATAATAATAATAATAAATGATTTTTGAACAACAAATCAGAATATTAGCATGATTTCTGAAGCATCATGTGACTGGAGTAATGATGCTAAAAATTCAGCTTTGAAATCATAGGAATAAATTACATTTTAAAATATTTTCAAATAGAAAACAGTTATTTTAAATAGTATAAATATTTACAAATTTTACTGTGTTTGTTGTACTTTGGATCAAATAAATGCAGGCTTGGTGAGCAGAAGAGAATTCTTTAAAAACATTAAAAAATTTACTGTTCAAAAACTTTTGACTGGTAGCGTATATGTAATTTAATAAATAAATAAATACAAAAAATAAATAGAATCTGAATCATATTTTCTACTAAAAGTTGAAAACAGTGCTGTCTATATTTTTTGTGGGAATTTGTGATACATTCTTTTTTCAGAGTTCGTTGATGAATAGATGCATCAAAAGAACAGCATTTATTTAAAACAGAAATCTTTTGTTACTTTGTATATGTCTTTATTGCCGCTTTTGATCCATTTTATGCATCCTTGCTAAAAAAAAGTATTGATTTCTTGAAGGAAAAATGAAATCTTATTGACTAATAGTGTATATTTGAACTCAGATGCTAATGTTTCTCTGCGACAGGGAGTGATCTTCAGAATGGTATAGTTGGCTTCAGTTTGAGCTCTCGGACTGGTCAGATCCTGGATGAGGACTCAGAAAACAGAACGGCGATACTCTTTCTGGAAAGACAGGAAAACAGGTATAATCCATGTTAAAGATGATGTTGTGCTTTCACTAATGCAAATTAGTGTTAATCAGTTTTAGGTACACATGCCTAAAAACAGATTTTTCCCATGTTTCCAGAGCGTTTGAAGATGTGTTGGTGTTTTGGCGGGTAACGTTCAGCACTACAGTTCACTCAGTGGTCAGTCAAGGCGTGAATCTGACTAGAGAGCTGCAGCAGACTTCGGGCACATCTGTCTGCAGGGAAGGAGAAGTACTCTGTGCACTCAGGTTGGAGGTCCGGCCAGACAAGGTATGTTTAAATCAGAATTGACTAGATATCGGCATGACAGGTTTTGCTTTTCTTTGCTTTTTTTGTTTTGTTTTAGAAGATTTTGTTTTACTTTTGTTTTTTGTTGTTATTTTCCTGTGCTTTCGGTTTTGGTTTTGTTTTGTGTTTGTTTGTTTGTTCTGTCTCATTCTCATTTTCCTCTTACCAAATACTGGCATGACATGTTTCACAAGGTTTTGCTTTTCTTTGCTTTTTTTGTTTGTTTTTTTGTTTTGTCTTGTGGTTTTGTTCGATTTATTTTTGTTTACTTTTTCAGATGCTTTTCAAAAGGTTTTGTTATACTTTTTGTTGTTGTTTTCCTGTGCTTTCAGTTTTTGGTTTTGTTTTGTGTTTTTTTGTTTTGTTTTGTTTTTTTTCTGTCTATTCATTCTCATTTTCCTCTTATCAGACTCAGGGATGACATTTTTCAGAGGGGTTTTTTTTTGTTTATTGTTGTTGTTTTCCTGTGCTTTCAGTTTTTGGTTTTGTTTTGTGTGTTTTTTTTCTGTCTCATTCTTATTTTCCTCTTACCAAATACTGGCATGACATTTCTCACAAGGTTTTAATTTTCTTTGCTTTTTTGGTGTTGTTGTTTTCTTTTTTTGTTTTCTTTTTCTTGCTTTTCAAAAGATTTGTTATACTTGTTGTTGTTGTTTTCCTGTGATTTCGGTTTTTGGTTTTGTTTTGTGTTTTGTTTTGGTTTGTCTTTTCTCTTACCAGACACTGGCATGACATTTTTCAGAAGGTGTTGCTTTTCTTTGCTTTTTTTTTGTTTTTTGTTTTGTGGTTTTGTTTGATACATTTTTTTTTTGTTTGTTTCTTACTTCAGATGTTTTTCAAAAGGTTTTGTCCCCTGTCCCCCCCGTCCTTTCGGTTTTTGTTTTGTGTATTTGTTGTTGTTGTGTTGTGTTGTTTTGTTTTGTTTTGCTTCTCATTCCTATTTTTCTCTTACCAGACACTGACATGACATTTTTCAGAAAGTTTTGTTTTATTTTGTTTTGTTCTTCAGATGTTTTTTCAGATGTTTTTTAGAAGGTTTTTTGTTTTGCTTTGTTTTTTAGTTTTTTTACTGTGTTTTTAGGTTGTTTGTTTTTGTTTTGTTCTGTTTTTTTATTTACCAGACACCTGACCATTTTTAGAAGGTTTTGCTGTTCTTTTTTCCCTTTTGTTTTTCTGTGCTTTTTTTTTTTTCCTTCTCATTCTCATTTTTCTCTTTTTCAGAAGGGTTTTTTTGGGGGGGGTTTCAGATGTTTTTCAGAAGGTTTTGCTTTGCCTTTTTTGTGCTTTCAGTTTTTGGTTTTGTTTTGTGTTATTTCTTCGTTTGTTTGTTTTTTTCTGATTATGCTTTTTATGTACTGATTAAGAGGAATCCACTTTTACAGCTTCTCAGCTTCTCTTATCATTTTTTTTTGTCTGTGTACCACAGGACCCAGAGTATGAGGTGTGGTTCCTGGTGGAGGTCTATAAAGTGGGTGAGGGTGCCACCATAAACCAGACTGCCCGTTTTGCCAATGTAACCATGCTGGAGAGTGATGACCCACGGGGGCTGGTGTACTTTGCCCAGGGCTCCAGACTACCCGTGGTCACCCTCAAAGCCACAAGCATCAGTCTTCAGGTCTACAGGGATGCCAGTACAGCATCAGCTATCTCTGTGAAGTACCGCATGCAGGTAAGATTCATTTGGAACAGGAAGCATCTCCCAAGAAAACAAGAAATATTCAATAAGCACAATAACACGCAGAATTTAGAAGCAAGAGGGCATAGAGAATTCACATACAATACAAACTCAGAAAGTATGCTTTATTGCTTAGCTTATTGCTGAAAATTCAGTTATTCTTATTAATTGCTCATTTGCTGTAATCAAAGAGCAGCTGCATGTCATTCTACCACTACACAGCCTACACCCATCTCTGACCCCCATTACATAATGTGACCTCATTAGTGATTAGAGGAGTGAGATGATGTCAAATTCATGAGCTAAGATGATGAATGTAGAGAAGATAAGAGCTATGAGCAATTAGGCCGCTGAGTTCCCAGCAGATACTTCAAAGGCAATATATATGGTTGCATAGTGGAACTGGAAAAGTAGGATTTGACATGTCGAATATGGTTTAACGCCCAAAATACATCAGTCTGTGGGAATGCTTTCTCACGTCTTTTTTTTCTCTTTTTGTCCCTATGGAACACTCTTTCCTTTCCTTAATTTGTGTGTGTTTCCTTGTGTGTTTTCCTTGTCTACTGTTTTACCTATAGGCAGAAGGAAATACTTTTCATTTCCGGTATGTTACACACTTCAAAGGAAAAAGTGAAACATTTATCGTCTCTCTGCAAGTTAAAAATATCTAAATTTTAAAGTTTTAACTGTCTGTCTCTAGCTATGTGTTCAGCTACTTTAAAAGATCTCAGAAAAGGTATTTTTGGTCTACATATCAGACTATTAACTGTGTTTTGTGCCATCTGCTCTCACAGGAGCTTCAGAAAGCGGAGTCTATTGGACCCACTCTGATCTGGCCTGCTGTGGCAGGGCAGGACTTTGTCATGGCGGAGGGCACCCTGACTTTTGAAACTGGACAGAGAAGTGCCGGTCTGGACGTGGCTCTCACGCCGAACATTGGTTCTTCCAACCCAACGCCCAAACGGTTCCGCGTGGCTCTCTCTGATGCCACTGGTGGTGCACGGGTTCACCCAGAATTCGGGCTGGCTAACATCACCCTGGTTTCGGACTCAGAGGCTCAGGCAGTATGGGCCCTGCTGGACCAGTTACATCAGCCTCTTGATGAGACCATCATCAATCGGGTCCTGCAAGGGCTTATCAATAAAGTTAGTAAGGACATCACTCCAGAGCAGCTCACTGCAGTGTTAGATGCACTAAACAAGGTAAGCAAATGAGGAAAGATTGTGTGTTTGACACTCAGACTTCCAGAATTTACTCACCCCCATGTCATCCAAGATGTTCATGTCTTTCTTTTTTCAGTGGCACACAAATTAAGGTTTTATGGAAAACATTCCAGAATTTTTCTTTGTGTAGTGGACTTCAGTGGTGGCCAACTGTTTGAAGGTCCAAATTGCAATTTCAATGCAGCGTCAAAGAGGTCTACATGATCCTAATCAAGGAATAAGGGTCTTATGGAGAAAAATCATGGAATGTTTTCCTCAAAACACTTAATTTCTTTGTGAATGAAGAAAGAAATGCATGAACATTTTGGAAGACATGAGGGTAAGTAAATTGTCAGCAAATTTTTATTCTGAAAGTGAACTTCTCCTTTAAGGGGAAACATTGAAAGTTAGCTCAATCTAAGGGAAAAAAACTTTTTGAGGATGTTCTCATGTGACTAAATAATGACTTCATTCCATTTTAGATTTTTTTAAATTATTACTTTTATTCCACAAGGGTGTATTGAATTGATTAAATGTGACAGTAAAGACATTTATAATGTTACAGAAGATTTATGTTTAAAATAAATGCTGTT
The DNA here is from genome assembly GCA_012976165.1 of Labeo catla. Taxonomy (NCBI): domain Eukaryota; kingdom Metazoa; phylum Chordata; class Actinopteri; order Cypriniformes; family Cyprinidae; genus Labeo; species Labeo catla. Next base: position 874,877 of record VONZ01000085.1, read on the forward strand.
CTTTTGAAGTTTCTATTCATCAATGAATCATGGGGAAAAAAAGTAGTGGTTTAATCAAAAACAAGCATGCAGCATAACTATTTCCAACATTCATAATAATATGAAATTTAGCTTGATGCCTAAGTCATCATATTAGAATGATTTCTGATGGATCATGTGACACATGTGAAGTCATTTTAAGGAGTAAAACTGGAGAATCAAAGGGCTAAATTACATTTTAAAACATTAAAATAGAAAACACATATTTTAAAAGTTTTTTCCTGGATTTTAATCAAATAAATGCAGTCTTGCTAAGCAAAGACCTTAGAACAAAAAAAAGAACAAAAATAAAAAAAGATCCAAAACTTTTGAACATTAGTACATGTTTATTCAGCGAATAATAAACATGTTTATCTGGTTACAGAGAGGTGAGAATTTATTTAAAGTTTTCCGTATCTTGCGCATTTGTGGAATACAGTGCTTCAGGAAATCCAGCTTTTCTAAAAACAATGAGGGGCCACATATTGGCCCCTAGAGATCAATTAAGACAGCTTTCCTTACAATGCTTTTTTGTTCCTTAAGTTCATAGAAATCTTTTATCTAGGGAATACTATGCTTGTATGTGGAACCACAAGGCTCCACTGTGTCTTTTCAGTTAATCTGTACTGTTTTATTACTGAAAACAAAGCAACACCCAAATTGCTTCGCACTATTAGTACTACAATATAAGCAAATTAAGCGTTTTGAGATTTAAACATTGGTTTGATTTAAGTTCTCTTTTCACAATAAATAACTACTAGTGCTTAGTAGTGCTTAGTAGTGGTTCTTGTGCAGAGCAGTGATATTTCGCAAAGCAGTGGTAAATGTGATTGCACCTTAATCACATCCAGAATATCCTAAAAATGTAATGGCAGCCACCCACAAACCAAAGCAACTGCAGCGCCTCACACAGTTTCTAAATGTGATTCTAAAATTGATGTTGTATTATAATGAAGTTTCCATCTTTTCAAACTTCCTTTACAGATTCTAAATGATGCTGAGCAGATTCCACTTAAAGACAGCAGCCGTGGCTTGACCTATGACCTCTTGTGTGCAATGGCGAACCCCACCCGAGCGGACACTCGAGGTCTGAGCCAGCTTGCTGAGGTGGCGGAGCGTTTTGCCTTCAGCCTGCTCACAGACGTTGCGTGTGGAGCAGAAGGAAAGAGGTGAGATCTATTTATTGGTATTGTTTTTCTGTTTTTTTCTGTTTTGTTTTTACATGCACTAATTGTGTCTGTACTCCAGAGGCACAACCATACTGGATACCTGCCCGTATTTCACCATAGCTGCTCATCACTGGTACCCCACTCAGATCAACGGCCACACATATACAGGGAAAAACTCGGACACATTCACCCTGCCCGAGACCCTGCTGGAAGTACCAGCCCTTCCTGCGGACAGCATGGCCCCGTCTGCTTGCCGTAAAGTGCACTTCACAGAGTACAATACTGAGCACTGGTTCCTCACCAACACAAAAGCCAGTGCATTAAATGACAAGGTGAAAGAGTGTTTAACTGTATCCCTCAATACATTAGTGTTCAGCACAAATTTTTGTACTTGCTGTGGACAGTTTCACAAATGTGAATTTGGTTTTGTCCCACAAGTGTCCAGCAGATGACACTGTTGAGTTGGACATTTTAAGTCATCTCCATTTCTTTCTCAGTGTGTAATTGTGACTTTTACATGTTATGTGTGGACTCTTCTGGATAGGGCATTTATACTGATTATGATTTTATTTGCACCATTTGGAAAATGGCAACTTTTAGTGTTTTTAATAGTCAAATTCACTCAATAATAATCTGTATATGTGTGTGTTTGTGCAGGTTTTCTCAGTCAGTCTTCATGGCAGAGGCTCTAAACCTCTTGTTGACGGTCAAGAGGTTGTTTACCGCATACACACTCCTGACCAACGTGGAAGACCTCTCCAGTCTCTGTGCCTCCTGTGGAATCAGGCTGCCGAGAGGTAATTACAAAACACAAACACATGCGTATAGTTACTGAAGTGTTGCATGGCACAACTTCAGATGTTTTTACGAAGTTAGAATCGTTTATTATTTACAATCGTGTTACACACATGCATTCTTCTACTCTTCAATCATACTTGAAAGCACATTTGGGATTACATGCCTGTTTACTAAAAAATCCTCATCCAAATGAACTTGGTGGTAAAGTTCTGACCTTGTCCATGTATTTTACAGTCTTTGGTGAGACAGACAGTGTGTACAGTGGAGCTTAAGGGTCGGGGCTCATGACCTGCCATGACGAAGTCTTTTGAGGCCTGTCTCACACATTCTTTAGGATGTGTGTGTGTGTTTAAATGAGAAGGTCCAGAATGTTCTACGGGTGTGTTCTTGGCCAGGAAGCCATTCTAGAGGACATTGCACAGCTTTTAGCCTAGAATATTCGCTGCACAGTTTGTTCCTGAATTCTCTTTGGATTTGGGTTGATGTAAAACAGATGCCTCAGAGAATTATGCTTTAGATAACAGATTTTATAAATATTATTTTTTTCTTCTTAACTTTGGGACCTTTTCTCAGTTTCATAACCATTTATTATGCAGTTGTGATACATTGTAGTATAAACGACACCCTAGAGCGACTAAATGATTCCTTCAGCAAACTAATCTCAGTGACAGCTTAATAGCTGGAATTCAGAGTAATGAGAGATCATTTGGAATGATAAATTGGTGTGTTACATAAGTTTAATTTAGACGAACAGACAGTCAAGTCCAAATTAACAGCTTTCTGTGTTTTCCCCATTGGGTGAGATTTGTTGCACTGCACTTAATCTTAAAATGTCTTGAAAGATTGTCGAACTCCTCCAACCAAATTCTCATGTCACAGCCTGAATCAACAACGCACTGAACCTCCGTGTTCAGTGAAACATTTGCCTCAGTACTAGGAATAAATATGAATTGGAGAAGCTCAATACATTGGTTCAATAACTGTAATTAATGATTAATTTTAGTTCACACTGTTCTATTTTAAATTGATTTAGACAAATACTATAGAACAATTACTGCTTTTTACAACATCATTATAAATTGTAGTGTCACTAGTGGCACAGAAATTATATACAGTTGAGGTCAAAAGTTTACATACACCTTGAAAAATCTGCAAAATTTTAATTTGACCAAAATAGGAGGGATCATACAAAATGCGTGTTATTTCATATTTAGTGCCGATATATCACTTAAAAGATGTTTACATATAGTCCACAAGAGAAAATAATAGTTACATTTATAAAAATCACCCTGTTCAAAAGTTTATATACACTCAATGCTTAATACTGCTGTTACCTGAATGATCCACAGCTTTTTTTTAAATGATAGTTCATGATTCACTTGTTTGTCCTAAACGGTTAAACTGCCTGCTGTTCTTGAGAAAAATCCTTCAGGTCCCACAAATTCTTTGGTTTTTCATAATTTTTGTGTGTTTGAACCATTTCCAACAATGACTGTGTGATTTTGAAACCCATCTTTTCACACTGAGGACAACTGAGGGACTTATATGCAACTATTACAGAAAGTTCAAACATTCACTGATGCTTCAGAAGTAAAATCGATGCATTAAGAGCCAGGAGTGTAAACAGAATGAAGATGTGTACATTTTTTATTTTGCCTAAATATCTTTTTTTTTTTCTATTTAGAAGACAAAATAAGTTAAATTTACCCTGATCTTCAAATTCAAAAAGTTTTTCTCTAGCTCTTAATGCATTGTTTTTCTATCTGAAGCATCAGTGAACGCTTGAACCTTCTGTAATAGTTGTATATGCGTCCCTCAGTTGTCCTCAGTGTGAAATGATGGATCTCAAAATCAGTCGCTGTTGGAAAGGGTTCAAATACACAAAAATGCTGAAAAACTAAAAACATGTCCCAAAAACTAGAGTTTGTGGGACATGAAGGATTTTTCTGAAGAACAACAGGCAGTTTAACTGTTCAGGACAAACAAGGGACTCACGGACTATCACAAAAAAAACAGCTGTGGATCATTCAGGTAGCAACACAGTATTAAGGATTAAGTGTATGTACATTTTTGAACAGGGTCATTTTATTACTTTCTCTTGTGGACTATATGAAAACATCTTCCTGTGAAATATCTAGGTCAGTACTAAATAATAAATAACATTCATTTTGAATGCTCCCTTTTATTTTGGTAAAATAATTAACATTTTGCAGATTCTGCAAGGTGTATGTAAACTTTTGACCTCAGCTGTTCTTCACATTTAAACTTTTGACCTCAGCTGTTCTTCACATTTAAACTTGAATCAAAAAAAGAAAATGTGACGTTATATGTGGCTTGTGATAGTCATTTTGGTATGATTTCTCCTGTCTAGTTGGCTGTCTGACGGTCAGTTCTGTCGTGTGGTGGACGACAGTCAGAATTTTGTGGAGTGTGCCTGTACGCATCTATCCGTCTACACAGCATATGCCGAGACATCAAGTTTGGCTTCATTCAATGAGGCCTTCTATGCTGCTGGCTTCATTTGTATCTCAGGTAACTCATTACAGTCTACATGATTGTAAGGGTAGAAATCCCACCAAGAAATCATGCATTGCTTGTATCATTAAGATTCTGTACAGTATATATCTATCTTTCACCCGCAGGGTTTGCCTTGGCCGTTGTATCTCATGTGCTATGCTCTAGATTCCTAATGTTCGCTGCCAAACTCCTCACACACATGATGGTGGCCTGCTTAGGGACTCAGGTAAGACCCAGCCTAACCAGTAATGTGGTCAACCAGTTAAATATCGATGGCAAACAGCATGCCTATTCTAGTTAAAGGGATAGTTCACCCAAAAATGAAAATTCTGTCATTATTTACTCACCCTCATGTCGTTCCAAACCTGTAAGACCTTTGTTCATTTTCGGAACACAAATTAAGATATTTTCAATGAAATCCAAGAGCTTTCTGACCCTGCATAGACAGCAATGCAACTACCACGTTGAAGACCCAGAAAGGTAGTAAGGACATGGTTAAAATAGTCCATGTAACATCAGTGGTTCAGAACCAGGGTCTGAGTGTTAAGGTTTGTGTTTTATGGTTTGTGTTTTATGGGTTTGAAATGTCATGAGGGTGAGTAATTAATAACAGAATTAACCCTATGTGAACTATCCCTTAAATTAAGTAGACCAACAATAAACCCGCATGTAAAATCATGCTGGCCTAATTGTTCACTTCACTTCCCATTGTTCCTGTAATAAATTAATTTGTCCGGTGTGTTACGTCAGTACCGTACAGTGACTGATAATGTGATGGTCAGGCTGAAATCCACTTACAGTCAGTGCTTGGGAATCAGTATCAGGATCTAGGACGCTGCTCCAAAGAAATGTGATACAGCTGTGACGTCAACATGACGCTTTTTGCTGCGTAATGTGGCCTAGTTTACTGTGAGGATGTTTGGCTTGTCTTTAAGCAAGTTAAGGTGCAGTGTGATGTTGCTGAGTCCCAGGAGTTGTGTTAAATTTAGTAAAAGCTGAAAGTGGATGTTTTGGGCATGCACTGAATGATATGTCGAGATGATCGTACAAAAAGTATAAGGCATTACAGTTCTTTCTTCTGCTTGTGCGTCAGTGACATCGTACTGTAACCTGAATACACAAAGGCGCTATCAGAAACTACTGCACGAGTCACGTCTGTTGAAAACACTGATTTAAGGTAGATAACTCAGGTTCGGGTTAGTTTTGCGTGAATGGACAGGTGTTGAAGGTGTCTTTTTGCACGTATCTCTTTCAGACCAAGCACGTCGGGAAACCCAAGAACTTCAGCAAGCCTTTAGATTCAAATGTGCACAGTTGTACCCGTTTAGATTCGGTGAGGGGGGACAGATAACATTTTCTAAGAAATGTGTCATTGCAGCTTGGGCGAACACATCCGAATGGGCTAGACTGTTAAGCCCTGACAACCGAACTATCCAAAGAAGAGGGGGGTCATTTAGTCAGTGGTCTGATACCTGTGGACCGGAGTGGGAATTTTCCACTGGTCCTGCTCACTTATAGAAAAAGAAGAAAACAAACATGGCTCTACTTAACAGGGCTCAGAAAAACCCTGTCGCATTCTGTCATCCGTTAATTGTTTCGCTTTTCTTTACCCCGACGATGTTGAATGGAAAATTCCAGTCTGGCCATCACAAGAAGTCATGCGTCATACAGGTTCGGTACCGACAACAGCTGGACTCATGTTTTGTCAGAGGTTGTTAATAGGTTGTAAGATAAATATCCTCTAGACTTGAAAAAAGGATTTGGTCTAAGTTGATTCCGGACTTCCCAGCAAGCACATGTGCTTCACTGTGATGTCTGAGAAAGAGTGCATCATCTTGATATTAATGTGTGCTATTTAAAGTGTTATTTGTGTACAATCATCTGATGAACATCTTTAAAAGAGTGTTTGAGCACAATCTACATCAGGGAAGCAAAACATCTTCCATATGTCAGTCTAACATCTGATAGGTTTTTGCAGCATGTTACAAATATTTTAAACAAACAAATGACAAATGACATCTTCCAGATGAAAACTGAAGTACTCCACACATAAATAAAAATTTTGTCATTCACGTTCATTTCGTAACTGTATTACTTTATGTCTTCTGTGGATTATACATACATAGACACACACACACACAATACAGTCAAACCAAAATGTATTCAGTCACTTTCGACATTTCCCACATTATCACAGTTTATTCACTATAGTTTAGAAAATGATAATAAAATATGACAGGAACTTAGAGTTAAACTGTGTCAGGACAAATTCATCTTGATAATGTCAGATAACTTTGATAGAAAGGTATGTTTTGAATTACAATCAACCAAAAATACTCTCATAAATACACAAAAAAAACACTCACATAAATGAACTACTAACTACTAAGGAATGTCTTGCACCCACCAGTAAAAAAATATCCAAAATATATCTGGTGTCTGAATAAGTTTTGGTTTGACTATAAACTATATTCTGTGACACAAAAACAGTATTATTAATAAAATTATAGTGGAGTTGGGCGTCCACCATGACACTCGCTGTGGGTAATTTCGCAAGTGGAGTAATAAAAACGGTGAAACGGTTATCACTAAGTTCTGATGTCACTAGAATGTCACACTCCTCTCAGCCAATCAGATTTGGGGACCAGAAATAACTGTTATGTGTGTGTGTGTGTGTGTATTAGGGATGCAACAATACAGTTAGTCCATGGCTCAATACGTACCTCGGTTTTTAACCATGGTTTTCGTTTCGGTTCGGATATCTTGCCACTTCAATGTGGGTTTTTTTTGCAACAAATTAACAAAATACTCCCGTTATCCTCTGTACACTGGAAAAAGGGTGGTTTAGTATATGTCTGCTTAATCTTTCTTTGGAGAGAGGTATTATTTTTTCAATTTTTTATGCAAAATAGTATGGGTTTCATGCATACTGGACGCCAGAGGGCGCCCTCGTGCAGAAAATTCACATATGCCTCAAAGCAGTATCATTGATGACGTTCCGTTCCAGTTTCTCTAATATGGATAAAGGCGTCACTATTGCTGTAACCGAATAAAAACAAGATATAACGCTAAACGTTTTGAATGATGAAATGTAAAGACAATAAATACTCATCTGCAATAATATATGGTTTATCTGTGTTCTTCAAGCCATCTCATGTATTTTCATAAGCCAGTGCTAATCGACATACATAGAATATGAGTATAGAATTTATTATCTGCCTCATTCTGTGATAAGAATCCACATCAGATCACACAAGGACGTTATTTCAAACGCTCGACTGATGTTGTGAATTAAAAACAAGTTATAATGTTTTTTATAACTTTTGTTTTTATAACTCTTTTGTTGGATAACAGGTTTAAAAAGGCTTATCATTGTATGTCATTAGAATGGAAGATGTTCTGCGTGTGTTGCTTTTTCAAATATAAGCGGGGAAGTGTTTCCTCATTTCAGCACATGAAATCATGGGCACACACAGCAAATTACCAGAGAAATAAAACAAGGAAGTTATTTAAATGCAAAACCGAAAAACCGCAATTCGCAAGCGCATATTGAACCATGGATGTCGTACCGAACGGTTCGATATTGTATTGAGTATTGTGACATCCTTAGTGTGTATTCCCATATACTCGAAGTCAGTGGGTCCAATGTTGTTTGCTTCCCACTTACCTTTAGTTTTGAAACAACATGAAAGTAATGGTTACAGAATTTTGAGTTTTGTGTGGACTGTTACTTTAAATCGAGCCTTGGTAACACACAAAAGTACCCAAAAGTCTGAACTTTTACCAGTAGTAAAATACTTGTATTTGTTTCTAATTTTATGTTATTTTTAGAATTGTAAATTGTATTGTCACAATAAGAATTTGAGTAAAAAGTTACAGTAATTCGTCAATGTAATTTGTAAAATTAATTTATTTTCTAAAATGCAACATTAAGTTACCAAAGGCATTGCATTTACTTTTGCTGTATTTCAGTCAATTCAGTCTACAATCTTTGTATAGCTTTGACTTTTTGGAACTTTTTAGACTTTTTAGAAGTTTTGATCTATGATGTAAAAAATACGTAGGGCCCTATGATTTTTGCAATGCAGAAAACGTGGACGGAATCACAAAATCTAGTCATAAAAATGGAATTTACTCCATAACAAGGAATGTCACGGAATTTGTCAAATTTTGGATAAATCAAAAGTAGGTCAGTACACTTAAATCAAAAAGTGATATATACTAGTGTCTGTGAATATTAAACCGCAAAAGACTATTTAAATATAAATCCTGCATGTTCTGTGCATCTCTGTGTAAATGAATGGCACAGACACGTGGTTTCATTTACTACACAATTACTGAAGCAGGCATGATGCTGGAGTTGTTTTCAGCCTCTTCTGTCTCATTATATGACAATACGAACACTAGAAATTAATCTCCAGTGATCTCTGTGAGTCTCTTCGTAAGCATTTTACCTCTTTAATAGTCATGTTATATACTCACACAAAAACAGAAACTATGGTCTTCACGGCAACTCGTCAAAATAAAAGTTCTGATTAACTTGAACAAATTGTGACAGAAATTCATTTTCATGTATTTAACGTGAAAATGGAGTACAGAAAAATTTTAATGGAAAAAAAAATGTAATCCTGAAAAATTAAAATGGAAAAAAATAAAACGAATTTCATAAGGCTGTAAATAAAGAATAAGAAAACGATCCCCTCTTGAAGCATTTAACATAGAGAATAAATATTTTTTCTCTTCAGTAGCCTGTTTCTTCTTGACTACCTACGTGACAGCATGTAGGTGAGACAGGTCGACAACTCAAGACTGTAGTTAGTGGAAATTTACCCGGACTAGCTCACCTGGCCCAAAATGTAAGTGCAGATAGGGCTGTTCTTATGAGCAGCAATAACACACATTTATCAAGGGTAATCAGCTAGCAAGCCGCAGCAATAAAAAGCTTTTCGGGAAGGTGGCCTTTAGATTCACATGCCTGCAGCTCATGTGTGAGATGTACACAAACACATATGGAGACGCTAACACACACGGCCACCCGTGCAGTGGAAGCATTGTCACACAAAGACAACATAGAAGATATATTGAATATACTATAGTTTTCTGTATAAATGAAATTAAATATCCCCTCCCCGTGGCATCTGCTTAATTCGGTACTGAATTGAATGTCCCAGAATGAAGTGATGAAGAGGTCAGGAAATCCCACAACCAGTTATGCTCATTTCAGCATTTCAGCTCAGAGAATTGAGATCCACCAGTTTCTTATTTATCTGAAGGTTGGTGTATTAGGTTCACTTAACGTCGCCTGTGTCACGTGCAGCATGCAGTCTCTTTCTAAAACTCTTCCTCTCCAACTCAGTGTGTCACTGGCATCTGACTGGGATTGCTTTGGTTTTTCAGTACTAGGTCATACAATTAAATCTCAAATATATATAACCAGTCTAAACTCTCTATCTACTTTCTGATCGCACACCCATAATAATGTACACTGTAGCTCAAAATAAAGTGTTCCTGTGATATGCTGGATGTTTATTTCCACAAAAGGAACATACATTTGTCCTTTTGACATTTGTTATGATCACATTTGTTTGGAGATGGAGATGGAAAAAGTTGAGTGTGTCATGAATTACATGTGTTACGAGGCTGCACTAACAATAATTGTTGGAGATGCATTAAACTCTGCATGATCGCAGGCTAATGATGAGCTAATGCTGTGAAATTCCTGGGACTCGTGACGTTTTGTTCTTGAGTAGTACTATTTTATTGACCCTGACATAGTGTTTATTGGTGGCTGACGTATAGTTTTATCCACAGCATCCACCTTCTCAACTGAAAATTAGAAAATGTGGAAAAATATTGTGTGCATTCTTTATGGGCACCTTGTGTTGTAAGTGCCTCAAAATGTTGTATTTACAACAAGTTTTCTTTTAAAATTAGGTTTAAAATACACAGGATATATATTTGAATTTATATCATATACATTACTATTCAGAAGTTTGGGAACAGTACAGTATTTTTATGTTTTTGAAAAAAGTCTGTTAAAAGTCATTATCAGCCTTCAGTGTCACATGATCCTTCAAAAATCATTCAGATATGCTGATATGGTGCTCAGAAACTGTAACTGTCAATCCCTTCTGTGTTAGACAGTATCTGTTGGTTATAATTGTCATGAGGCTGGTAATGGAGACTGGGTGCAAATTATAATAAGCTTCTCAATACAGCAAGTTTTATTCACGTAACTGATGAATGTTTTGAAACTTCAAGAGTCTACTTTCAGCTGGTCGTGGGAGCTGCATTTGAGTTGGGGAATGTCCATTCAGTGTAAATCAATAAGCGGGAAAATGACGCTCATGGTCTGACTGACGTCAAAAAGTCTGGGAGAGCACAACAATGCCTGTGAGAAAGTCCAGAGAAAGGAAGCAAAGCTCTGGATCTCTCAAAACTCCCCTCTGCCCTCTTCCTGTAGTGTTTTAGGTGTGTGTGTGTGTGTTTTCTACGTCTTACAAACACTGAAATACACACAGAATTTTAAATACACACATACTTGGACTGCTTAGTGAATCTAAACAGTTTGATGGTCCCACGATGCAATCAGATTACAAAAGAAAGCAAAAGGGGGTGTTTGAGAGGCCACAGTTCTCCCTCTCTAATTAAATTGTGCCCATGTCTGTTAATTTGCTCGAATGACAAGGAAGCACATGCTTATTCAGACCAACAGCACACCTCTTTCAAAAAGTCTGCCTCAAACTGGATTGAGGTCTATACGGGACTAGTGGAGAACAAGGCAAATTGGATGCATGCAGTGCAGAGTTTCATTTGCTAAGGGTCGAGGCCTCTTTCCGCAGAGACACACGGCTGCTGGGTAATTACTACTAAACTGGTGCATATTAACATGTCCTATGCCATTTGTGTTATGGATATGAATGATACTTTACATATAAAACATTAGCTTTTCTAAACAATTAGACTCATAGCGTTTACCTGTGGAAATAAAACAGCTGAAGAATCACATCAAAGGGCCTATTGTCACAGAGACTTGCGAGGAAAAAATAACACCCTGGCAACCACATAGCAACACCTCAGCAACAGGGAGTTTGATGGACCGGCGATTTGACCAGTCATAACAAATCCACCATTTTGTTTGTTAAACAAATCAGGATTAACGTCAGTCAGACTTGAAAATGGTGCATTGATGTATTTTTTGCGGTTGAGACAACATATCATCTGATGTTCATTCACGTGTATTTCATGCTGTAACAAGCAGGAAGAGATTAATTCACGTTTGAATCGCTAGAACTAAGGCACTACAGTGATCTGTCACATTAAAAAGCCCCAAAAATGATATTTATTTTTCAAATTTCTTTACAAAAAATTACAAAATTTGAAAGCTGAGACTTTGTTTTATACCAAAAGTAACCTGCTCTTTCTTCTTTGTCTACGCAGTGTCAGTGTCCTCTTTGCTCTGCAATGTGTTTTTCACTGTGATTATATGTGGTAAGAACACAATCATGTGAGCAGATCATCTGTTCCTCTTTACTACTTGTTATAGCATGAAATAATCATGAATGAACATTAGAGTTATGTTGTCTCAACTGCGGAAAGACGACAATACACAATATTCCACTGACGTTAGTATAACTCTACTGATTGGGTTGCTTGTTGGACAAAATAGTGGATTTGGAATTTTGATTGGTCAGATCACCTGTCAATCAAACTCCTTGCTAAAGTGAAATCCCGCTCTACATTTCAGAAGCTGTTTCACTTGGACATATTGCTGCGTTCACACCATGTCTGAATTACTGCCATTACAAGACTCCAATGTGTAAACAGCCTTGTTAATGCAGTTTGTAGGGTAAGAATTTTCCAAAACCTACGACTATTACCACGTGATCACAGTCTGTCGGTGCATTGTCCTCTTTGCACTGTGTGTATATATATATATATATATATATATATATTATTATTATTATTTTTTTTTTTCACTGCATGAGGATCTGTGGCATGAACCCAGTCGCCTCAGTTCAAGTGGCACATGAACACATCATATCTTCCTCTTTACTACTAGTTATAGCAAGAAATAAATATGAATGAACATTAGAGTTATGTTGTCTCAACCGTGGAAAGACGACAATACACCATATTCCACTGACGTTAATCTAACTCTCCTGTTTGGGCTGCTTGTCAGACAAAATGGTGGATTGGGCATTATGATTGGTCAGATCGCCTGTCAATCAAACTCCTGCCGAAGGATGAAATCCTGCACTTGGATATATTGCTGCATTCACGCCGTGTCGCAATTACGAGATTCCAATGTGTAAAAAGCGTTAATACAGTTTGTTGGGTGGGAGTTTTCTAAGAGCTACGACAAGTACCACGTGACCAAAGTCTGTCGGTGCGTTGTCTGTGTCCTCTTTGCTCTGTGATGTATTTTTCATTGCGTGATGATCTGTGGCGTGAGAATGCAATCGCCTCAGTTCAAGCGGCACGTGAACAGATCATCTCTTCCACTTTACTACTAGTTATAGCATGAAATAAACATGAATGAGCATTAGAGTTATGTTGTCTCAACCACGGAAAGACGACAATACACCATACTCCGCTGACATTAACCTGACTCTCCTGTTTGGGTTGTTTGTTCGCCAGAATGGTGGATTTGGCATTATGATTGGTCGCCATGTCGGAATTACTGCAATTACAAGATTCCAACATATAAAAAGCGTTCACGTTCTTGTAGATCTCGTTAATACAGCTTGTTGGGTGAGGGTTTTTCCGAGAGCTATGACTAGTACAAAGTGACCTCAGTACCACCTGACCACAGCAGATTTAAGCGCTGTGTTTAGAAGCTGATAGTGTTGCTATAGAAATGCATAGTTCCAATTTCGAGGACATAAGCATCACGTGTTGTTGTCTTGAGCCTATGGTAATTTCGACAGGGCGTGAATGCGGCTTATGTCACAATAGGGGAAAAAACTAGCGCAACTTCCATTTCATGCCAGCTTTAAAACTTGAAAAAACATAAATCCCTGGCTCTACAAAACAAACTAAATTTTTAGTTTACAAAGGATTACAACATCTACTTTACATCTAAACATAGTAAAAGGTTTGGAGTCAAATTTATAATGTTACAAGGGATTGCTGTTTCATTTGAATGCTGTTCTTTTGAACTTTCCATTCATAAAAGAAAAATGAAAAAAATGATCATGGTTTCCATTAAAATATTAAGCTGCAAAAATGTTTTCAACATTGATATCACGTTTCTTAAGCACCAGATTAGTGTGTTTTAATGATTTCTGAAGGATCATGTGACACTGAAAACTATAGTAATGGCTGCTGAGCTTTGCCATCACAAGAATAAATTACATTTTAAATTATATAAAAAAACACTTATTTCAAATTGTAGTAATATTTTAAAAGACATTTAAGAGTATGTGCGAGACAAGTACTATGTTAATATTCCTATTTTTCTTTTTTAGCTTCTTCTCCAAACTTCTGCAATTAATTCAGTGCAAACCATTGCCCTATAGGACTTTGTTGATAATTTCTTTTTATTTCATTGCTATTGTATTTACGCAGATCCGAAGCCTAAAAACTAATTTTACCTAAAACTTTAACACCATTATTTTGCTGTCCTGCCAGCACTGCTGTTTCCTTCAGGAGCTGCAAACCTAGTTATTTCCGACTATTGATCGTGTTTATGTGAGCTGCAATTTATTTTTATTGGTGATCTTAACACTAACACAGTTTTGCTCTTATGGCGCTTGTATCTGCTTTCCATATTGTTTTTCCTGAGAGCATTTGTTTGCGAGCAAACACTGCATGTTTTGAAATGTCATCATCTGGTGTGTAGTTTGATTAGGATGTGTGCTTAGACTATGTCCTCCTGGAAACTTCAACCAATGGCTCTTTTCCTTTTCCCAGCACTGGGTTTAGCTACCCAGTGATGACCCCAAATGACCCACAGCAGGCCTTGAACGCCTTATTTCCTACCAAAAAAAGCACAGTAAACAGAAGCAGAGAGTTAGCCTGCCCTTTAGCACAGTTCTCAACAGCATTCATACAGACAGCACGCTAATGTAGCCTTTTCGGTGTACTGCCAACAGAAATATATAACAAATTATGCGTGGAAAAATAAAAAATAATGTTTTCCGAAGAGCCATGTCATTGCATGTTATAGTCTGATGCTGTTAATGAACTGTGGCACTCGCATTTTACTTTTTTTGGTTTGTTTTTAAACAAACTCCTTCATAAATCATTATTTCAGGATCTTAAAAGTGTCATGTTCATATGTGAGCACAATAAATTTATTGCTGTTTATTATAATTGTGGCTGCTTTTTGCATACCACTCTATATTTGTTTAAACACACTTTAAAAGTTTGATTCCAGTTGGAATTTTATGACATTTAATAAAAATGTCACACAACGATTTGGTCTGGAATCCGGGGAAAATCGGACTGACAGACCTTAGTTAATGTGACTGTTGCTTAGCTTTGTCCATGTTTGCATTGAACCACATTTGACTCTAATGTTGTGCGTTTGCTCTGGAAGACAGGTGACACCTGACCTTTTTATGTACCGTTTGCAGAAACCTCCAGTTTTGTACTTACTGTGGCTAATTTGCATTTTCTCTCCTACCAGCTTAATTTATTGTCCATAGACTCCTTTTCATTATTAGCGTTTAGGTCCTGCCCGTCAAACTAGCTCTTAATGCAGTTCAGATTTGGCAGCTGTCCTGGACAGTCCTATCAGCGCAGGTCTGTCAGCACGGTTTCTGGATAACCTCTGGACTCTGAGAGTCTGCCTGCTCTATTTTTGGATACCTGGGAAGCACATAGTTCATTTGGTCTGAACTTTGGAGGGTGAGACAGGGCAATGCTTCACCTGATGAGCTGCCTTTTTGTTTGTTTATTGACTTTGGAAAGAATGAGGGTCAGCGCTAGCACAGCTAATCACTCGTGCCTGTGTGAAAACACACTGTATTGCTTTCTAGCGTGCTTAGGTAGTCATTTAGACGCTCAATTTGACAATGACTCGTTCGGCCTTGCAGGGGTCAACACGTATGATGTGCTACATCCAAACTGGAAGTTGATCATTCTTGTTTAGCATTTCCACTCAGTAAAATGTGTGTACACAATACAAGGACAGAACCCAGAGCACTGAAAGAAACAGCCAAAGGCCATTGTGCCTGTTCCAGAAAAGATAGAGGGACCAGGCTTCTGTCAGATTTCCAAGAAGCTTCAGGATGTGCCGTCAGATAAGCGAGGAAGGAAACCATCAACAGTCATTTCATTAAACTTCAGGCTTATTTTAGGTTCTTTTGTTAGTGCTCTTTGACTGCGTGACTCTGTGCAGTCTGCATGGTAACGTGGCCAAAACAAACTGTCAACACTCTTTATCCTTATGATAAACTGTGTAAATATTAATGTTTACTTATAGTTATCAATACAGGAACTATGAACCGCCAGTCTTCCTAGAAGTTGCATTGCTGTATGGTGGCTGTAGGGGTCACTGTAGCTCCATTCTCAAATCAAAATGATCTATAGTGTATGAAAACATAGTAATAAATTCCCCCCACTTAACCCTGGGGTCATATGTGTAATCTAATAGAAATGCATGTAAATATGTATTAAGTGCTGCACTTTTCACTCAAACGTAAATTAATTAGGATATGAGCAAGCAAAAGCTGGAAAAAACAACCTAGGAGAAAACAGCGCACAAAGCACACTGTAAAATGGTTAAGATATGATGAAGGGCCTGATATTGTGACAGCAAAGAGTTGCAAATGTAGCTTCATTACTAATCAACGACAGGCTGACTAGTATTCTATTAAATGAAGTTGAGGCCAGTAGGATTTTTTTAAAGGTTGTTGAAAGAAGCTCATCAAGGCTGCATTTATTTGGTTAACAATTGTAATATTGTAAATTATTTCTATAATATAATATTAGAATTACAACTGGATTTAATTCATGCTTTGTGGAAACTGTGATACTTTTCAGGATACTTTGAATAGAAAGTTAAAAAAAACAACATTTATTTGAAACAACATTTATTTTAAAATATTTAAAAACTCCTTTTAATTAAATGCATCCTTGCTAAATAAAATATATATATATATATATATATATATACTGACCCCAATCTTTTGAAAGGTAATGTGTGTGTGAGTTTTGGTATATATTGTTTTATGACAAGGATACTACAATGTAAACATGGTTTATGAGGACACTTCCTGTATCCCCGTAAACTAAATGGCTTAAAAAAACATACTAAATTATGTTCAAAAATTGCCAGTAGTGTTCTATGAGGGGTAGGTTTAGGTGTTAAAAAATACAGTTTGTACAGTATAAAAACCATTATCCCTATGGAGAGTGTATATGTATATAAACACATATATAGACATGTATATAAGAGCCAGGAGGTGAAAACTTTTTAAATTTAAAGATCAGAGATTATTTTGTCTCCTGGAAAACATGTAAGCATCTTCTGTAGGTTTTGCAGGACATTATTAAATGAAAAAAAAATATGATATTTAGGCAAAATAAGAAAAATGTTCACATCTCATTTCTGTTCAGAAGTTTTCACCCCTGGCTCTTAATGCATTGTTTTTCCTTCTGAAGTATCAGTGAGCGTTTGAACCTTCTGTAATAGTTGCATATGAGTCCCTCAGTTGTCCTCAGTGTGAAAAGATGGATCTTAAAATCATACAGTCATTGTTGGAAAGGGTTCAAATACACAAAAATGCTGAAAATCCAAATCATTTTTGTGACCTGAAGGATTTTTCTGAAGAACAACAGGCAGTTTAACTGTTCAGGACAAACAAGGGACTCGTGAACAACTATCACAAAAAAAAAGAAACAGCTGTGGATCATTTAGGTAACAACACAGTATTGAGAATCAAGTGTATGTAAACTTTTGAAAGAAGTAATTTCTATAAATTCAACTATTATTATCTCTTGTGGACTATATATAAAATATGTGAAATATCTTATTCAGGTCAGTACTATATTAAAAATTACACACATTTTGTGTGATTTCGGTAAAATAATTAACACCTTGCAGATAAAAGATGTAAATTTTTGACCTCAATTATATGTATAGCTCTGAAGCACTTTTAACATTAAATATTGCAGTACGACCCTGTACAAGTAAATTAATGGCAAGAAAAAATTCCCCACAATGTTTTAGAAAGGACGAAGAAACCTTGGAACGAGCTGGAGAAGTGCAACCCCTTGGGCTGGTGCCATTTAAACCATTTTATGCAAAATTTTATGCCTACATGCATAAATGATAATATGATGTGGATCTGAATATGACAGGAGCTAGTACACCTGAAGGGCATCTCAAAGTGAGATTGTCATGAGCTATGTTGATTTGGTGTGCATGCGTGTGTGTTTGTGTGTGCTGTCTCTCTGCGTGTCAAGTCACTGTTTGTCTCAAGGTGAGTTACAAAAGCCATTAAAAACTAAAGTGCTTCTCAGTCAATCTCCCAGCTGGAGATTAAAGAGAGCATTGTGAAATCATTAATTAATGTCCTGCCTTCTAACTTCTACAGAGTCACTTTCAGTCAATGTTCACTGTGTCAATCATCGTTCTTCAATAATAGTTCTCGTAAAGGTTTTGTGTTGCACAGCACACAAATGAATGTACTGACCTTTTTTCCTCATTTTCATTTTTTCAGCCATTATTGTTATTCTGAAGGTCTGTTTATGACTGTGTTCCCATGGTCACTTTTATTTTGGCTGGATGGTGTGTCCGCTTTAACCCGAAACGTGTCAGCGCGATAGCCAACACAGAGGCCGACTTTTCTGTTTGCCGCAGCCTGGCATGAGATGAACGATAGCATGTGTTGTTTTGAAGAGGAGAGCGCTAGCAGTATCAGGTAGCTAGGAGATTTGTGACAACAGCAACATACAGTGTCTGTGAGTAGAAGTGAGGGGCCAAAGCTTGTTTGGTTTCAACACACTCAGACACTTCAAGGAGGTTTTCTGAGAACGATAAAGCAGACTTTGAAGTCACTGCTGCAATGTTATTCAGCTAAAGCTGGCTTGAAGAGGATGATTGAAGTTCCTGTCACCACTTATCAAAGTCATTTAAACATACAGGTCTTTAGTATCCTTTCACTGATGTGTTATAATTGCTTTGTAGCATGCCTTTAGTAAATATAAAGTGGAGCCTCATTGCGTTAAATAGAAAATATCAGTCCAAATAGCGTCTGTAAACTATGTAAATTATGCTTGAGCTTTTCTCAGAACTAAACTTGACCTTTTTGCACAGTAGCAGTGTTGTCCAAATCCAAATTTGTTTTTATGCCATAGAAAGTTCACAACTGACTGCGTATGTCATCAAAAACAATAGACTTCCCTGTCCCTGCTGAAAGCAAGCTTGCATAAGGGCTTGAAATGTAATCACGAACAAAGGAAAAAAAGGGGGCAGGTCATCCGGACTAGTGCCAAGGGTGTAATAATGTCCCACTGAACGTCAGTGCTCAATGTGTATGTGTGTATTTGTTAGTCTGAGTGCTGAGGCTGGGTTGAAGGTCCAAATTGCAGTTTCAATACAGCTTCAAAGGGCTCTACACAATCCCAGCCAAGGAATAAGGGTATTGTCTAGTGAAACGATCTGTCATTTTTTCAAAAAAATACAAATTTATAAACTTTTTAACCACAAATGCTCATCTTGCACTTGTGCATTTTCACGCATTGCATAATCACATTGGAAATTTCACGTGCAATTAGTTTTTCATTTGTGTACTTTGGTTAAACAAGGTAGGGTAGCAGGGCTCTACAGTGCGATCATTCAAGTCACATTTGCGACTGAAAACTACTGCGTGCGACAATGAAAAAATATTTAGGCGCACCAGTGCGACTGACCTGATCAGCATATTTGTGTTTGTGTTGAGGGGAGCTTCAAAGGTTTCTACGTGTTTTAGCACCGTTGAGTATTGGTGTATCACAGACATGTCTCACAAATCCTTTCATAAACAAATGAAAACACTGTAAATAAGAGATGCATTGTGCAGTGTAGAGAGTTTCGTTGATTATAATGGAACTTTGTGAGATTGCGATGAGCTAAGACAAGTCACAGTGTTTAATGATTTTTAAGGGAGTTTGTAAATGAGATATTAATTTAATTCAGTTAAATAAACAAGAAGTTATTATTAAGTGACGTAAGTTGTCTGACTAAAACACTATTGCCTGATTTTGCTGTTTGGTCATCAAAAATAGTTGAAACAAGTCACAACTGAGCCACTGCGCATCTCCATTTAAACACATCAGTGTTTCGTTTATGTATAAACGCGTGTTTTTAAACAAATCGAGTCAATGATTCAATTTCCCATTCATATAGACAGTCACTTGCTTTATTCCTGAATGAATCAGTCATTCGAATGAATCAAATGAAGATTTATGAATTTGATTGCACTCATGCCACCACTGAGCCTCATTAAACATGAAAATACACTTACAAGCCACTTTTGTGTTCTACTATGCCACCTCTGTAGTACAAATTAATTTTGTTAATACTGATTTCATTTGATTGGTAACTTATTCTACTTGTTCTTATTCTGTTGTTTGAATTAGAAATTTTAAAAAGTGTTTTATTTTTTAATTTGACAAAAAATAAAAAAATTTCCCCGGTAAATCGCTTTAAGGAGTCAAATATCGCCTCGTAATGGGAAAGCTAATTTTTTACCAGATTTTTTGATTATTGTTTAGAAGGTGTTCCTGAAGTTTTGACTGTGCTCCTAAACTCCTAAAAAAAGGAAAATAAGTGTAGAGTCCTGGGTAGGGTGAAAAAAAAAATATTTTTGACATCGTTTTACCTTTTTTTGTAAAGGGCGTTTGACTTTCTTCGCACGTTTGCTTAGTAAACACTGATTACATAATGCGTGAGGTCAAACTAGTGCAAGACAAGCATTTGTGGTTAAAAAGTATAGAAATGTCTAGATAAGAGACATTTTTCCTTGGCTGGGATCGTGTAGAGCCCTTTGAAGCTGCATTGAAACAGCTATTTGGACCTTCAACCCGTTAATCCCCATTGAAGTCCACTATATGGAGAAAAATCCTGGAATGTTTTCTTCAAAAACGTTAAATCATTTCGACTGGAGAAAGAAAGACGTGAATCTCTTGGATGAAATGGGGGTGAGTGAAATATAAAAACATTTTTATTTTGGAAGTGAACTAATCCTTTAGCTGGATGTTAATTGTAAAAAACATAATGTTGTGAATGCTTAGGATTACTTCACGTTGTTTGTCTTTTTTGATTTACACAAATGTCTAATTAGCTAAACTTGTCTAATTAGAATGTCTTATCTTCACTGAGATTATTTAATGTTTTATCAGTCATAGAGGATCTGAGATCTGAGTGCTGAAATAACACATTAAACATTTAAAAGGACTTTTCATCTTCTCACATAAACAACTTTTTCTTTTTCAAGGTCTTGACAAGTTTCCGTCTGAATCCAGATTGCGAAAATTAATTTAGAAAAACGTAGATGATAAAGACTTCCTTATAAAACCCGCCCGCACTTCTAGCGTTCTCAGTATGTCTTCACATCTTAGCACATGTGCATGTGAGTCACGTATCAGGTGAGGCCTTCCCACACTGACCCAGTACTCATGTCCCACGGCTATTAGCGTACATCACCTTTTCTTGAGGAATCCCAGCATGATACAGCACATATTCACGTAGTACGTGCCTGAGGCGCACAACCGCAACTGCTTTGGCTGATGAAAGTCTGTGCAAAAAAAAAATTCCTGTCAGACCTGACAGTTTGGGGAAAGCCTTGTCATGTGCAATAAAGGATTTTGCCGGAAGAGAATGAAGGCAGAAAGAAGAAATTAGAGAACAGATGAAGGTGGATGTTTGTGCGATATTTGTGCCTTTGGCTCCCACTGAACAAAAGTAAGCTCAGGAAACACCCACGATGCTGCTGAGTCTGGAACCAGCTAGTTCAGACCGGTAGCTGTTAGAGGAGAGGGGGCTGGGATAGGAAGCGGGGGGAGAAATGAAAGAAAAAGGGCAATTGAGAAGCAGGATGGTGTTATCAATGACACGTTGAAGATTCGGACCGTCTGGTTGACGTGACTCATCTCTCACGCTCCGCTGGTGATGTAATCTTTTTGGCCAGGGCTATTATTAGCACCCTGTGCCAAGTCAACATCAGCAGCAGATCACTGAGAAGAGCATATTGACCATCTGAGATGTTCTTTGATGATAATTGAAATTGCCACATTATCTTTTTTTTCCGGAGATCGAGATAGGGGAACTGTGTGCTTCTAATTTCTAAAAATTTCTAAAAAGACAGAGAATGTTAAAATGAAAATGAAAATATTCCAAATGTTAATATTAAAAAAGTGTGTGTGTGATTTATTTATTTATTTATATTTTTAAATTTATGGGGTTTTTTTTCAGTTCACACACAGAAAATACTGGGGTTGTTTGTTGTACAGTGACTTGCAAAAAGTAACTACATGCATTACTTTGAAACTATTTAAGGGCCAATTTTTTAAAATAAATAGCTGTCCTTTGATATGTTTTTCTTAATATCATTTTTAATCAGATCCATATTTTTTCTGGCACGTGAACAAGCAATTTCTGAGAAAATTAACTTTTATGTTTAAAACATTTCAGTTTTAATTATCTGTGTTGTTTTGTTTTAGTTTTTTTTTGGTTGGTGTTGATAGATTTTGTTTTGGGTTTAGGGTTTGTTGAGTTGATGGATTTTGGTTTGTTTTTTGGTGGGGGTGGGGGTTAGGATAGGGTTTTATTTTGATTGGGTTTGGTTTGAGTTTTAGGTTTTGGGGGTTGCTGAGTTTTGGTTTGGCTTAGGTTTAGAGTTTTTGGGGGATTAATTAGTTTGGTTGAGCTGGGTTTAGTTTGGGGTTTAGGATTTTTGGCTGGCTGATGGATTTTGTTTTGTTTGGGTTTGGTTGGGGTTAAAGTTTTGTGGGGTTGCTGGGTTTGGTTTGGGTTTAGGGTTTTGGGGATTGGTGTGTTTTGGTTTGGGTTTAGGGTTTGGGGGTTGATGGGTTGTCTTTTGATTTATTTGGGTTGTTTGGGCTTTTGGTAGGGTTGATGGGTTTTGTTTTAATTTGTGTTTGGTTTGGGCTTAGAGTTTTAAGGGGTTGTTGGGTTTTGGTTTGGTTAGGTTTGGGTTTAGGGTTTGGTTTGGGAGGTTGATGGATTTTGTTTTGTTTGGGTTTGGTTTGGGTTTAGAGTTTGGGGTTGTTGGGTTTTGGGTTTGGTTTGGTTTAGGGTTTTAGGGTGGTTGATGGGTTTTGGTTTAGTTGGGTTTAGTTTGGGTTTAGGTTTTTTGGGGGGGTGATGGGTTTTGTTTTGTTTGGGTTTAGGGTTTTTTGTGGGAGTTGATAGGTTTTATTTTGTTTAAGTTTGGATTGTTTTTGGTTTGGGTTTAGGTTTTTTGGAGGGGTTGATGGGTTTTGGCTTGGTTTGATTTGGTTGGGGTGGGATTTGTTTTGTTAAAATGAACAGGACATTTAAAGAAATCCTAAATGATTATAATTCTGGTTGCTTAATTTTGCTCAGGTTTGTAGCAGTGCAATTCAGGTTGATCTAAAGACAGTGATGCAACTTTTTGTTGTTCTACTTGCTCAAAAAAAATATTTATAAATGAGTAATGTAAATAACCATTGCATTACCATGCTTGCCATGTCTTAAAAAAAAACACGATAATAACATGATACTTTTCTGTTAGTGCAATCATAATTTAACTCAGACTACTATAGTGTATGGAAGTATATGCAGAAAAGATCATCTACCATGCAGCGGAGCAAAGATTGATTTATTTTTCAAAACAGCAACTAATACCACACCTTAAGCCAAATATATACATCGTGCCTGTTGCTTGATGACAAACACATATGCATCCTTCACACAGGAAACAGCCTAGCCGGCGCTCTGTCCTGAGGGGGAAGGCAGATGGATCTTTGCTATATTATTACCCTTCAGTTTTTCCCTTTGCATCACCCTGCATGTACAAATTTCCATCAGCTGGCAATGGTAGTACTGTTTTGTACACAGAAAATGTATATCATTGGGCTGTTCCAGATTATTTTTCACACGTGTTTGTTTTACACAGTACGTATACCCACAGGGCTGATACTGAGGTTTTACCTGTCTGACTGATGTGTGTGGAAATCAGCTCGAGGCCAAAGACTGCTTGACTCCTTTATAGTCAGCTTTAGAAAAGGGGGGAGGTGCATCGGTGACTAACACAGTATCTATATATAGTAGCACTCAAAGGCACACCGATGGAGTACAGGACTGAAGTGGTTCTGAGTACAGACAGAAACACACTGCAGAGATTAGGGCATTTACCTGCTTCTCAGGTAAATATCCTTAAAAAAATAAAAGTGAAATAAAATGAAGAAATTTGTGCTCATTGGAAAATATGGAGATAACTTTGTAGCCTACATAATTCACTTGCGCATATTATATTCTATTTCTAATTCAATATTTACTGCTGCAAGATGGCTGAGTGAATTAGTTTTTACTTTTAGCAGCTACTCACTCAAGCTATTATGTCTTACAAATCAGCATCTGACACTTGATAAGGAGGCAACATGTTTATCATCTTTCACTCTGTAGTGACATGTGGTCAGTTCATTCCCTGCCAACTTGTGTGACAGGACGCCTGCATGGTTATAGAGCGATGTTTGACAGAAGCCGATTAAATACTTTGCGGCTGTCCAGAGAAATTATGTGATGTACCATACTTTTTTCTTGTAAGAGAAAATAAAACCACTTTTGCTATGTTGAGATCACATGAAAATGTAGTCGTGATCATGAAAACTCATGAATAAAGAGTTTGGGATTATAGAAGATGTCTCAAGGCCAGCGATGTACATAAAGCAGACACATCGATCACAGAGCAGCTGTTTTTTTAATATTGATTTGTGCTTCAATAGATGCTTTTTAACCAAAGCAGCTTGCTGAATATGTTGAAGTAGCTTTACTCTGCAGCTCCTGGCTGGGCTGTCATCTGTCTGTCAGTCAAGACATAATGTTTTTAATGCATGGTGTATGGCTATTTTAAGCTCAGTATCTTCCTCCGGGTAAAACATGTCTGTAGAGACTTCAAGTCAACTGTGAATTAGCTGGAAAAATGTTGTTTACATCTACATTCCCAGCTGCTTTCTTACCATAGCATCTTTAATGTTTGAATATTTTGTTTAAATTATTTAAACTGGTAGCATGATGAAACAAGTGCAGAAACGAATATATATCATTTATAAAAATTTTACTAACCTCTGCAAAAATATCTAAACATGCTTTAAAAAAGTATGCATTTACCGGAATTTAACTGGAAATCTAGATATTAAGATTTTATTTTCCAGATAATTTACATTTGAATATACAGTGGAGATCAAAATTAGAGAACAATCTATAAATACATTATTTTTTTCTGATATTTTTTATAACATCTTTGACGAAAAACCTTTATTTTGTGGAAAACACAGTGGTCAAAATTAGTGAACAGTAATCACTGTAGCACAAAAAGATTACAACTAAAATTTTATAGGGTTAAAGCTGTCAGAAATTAGCAGGAAGTGTAGAATAGAGGTCTTCATGGTCCACTTGGATACGAAAACCCTATATCCGACCCGAGACCCGAGCTGGTTGGGATCCAAAACTTCTCAGAGTGCCTCGGACAGGGGTCGGGTTCGGTATTAGCAGCCTCAGGTCTTAGATAATTAAATTTAAATGTACTTTTCCCAAAAGGACCCGATAAGTCCTGAATTCTTTTAAACAATCCTGTATGCGTAGCCTACTTACACTTTCGTGTTAAGTGAGGAACGCACATAGAAAAGGAGCATACGTTTGTAACTTTGCACACAGAAAACCATCTTATAGATATGAGATCCATAATGGAGATCCATTATTAAAAGTAATGGAGCAGCAGCCAAATCAGTCAGTAGGACAAAGGGGTTTTCTTTACTCTGGTGGGGCTGCAGGCTGTGCACACGTCAGTGTCGTTTACTTTCCGATCCTGGCGGTTGGAAAATAGCCTAAATGCCATCGGGTCGGTTGGACTTGGGTCTAATTTCATCAGGTCTGTCTTGGGTCTGGTTTTTCATTCGGATAAGAAATGATTAGGGTCGGGGTACAGATTTAAAGACCCGAAAAGTAGAGGCACTTCCGCATCTGTGTCCGCAGGACATCACTAGTTTCTCAGACTACCCTTGTGTGATCTTGGTCCACTCTTCTTCCACTCGCTTCCATAGTTCGAGAACTGTAATGGGTTTCTTAGCCATAACTTTGTCGACAATGATTTTCCAGAGCTTTTCAGTCTCTCATTATTTCAGTGTTTTTAGCTTGAAGGAACTGCTTTACACATTTTGCAGTGTGACGGGGGCATTGTCTTGCATGAAAATTGCAGGTTGATTGAGAGATTCTTGCAGGGAAGGTACCGCATGTTGAGATAAACATTTGCATTCACCCTGCCAAGTAACTGTATGACAGCCCCAACTGCCGCTGCAGAAAATATCCCCCAAACCATGACACTTTCTCACTTCCCTTATGCACTTGGGCTTCAGTCTTTTCTCAGTTTGACACCAAACAAAATGTTTCCCATCAGACCCAAATACACTCAACTTGCTCTCATTACTAAAGTGAATTTTGGACCAGTTCTAAACTCTCCACACAACATGCTCTTTAGCAAAGGTGAGCTTAGCCTGTTGATTCTTTCTGCTGATGAGAGGTTTGGTCACTGCAGCGTGTGTTTTCAGTACAACATGCCTGTTCAGCACTGAATCAGGGAGCAATTCCAGCTGCGGTGTTGAACCCGATTCCTCGCTGAGATTTACGAATTATCTCCTACGTAGACTACCAGCCTTTTAGGGGGACTTGAATGAATTTGTGTCATTGTAAAACTGCAGTATTCAAAACTAGTGACCTTGAAATTTAGGAAATTGTAGGTTGTTCACTAAATTTGATCTTCACTGTAAATTAATTTTTTCCATGTATGTTGGTAGATAGATGACATTTATTTTAGTGCAAACGAAGCTATGAGAATTTTTTTTCATCATTTATTTTGCATAAACACTTATTTTACTTACAGCATACAACCGAAAAAAAACGCAATAAATAATGTCTGTCTTCTTTGGCATTAGGTCAGATAAGACAGTTGCATTATAGGACTGTCTGGCACTAATCCAGCACTGTCATTAGAAAGCTGATAATGGTGTGAGTGACTCATCTCCATAAAGACAGCCCTGTTTTTATGTCTCATCAGGAACCAATTGACCTTAGAGAACATTTGGTCTTTTTTCATTCATTCTTTGACCTGACATAGTGCAGAATATTATAATCTGCTTTCTTAAAGCATGTTTATGAAGCTTTTTAGACTCACTGCAAATTAATGATTTTTCATACGTAACTCCAGCCTACAATATTTTTTAATGAAATTAATAAGCTTCATTAATTGTATTAAATGTCTTTAATAATTAATATATTTAATCTTTATAATTATAATTATTATCATTATTTGGCTTTATTTATTTATTTTTAATAGACAATTTTACTCTTTCTATCTGTCTGTAAATTCCATTTCCAGATTTTGCACTTTCTGATAAACCTCAGTAAATTTTTTTATTTCACATTTACTAACATCCATTTTTGCACTGCTTCCTAATAACAAATGTAGTAATGAGTCAAGTTGTGAATTAAACTGATTAGAAAGGTTTTGTACAGGTGTTTTTTTTTTTGTTTTTTTTTTACCTCGTTATGATATGAACTCTTGAGCTGTTCTGCACACATGCACTGTTTGCACCCATATTGTTTATGGTACACTGCTGCGCAGTACATCCGTCCTGTAAACACGACGAGTATCAGATTGTATGGTCTATTTTCTGCCACTCCCTGTTAGGAGTTAGAGTGATTGCACTGAAAGGATAAGTAGATCCACATTATCAAATGCATCTGGTCTTGAGGGCTGTCTCCAGGCCAGACAGGTCCTAGACACAGGGTCCTCTAATCTCCACTGTGGCTCTCTATCACCCATCCCCAATCTCAAGCCCCTGAATGAACCACTATCCCCCAAACAGCTTTGGTTATGTCATCGGAGGCCATGCGTTTCATATGACAGGGGTGTTGATGTCTTATTAATCAGGAACTGTTAAGCCGGAGCCATGTTGCCTGTATTTATACACATTACTGCAAGATGAATGATGAATGACTATAGGGGCCAGTGATAAACCAGCTGTAGATGTGTGTACTGAACGGGTTGTTTGTGACAAACTGAATTAGCTGCTACTTTCAGTCTTTCTCAATGTCTCTTTTGTTACATAAGGCAGTGGGATCAACCAGAGAATCATCCAGAAAGGTTATTGGAGGAGTGGGGGGATGGTGGCCCCGCCATCAGCGGCTAGTATTACTGATGTGATCGTCTGGATGGGTGTGCGTGAGCAGGTCATATTGAATGGGAACTCGATCAGATCTCCTCCCTGTTTACTCACCCGGGTGTGCGCCCCAGGGACGACTACAGAAACAAAAACATGGGCTTTGCCTCAGTGTGCATTAATGAGGGTGTCACTGTAGAGCCTGTAATGAGTTTCTACTTTGAATGTGATTGAGTATTTTTACTGTGGCACAGAAAAAGGTTTGTGAAAGGTTTGTTTTTCTTTTTCTGACTATTTTCTTTTGGTGTTTTGGTAACATAAGGCTATGGAGGATAGGTGTGTCTGAATAGATAAATAGTTTTGAGTTCGTTAAAAGGTGACATATCATGAAAATCTGACGTTTTGCGTTTAAGTGCTAAAATTGGGTCCTCAGTACATCTACCAACCCAGAAAACGTAAAATGGGCAATAAAGTAACTTTGTTTTGATCAAGCAGCAACCTCCCGGGTCTCCCTCTTGAAGCCAACACGGAAGTGACTAAAACTGCAATTCATCGACTGGCCGCTAGAGACTGGCTGCAAAAGGGATTCAATCCCATAGACTCCCCATGTTAAAATGCCCAACTTCACAGCAGGAAAAAATATGTTTACAGCCTGGTTCAAAAAGTGGTTTTGGTCTATATAGCTAATTTTGCCCTTCATGTCAACTGTGAGGGGGGTGTATTTTTTTTATAACTCATCCGTTTAATTTATATTAAGCCTTAAAGTTCTGCATAATTTAGGGCATGGCCACTTGAGTGACAGGTGGATTGCCGCTGATGTCACCACCATTGCGCCAGGCGGGCGTGGCTTCAGCAACCAGTTCCACCCACGTCCCGCCTATTTACCCATTTCCGATTATCCGGGAGTGACGTGCAGTAACACGATTCCAAGATGGCGACGGCCGACTCCCGCCCACTAAGAGCTTCAAAAATGCTCTTCAGAAACCTATGGGTGATGTCACAGACACTACGTCCATATTTTTTACAGTCTATGGTTTTGATAAGCCTTTTTCTACAAACATGTGAAAAAACAAGTGTGTCAGATTTCGCTTCCTTCATATAATATAATGTTACTGCCCCTTAATCTGCACATTTCCACCCACGGTGCCGCCATTTTGTTTTCGTAAGCGACAACGGTGTACTAGTTCTGACAGGATGGCAAAAGTTCGAGCAAAGCATGCTAACTGTTCTGTCGTTGCCTGCACAGAACACCATTTAGAGTCCCAGCCTCAGAGGAGACAAGAAAGCAGTGGATTTATTAATTTATTACTGTATATTACACTGCTGCCACACAGATCTAATATAAACATGCGATTTCTTTCCCAGCTGTTTACCTTCATAGACATAACCGACTGTTTTTGTAACTCATGTTTGTTTTAAACACAAACTTGTGTGTATTTGACAGTTTAAGCGCAATAAGACATGAAAGAGAACTTAGTTTAGTGCTCACATGCCGTGTGACAGCACCTTTCTGTGCTCATGCTTCGGATTTTTGTGCTCAGAAAACCATGTATCAGAAATATAAACTAATATGGTTTAAAACACATGATTTCAGCAAGATAGACATGTTAATCAAAACCAAACAGATGTTTTTTTAGCAGAGTGTTTGAGATACAAGCTCTATTTGCATTTAAAGAGACATGCATGAAAACAGCATGTTTCTGCTTCCACTTAAAATATACATTTAAAATTATATGATAAATGATCTATGGGGTATTTTGAGCTGAAACTTCACAGACACATTCTGGGCACACCTCTGACTTGTAAAAAGGGCCATAGTAGGCCTCCTTTAACCTTAAAAATAACCCTTAACATTGTAAAATGTCAAATGTAGGTCAGAAACTAAAATGAGGACAGACTGAATGAAAATGTTTGGTCGAACGAGGGTTTATTTGAGTTTGTTTTTTATGAGATCATACATAACCCTGCTAACTAACACACATACACAACTGAGGTTTTTTTTTTTTGGCAGTATTACCGCATTTCCACGCCAGCTCACGACTACTCAGAATCACGCTTCCCAGCATGCACCTGATGGACACTGCACTCTGCGGACGTCCATGCCCTCTTTTGCTTCCTGCGCTGACACCTCCCTCTCACACCACTCGCTGTCCTCTTGACTTTTATCCCAACAGTACCTCATTTTATGCCGTCCCGTCTGTAATGACCCTACATTTCCCCACACTCAGCAGCCAGGATAGGTTTTCCACAGGCGTAGTTTTCCCTTAATTTTGGTTTCCCAAAAGGGACTTGGTTTAGTTGAAAAACACTGTGTTGTTTGAATTGAAAGGGTCACAGTATTCACTGACCAGACCGTTACCTACTGCCCTCCACGTGAGAGTTGTCTGCCAGTGTCCACAAATACAGTTCTCAGAGGTCACAGACAAGGTGAAGCTACCCAGTTGTTTTTGTTTGATAAGGTTTTGCACTGTTCCTGAAGTGTACTTTGACCCTTGGACTTGGATTATACTGTCACACCAAAAAGGCACTAGTTTAACTGTAAACAGGAAACTAGATTCTAAGGTCAGCTGTAAGAATATATAGTCATATAAAATATTTACTGTATCAAAATGTAAAGTAATTCATGTATATACTGTAAGTGCATACAATTTTTTATTTTATTACTTTTTTTTTTAAGGTTTTTTTTTGTTTTTTGGCATTTTTGCCTTTATTGTATAGGACAGATCAGATATGACAGGAAGCGAAGTGGGAGAGAGAGAGGGGGGCGGGATCGGGAAAGGTCCTCAAGTCGGATTCGAACACGGGACGCCCGTAGCGCAAAGCTCTGTATGTCGGTGCGCTGCCCACAAGGCTATCGGCGCAGACATAATTTTTTTAATTAAAATGTTGAATAAATATACATTAATATAAATACAGTATATAATTTCAAAATTAAAAATGTACATACTTAAAAATATTCAGCAGACATTTCCCTTTTGCGCTGATTTTGCTTTTTTTTTAAGCTCTCTGCACTGCTTAAATACTCAGTAGGCACACACACACACACACACACACGCACACAATGATTTAAACTGTTGCTCTTTCTGGCTGACCATTCTGCAGTGTGATGTAAGAGTCCTCGAGACGTCTTGTGAAGATCTGGCAGTGTCAGCTCTTCAAATATTTATCAAAAATATTATAAGTATAAATGATTTAGGAACAGTCCTAGACATTTGAGATGCTCTTCTGGGACTCAGTAGTAGAACTGAATGCTGAGAGTCATCTGAATGTGTGTTTTCTGCTGAGTGTGTATCGTGTGTATGAAGAGTCCAGTGCCTCTGCTGATGTATCTGTCACTCTGTGTTTCTCAGATTTGTTTCCTGGTGTCTGCGTTCCGGGGGCGTATGTTCTCAGAGGACAGTTGTGCTGCTCTTGGCCTCTTCTTCCATTACTTTCACCTCAGCCAGTTCAGCTGGATGCTCATACAGGTAAAGCTTTTTTTTTATCTACTGTGTGGTCAGTGTAGCAGGTTTTTGCATTGACAACATCAAAATGCCTAATCCCACTTTATTATTGAAATTCAGTTGAGATGAAGGGATAGTTTTTCCAAAAATGAAAATGATCCCATGATTTACTCATCCTCCAGCCATTCTAGGTGTGTATGACTTTCTTCTTTCAGACAAATACATTTGGAATTGCATACAAAAAATTTCCTGCCGCTTCCAAGCTTTATAATGGCAATGAATGGCTGGTGAGATTTTGAAGTCCAATAAAGTGCATCCATAATAAAAAGTAAAAAAAAGCGAATTGCGTTTGTGTAAGAAAAAACATCTGTGATTTAAATCTATATATTATAAACCGCAATCTCTAGCTTCTGCTAACTGTTGTACACGGGTTCATGAGAAAGTGACGTTCCAGAGGATGACACAGGATGTAGGCAAATGTGGTGACTAACATGAAAACGCAGTGGAGAGAGCAAAACAAAACACCGGTCACGAATTAAAAGTACAAAACAAGGATTTGCAAAGAAAAATGTCAGAGGATTTTAATATAAGCCAAAAGGAGACTGGTTGTCCTTTGCTGTAAACAAAACTTGGTTCTCGTGATACTAGCATGTTTTCATCAGAGCTTACGCTACGCTATGCCTATGTTATCCACTGGAACACCACTCTCTCGTGAACATGCATACGACAATATAACTCTAAAAAAAAAAAAAAATAATAATAATAGTGGTAATATCATCATTGGACTTTGTTTATTTAATAGTTTTTTTTTAAATAAAATAATAGTTAAAATAGTAAAGTGTGGTAATACTATTATATTTTAAAATAAAAAGTATGTATAGTAAAGTAAGTATAAAATAAAATTACAATTATTTTATAGTAAACTTAAAAATAAAATAATCATATTTACATTTTTATATGAATTTTCATCATTTTCAGACCTAAAATTAGCAAGCTTTTATTTTGGCAGGGTTCTGGCAAGTAAGTGCATGCCCTCCCAGGTTTAGCGCTTCCGACTGAAGAGCATTCAGTGAATAAAATGTCACATTTTTGCACTGTGCTTTAAAAACGGCAACAGATAGCCTAGAATTATGCTTTCAGTTAGAATAGAAATCTTATACAGTTTGTCGAGCTAAAATGGTAATTGTACATTAACAACTGTCAACCATGTCAGTACACAAATGCGCGCTTTGAGCTTATGTTCACAGCGCATTTCTTATTTTGTTCGCGCGGACCGCTTGTGTGC
This sequence comes from Labeo catla, assembly GCA_012976165.1. NCBI lineage: Eukaryota > Metazoa > Chordata > Actinopteri > Cypriniformes > Cyprinidae > Labeo > Labeo catla. The sequence goes on from VONZ01000085.1 coordinate 907,462, forward strand.
ACACCTGTTTATGGGGTTTTAAATATTTTTTCTACACAAACATCTATTCACTTCAGAAGGTCTTTATTAACCATCCAGAGTCATTGGGAGCACTTTTTATTATGGATTGACGCACTTTATTGGACTTCAAAATTTCAGCACCCATTCACTGCCATTATAAAGCTTGGAAGAACTTCAACTGTATTCATATGAAAGCAGAAAGTCATATACATCTAGGATGGCTTGAGGGTGAGTAAATCATGGGGTCATTTTCATTTTTGGGTAAATTAGTCCTTTAATTCAAGGTTATGTGAAGATAATTCTATTCTTCTCAAAGGCATAGAGTGCACTTACAAATAAAAAATCTCTTACAATGTCACCAAAATAAAATATTTTGAGTATTTTGAGTATTTTGAGTAAAATGTTGGTAACCAAACGGTTGCAAGTAGCCACTGACTTCCATAGTATGGAAAAAAATACTATGGAAGTCAATGAATACCAGCAACTGTTTGGTTACCAACATTCTTCAAAATACCTTCTTTCGTGTTCAACAGAAGAAAGTAATTCATACAGGTTTGGAACAGCATAAGGTAAGTAAATGATGACAAAACTTTTATTTTTGGGTGAACTATGTCTTTAAGCAATTGAAGGCAAGTTTTCAGATTAAAGGTTTTACCACAGGTCAGTTGAAGGTGTGGCACAACCGTTCATTTGAACAATAAGCTTACACAGAGGGTAAAACAGAAATTTCACAATAATTCATTAATCACACACCTTCATTTTCATTGTTGAGTATTTAATGTTTGGTATATCTTGCCCTCAGACAATAGACTGTCTGAAAAGGTGTTACCCTCTTACCCAAATGTTTAAAACCTCAAAACAGATAATCTGAAACCTAGTTTCTTGGTTCTACTTTTTTCTTTGATGTGTATTTGTAAGTATGATTAGGGCATAAACTCATAAGAGCTTTTGAGAAACCAACAAAGATGATGAAGATAAGGGAATGTTTGCACATAAATATCACACCATAAACAGGAAGCTTGTATCAAAAGGTTGTCTTACTAAGCCAAGTATGTTTGTGAGGTCCAGGTATTCCCTACATTATGAGAATCAAATGTGACATTTTAGACATTTTTTAATGCCAAAATGTTTTGTGTGAGGGTCAGGTTTAGGGGTAGGGTTAAGCTTAGCAGATGTGGAATTATTGGTATAGAATTATTATATCATTGGAAAGTTTTCATAAAACAATAAAAAAAATTGTATATGTGCATGTGTAAAATAACACATTCCTCTTGGTTAAATAGTGTCTTGTTCTTTATAAATGTTTGATCATAACCTTTCATTGTTGGCTCAGGAATGGGCCTGATTCATGCACGTAGTTCAGTCGGTTTGAAAACACAAGATTTACGTGCTGCTTGACATGTTCCAGCTACGTGTGATTCTTCTGATGGAGATTTTGCAGGCAGGTGTTCTTGCACGCCTGCAATAGCTGTTCAGAGACCTTTTGAAAATCCATTCTATAAATCTTGCTGGACCTGTACCCTTTCGTCTGCTCCTTTCCTTTGTACGGTAATCCCTTCTAAGCACAAAAACCAGTCTCTGGAAGTCAACTCACTCAAAGCTATGAAGGTCGTCTTGTTCGTGAAAGCAAAAACAGGATTTGGCTCTAACATGCTTAATGAAATGAAAAAAGAACATGGCTTTTAATCCCTCAAAGAGCCACACAGAACACAAACATCTGGGTTCATGCTGCATTGGATTTCTCCCTTTAGTTTGAAAAGACATAGGACCGAGCACTGACCCTTGAGGAACCTCTCACCTAAACTGAACTCCTTGAAATCAAAGGCTGTTTTGCTCACATAGTGGGATTATCTTGTTTTCCTCAATGGCGCTGAAAAACATCGGGGGCTTAGCAGTTTACATAGTGCATGTAATCTCTATTGGCACTTGATACACTGGTGTTGAAAGATTATGCAAAAGAACATGAAATAAACCACCCGGCTAATCGCAAAAATAGGTTTTTGGTGGATGGAGCAACGAGTTGTGGAAGGGACAAAGTGTAAAGGCGTGTGACACAATGTTTATGTAAGTGTGTTGATGTGCAGAGTTTATGAAACGCATATGGAATTAATTACACAAAAGTTGTCTTTCGTGGAAAAGGTAAATCGTGAGTCAGACTGGAAAGTATTTGCGTCCTGGAGAGAATGATTTGAACATGTGCTTGTCTTTGTTTCAAAACAGTCTCAAAACAGCTGGCAAATGAGCCTGTAATAAAGCTTTGCCCGAACTTATGTGATGTGATAATTACATGTGAAATGATTGTTTCAAAACACAGCCTCATTGCTTGAAGCCACAATATGAAAATATGCATTCTAGAATTAGCTTAAAATATCAAGTACGCTACCAGTCAAAAGCTTTTGAACAGTAAGGCTTTTAATGTTTAAGATTTTTAATTTTTAAAAGTGTATTCTGCTCACCAAGCCTGCATTTATTTGATCCAAAGTACAGCAAAAACAGTAATTTTTAAAATGTAATTTATTCCTGTGATTTCCAAGCAGAGTTTCCAGCATCATAACTCCAGTTACATGATCCTTCAGAAATCATTCTAATACTCTGATTTACTGCTCAAAAAAAAAAAAAAACTTTTCTTGAACAGCAAATCAGCATATTTGAATGATTTCTAAAAGTAATGATGCTGAAAATTTAGCTTTGTCACAGGAATAAATTACATTTTAAAATGTATTCAAATAGAGAGCAGTTATTTTAAATAGTAAACCTATTTCACAATATTACTGCTTTTAGATTATTTAAAATTATAAGATAAATGCAGGCTTAGTGAGCTGAAGAGACATCTTTAAAAATATTACAAATCTTACTGTTCAAAAACTTTTGACTAGTCGGCGCCGATAGCCTCGTGGACAGTGCCGTTGTGCTACTGGTGTCCCGAGTTCGAATCCCAGCTTGAGGACCTTTCCCGATCCCGCCCCCTTCTCTCTCCTCCACTTCGCCTGTCAGCTATGATCTGTCCAATCATAATAAAGGCAGAAAGGCCAAAAATAAACCTTTAAAAAAAAACAAAAAACAACTTTTGACTGGTAGTATATGTTCGATATCCTCTGACTGAATAGAATCAATTTGTAGCTAAATGTAATAAATACATACACTTTAATGTTTTCCTATCATGATTTATCAACTCTGACTGTTTGAAATCTACAGACTGACTTTTAACAACTGTTCAGTCCTTCAGACAGCAAATCTGGACAGAAGTCGTGTAGTGTATTCCAGTCTTCAATGGAAATAGTGCAGATGTTCCACGCCTACTTTAAAAGGGCACTGAAAAAAATACACTTTATCAATGAAAGCTATTGATCTAGGAGTTCTTTCCTATGCACTGGGACTCGTGTTTCACCCTGTGCGAAAATAGCCGTTCAATAGATCCCGGAGACTCCCTATACTGAAGCGACGGATCAATGGAAGTTGCGAGACAGGGCAATCTCAATGGCGGGGTGCCAACCTCTTCCATAATTACAAAGAGGCTGGAGAGGGATTGCAAAGTGTTTGGACACCTAAAAGCTAATACAGCGTTCTGCCAGCTTTTCTTTTCTCTTCATCTCTTATCCAAGTTCCCAGCACAGCAAAACAGAGCTGCCGCTGTTCCTATCCATTTATGGAGCTAATACTGATGGATGAAGGTGCCAACTCAGGACTTGATTTTGATCTCTTTATTTTAGTACCTCCTCACCAAAAGTGAAGTAGGCTGACTGAATGCGTAGACCAAGAAAGTATTAGTTCTTGATAGCACTAATGGCTGATGTTGCAGTGTCATATAACCAACAGATAGCCAGCAGATGTCCATTTGGTAGTTGGTTCCTGATGCCTAGTCTTATCAAAACATTAATCAGCTATCTTTTTTTATGAATCTGGCTTGTTTAGCAACCGGTAATGTTTCTGTTTATTTGTTTAGTAACATTTGTGTTGTTTTTCCCAGGCCATAAACTTCTGGCAGATATTGGTGATGAATGATGAGCACACAGAGAGACGCTATCTTCTCTACTTCCTGCTCAGCTGGGGACTTCCTGCTCTGGTCATCATCATTCTGGTCGTAGTCCTGCTGGGAGGCTTTGGATGGAGCATTCATAGTGTGTATGGCCTCGTGCAAGGAGATCTGTAAGTTTGTGAATATATGTTCTCTCTCTCACACACAAACATACAGTCGAAGTCAAAAGTTTACATACACACTGCAGTATCTGCATAATGTTAATTATTTTGCCAACATAACAGGGTAAATACAAAATGCATGTCATTTTTTTATTTAGTACTGACTGAATAAGATATTTCACATAAAAGACGTTTACAAATAGTCCACAAGAGAAAATAATAGTTGGATTTATAAAAACAACCCGCATTCAAAAGTTTACATACACTTGATTCTTAATACTGTGTTATTACCTGATCTACAGCTGTGTTTTTTTTTGTTTGTTTGTTTAGTGATAGTTGTTCACGAGTCCCTTGTTTGTCCTGAACAGTTAAACTGCCTGCTATTCTTCAGAAAAATCCTTCAGGTTCCACAAATTCGTTTTTGTGTATTTGAACTCTTTCCAACAATGACTGTTTGATTTTGATATCCATATTTTCACACTGAGGACAACTGAGGTACTCATATGCAACTATTACAGAAGCTCAATGTTACTTCAGAAGGAAAACATGATGCATTAAGAGCCAGGGTAGTAAAAATTTGTTACATTTTGAGAATCAGGGTAAATTGAACTTATTTTGTTTTCTGGGAAACATATAAGTATCTTTTGTAGCTTCTGAAGGGCAGTACTAAATGAAAAAAATATGATATTTAGGCAAAATAAGAAAAATGTACAAATCTTTATTTTGTTCAAAAGTTTTCACCCCCGGCTCTTAATGCATTGTGTTTCCTTCTGAAGCATCAGCGAGTATTTGAACCTTCTGTAATAGTTGCATATGAGTCCCTCAGTTGTCCTCAGTGTGAAAAGATGGATCTCAAATTCATACAGTCATTGTTGGAAAGGGTTCAAATACACAAAAATGCTAAAAAACCAAAGAATTTGTGGGAGCTGAAGGATTTTTCTGAAGAAGATGAGGCAGTTTAACTGTTCAGGACAAAAAAGGGGACTCATGAACAGCTATCACTAAAAAAAAAACGCAAAAACTTTGGATCATTCAGGTAACAACACAGTATTGAAAATCAAGTGTATGAACAGTATGGGGTCGTTTTTATGAATTCAACTATTATTTTCTCTTGTGCACTATATGTAAACATCTTTAATGTGAAATATCTTAACAAATTTGTCCTCAAACTGTCACTAAGTACATATTCTTTAGTAAAACATGACAGTACGCCTTTCCTTGAACCCCATGAAGCCCTTCATGAAGCCCACAAATGTAATTGCTCACATTTTGGACTCATAGTTACTCATTTCCTGTGGTAATGTATTGTAAGCAATTTTCTGTCTCATATGCGCTGTCTTCTTTGGCCTGTTTACATTGATTGTGTGTGGTCAGGGTCTGTTGTTAGTAAGTCGGGAACAGCTGCTATTTTTAGCCCCTCTGTGTGTATGAGGTCACAAGCTGTGACTGTGCATACGTTCGGTTTCGCCCCAACCAAGCCTGTAGTGATAACAGAAGACTATGGATACTCCTCTCCGCCCTGTCTCAAAGCAGCTCTAAGCAAGTAAACTCCCAGTTGACTCATGAAAGCCAAACAGCTCGCTCTCTCTCCAAGAACAAACAAATGATGTCACCTCACCTCACAAGCCACCGCAGTTCTCGCCTTTTCCCGTACCATAGGGCTTCAGCGGCCTGGGAGGAGTCAAATGCTTGTAGAAATAGAAGCACGTTAGCTTAAAGGTCAGATTTTAACACACATTAAATCTCTCTGTATATATGAATAGAAATTGGTCAGATCATTTCCATCATTTAGCATTACAAGGTTTTTTCAAGGGGTCAAGATACAACTTTTATTCTTTGTATTTGAAATAAAATTATTTGATGTTCTATATAAACAATCTATTTGAAGAGTTTATTTGCAAAAAACGATAAACGGCACTTTAAAAAAAACTGAGTGCCGTGCATTATTCTCCACACATAGCGCAATCTGAACCCTAAACACGATTTGTAAAAAAAGCAGGTATTGTCCGCTTTCAAGGCATCACGAGTTCACCTTTTACTGTCGAAGCTGACAAGCACCCTTTTGTTTGTGAACAGAAGCCGCTGAGTCCTTTTTAGCGAATCGGCACGCTGTACTCAGGTCAGGTGACAAGACTGCCAGCCACTTTGAAAAGACGCACTAGATGAGAGGAGTTTCGTCAAAGCTGACTAAAAGTCATAGAGTATGGATAATTTCAACGAACTTGATAAACCTGTGATATCTTCTTCAGGGCATAAAAGGAAAATAAAAGCTGAAACTTTTTCACGGTACCTTGCAAAAGCAGCACGTTAAAATGGTGAGGGAAAAGCTGCTCCCTGTTTTGCGTGTAATCACAATTATGCAGTCTGTGATCACAACAACATTTGTCAGGCGTCTACATTGTCAGCTGACAAGATTGCAAAGATAAAACCCAGCGTGTTTTAACTCTGAAACATGACTTTTGACTAAAAAAAATTACTTTCAATAAACTTTAATTTTGTAAATTACCTGTATTTGTTTAAGTTATTATTACTTAAAACAACCCAACTGCAGTTTGAGTGATATTACTTGGAATGCACAATAAAATTTTTTTATTAAGATTTCTGAAAATAAATAAAATTGGAGTTATCTGTTTTTGCAAATAAACTGTTCATTTATAGAACTTACTCGCCAGTCGAAACTTTGTTCATTGAAACTTTATTATTTGTTTTTTACTTCCGCAGATCATTTATTTTTGTCATTTTAGCTTAAGTTTTAGTAATTAATGTGCTTTTGTCATTTTATTTATTAATTAATTTATTTATTCATTAATTTGTTATATTCACTTTTTCTATTTACCTTTAGTTTTATTTCAGTTTTATTTTTGTATTTACTTTTGTTGCCATTTTATTTTATTTTATTTTATTTTATTTAAGCTAGATTTCAATTAGCAAAAATGGCTTTTATTAGTTCAGTTAACAGTAACAACACTGGAGGAAAACACTTAAATAAAATACATATTTTGGCACAAGAAACCTTTGCTAACACTGTAACTGGATAAATTAAGTGAGAACAAAACTAGTCAGGCTGTGACATTTGTAAGGCGGAAGACGGAATGTGTTTTTGCATTCCTTGCGTTGATTTTCCGTTGTTTTTCTATGCAAATATGCACTGGATGAACGTGCTTGACGAGTGTTTGTGTCTGAAGTCATTTACAGTGTGTATCGCATGACAACTCTCTAGATAAAATTCCTGATAAGTGTATTTAAAGAGGAAGCCCTATGTTGGTAGTGCTGTAGTTACTTAGCAGGGATCACAACTAGAAAAGGGATTTGTGCATAAATAATGACCTACATGTTTATTTTAGTGTTGTCAATTGAATAAAAAAATGAATTAATCACGCATTTTTTCTGAAATTAATCGCATTTAACATTGAGGTTTTTAAATATACTTTTATATTGCAATAATTTCAATCTCGCAATAATTTCAATGCAATATTCAAATTAAAGTATAAACAACATAACAACAGTGTATTTTTATATATTTATTAAATGACTGAATGTGCGTTAACTGCGTTAAATATTTTTAACGCCATTAAACTAGAAAAAATGATCACCTGTTTATTATTTCAGAAATGTTTTTATGTGACTTGTACATGAAGATATACAGTATGTTATGCTAAACCAGGCCAGTGTTTCAAAATTCTGATCAGATGAAGTCTAGTGAAAAATGGGCTGTTTATTTTCCTACAGGCATTTCACATGCTTTGAATTCTATTATGGCTACATTGTGCCATTTCTCCTCTATGAAATGAGCACAGGCTGTGTTTGTCTATTCTATTTCTCTGACTAGAGAGATGCCAGGCCTGTGAACAGAATGCAACTCCTACTTATTTTGATACAGATCACGTCATAACAAGATTACTCTGGATTGAGTTTCCCAAAGCTTTTCCAGCCAGAGACTTCATAACTGCATACAGGACAAAAACAAATACAGACTGGAAGAAATTCCTCAGATAGGAGAAAAGGAGTCAGAGAAAGACAAAAAGAGAGAATCTCAAGAAATTAACATTCTCGGTATGTCTTTGTGCTCCAATGGAGAACACAACAACTTACTTCGTAAGGACTTCCATCATGTTGTTCCAAACCCATTTCACTTACGTTCTTTCTTCCACGGAATACTGAATACACAAGCATGCAACCTTAAAAACCTGAGTACCAGTCCTCTTTGTGTACTGACAGTATTCTTTTTTGTCATCTTTGTAGGTGCTTCATACCTAATGTATATGCTGCTCTCTGTACGGCCGCCCTGGTTCCTCTCATTTGTTTGGTGGGGGTGCTGGTGATCTTCATCCATGCATATCAAGTCACTCAGCAGTGGAAGGCTTACGATGATGTCTACCGAGGCCGAACAAACAGCTCAGGTGTGTACGCCTGTTTTATTACACTAAAGTTGGTAAATAATTAGCCTCAAGGCATGGTGTCAATTTAGTAGGTCATGAATTTGGCACCGCAATGAATGTTACGGGAAAACAGTGCTTTGAAAGTAAGGAACTGTTGTTAATATCAGAGAAACTGAAAGCAAACTAAGAGAAGGTGCTTTCCCTTGGAAAGTCTCATTCTTAAGCAATCAGATTGCTCAGGGCTTTGCTTTCAGGAATATTGCGCTGCCTTCCAAACAATTACACACCCTCCTAATAATGTTTTTCTTTCTGTAGAGGTTTGTTAGTCATTCATTCTTTAAAAATCCCCTCAGCAGTTTTGTGTAGATTGGAGATCATTGGATAAAATCTATAGTACATGTTGTTAGTTTTGTTTTTAAACTAAGTTACAATCTTAACTAGCTGATTATCTCTTTAGCATTCGCAGCCTTAATGTTTAGCCTCAGAATGACCAATATCAGCACCTTCCATCTAACGTTTGCACAATTAGCATGTGAAACACTGGCTTTCACTTGTTAATCCACCGTGATGGTTTTATTGTTTACCTGCAACTGCTGTTCTGAGCTTTAAATGGTGGTATTGTACAGTGTGCGTGTGGGTGGTCAGCAAGGGTTGCCATGTGCCATGTTGGCTTTCCTCTTTGTGCGCAAGCATGCTCGCAGCACAGCGGGCTAATCCTAAACCACTCAACTTTATTACAGAGGGCCGCACCGTCAGCCCACCCTTTGCTCGCAAACACAATGACCTCACTGTAGAACTCCCACGCTTGCTGTTTCATATTGCAGGACACACAGATGTGAGCAAATACATTGTGCAGCAAATTCAAATACATTGTGCTCCTTCATGCCGGATGTGTTTAATAACTGTCAGGCTCAGTCAGATAAATGTGCATTTAGAAAACTCACTCCTTCCTGTTAACACTCGGCGGCTCTTAGATGTTGATTCTGCCCGGGTGTGTTACTGCTTGATTACTGCTTGATTAAACCAAACATTCAGCCTGGGACAGGGATGAAACGGACACAATGAGTAAAAGAACATTTGGGGGATGGTTGACTTGTGGGAAACTAAATTTAGGTGTACAGTAAATACAGGAGTGAGAAAAGTTAACCTAAGCTTCTATCTTTCAACCCAAGAAAAGAGATGCAAGTTCAGTTCTGTATAACTGTCAACTTAATCGTCTAAATTAAGCAATTATCAGTTCCTGGTTTACTGGAAGTGTAATTTGATTATGCATGGTTTGACACATGAAACTATGAGAACCAATATACTATTTGATGACCAGTTGTTGAAGCTGCAGTGCAAACTTGCCAAACCAGCTTCTCGTGTTGTTAGAAGCTGCACGGTGATGGATAATTCTGACTGTGCCTTTGAGATATTCTAGGGTGCTCTATAAAATGTCTGGAGTTTTTTCAGCCTCTGAAGAGACGCATTAGAGCCAAGATATTAAGGAGTCAACCTTTAGCCGCTAGGCAGAGGTGTTCTTTCCAAGGCCTGTGGGAGATAATTACCACAGCCCTATTTAAAGATTTAATTTGGCTTTTGCAGTTGTTCAGTATGATCTTAAAGGAAGTAGAGCTTTTTCACAATGGCGTAATTTTCTTGGAATAGCATTATTGACTCAGAACTAATCCTTCAGTTTTTTTAATGAGGCATGTTTATGTGGTGGAGTATGACTGCAACAGCTCGCTGATTGTACGTTGTGGGGGTTTTGAGGAATACAATGTGAATGCTATTTATTTATTTTGGTAAAACTTTAAGTTAACATTAACGTTAGTTTAACTTTAGCATTTAGTAAAAGTTAATTTCAGCATTTAATAATACTTTAATAGTCTTTTTGGTCCCACTTTATATTAGGTGGCCTTAACTACTATGTACTTACATTTAAATCAATTATTTGGTACAGTGCACTTATTGTGTACATACATGTTTTTAAATTTTACTTACGTTTTAAAAAATACCTGCATGTAATTAGGTGGTGCGAGAAGCCTATTGGAATTGCTCAGTTTCTTTTTGAATGAATCACATTTTTGTGGGCCTAAACTTGCTCGAAAACTCATGAATCTTTGCCCACACACCAAAAGTGGTGAAAATTTACACCTGATATGGGTTTCAGAAGCGGGTGTGGCAAATGGCTCGATAGCGCCACCTTTAAAATTTCGACGAAGTTCCCCTCCAGCTATGTTTCACATACATGTACGAAATTTGTAGACATATGTAACACACCAATACATACACAAAGTCCGAAACCCAACAGGAAGTCTGTTATTTAGAAATTTCTTTGTAAGTTTTGTGCTGTTTTTAAACAAATCAGCATCACATTTTTTGGTAGTCTTCTCTAAAGCTCTTTGTGACATTAAGTTGCGAAGATCATGAGATTTTTATTGAAGGACGTGTCCGTGGCGACCTGACAAACTTCGATGTTTTGCCATGAAAAAGGAAGTTGTTATAATTCAGGTATACAATGTCTGATCTGCACCAAACTTCACATGTTTGGTAAGTGTCTTTTCCTGAACACTTTAAATGCATATTGCCCACCAATCGCTGTTTTCCTAAAGCCACCGGGTGGTCGTGAGCCTGGGTGCAAGGGCCCTTTCAACGCTGCTTTCAGCTTTAATTACATCTGTAATTATTTGTGGTCATTTTATTTCCCAACTGTCCCTAACCTGACCTGTATCCCACCTCGATAGCAGCAAAAGTGTTTTAGAATACAATATAAACACAGTAAGTATAGTGTACTTATTTTTGATGTAAGTATATAGTAGGGCTGTCAAACGATTAATCACCATTATTTGCATACAAAATAAAAGTTTGAGTTTGCCTAATATATGTGTGTGTACTGTGTGTAATTATTATGTATATATAAATACAAGCACATTCATGTATATATTTAAGAAATATTTACAAGTATATGTATTTATTATAATGTTTATAGAATTTAAATTAAAATTAAATTTAAATTTGTACATAACATATTTCTCTTAAACATATACATTAATTTGTGTGTATTTATATATACATAATAATTACACACAGTACACACACATATATTAGGCAAACTCAAATTTTTATTTTGTATGCGATTAATCGCGATTAATCGTTTGACAGCCCTAGTATATAGTTGTTAAGGCCCCTTATATAAGGGGAGACCATTTTCTTTCAAACTTCCATTAACAAAGATTAATAGATACTGTAACAAATGCAGATAGATAGATAGATAGTGCATTAACTAACCTTAAATAATTAGACCTTTTTATGTAAAGCGTTATTGCTTTTGTATGCTAATGCATTTTCTGGACCTAAATATGGTTGTTTTCCTTATTCATTAGACATAACTGCAGTTTGGCTAAGTCCAGCCAAAAACATTTTACATAACTGAATATTATTACTTTTTATTTATTTACTTTTTTTAATCAAATGCAAACAAACTGTATTTGCTGTTTCAATAATTTATTTGCTGTGTAGTCTAGCCTAGAAACATCCTAAGGCTATTTGAAGAAAATTAAGATTATTTGAGAGTGATAAGATGTACTTAGTCAAATTAATTGTTTCTTGGAATCTACTGCTGGGAGTAATCTCCATACTAGATGTGCTTTGTGATTTAGGGAGCAAGTTTTGATAGTAGCAAAAGGGACAGAACTCACAAATGATTTTTATGAGCTTTCAGATAATTGTACTTGGAAACAGATTTAATCTTTTTTTTTTTTTTTCAGTTAAAATAGAAGACTATCAATATGCTGTCAGTGTTCAGACTCACTAATGTTTTTTCTTTTTTTTTGCTTAGTAATGATATTTGAAATGCAGACATTTGATCCTTAGGTCATGCATAACATACACCACAATTCATGATTGCATAAAGTGTTTACAGCCTGTCATATAGGCAGGGTATTAGAGTTTAAATCACTGTTTATCACTATCCTATTCAGCTGCTTCTAAACACTGTCCATTTCACCCTCCTCTATCTCATATCTATATGACTTAACTGCTTATATCGCTAACACTATACTACTTTTACAAAATGTTCCCAGGATTTGACCCAAAGTCTAGAGTCTATATCCATTTGTTTTGTTGAAAACAATCATCATAAATTACCCCGTTAAGTTAAAATACACATGTTGTATTTGGAAACTGAGCTGAGCTGAAAATGCCAAGCAATTGACTTTTTAGGCAGTGCACATATACATCCCATTTAACAGTTAAAAAGGACTTTATAAAACAAATAGATTTATAAAATGGATTACTGTAATTCAGTGGATTTTATTGTTTTATTTGATGTACAGTTCTGTATTTTTTGAAATACAGGCAAATTTCATATTTTTTTATTTTATTTTATCGTGATCTCACCTCTGTTTTTATACTCGCTGGAACTGATGTAGAGCCTCTTTTTTATGCCAGACACTATTAAGTTTTCCCTAGAGAGGTCTCCGTTCTCGAGAACATGCTGTATGGAACTTCTGGTCAGAACGCTGGCGTGAAGCCAGACACGTTCCCCACACCCACAGTTCAGAGGAAGGAGCAGGATGTCCAGATGTCACCCACAAGCACACGTACACACACACACACACACAAAAGAATATCAAGTGTTTGATTCCAAAGAGCATGTTGATCTAGTATGTACTTCCATCTTAAGCCTTTGTTTGTTTCTTCTCTCAAAGTTGTTGGATACCTCTGGTGTTCCAGCAGATTTACTGGAAGATTTCAGCTCTTCCCGCTCTCTCATTCTTTCATCTCTTTACCAAGATCCTCTTCTTCAGCCACCCATGTCTCTTTGAATTTGAAACACTTGATTTTTTTTTTCTTATCATTGAAGCTGTTGGCCAGGCAGATGTTAGCTCACTCAAGAGGGAGACAAAGGAAGGTCTTTCATCCTCTGAGTTGAACCACAGCTGAATGTTGTGACAGCTGCTTTGGCATCTTAAACAGGAGCCAGAGTGCTGTCTCACATTTGGGCCCTGCTGTTTTTTCCCAGTGGTCCTCAGTGCTTGCCTTCTCATGCTGAGGGTCTTCCACTTCTAAGAGAACTTTTTTTTTCTTTCTAGAATAGGATTTTAGTTGTCTGTTGTATATGTCATCATTATATTCACTCTAAATACCAAGTGTTGTATATTTTCTCTCTTGGACCATCAGCATATTTAACATCCCCACTGCAGTTTGTGATTGGTTGACAGGTTCTAATGGATCTTTTTTTCTCTCTCTCTGTAGTTGCACGGAAAGCCGTTTCTGGATTATTTACTGTAGTGCATTACCAGTGTATGTTACTTTGCCACATTCTATTCATGTTATTGATTACATTTTTTTAATATAATATAATATAATAGAAAAGTACAATATTTACATTTGTGGTCAAACATAATTAATACTTAAAAAAAAAACAAAAAAACTTCTTTTGAATTTTATATTCATCAAAGAAATCAATGACGGTTTCGACAAAAATATTAAGCAGCACAGCTGTTTTCAACATTTTAACATAATAATCAGAAAAAATGTTTCTTGAGCACCACATCAGCATATTATAATAATTTCTGAAGGATCATGTGATACTGAACACTGGAGAAATGGCTGATGAAAATAAAAACTGCTTTGCCATCACAGGAATAAATTACATTTTAAAATAAAGGACACATATCAGGAAAATTTGACTTTTTCTGTGTTTAAGTGCTATTATTGGGTCCCTGGTGCATCTACCAACCCAGAAAATGTGAAAAACATTTAGCCTTTATTTGCAAGCATGTGAAAAACGAGCCGCTCAGATTTCACTTCCCCCGTGACGTAGTAAGGGTTTCTTATTATAATATTACTGCCCCTTAATCTGCACGTTTCCACCCACAGTGTCGACATTGTGTACAAGTTTTAATTAACATTAACCTTTGTGTATTTGAGAGTTTAAGCGCAATGAGACATGAAAGAGAACTTAGTTTAGTACTCAAATGCCGTGTGACAGCCGCTTTCTGTGCGCATACTTCGGATGCGTGTGCTCAGGAAACAGCGTGTTTCTGCTTCCACTCAAAAAGGCATTTTGATATAATGATATAATAAATGATCTGTGGGGTATTTTGAGCTGAAACTTCACAGACACATTCTGGGGACACCTGAGACCTATATTACATATTTTTAGGAAAGAGCTATTTTAAATTGTAATAATATTTCACAAGATAACTGTTCTCTTTGTATTTTGAACACTAGTGTTCTAAATGCATATATTAGTTTTAGAAAACCTGATGCAAAGAGGTTGACTCAGTCAAATTAAACTTATTTTTGGGTCACTTCAGTTGTGAAATATGTTTGGAAACATCAGAGGTATTGTACAGCACTTTGTGTTTAAGCCATGGTCTCATGAGAGCCTGGTTTTCATTGAGAGAGGAAGTGTTCTAGCCAGTTCCACTCCAACAGAGAGATGGTTCCTCAGGGCTTGGGAACCTGCTGCTTCAGAGGCAGCCAGGCCCAGACCACAGCCTGGAATGTGCTTACAGAGATGGAAAGCAAAGGCAGTCAGGGAGAGGAGGGAGGGAATGACATGGAGAGAGAACAGCGCGTACAAAGTGGCGACTGATGTGCAGAACAATAAACAGGGGGAAGAACAAAGAAATATAATGTTTTTGATTTTTTTTGAAAGAAGCACACAGAATGGAGGTAAAGTTTATAAAAATTAAAATGTGTAATTTACATTACATGTAAAAAGTACATCAGAGAGACGTACATGAAGCAGGTAAGACAGGTGGAGGCAATGACCATGGCATTTTAATGCTAACCTAATGTTAAACCTCGGCCCTGTGCCATGTGTTGTCTATCAAATGAGGAATGTGTGGCCTACTTTTCTCAGCCAAGTCTTTCATAATGTTTGCCTGCTTCTGCTGGCAGGTCTTGCACTGCTTGCCCCAGAGATGTGTCAGTCATACATGGCCTATGACTCTGTCCGCCTTTGCACTCATGGTGTCATCAGAGCCATATTAACATCAAAGCAGCAGCAGCAGAACAGATGTTAATGCATGTGCATTAGTTCTGCTGGTGAAACGTGCTGGGACGGCACTGACATCGAAGGCACAGGACGCCGTGTTCTCAAACAGCAAGTCTTGTCCCTAAAGGAAGCCCGATATTGGATTGGGCTGATTCTCTTCACCCTCATTCACTCTAATGAAAGCCAATTATAATCTTTTTTTGTCATGCATGCATGCATATCAGCAATGAGGCTTAGAGGATTTTTTGAAATCTCTCTTGAAATTGCAGGGTGTTTACTTGGCTTAATTTGATTAGACGGCGACATGCACGAACAAGGCTGCAGGTGTATGCGTGAATGTTTTCTGTCATCAGAGATGCGGTAAGCGTGCCCAGGGAAGCATTGTGTTGTGGAGGTTAAACCGATGAATATTCGTTTTCCCTAGATGTGGGTTCTGCACATCTGCCATTGCATTTACTATGCTTCAATCACGTGCTAGAACAAATAGAGCTAATATGTTGTCTAATTTCAGCCTCTAATTGTCCAATTGTGGCCATCAAAGAAAGATGTTAATGTGTGAATATTCTGTTTGTTCACTCAATTTCCCGGTCGCCTCATAAGTGAACGGATACATGAGTTGTAAATCAAATAACCGCTGAATGTGCTTTATTAAAAAAAGAGAATGCTTCCGCTATTGTTTGGAGCTCTCGAAGTGCCGGGCCGAGCCCACGTCCATGTTTATGTATTGAAAGGAGAGCATGATGGATGAGTCAGCCTGTTCTCCATTCTGGAGCCGCACTTGTTTGTTCCCTCATTAGATGTTCGAATTAAAAACAGGGTTCTCAGGAGGTCGAGGAGGTGAGTGGATGCAAATAAGTCCTGCTAATAGAAACAATGACACGACTGCCTCTTCCTCTTCCTAATTATCAGCCACAGCTCTGCCTGGTTGTGTACTTTGGCCGACATAGAAATCACGAATGCATTGCCGGTGGATAAGAGGTGTTAGTAGAGCCAAAGGAAGTGGTGTTAGGTAACACACAAGAAGTGAAAAGATTCATTAGGCGTGGGTGACAGCAATGATTGGACATGAAAACACAAAACTGCATCACATTTGTAAACATCTGCAACCCCTTCAGCCGTGACCTATTCACAATACAGCACGGCCTCAATACCTTATTGCTTTTATAAAATGGTTACAACACAATAAAAAATATTAAAACCAAAAATATATGTATTGATATGTTACTTTTTTGAAGCAAGTTCATTAAATGCTGTCCATCTGCTAAAAAAAATGTTCCTGACAGCAGCAGTAAACGGTAAGAGAATGTTCCGATGTAACATGGCTCATCTTACGGAGCTCAAGTAAAAACAGAGAATAAGAACTCTTCTTATCCACTGTCATTAATTTTTTTTAAACACCATATGATATTTTCTTGCACACATATCTCTGCTTATCTCTCAGCATGTGAAAACATCTGTTTTCCATTTTGTTAGTTTTAAAACAGACCAATTTGTGGCACAGCATAAGTTTCATAAAGACATACCTGATAAAGAATCATACCTGAAACAGAAAACCAATAAATACTGTAATATTTCCTCCTCACTTCGGAAACTGTGGGCTTCCCAACAGGTGTTGCTCAAGGATACACAGAACCGTTGGGTGAAATGGTCATATCCACGCTTTATCGTTAATAAAACACAGCTGCTGACCAGTCAGAACTGAGGATTGGAACTAACTGTGTAATTTATGTATTTATTTGAACTGATTGCTGATTGCAATAAAATAACTTTGCTATAATTTATTAATGCCAATTACGTTTTCATACAGTTAATTAAATGGTGAATGAGAATGTCTCTCTTCTGACATCTCATTTTTGTGTGTCAGATGTTTATTTGTATTGTAAAAAAAAAATAATTGTGTAATATTTTTAATTGTACAAGTGTACAATCGACATTTTCTGAAAGTAAATACCTTGTTTCATTCATTAGAATATAACTCAATATTTTAACTAACTGTAAAAGCTAAATAACAGAACAAAGCCTACTGATTAATCAGTGAAATAATTGTCGATTAATCGTTGTAATAATCAATGTAATAATCGTTAGATTATCAAAATAATCATTTGTTGCCATGCTGCCCCTCATGGTTGTCAGCGCCAACCATTTTTGTTGTGATTGCATCATTGCTTATTTGCATAAATGGGTTCATCAGTACTTTATCTGCTGAGTATTCAAATCCTCAAAATGCAAAATCCTAGTGCTTATGTTCATAATGTTCCCCTTCAGTCGTTCTCTACGACGTTACGTCATAACTGACGTATTTGGGGTCTCCCTTGGGAGGCCAATCACCTCTGAATAAACTGGAAAAGGCCAGTGAAAATTGGCGAGTGGATTTTGCATGCCAAGCCACTCCCCCGTACATACGGGTATATAAGATGGCGGCGTGCATCCACTCATTCAGATTTCTGCTTCGGAGCTTCACCCGCAAGCTGACTGCAAACTCATCGTTGGATTCTCTCGATGCTGCGTAGCCGGCTGTATCTCTGCACCGGTAACTTTGTATTACAGCGAAGAACCCCTCTTGAGTGCACGCTTGTGCCGCGGTCCTTCCCTGGGCAAACCAGCAATAAAAGAGCAATTTTCCAACGAAACATGGTTGTTTAGAGTGTCTTTTTTAAGACGCATCTCCGATCGTGTGTTTTTAGGGAGCGATAGTTTCCTTACTTCCTCATGACGGACACAATCGCTGTCTCATAGGTCTGGGTTGTAAACAATGCACGTTGAGATGGCGTTTGTGGATGGGTTATGCCCGCACTCGTGGGCAGAACCATTATTACGCTTGGTCATAGCTTACATTTGTTATGTGGGCTACCTTTGCGCTCTACCCTTTCCGGTTTCGCGGGTCGCTGACTCCCGAGGCTGCATTGGCTAGAAGCATGGGAGACCTGAGGATTACAGTCTGGGTTGCTCCGCCGGGTTCGCCCCCCCCGGAGATCCGGCTCTTCTTAGCGTATTACCGTCGAGTTTCTGAATGCCAATGCCGGTTCGTCTTACCACGAGCCCTGCTTCTCATTTAGTGCTCATGAGGACGTTAAGATGTCTATCGCCGCATCAGCAGAGCGGTTCGTCTTCTGATGCCGAGGATTCGGCCGAGTGGCCGCCCGTTGTGGTGGCTGCGCAGCTGGTGTCTTAGGCTAAGTTGACGGCCGTGTTCCTCCGGCCGGTCTAACGATTGGTTTTCAGCGACGGACGCGACTCTTGCTGCGCCCTCCCTGGTACCTTTCTTCCCGGAGGTTCAGAAAGAGCTTAACTACGTGTTCGCCTCTTTCCCCACACTCTCCTCGTGGGCGGGGGTGGCCTGGAGCACGTTGACGCCCTCTGGTGGAGTGTGCGGTTGCGGTGCAAAACGGCGCCACCTGGTGGGCTGTCCGTGTTCTCCTCCTAGCTTGTAAGCGCTGCCAGCCTTGGCTGTAAAGCAGGGCTCACAGCGCTGCAGGCCTTGCCACCTCTGTTCTGCACACCATGGCCCTCCTGCATTATATAGGCCATGATTTTGATGTGCACGAGGAGAGTTCTGACTTGAGGTTGAGGCAGGAACTGCATACGGTGATCATAGATCTCGGTGCAGTCCCTCGGTCAGGTGATGTCCATCTTTGTGGCCTAAAAAAAAAAAAATATATAAAAAATATAAATAAATATATATATAAATGGTGAGATGTACAACACTGACAAAGCTCGCTTTCTTGGTGTTTCATCTTTCAGGCCAGCCTCTTCAGTGATACTGTTCAGGACTGCCCAGCGGTCCTGGGCAGTTCATACGCAGATAGAGTGCCCATGGTAGGGCCGCGTTTTTGTCTGCCTTCGCCGAATATCCGCCCCGGTGGTCCCAACGGTCCCAGCGGGACTTGCTCCGCTCCACTTTGGGGGCGTTGAGCTGACCACACCCAGGGGTGGCAGTCTGCCATCTGGGTTGCCTTGTGGAAATAATAGGAAATGGGGCTTCCTGGAAGCAGGCTACCCGGGTATGGAGAAGATTGCTCGACGGGGGACTTCGACTTCTGCCCACCCCCTCTCCCGGGGGAGGGCCGGGAGAGGGTGGCTTCGCTGCTGCCGCCTACCTTCAGGTCGGTGGTACCCAACCACTCACAAAAGTCTCTGGGTTTTTCACCCCGAGTTCAGTTTGTGAGCGACGCTTTGCCTCCTCAGATCCAGACTCGGAGTGTGTCTTCGCCAACATTGCGGGAACCAGGGGTGAAGGTAAGGGCTGCTTGCTGCAGCGTGACTTTTCTCCAGAACGCATTGTTGTCTGGGTTGGGTCACCCCAGGGTGCCCCATCGCAGGTACGTCAGTGACTGCTCCGTGTTCCCACTTGTTCGGCGTCTGGAAGCGTGGTTATCGCTCCCCAGCCCGTCTCGCTAGTTGATCTGGACAGTCCGACTTGGCTGTGTTATCCAATTCAAGCGGCGCCCGCCCAGGTTCAGAGGCGTCCTCTTCACCTCTGTTCTGCGTGCAGAGATTGCGGTTCTCTTGGCGAAGAATGCAATCGAGCCGGTCCCTCCAGCCGAGATGAAATCGGGGTTTTTACAGTCCCTATTTCATTGTACCCAAGAAGTCCGGTGGGTTATGTCCTATCCTGGACCTTCGTGTTCTGAATCGGTCCCTTCACAGGCTACCGTTCAGGATGCTGACAGCGAAGCGCATTCTTTCGTGCATTCGTCACCAGGATTGGTTTGCAGCCATCGACCTGAAGGACGCGTACTTTCATGTCTCGATTCTTCCTCGACACAGACCGTTTCTTCGGTTTGCTTTCGAGGGTCGGGCGTATCAGTACAGAGTCCTCCCCTTTGGGCTAGTCCTGTCTCCCCGCGTCTTTACCAAGGTCTCGGAGGGTGCCCTCTCCACTTTGTGGGAGATGGGTATCTGAATCCTCAACTATCTTGACGACTGGCTGATAATAGCTCACTCGCGAGATTTGTTGTGCGAGCACAGGGACCTGGTGCTACGACACCTCAGCCATCTGGGGTTTCAGGTCAACCAGGAAAAGAGCAGACTCTCCCCTGTGCAGAGTATCTCTTTTCTTGGCATGGAGTTGGATTCGGTCAATATGTTGGCACGCCTCACGAACGAGCGTACTCAGTCGGTGCTGAGTTGTCTGAACCTATTCAGACACAAGACAGCGGTCCCTCTCAAACTTTTTCAGAGGCTCCTGGGGCATATGGCAGCCGCAGCCGCAGTTACGCCGCTCGGACTGCTCCATATGAGACCGCTCCAGCACTGGCTTTACGGCCGAATCCCGAGATGGCCCTGGCACACAGCTGGCCCCGGGGACTCATCAAGTATGCCTTTCCCCCAGTGAGCCTCCTTGCACAGACTCTGTGCAAGATCAGGGAGGACGAGGAGCAGGTCCTTTTGGTTGCGCCTTATTGGCCCACCCGGACCTAGTTTGCTGACCTCATGCTCCTCGTGACAGCCCCTCCCTGGAAGATTCCCCTGAGGAAGGACCTTCTTTCTCAGGGGATGGGCACAATTTGGCACCCGACTCCGGACCTCTGGAACCTCCATGTGTGGCTTCTGGACGGGACTCGGCAGACCTCACTGGCCTTCCCCAGGCCGTGATTAATACCATCATTCAGGCTAGAGCCCCCTCTACCAGGCAGGCCTATGCTCTGAAGTGGGGTCTGTTCGCTGATTGGTGTTCCTCCCGCCGTGAGGACCCACAGAGATGCTCGGTCGTGTGGTGCTTTCCTTCCTTCAAGAAAAGTTGGAGCGGAGGCTGTCCCCCTCCACTTTAAAAATCTGTGTGGCGGCCATCGCTGCATATCATGATGCGGTTGATGGCCTGTCCCTCGGGAAGCATCACCTGATCGTCAGGTTCCTGAGAGGTGCTAGGAGGTTAAATCCCCCTTGTCCGCACCTCATCCCCTCTAGGGACCTCTCCGTTGTGCTATTAGGCCTTCGGAGGGCTCCCTTTGAGCCGCTTGCATCAGTCGAGCTGAAATATCTGTCTTTAAAGACGTCGCTCCTGATCGCGCTCACATCCATCAAGAGGGTGGGGGACCTGCACGCCTTCTCTGTCAGCGAGTCGTGCCTTGAGTTCGGTCCGGCTGATTCTCACGTGACCTTGAGACTCCGGCCTGGTTATGTGCCCAAGGTTCCCACCACTCCTTTTAGGGATCAGGTGGTGAGCCTGCAAGCTCTGCCCCCGGAGAAGGCAGACCCAGCCTTGATGTTGCTGTGTCCCGTTCATGCCTTGCGCACTTACGTGGACCGCACCCGGAGCTTCAGACGCTCCGAGCTGCTCTTTGTTTGCTTTGGAGGTCAGCAGATGGGGAATGCTGTCTCAGCAGAGGTTGGCTCATTGGGTGGTTGGTGCCATCACCCTGGCTTACCAGTGTCAGGGTGAGCCGTGCCCCCTGGGAATTCGAGCCCACTCCACCCGGAGTGTGGCTTCCTCCTATGCGTTGGCGCACGGCGTCTCTCTAGCAGACATCTGTGGAGCTGTGGGCTGGGCGACACCAAATACCTTCGTGAGGTTTTACAGTCTCCGCGTAGAGCCTGTCTCCTCCCGTGTATTAAGGTAACATCAGGTAATTGCGGGAGGACGGCTCGGTGTCGGCTTGCTGCGCCATTCCTATTGGATCCGTGCGCTATTTTCCCAGTTGTTCCCTTATGTAAACTCTGGGTCCTCCTGGCCCCCACAGTTCAGATTAGGACGGAGTTTTCTGGACTGTGTCCGGTAGGGGGTTCCTTCACCCCTCCCGGTCGTGGCCTTATATTCTTTCCATGGGATCTCCATGTTCCCCTTCCATCTATTCCAATCTTACCACATGACTTATTGTCATTGTCTCCGCCCCCCAACGTTTGCTTCAGACATCTGGCACCCCTGGTAAGCCCGTTTTTCTGGCCTTCAGGGCGTTGGGAAGGTTACGTGTTGAGATTCATCTGTCTTGACACGCTTGCCTGTCAGCATTTGTATCTCAATCACGTAACGCAGCTCAGAATTGTGGCGTTTTCCAGAGGAGACCCCAAATACGTCAGTTATGACGTAGCGTCATAGAGAACGACTGAAGGGGAACGTCTCGGTTACATCTGTAACCCTCGTTCCCTGAAGGAGGGAACGGAGACGTTACGTCCTCTTGCCACAATTATGGGCTGTGCTGGGGCGCTCGGTTTTTGCTCAGCTCCTCAGCTTAAATCTGAATGAGTGGATGCACGCCGCCATCTTATATATCCGTATGTACGGGGGAGTGGCTTGGCATGCAAAATCCACTCGCCAATTTTCATTGGCCTTTTCCAGTTTATTCAGAGGTGATTGACCTCCCAAGGGAGACCCCAAATACGTCAGTTATGACGTAACGTCTCTGTTCTCTCCTTCAGGGAATGAGGGTTACAGATGTAACTGAGATGTTATGACTTTGAGGAAATGATTACATTATGTTGATGCTAGAATGTCAGCTTTTGAACTCGCATGTTCGCAAGACATATTTTTCTTCCCTCCTTCTAAAGCTGAGTGAATGTTTCAGCAATTAAACTCATAACCTTTGTTAAAGTAAAACAGTCAGTCCAGTTATAGTCCTTGTGGCAGTATGCTTGAGTGACTCTTGGCACTGAGAGGCATTGTTTGCCCACATAAAGAACGATCATGGGCCAAGTACTTTGTACCCATGGCTGCCCTCATTTACCCCAGAACAAGTCTCTGGGCTGTGACCTGCCTAATGAGACAACACATTTTATTCTCCTTCTTTTGTTGTTTTGGTTTGTTTGTTTTCGCTGGCAGCCATCTTGGACTCCTGCCCCAGGTCAATAAAGGTGCCTACGCGGCTCTCGTGCCAGAGCGAGAGCAGTTCAAAGAGCTCTAGCTGCATGTGAAAAGCTTGTCTGAGCTATGGAAAAACTGAACCATGCCTGGCCAGCTCGCTCTGTAACTGAAAACAGCACCCATGGCTGCTGGCGTCGATGCATGCGGCACAGATAAAACAGCACAGTCAGCACGCACGCTTCTAAAAACTGATGAGCAAAGCTCTTGTGATTTTTCTAGAAATATATTATCTTCAAATGTTGCCATCTTGCACTTCAGGAGAGATTTATTTATCTTTTTTTTTTTTTTCTAAATTCGATAATGCAAACTTAATTCTCAATTGACGTTTAACTCAGTTTCTTTCTGTTTGTTTTTTTCAGAGGTGCCCATGATGTTGTATCTGTTTGCTCTGGTGTCTCTGGTCTGTCTTTGGGCTGGATTGCACATGGCCTACAGATACCTGTGGATGATGATTCTCCTTGTTATCTTCAACATCTTTCTGGTAAGAACATACACACACTATGTTGACTTTTGCTTTTATTAAAAAGCTCTCTTCTGTTTTAACGCCCTTGCACGCATATATTTCGACTAGAGTTTATACTAGCTAGATGGCTTTAGTCAATACCTAATGACATTATGTAATAAAAATCAATAAACTGTGATGCCAAGGCCACTTCTGTGCTTCCATGTTTCTTTCTTTCTTTCTTTCTTTATTTCTTTCGTTCTTTCTTTCTTTTGTACAGTGTGCTTAAAGTGCTTGAAGTACTTGTATTTGACTTTTTGAAATTTAACGCCTGGAAAACCATTGAAAATAACGATATTCCTCAAGAGGTTAATTATTGAAATCAAAATTACTGAAAGACAATGTATCTATGAAATAAGTGTTTACATTTTTGTTAAGCTCATATTTTTTCAAACAACAACAAAAAGAAAACATACATTTTTTTGCCCCTTCGAGTTAATGTCATAAAATTATCGAGCTAAACCAGCAGTAGTACTGACACTGTTGTGTAAACATGGCTGAAGATGCAAAAAGAGGAACAGATAAACCAAATCAATTGAGTGAGTCATTTAAGCTGGAACCACTCTGATTCTTTTCATTTTAAGCGATTCACTAGCAAAAACCACGTCAAATTAAAAGCCATTCATTTTCGAATTTCAACATTGCTTGTAATGATTTTAAAAACCATATAAAAACCATTGCGTCACAACATGATTCACTGTTTTGAAGCGCTCCAATCGGATCGCGTATCATGAATCATTTGATTCAGATTGGGCCTTCAAATCCTGTGTCGTGAATAATTTTATTTAGATCAGGACTTCGTAGCAGGATCGCAAATCATTTGATTTAGATCGGAATTTGCAAATCATTTGATTCAGATCGGAACTGCTTATTGCAAATCAATTGATTTAGATCGGAAGTTCGTGTATCACGAGTCATTTGTTTCAGATCGGGACTTTGGAGCGAGTTCTTGAATCATTCTGCAAATCGAAGGATTGGCGATCCATGCTCTGAGTCCTGATCTGAAATGTTGGTTTGCGATTCATTATTCAGATCAGGACTTTGGAGCATGGATTGCAAATCACTTGATTTAGATTGGAACTTCAGAGAGGGTTTGCGAATCTTTTGCTTTAGATTGGAATCTAAGAGCACGGATCGCGAATCATTTGATTCAGATTGGGACTTCGGAGAGGTTTCATGCATCTTCTTTTTCTGTTTTTTTTTTCTCTCTTAAATAGTAGAATACATCAAACCATAAGTGAGATCTCTGATTGAAATTCTTGAAAATAAAAAAAGTAGTGCTTGAAAAGTCCTTGAAAGTCCTGGAATTTTATTTTACAGTGTCTGTACGAACACTGTTTCTTTCTTTCTTTACAACATTAATAATAAACAGTGGTTTTCGAGCATCAAATCAGCATCTTAGAATGATTTCTGAAAGATCATGTGATGCTGAAGACTGGAGCTCTGCCATTACATGAATAAATTACATTTTAAAATATTTTTAAATAGAACATAGACATTGTAAATGGTTAGTATATTTCACAATATTACGGTTTTACTTTTTAATGTAAAAATGCAGCCTTGGTGAGCACAGATGTTAAAAATACCTTTTTGAAAGGTAGTTTATTTATTCAGTTAGTATGGAAATTACATTACTGATGATGCTTTTTACAAAAAAAAGAGCAAGTTGTAAGCTGTTAAATCATCGATGTGTGCAATCTAATCTTATCTCTAAAGTGTTTTGTCATTGAACTCCATGTGAAAGTGATAAAGTTGTGACCTGTGGTCAGTTCTGACCCTCAGAATCACATTCAGTTAGACTTAATGGTCCACAGCTTAAAAGCATTAGATAAGTCCTAATCCTGAAGATAGATTGATACAGGTAATCTTCACGTTTGAGGACCCAGTGGGCTCTTCACCTTTAGTTTAAGACCTGCAAACAGCCGTCTTATCTCTGAATACAGATGTATTACTCTCACAATCACCTCACTATCAACTGCTCAGTCTGCTAATGTGTCATATAGTTTTTTCCTGCTCTAGATAGGTAAAACTGATAGATACTGTAGCCTATTGATTTTTTTAAGGCTCTGCACCTATTGCATAACATCATCTTGAAGATACCGGCCAGGCTCTGGAGTCATTGTACGATGATGAGAGTCTGTTTATCTGTTGACTACATGAGTGAAGTCCACCACAGTCATTAAAGCTGGATAGAGTTATCACTTAACCAACAGCAAAAGAAGGTTTCCCTTAATAACTCTAACATCAGGGTCATGTGTGAACTTTGTGTGTGAAAGTTTGAACTTTTCACTCAAGATCTTATAAGTTAAATGGTTACATGATATTACAGTTAACTTTACATAAGCACAATCTGCATGGTGAACGTTTTCGCCCTCATGCTAAACTGCTGACCACACAGATTTCATTGAAATTATTTCACTGATGAAATTTTGCAGAGCAAATGTAAAAGTGAATGTGTCTAGACTGGTGGACCTTCACGGTTAATAAACTGTGTAACTTTACACTGTCTAGACTGTTCTTCCTTGAACAGATGCAGGTATTTATGCAATCCATGTTTTATTGGTTCTCTCTTATTTTGTACCCAGTTTTCATCTTTTCAAAGCATTTAGAAGTGCAATAAATACAGTAGATGATTGACACAGTAAAATGTAGCGAGCATACAGTCATGTGAAAAAGTTAGGACACCCTGTTGTTTTCTGTATCAGGACGTCGTTAAAAAAATGGTCCTTGGCTGGTCTTAAAATTTCGAAAATACAACCTCAGATGAACAACAACACGTGACAAATTGCACCGTGTCATTATTTACTGAACAAAAATAAAGACAAAATGGAAAAGCCATGTGTGACAAAGTTAGTACACCCTTACTGTTAACTTTGGAATTAAGAGGGTAAATAACAGTCAAGCTTTGCTAATCAAATACCTTTGATTAACTGATCAACTCGCCTCTATAAAAGCATAAGCTTTGGCAGTTTGTTGGTCTGGAGCGTTCAGGTGTGTGTTAACACAATGCCAAAGAGGTAAGACATCAGCAATCATCTTAGAGAAGCAATTGTTGCTGCCATAAATCTAAGAAGAGTAATACGGCCAAGTTTATTCACAAGTGGAAGACATTTAAAACAGACACCTCTCCTTCCAGGAGTGGACGTCCCAGAAAATTCACCCCAAGATCAGACCGTGTAAAGGTCAGAGAAATGGCAGACAACCCAAGAACTACACCTCAGACTCTACAGCCCTCAGTTAACATGTTAAATGATAAAGTTCATGACAATACAATTAGAAAAATATGGGACAAAAATGGCATGTTTGGAAGGCTTGGCAGAAGAAAGCCTCTTCTATCTAATAAAAAAAAAGTTTAGAAGTTCAGATGTTTGGCCATAATGCACAGCGCCAAGTTTAGTGAAAACCTAAAGAGCATATCAGCACAAACATCTCATACCAAAAGACAAGCATGCTGGAGGAGGGCTGATAATTTAGGGCTTGTTTTGTAGCCACAGGACCTGGGCACCTCACAGTCATTGAGTTGGCCATGAACTCCTCTGTATATCAAAGTTTTCTAGAGTCAAATACGAGGGCATTTGGCCCGAAAGTTGGGCCAAAAAAGAAAAGAATCAAGGTGTTGCAATAGCCCAGTCCAAGTCCAGAGCTCATCCTGACTCAAATGCTGTGGTGAGAGCTGTGCATAAGCAAATGCCCACAAAACTCAATAAACTGGAGCAACTTTGAAAAGAAGAGTGGTCCAGATTCCTCCAGAACGATGTGAGAGACTGATAAAGTCACGCAGAAAATGCTTTAATTTATTGCTGCTAAAAGTGGATCTACAGGCAGTTGAATTATAGAGTGTCCTAACTTTGTCACACATGGCTTTTCCATCTTGGCTTTATTTTGGTTAAATAAATAATGACACAGTGTGATATGTCATGTGATGATGTTTATCTGAGGATTTATTTTCCAAATTTTAAGACCTGCCAAGTACCAGATAATTTTTTATTATGTCCTGATACAGAAAACCATGGAATTCAATAGGGTGTCCTAACTTTTTCACATGACTGTATGTCTTGCAACATCAAAACTTGCATGGCCGTGTTATTCGGATGGCCTTTGTAGCTGTTTCCCTGCACCAACTTTGAGTAACAAGTAACATTTTAACGGACCAAAGTCCAAAAATCCTTCTCATCAGCAGAGAAGATAAAAACATCCATATCACTACTTCCTGTCTTCAGTGTTTCCTCACTGTTATAGTTAGTGTAAACACAAATAAACACGCAGTTGAGCATATTTGTTCTGCTTCTGTGCTGCTTGTCCAACAGTACAGACTGACTAATAGCAAGTCAGAGAAGCTGTTATTGTTTCTGCCACAGCCAAAACATGACTGGGTTGGACATGATGCCCTTCACCCAGAAAGAGCATAAATAGTACCGAAATGTTGTTTTGACTCCCTTTGAGTCAAACTCTAAATGCCCACATAAAATGTCAACACTGCCTACAACAAAACATGACCTCTTTCTCTGGAAAATATTCACAAACGTGGGAGGCCCGTACAGATGGTTTATGGAACTTTTTTCAATCCTCAAAAGGATTGTTCAGCAATCATTTATGTGCTTGTGATGTTTTAGTTTTAACTCTACCCTGCACATTCTCCTCATTTCCTGCAAATGTTACGGTCTGTTTTCAATAATCAAGCCCTGAGCGTATGTTTTCATGGGTGCTGTTTTTTCCGTGATGCTAATTTTCCATCCTTGTCCTCCTATTTTCTCAGTAGCTGTTGCCGTCAATGTAATTAAACTGCAGTGATGTCATTTAAATGGTGCTAGTTCCTGTCTGATTGGGAAGCCTGTAAACAGCTTCATATTAACCTGAAAAGTATCAGGGCATAAGCCTGCTTGTATGTGTGCAAAGAGGAATCCTGCCAAGTGCTCATAAAAACAAAGAATAGAAATGTTGTTGATGACCAACAGTGCACTGTAATAGATTAATGATTACATCAGATCTAATTAATCATTTAATCAGTGTGTATTCATTCTTCAGTAGTCAGCAGCAGTGTTTAAATTGCTACACTGATGTTTGCAGGTTTCCAGAAAAAAGCTGTTTTCTCTCTCATAATCCAACATACTTTTTACTTCTATTATTACTTTCTAAAATGTGTTGTAAAGAAAATATGAGAAGAGAAAAAGAGAGAATCAACCTTTTCCATTCTTATCCTACACTCTCAGAAAAAAAAGGTACAAAAGCAGTTTCTGCAGTGGTACCTTTTCAAAAGATACACTTTTTTATTTTTTAGATACTAATATGTATTATTAGACAGTTGAGGGCAAAAGTTTACATGCACCTTGTTTACATACACCTGCAAAATGTTAATTATTTTACCAAAATAAGAAGGTTGATACAAATGGATGTTATTTTTTATTTAGTACTGACCTGAATAAGATATTTCACATAAAAGACATTTACATATAGTCCACAAAAGAAAATAATTAAAAAAAAAAATAATTCGGGTCCCACAAATTCTTTGGTTTTTCAGCATTTTTGTGTATTTGAACCCTTTCCAAAAATGACTATGTGATTTTGAGATTCATCTTTTCACATCAGTGAGCGTTTGAACCTTCTGTAATAGTTGCATATGAGTCCCTCAGTTGTCCTCCTTGTGAAAAGATGGATCTCAAAATCATACAAGTGTTCAGATACCCCCCAAAAAAACAAAGAATTTGTGGGACCTGGAGGATTTTTCTGAAGGACAGCAGGCAGTTTAACTGTTCAGGACAAACAAGAGGGACTCATGAAAAAAAAAAAAAACACACACAGCTGTGGATCATTAAGGTGACAACAGTATTAAGAATCAAGTGTATGTAAACTTTTGAATAGGGTCATTTTTTTATACATTCAACTATTATTTCTCTTGTGGACTATATGTAAATGTCTTTAATGTATAATATCTTATTCAGGTTAGTACTACATAAAAAAGAACATGCATTTTGTATGATACCTCTTATTTTGGTAAAACAATTACCATTTTGCAGATTCTGCAAGGTGTATGTAAACTTTTGAACTCAACTGTATGTACCTTCAGTGTAAAAGGTGTACCTTTTGAAAAGTTACCACCCCAGTGACAGCTTTTGTACCTTTTTTTCTGAGAGTGTGAAAGAACCTTAAAGGGCCAGCACCACAAAAAAAATGACAATTAACTTAATAATATCACACCATCATGTTGTTTTAAACCTTTATGACCTTCTTTTTTATTTTGTCTTATCTTTTTAATGAATTGTAATGATTCTGTTTATTTTCATCCATTATCTGTGAATAATGACTTAAATTAAAGTTATTGTATGACTTAATGTGATGTACAGATCATATCAATTACTTTTATGATACTTTTGCGTCACTTTCATAGTTCTATTATGTCTTTTTGAAAGCTTGAACGAATGCAGATGCAGATGAGTACGTTTAGATGGACTATTCCTGTTAAGGCAATTCTTTTAAGCGGTGGTTTCTGTTTTTCCACACCATTTCTCACAAGGTGTATCGTGTCAACTCATTACCCTTATATCAGAGGTAGTAAAAACCACACCTGTCTGTTCTGAACTGAGAACAGTTATGTAACAAGCAGAAGTAATTGAGCATGCTGCTTTGGCCTCTGGACATTTGTGTGTCTTTCAGGTAGCAGTGATAAAGCAGCCCAGCGAAGCACGGCCTGTCCACTTATAGTCTATAAATGAGGCCTCAAATCAATACTCTATTTTTGTGAGCGGTATGTTTGTGCGCGATTACATCCACTATTTACTTTACCCGTCATTGATGCTGAGCCACAGTGCAATTCAGCTTCAGAGAAATTTTTAATTCTAAGGAAGTCCTGTGTATGTGTGTGTGTTTTATTGGTTATTCTATTAATGATTTAAATAGTGTGGAAAATATAAGCGAGAAGAGGAGTCTTTTTCCACACTATTTAAATCATTAATTGAATGCAAGAACTCATAACCTATTCCTAGTGATACTTTTTCTATATTTCTTTGTATTTCCAAAAGCTCAGCACTTTTCCCCTCTCATTTTAGTTTCACCTGCTGTTGTGTCTGTCACCCACGTGTCCCATTTGTTACGACATTTCTGGTCTTCATGAGATATTTGGCACAAGTGTGTGTACAGCGATGTTCGGTTGGGTGCTGCTGCCCAACATAAACCACTGTTGGCCAGACCCTCATTGACAATGATGTCAGAGGGTGGGAAATGATGTCGTGCTGTTGCAGAATCGGGAATTTGAGACCAAATGATTAATTGGTGATGTTTGTTCTTTTTGTTTAGTTTGCACAAACACATTTGGAATGCAAACAAATGGCCACTTTAGAAGATTTCGCTTGATTCGTTGCTCCTAAAAGAATTTTTATTTTGTACTATTATGTTTTATAATCTTTGCACTTAAGAAGTTTTCTCACTGCTTCATACAATTACGGTTGAACCACTGATTTTAACAATATCCTTACTACCTTTCTGGACCTTGAACGTGTCCGTTGCGTTGCTGTCTATGCAGGGTCAGAAAGCTCTCGGATTTCATCAAAAATATCTTCATTTGTGATCCGAAGATGAATGAAGGTCGTACGAGTTGAAACGGCATGAGGATGAGTAATTATTGACAGAATTATCATTTTAGGTGAACTATCGCTTTAAGTAAAAAATCTGTTGACTTGGAACATATTGACACCTTGCACTACTTCTCTCTCTAGAGAATAAGAGGAAATAACTTTATTTGTCTGCTGTGGCAGTGTGCTGAACTCATCTACCTTGTGATTCATCTTTTTCAGGGTCTGTACGTATTTTCCGTGTACTTCATCATGCATAATCAGCTCTTCTGGCCAGCTAAAGCAACCTACACCGTAGAGATGAACGGTCACGGCAGCCCAGATTCCATGTACCAGAGCACTGGTGCTGCTACCGTCGGTGGAGGAGAAATCAGCAAGTCCACACAGAACCTCATCAGTGCAATGGAAGAGGTGTGTATCTGTTACTGACGGTTTTGATAAACATTTCTTAGGAATAGTTTTTGAACTTGCTTTATTTGGCAGCGGCATCCGACAGCATTTCATACCACACATGTACTTGTAAGATTACATTGGTAGCGTTTAGATTTATGTGTTTGCATAACCACCTATTTATTATTCTCAAGCCGAGGTAGAGGACTCTCAGACCGGTGTTTGTTCACCGAGTCAACTCACGCACACACGGACTGTAAAAGTGTTATGTAATAAAGAGGCCTGGTGTAGAAGCTCACATTCCTGTGAGCCCTCAATGTAAACTATTCACAGATCCGGGAAAGAGGGTGTATGGGAGGTTAGGAGGGGAGACGGAGAACTGTGGAGAGAACACAGGCTGCCTAGGAAAGATGGGCAAAGATCAAGAAAGGCTTTTAGAGGAGATATTTAGAAAGAAAATATCTCAGTTTCCTTCAGTCTGCAACTTAAATGCTGAGCTGTTCTCAAGACTCTTCACTTTATTAGTGAGATTTAAAAGTAAACTACTGCCGAAACTATTAAATTGAGTGGAGAATATATATCATTTAAAATATAAAAAAATGTTTATATATATATATACTTACATAGAACATACATACATATATATGTTTATATATATATTTGCATGTTAAAAGAGAAGTTGACTTCCAAAATGAACATTTTCTGATAATTTACTCACCCTCATGTCGTTCAAGATGTTCATGTCTTTCTTTCTTCATTCGGAAAGAAATGAAGGTTTTTGAGGAAAACATTCCAGGATTTTTCTCCATATAGTGGACTTCAGTGGTGGCCAGTGTGTTGAAGGTCCAAGTTAGTTTCAGTGCTGCTTCAAAGGGCTCTACACGTTCTCAGTCGA
Source organism: Labeo catla (assembly GCA_012976165.1). Lineage (NCBI taxonomy): Eukaryota > Metazoa > Chordata > Actinopteri > Cypriniformes > Cyprinidae > Labeo > Labeo catla. The sequence continues at coordinate 940,119 of VONZ01000085.1, forward strand.
GGAATAAGGGTCTTACCTAGCGAAATAATCCTTATTATGATCATTATTAAAAACGAAATAAATAAATTATATACTTTTTATACCACAAATTCTCGTCTTGCACTAGCACTAGCTCAGCAAAGTGCATGCATGTCTTAATGCGTTAGTTCTTCGTCTGTGTACTTTGGTTCAAAAAGGTAAGGTACGGCAAAAAACTCTCATTTTCTCCTCCAACTTTAAAATTGTCCGACATCATTGTTTTACCTTTTTTTGTAAAGGGTGTTTCAATTTCTTTGCATGTTCGCTTTGTAAACACTGGGTTGGTACTTCTGCCTACATATGTAAATTAGTATTTTTCTTAGAAAATGGCCAATCGTTTCGCTAGATTAGACCCTTATTCCTCAGCTGGGATCGTGTAGAGCCCTTTGAAGCTGTTGGTTTCCATTTAAGTCCACTATATGGAGAAAAATCCTGTAATGTTTTCCTCAAAAACCTTCATTTCTTCTCAACGAAAGAAAGAAAGTCATGAGCATCTTGGAAATATGGGGGTGAGTAACTTGTCAGGAAATTTTCATTGTGGAGGTGAACTTCTCCTTTAAAGGATTTGACCGTGTTAATGTCTGATGCAAAGTATGGACTGCTGCTGCATGAATAGGCATAAAGGAATCTTGTAGCAGTTCTAGACATGTGGAGCTGGGGGGGTGGAGGTTTCCTGTGCTGCAAGACAAGCTTACAGTGAACCCTGAACCAAAATATTTAAATTTCGAACAAGCAAGCTTATTGTCTGCAGAATCTCAGTCTCTTGTAATTATTTAAATGGTAACATTTATTTTCTTGGGTGTTTTAACCACTGTTCTGCTTTTTTCTAATAAATTATGATCATTAATCACCATACTACCATGAGGTTCATAAAACATTACATACAATAGTTAAAGCCTGGATACTTTCTAATAGCCTAATCGAAACTGTGCCATACAGTGCGCAGGACATACAATGTGTATCCAATTTACACTTCCCAGGAGCGGTTTATGGTTATAGATCTTTTATGTTTAGCCAGTCCAAGCTGATTTAGATGATGAATTATCTTGACTATGAACTGGTGGTGATGAGACTGACCAGGCAGTCTATAGATAGATAGATAGACAGATAGATGAGCTAAACAGCTTGACCATCTTAAGCAGATATGACATGTATTTAAACCAAAAATATTTGCTGAATTAAAACCACTGCCCCACTTTTGTCTGAAAAATAAATAAAAACAGTTCAAATGTAAAGTTGTGCCTAATTGTATTGAAAGATGTATGATTAACATTATATTAAAAATCACTTTTCTTTTATGCCAAAAATCATTAGGATATTAAGTAAAGATCATGTTCCATGAAGATAGTTTGTAAATTTCCTACTGTAAACATATCAAAACTTAATTTTTGATTAGTAATATGCATTGCTAAGAACTTCATTTGGACCATTTTAAAGGTGATTTTCTCAATATTTAGATTTTTTTACACCCTCAGATTCTAAATTTTCGAATAGTTGCATCTCGGCCAAATATTGTCCAAATATTGTCATAAGACCCTTCTGATTGGTTTTGTCACGTATGTGTCCATACAGTTATATAGCACTTGTATACGTACAATTATATAAATTATTGACTAAAATTCAACACATAAATGCTGGTAAACGCATTGATTATTCAAAAAAACAACACTTAAATTGAGTCATTTTTGAATGTGATCATGATTGCCAAAATCAGAATCATGAGATACCTAAAGATTCCCATCTCTAATATTAAATATTAATTTGGTACTTTTACATTTAAGAGCGTTGTATTATTATAAAACTCAAAAGATGAGAGTAAAAAGCTTTTAGCAGTGGTTCATTGCACTTTTACATAGATAACCTAGTTTTTGGTACTTTTTGTGTCATCAGTGTCACAGGTTTTCAGTGTGTGGGCACTAATGATGAGACTTGGGTTATGGTCAAGCTCCAGAAATTGGATAAAGCTTATATGAAGGAGAAAAATCCATCCAAAATGGCTTGTAATTGTTCATAATATATTTATTCATTCAGCTAAAGCCAATTTATGAGTGGACAAATCAATAAGATTGTGATTTTAGAGACACTGACCTCTAAGTGCAGACTTGAGAGAACTGAAATAATCCTGTTTTGTTCATGAGAGCACTGACTCCTAGCTTAAAGCAGCACGTAGTGTCACATGTGGCCTCGAGACGAGAGGCAGTTGGGCTGGGAGGAGGTGACTGGTGGAGAGAGGAAAGGAAACAGCGCTCTGGAGGGGTGGCCGTCTCCTCAGGCTCTTCAAACAGACATGACTGGGTGCCTGGCGGTGCTCAGTTCACCCGGTGTACATTCTGTTCTGATTACAGGACTGTCGATGGGCTATTGTACCACAATGAGGTGCCTGGGACATAGGGGACTAGAGTGGCCTCTCCCTCCATTCTCCTGGGAAAAAAAAGGATCCAGCCACAGGAAATAAAGTCATTGCCATTAGGAAGCACATTAAAGGGAGGGCAAGCCAGATGTACTGTTTTGCAATGTTATGTTTAATGGGGCTAATTGTTCTTTGCTTTGATGATTAAAATGAGAGAAAGAGTAGATTTATGTCACAGGATGGAGTCAGAACACTGGTGTGATGGATATCACCGCCTCTTCATGACAAAAGTCAGCAGTTTCTACAGTATGCACCGTTGTTTCAGTGTATTTTAAAATGTTTATGCAAAGTTACATTTTCAGCATCATTACTCTTCAGGGTCACATGATCCTTTAGAAATCACTCTAGTATGCTAACATTGCTCATCCCCAGCTATACCACAATTCATTAAAAAATGTCTGAACGCTTGTGAATGCTGACTCACCCCTCAAACCCAGCATGGTAAAACTCTATAGACACCCAAGCCCTCGTAACCTCTGAATGACCCCCTGCGCCAGACACACCGGTGAATAGCTGATTTGTGTGGCTCCTTTCAGCTCAGACTGAGTTCACAAACTAGATCAACTACAAAAGGCATTTTAATGTGGTGAAGCTTTGAAAATTGGGAGTTGTTTGCTTTTTTCTGACATCTAAAGATCATTTTTATTGTTTTACAGATCTCTGCAGACTGGGAGAGAGCTTCACTGAGGCCCAGCAGTCAGCCTAGCAGTGTTTTCAAACAGAGTCCTCAGGACGAGACCTACATCACAGAAGGAGGCTTTATCAACACTACTCTGGTGCAGGACGAGGAGTCACAAGAGTTTGATGACCTCATATTTGCCTTAAAAACTGGTAAGTCCCTTTCTTCAAAAATGCACCTAATTCGTTACAGATCCATAGTAATTCCTGCGACCTTTTTGGTGAACTTCAAACAGGTTCTGGCCTTAATGTGAGCGACAACGAGTCGGTCCACGGCAGTCATGATGGAGGTAGTGTGGCTAACTCTCAAATCGTAGAGCTGCGACGGATTCCTATCGCAGACACACATCTCTAACCTCACTGTTTTTTGTACTGAAAATTGTAAAATAAAAACAATAGTTTTTTTTTTTTACTGTTTCTGCCTTTGCACTAAATCTTGTTAGTCTTTTTATACGTGAAAATTGATTTCTTTTTTTTTAAATATATACATATGTGAATATAATTATCACTAAATTAATTTGTGAAAGTTTTAGTATTGTTTTGAATGCAAATGTCGTGTAGATTGAGTGGCAGTCTGGCCAGCGAGCCCCATAATTCTGCTGCTTGATTTGTGTAACACAAATAATAAATGATTCAACCACCATTTGATATGCATTTTTCCTTGACTGGATCTTTATCTCACAGATGTACTACATAATGAAATGAAAATGGCATTAAAATAATAGTACATTTTCAGAACTGATAAAGGTATGTAAACCAGTTTTTTTTTTAATGTGTGCACATACCGTATCGGTATGGAGGCTAGCAAACCAGTTCTATATACAGGTGAAACAAAAAGTTGTGTCTTTCGGACAACTAATTACAAATGATAATCTGTCAAACCAGGCATTTATAGCCTTTTTTTGTTTGTTTTATGAACTAAATGTCATAAATTATGAATATATAAACAAATAAATGTGTTTGTATTAAAAAATTATATTAAGAACAGTAATATGTGACCGTGGACCAGAAAACCAGTCAGAAAGCTGAATAAATACGCTTTTCATTGATGTATGGTTTGTTAGGATAGGACAATATTTGGCCGAGATACAACTATATAAAAATCTTGAATCTGAGGGTGCAAAATAGTCAAAATATTGAGAAAATCACTTTAAAAATTTGTCCAAATGAAGCAAAGCTTATCAAAAAATATGTTTTGATATATTTACAGGAAATTCACAACATATCTTCATGGAACATGATCTTTACTTAATATCCTAATGATTTTTGGCATTAAAGAAAAATGTATTATTTTAACCCATAGAATATATTTTTGGCTATTGCTACAAATATACACGTGCTACTTAAGACTGGTTTTGTGGTCCAGGGTCACATATTTAAATACATTTCTGAAATAGCATTCCAAGTAAATTTCACTTTTGATTTCTGTACTATTATTAGAGGCTTGTTTTTGTTCCAGACAATAAAACCCACAGACAGTAGCTTCAAAAAATCCACCTGACATGCGATTCTCTGCTTTTCTGAACAGATGGGCCAAATATGTAAAATTAGTGACCATTTTTAAGGTCAGCATTTCCGTGCCTAACCTAGCACTTGTTTGTTGGTGAAGATGTATGTAACTGTATTCTGGCTGAGTCAAAACTGTGGAGATTCTCTTGCTTTCTGTCTTTTTTTCTCCCTTTGTGTATGTTTTTTTTCTTCACAATCTTAGAAACACTCCAGTAACATGCATTCATGCCCCTGAGTGGAGGGCTGACATCTCTCTTTGTGTGACAAACAACCTGTTTTGACCGTTGAATGGAAGCACATCAGCTGCACATTCGAACAGGCCAGTAGATGTTTTATATTCAGTCAGAGTGTGGTATACTGAAGAAAAATTGTCATTCTGACTACTCGGTTTCATTTCCTTCAGCGAGTTTCTCGCTGGCAACAGGGGACAGGAGGAAAACCTGAATAGATGACCTACTGAATTTACATTTCTGGAGAGAGTTCAGACATGTCAAAGACTTTAAAGTTTGTGTGAGTATGTGTTGGACTGAAATGGAAGCGAGGAAAACCACTGTGAACCAGAGAGGTCTGCGGTCTAAACTTCTTGGATGATACAAGCGTGGCACACCCAAGACTAAAAAGCTGCCGTCAGCTTCATGAACCCATGGCTCTGTAAAGCCAAAACAGCCACAACATGTCCTTAAACAGTTAAACATCTTTTTGGGGAAAATAATTTTGCCATTCTTCCATCACCAGAAGCAAGCATAACGCACAATATTAATGTAAATAAATACTTTAAGATTATTTAAAGGCCAAATTGAATACAAAATTAACTTTTAAATGGTGTTTGCATATAAATGTGCCTTATCAGTGTGTGGACACAACTACCCCACAATGATAAAAATCCATTTACTCCTTTTTTTAATCCCCCCAAAAACTAACCAGTCTCAGTTGTCAGGCCACGCCCACGATCGTTGATGGACTGTTCTGTATTTGCATATTCCCGCCCTCAGCCAGTTGTACGCTGTCTGCCATTTTCTCCGCGCTGGAGCCACAGTGGCTCATAAGCAATGCGTGTGTTTTGTAGCTGGATGTAAAAGTGAATATAAGAGTTTTCTAACTACATCAGAGCCATTGAGGACGCAGTTGATTAGTTTTGTTTTCGATGCGCAATGGAATACAGAAAAACGGAAGAGAGAGGAGAGAGCGTAGTAGCTTATTAGCATTTAAAGAGACATGCACCGAAATGGATAGCTGTAAACAAAACTGTTTCTGACAAGATAAGAAGGTTGTTGTTTTATACTAGCATTGAAAATTTAGCAAAGTATTTTGCTAACATTTCATGAAAACCCTAAAGTATACCAACTTGAGGAAAATGGGTATCTGATGTCCCCTGTTTGATGATGTGGCCTCTTTGCAGAAGAAAACACAGTAAGTCCAAAGGTAACAGTTGCAGCAGCTCTATTCAGTAAATTATGTTAATATTTGAAATGAAATCGACTGTAAGTTAATGATAACACAAGCACTAGTAGTGCTGCTCATTCAGACTTGACCTTATGGGTCAGTGAGGCACAGCTAATGACCTGGACATGTCTGGTGGAATTGTTCTCTTGATTAGATGCTGTGATGAGCTTATGATGCTTTTGTGTTAAGTTTTCTCATTCTTTCTTTGTGCCGTCTAATTTATTTTGCCTCTTTCACTCTCCCTAATGGGTGACTATTCAATTTCTTTTGCATCTTGAGCTTAATAAGAGTAGCTAATGGTATCCCATCAGTACTTATTGGTGTCATTTCCTCTCCATCTGAAGCAATCATTCATACCTGGAGCACAAAGGCAAATCTGTAGTTTCAGATGTGTTTTGTATCTATGTGGAGCACAAAACAATACAGTGCAATAGCTGGGTTCTGAAATAAAAAATTGCATTCAGTTTCTCTACACGAGTATTAATTTTGAACTTATAAACCTTTAAAGACAGGTTTATTGTGAGCTACATGGTTGTATGTGGTTTTATTGAAGCTAGAGAATCAGTGTTTCTCTCACCTCATCCTCCATCTTGGATTTAGATTTTTTTTTTTTTTTCTCTGAGCTTGTCACAGTGCATTTTGGGAAAAAAATGTGATGCTGCCATATAATTTGTCCAAAAGAAGGGATCATATATAGAATCATATTTTCTTCTGAAGCAGCATTTGTGTAGGAGTTTGTCTGTGATGCGGCCTACGTAAGAAGCACACAGAGTAAATAAGCAGCCTCTTCCTGTTTCTTCCTCTCAAAGATGTCTACCCTCTGTAAACCATGCAACCCTTTTATGGACCCGTATCGTCCCTCCGTCTCCGCCAGCTAAAGAAAACACATCCCGTGGCCCAGAGCTGCTGCAACACCCCCAAAACAAACAGATCGTCTTTGAGGTCAGAGGGCTGTAACCTCTTAGATTATGCGCGGTTGGAGTCGGATCAGTTCCAGATGAGTGTACTCCAGTCAGCAGGGAGACGGATAAACTTCACCATATGGCCTGTCTTACCATCTGATTTACATTTGCTGTGACACAGTGTGAGTAGCTCGGCACAAGCGTTAGCGCTCACTGCTGGAATGTGGAGTGCACTTGAGGGAGCCTGGGGCCAAAAGTAGCACCTGAGACTTCAGATGTTGTTTTCAAGCTGTATAGCTCTTATTACTAAACTTTTGCTCATATTCATATTGGTTTAGGAATCATTTTTACTGATAGGGATGATAGAGAAATGGCAGGAAATGGTAGTTCACACAACAATGAAAATCTTCCACAGTTGAGGTCAAAAGTTCGCATCCCCCTTTCAGAATAATTAAAAATGTTATTTTACCAAAATAAGAGGGATCATACAAATTGCATGTTATTGTATACTTAGTACTGACCTGAATAAGATATTTCACATAAAAGAATTTATAAAAAATGACCCGGTTCAAAAGTTTACACCCCCTTGATTCTTAATACTGTGTTATTGCCTGAATAGTCCACAGCCTGTTTTTTTTTATTTTTTTTTTATTTATTTTTTTTAGTTATAGTTGTTTATTAGTCCCTTGTTTGTCCTAAACAGTTAAACTGCCCACTGTCCTTCAGAAGAATCCTTCAGGTCTCACAAATTCTTTGGTTTTCCAGCATTGTTGTGTATTTGAACCCTTTCCAACAATGACTGTATGATTTTGAGATCCATCTTTTCACACTGAGAATAACTAAAGGGCTCATATGCAGCTATTACAAAAGGTTCAAATACTCCTGATGCTTCAGAAGGAAACGCAATGCATTAAGAGCAGGGGGTGAAAACTTTTTGAATTTGAAGATCAGGGTAAATTGAACTTATTTTGTTTTCTGAAGAACATGTATCGGTTTACTGTAGTCTCTGAAGGTCAGTACTAAATGAAAAAAAATGTGATATTTAGGCAAATAGGAAAAATGTACACATCTTCATTCTGTTCAAAAGTTTTCACCCCTGGCTTGTAATGCATTGTGTTTTTTTCTGAAGCATCAGTGAGCATTTTAACCTTCTGTAATAGTTGCATATGAGTCCCTCAGTTGTCCTCAGTGTGAAAAGATGGATCTCAAAATCATACAGACATTGTTAGAAAGGGTTCAAATACACAAAAGTGCTGGAAAACCAAAGAGTTTGTGGGACCTGAAGAATTTTCCAGAAGAGCAGTGAGGGACTCATGAGCAACTATCACTAAACAAAAAAACACAGCTGTGGATCAGTCAGGTAACAACACAGTATTAAGAATCAAGGGGGTGTAAACTTTTGAACCGGGTAATTTTTATAAACGATCAACTATTATTTTCTCTTGTGGACTATAAGTAAACATCTTTTATGTGACATATGTTTTCAGGTCAGTACTAAATATACAATAACATGCAATTTATATGATCCTTCTTATTTTGGTAAAATAATTAACATTTTTCATTATTCTGAAAGGGGGATGCAAACTTTTGACCTCAAATGTACTCTCATTTCAACCCAAAACTGTATGACAGTATTGCTTTTGTGGACTGTGAAAGAACATATTCTGAAGACTTAAGTAATGGCTGCTAAAAATTCTGCTTTGCCATCACAGGTATGCATTACATGTTAAAATATATTAAAATAGACAACAGCTCCTTTAAATTATAATAATATTACACAATATTAATGTTTTTACTGTAGTTTTGATCAATAAATGCAGACTTGGTGAGTATAAGGAAAAAAAAACAATCTTTTAAAAGTCAGTGTATAAAGTCAATAGGGAAAATAACATTGGACCCCATTTATTTTCATTGTCTCGACAAAAACAAACACATGTGCTCCACATGGGATTACTATTATAGTGTGCTTTTGTAGGATGTTCTTACTATAACTGTAGCCATATTTGATATTCTTATTGGGCTTATTGCATTTAAAGGCAGATGTGCTGTCTAAATAACCTGTCTCCAGAGGTTTAAGACCAATTATGTGTGTGGATTCTTCTGTGCGTTGACAAGCTCTTATCATAACTAAAAGTGAACAAGTACATTCTGTATTTATCTTTTCTTCCAAATTTGTGTAAACAATAAGGCTTACAGTAAAATTAGCATGTGTATATTGGGAAACAGTCCTCTTATATAAAAAAGTAAGACACAATGTTCAAAGCTTGAGAATTTAAAGGAACAGTTTTTTGTTTGTTTTTCATCCAGTCTTGAAACTTAGCTCAAAATGTACTCATCCTCAGGCTATCCAAGATGTAGATGAGTTTGTTTTTTCATCTGAACCAGTTTGGAGAATTCAGCATTACATCACTTGCCCACCAATAGATCCGCTGCAGTGAATGGGTGCCGTCAGAATGAGAGTCCAAACAGCTGATAAAAACATCACAATAATCTACAAGTAACCCAGTGCCTCCAGTATATAAATTAGCATCTTGAGAAGTGAAAACTATGTAATAGTTCTAATAAACAAATTTATCAAGACTATTTTAACTTCAAAACATTGCTTCCGACTAACATGTGAGTATCCTATCCATAACATTGCTTTCTCCAGTGAAAAAGCCATCTTGCCTGAATCAGGAGAGAAATATGCACAGATCAAGCACCGTTTTCAAGTGAAAACAGTACAGAACAATTCTAAACAATATGTTGGTAATGCCTATGGATGTTTTCACTGAAATAAGGATTATTACTGATTATAGAAGGAATGATATGAAGTTTTAAAAGTCTTAAGAATGGATTTGTTTCTTATAAATATGCAGCTTTTCTCTTCACATAATGTTAATTAATAGACAGGAGTCGTGTGGATTACTTGTGGATTTGGCTGTAAGGTTTTGAAGTGTTTTTATTATTCTCACAGCACCCATTCACTACAGAGGATCCATTGGTGGGCAAGTGATAGAATGCTAAATTTCTCCACATTTGTTCCAATGAAGAAACAAACTAATTTACATCTCGCATGTCCTGAGGGTGAGTACATTTTAAGCGAATCTTCATTTTTTCTAAACTACTCCCTTCAAATGTCAATTGAGTCCTTTTTTTTTTACAGTTACGAGAAAACTGTGTTTGTAATAAACAAATTCATCAAGACGTTTTTTAACTTCAAACCATTGCTTTCGAGTAACATATGAGTATCCTATCCATAACATTGTTTCTCCAGTGAAAAAAAGCCATCTCGCCTAAATCAGAAGAGAAATATGCACAAATCAAACACTGTTTTCAAGTGAAAACAGTACAGAACAATTCTAAACAATATGCTGGTAATGGCGATGGACGTTTTCACTGAAATAAGCATTATTATTGATTATAGAAGCAATGATATGAAGTTTTAAAAGTCTTGAGAATGGATTTGTTTCTTATAAAAATGCAGCTTTTCACTTCACATAATGTTAATTAATAGACATGAGTCGTGTGGATTACTTGTGGATTTGACTGTAAGGTTTTGAAGTGTTTTTATTATTCTCACGGCACCCATTCACTACAGAGGATCCATTGGTGGGCAAGTGATAGAATGATAATAAATTTCTCCACATTTGTTCCAATGAAGAAACAAACTCATTTACATCTTGCATGTCCTGAGGGTGAGTACATTTTCAACAAATCTTTATATTTTTATGAACTACTCCCTTCAAATGTTAATTGAGTCCCTTTTTTTTCGTTATGAGAACCACTGAAAAAAAAAAAATGGTGTCACAGGTCATAGTGTCCTCAAATATACATTTTATTACAAGAACGAGCAAGCTGAGACAGCATAGGCCAGTCTAGTATGTAATTATGTCTCTGTAATGCTGCATGATCCCTGAGTCAAGAACCTCGACCTTTCAGTTCTAGTGATCATTTGATATCAAGAAGGAAACTGATACTGCCTTCAGGTGGGGCTTGGCAAGATGTCCAGATGCTTGCTCTTCTCTGGGTTTCCAGACCTTTGGCACTTGGACCAAGGTAAGACCGTTTCCAACAATAACCGACGTCATGGTGGTGGGTGATTATGTGGTCTAGGCCTTGGGAAACATGGTCTTAGTCTGAGTCTGAAAACTTAGTGGACCGCATTCTAGCTCCGTTGCACTAAAGATGATATTTACCTCAACCGCAAGTCGGTGCTGTATGCTCTTCATTATATGGTATTCCCTTGAATTCCATGACAGCATCCTATGACTCTGAACCACTGTATGAAGTAGGAATACATTTTAGGAATTTTCTCATTTTAGTTCATGCTAGACCTTGGCTTTGTGGTGTCTAGTTGTGGTCTGGATCTTTGGGTGTCTGGTCTTAACTCTGGGAGGCAGAAATCATGTTAACGCTGCACAGATCTGCAACTTTTTCAGATGATCTTTATAGCTGATGTGTTGTGCACTGAGGTCAAGAACGTTGGTGCTCTGTTTATCTTTTAGCACCTCTTCAAAGAACAAATAGATCCAAGGTTTGGAGTCAGCCTTCTTGTTTTGTTCCAGATATTGACCTCAATTAGTGAAAGTCAGTCAGTCATTGAGACTGAAACCGCTTTGGCATTCTGTTCTGCACTCTCTGGAATCTCCTTTATATTTAGCGTAGCCGGTACAACGGGCTATAAATCTCAAATAACTTTTTGCACAGTTGGCACATTGATGTTGCTAAATCTGCAGTGTAACAACAGGCTGCAAATGCAGTCAGGTAGGCTAAGCCGTGGTAAATATAATCATGTTTTCAAAGTTATATGTATTAGGGCTTTAATGAAATCCACCAAATTTGGCTGAACCTTCAAAGCTTGCTAATATCTCAGCTCTGCCAGTCTTTGCCTTTAAGAAGCTTTCTATGTGATGGCAGAGGATGAGAAGCTACAGTTCTGATGAGGCATTTGAGCTCCAGCTTTGGTATGAAGCCAATGGGCTGTTCTCCACCATAGACGAAGATATCTTCCGCTTGCCCACTTTTTTTTTTACTTTTCAGCATTTTTAAAAAATAATTTTCCTCTCTCTGCCTTCCCACACTGCCCAAGTCACTTAGCCAGTCCAAAAAGAGGTTGTTTTATCATTTTCCCTTCTCCATTTTAAATCGTCTGTGACTTATGTGAAGTCAGCATCCTTCTTAGAAACAATTCTGAGTATTGAAAAGGACATGTCCAACCTAGAAGAGACCTAAATGGTTTTATGACTGCATCAGATAACCATGAAATTTCTCCATAGCTTGATGTGACACATGGGATCACTTTTTTTTCATGCCAGTTAGATATTTAATCAATCTTTAAACCAGCTGTTTTAGAGTAGGCTATTTTTTATTATTTTAAAAGGTGTAAAAACACAAGTGTAGGTTATAAAGACATAATGTTATAAAGAGAATACATTTGTTTTCTTAGTGGCAGTCCAAGTTAGAGCAGCATATTGAATTAATGATTCACTGACATTAAGTTCAGTAAGTGATTCATATGTTGATTCAGTAGCTGCTCTGAATGCGATTCAGTGAGTTACTTCAGGGAAGGATTCGGCAGAATGACGGCTAGAAGGGATACAACTATGGCTGGAAGTGAACCAAAATCTGTTTTATTAACATCTACACCCACCCCAACCCTAAACCTACCCTTACAACACTGCAGATACAGTACTTAGTGTTGTTTAGTGTGACAAAAATGACACAATATTAATGTGCGCATGCCCTGGTGGCTGTAGCGGTACCTCCTGATTTGGTGAGTCTTTTCAACGTTTTATCAAAAGAACTGAATTTGTTCATGAATTGGAGTTCACTGTACTGTCGTGTGTGGCGTGAGAATCCGTGCCACAGAAAACCTCTCTTTGATCTGCTATACCCAGCTAACAATTTTTAGTTGCCAGAATGTTCTTCTAATGTTAATGTAACATCTCCATAACATTATTATAACATTCCCAGAATGTTTGTTTTTGGTTCCCAGAACATTATTTTTATGGTTTATTTTTGGTTAGCCAGGAGAGTTTTCTTAACATTAATCCCAGAACCATAGTTTTTGGTTCCCCTAACGGTAATCTAATGTTCCCCTAATGTTATTATAACGTTCCCAGAACATTAGGTTTTGGTTCCCAGCAGATTCATTTTTGTGTTACCAGAACATTATTTTTAGGGGTTGTTTTTGGTTATCCAGGAAAGTGTTCTTAATGTTCCCATAACCTTAGTTTTTGGTTCCCAGAACATTCCTGTAACATTAATCTAATATTCCCTTAACGTTAATATAACGTTCCCAGAATGTTCCCCTTAAGTTAATCTAACATTCCCCTAACATTATTATAATCATTCCCAGAACTTTAGTTTTTGGTATCCAGAACATTATTTTTATGGTTTGTTTTTGGTTAGCCAGGAGAGTTTTCTTAACGTTGCCAGAGCCTTAGTTTTTGGTTCCCAAAATCTAATGTTCCCCTAATGTTATTATAACATTTCCACAGGTTATTTTAAATTAACCTAAAAATAACCATTAGGGGATGTTCTTTATAAATTATTTTTAGGTTATTTAATAAGTAAATGCAACATTCTGGGAACGGTATTTTTATGGTTGCCAAAAACGTTCCCTAATGTTAATATATGAAAAATGCAATTTCTCAAATTCAGTTAAAAAGTTTGTTGGTGGGCATAATTTGTACCCAGCAAACACAGAATGTTACCCTAACATTTAGTTTTTGGTTCCTGTTTGGATATTTTTGGGAATGTTCTGGGAACATTAAGAAAACGTTCCTGGCTAACCAAAAATAAACCATAAAAAGTTCCCAAAAAATATCCAAACAGGAACCAAAAACTAATAATAGGGTAACGTTTAGTGTTTACTGGGTACAAGTTATGCCCACCGACGAACTTGTTAATTGAATTTGAGAACTTATATTTTTTATATTTCTGACTTGTATTGTAGCGTGACCCACTTCCACTCTGAGAAACCACTGCTTGAAAACCACTGCTTGAAGTTCCCTGAAGGAGGGAACGGAGACGTTACATATGGGAACTCACTTGAGTGACCATTCACCGCTGAGCTTTATAGAAAAGGCCAATGAAAATTGGCGAGTGGAATTGCATGCAACGCCACTCCCCCGTACATACGGGTATATAAGATGGCGGCGTGCATCCACTCATTCAGGTTTTTGCTGAGGAGCCGAGCCGCAGCCCGCCGTCAGCGCGACCTGGGGTTGTGGCAAGGGGATGTAACGTCTCCGTTCCCTCCTTCAGGGAACGAGGGTTACGTACGTAACCTAGACGTTCCCCTTCAGTCGTTTCACTACGACGTTACATATGGGAACAGACTCATGGAAAAGGCCACAACCCTAAGGCCGCGTTACGCAAGAGACCAGTGCTGACAGGCGGACGTGTCAGACAGTGGAGTCAATACGTAACCTTCCCAACACCCTGGGGGCCAATAAGGGGGTCCCACAGGGGTGCCAGTTGTACTGAAGCATGGGTTGGAGGGGCGGAGCACATGTTGTTTTAGGCATGTGAATTAAAGAAATTGAATATATCTATCTGATTTATAGGTATATGAGGGGAAACACAGCCTTCTGGCTGAGCTCGAACTCCTAGGGGGCACGGCTCCCCCTGGCCTTCATACGCCAGGGAGATGGCATCTACCACCCAATGAGCCAACCTCTGCTTAGAGACAGCATTTCCTTTCTGCTGTCCTCAAAAGCAAACAAAGAGCTGCTCGGAGCGTCTGAAGCTCCGGGTGCGGTCCACGTAAATTCGCAAAGCTCGAACGGGACATAGCAACGCTAAGGCTGGGTCTGCCTCCTCCGGGGGCAGCGCTTGCAGGTTCACCACCTGATCCCGAAAGGGTGTGGTGGGAACCTTGGGCACATAGCCGGGCCGGGGTCTCAGAACAACATGAGAATCAGCCGGCCCGAACTCCAAGCACGCTTCGTTGACAGAGAAGGCTTGTAGGTCCCCAACCTTCTTGATGGAGGCGAGCGCGGTCAGGAGCGCCGTCTTAAGCGACAGAAATTTAAGCTCGACTGAAACCAGCGGCTCGAAGGGGGGTCCCCGCAGGCCCTGAAGGGCGACGGAGAGATCCCAAGAGGGTACGAGGTGCGGTCTAGGGGGATTAACCCTTCTCACACCTCTGAGGAACCTCACGACCAGTTGATGCTTCCCAATGGATGCTCCATCGACTGCATCGTGATACGCTGCAATGGCAGCGACATACACTTTGAGAGTTGAAGGGGACAGCCTGCGCTCCAACTTTTCTTGCAGAAAGAAAAGCACCACTGCAATCGGGCATCTCTGTGGGTCCTCACCACAGGAGGCACACCAGTCAACGAAGAGACCCCACCTCAGTGCGTAGGCCTGCCTGGTGGAGGGAGCTCTAGACTGAGTGATAGTTTCTATCACGGCCTGTGGAAGGCCGGAGAGGTCTACCATGTCCCGTCCAGAAGCCACACGTGTAGGTTCCAGAGGTCGGGACGCGGGTGCCAGATTGTGCCCATCCCCTGAGAGAGAAGATCCTTCCTCAGGGGGATCTTCCAGGGAGGGGCTGCCGCGAGGAGCGTGAGGTCGACAAACCAGGTCCGGGTGGGCCAGCACGGCGCAACCAGCAGAACCTGCTCCCCGTCCTCCCTGATCTTGCACAGGGTCTGTGCAAGGAGGCTCACTGGGGGAAAGGCGTACTTGGGTCCCGGAGGCCAGCTGTGTGCCAGTGCGTCCCTGCCGAGGGGAGCCTCATTAAGGGAGTAATAGAGCTGGCAATGGGAGGACTCTGGGGAGGCAAACAGATCTATCTGGGCCTTGCCGAATCGACTCCAAATCAGCTGGACTGTCTGGGGGTGGAGTCGCCATTCTCCAGGATGGGTGGGCTGCCGTGAAAGCTGATCGGCTGCACGGTTGAGCTCTCCTGGTATGTGAACGGCGCGCAGCGATTTCAGCCGCGTCTGACTCCACAAGAGCAGATGGTGGGCGAGTTGCGACATACGACGGGAGTGTAGACCACCCTGGCAGTTGATGTACGCTACGGTTGCAGTGTTGTCTGTACGGACAAGCACATGCTTGTGGCGGAGCATCGGAAGAAAGCGACGCAGCGCAAGAAGCACGGCTAGCAACTCCAGGCAGTTGATGTGCCAAAGCAGTCGAGGTCCTGTCCAGGAGCCCGAGGCTGCTTGCCCGTTGCATACAGAACCCCAACCCGTGGTGGAGGCATCCGTGTGAACCACAACATGTCTGGACACCTGTCCTAAGGGGACTCCGGCCCGTAGGAAGGCAGGGTCTGACCACGGGCTGAATAGGCAGCGACACTGTGGGGAGACGCCAATCCGGAGTGTGCCACGGTGCCATGCCCATCTCGGGACTCGATCGTGTAGCCAGCGCTGAAGCGGTCTCATATGAAGCAGGCCGAGCGGTGTTACTGCGGCTGCGGCTGCCATATGCCCCAGGAGCCTCTGAAAAGTTTTGAGAGGGACCGCTGTCTTGTGTCTGAATAGTTTCAGACAGTTCAGCACTGACTGTGTGCGCTCGTCGGTGAGGCAGGCTGTCATGTTGACCGAGTCCAGCTCCATGCCGAGAAAAGAGATCCTCTGCACTGGGGAGAGTATGCTCTTCTCTCGGTTGACCCGAAGGCCCAGATGGCTGAGGTGTCGGAGCACCAGGTCCCTGTGCTCGCACAACAGATCTCGCGAGTGAGCTATGATGAGCCAGTCGTCGAGATAGTTGAGAATGCGGGTGCCCTTCCGCCATAGGGGGGTCAGGGCACCCTCCGCGACCTTCGTGAAGACGCGGGGAGACAGGGACAGGCCAA
Source organism: Labeo catla (assembly GCA_012976165.1). Classification (NCBI taxonomy): domain Eukaryota; kingdom Metazoa; phylum Chordata; class Actinopteri; order Cypriniformes; family Cyprinidae; genus Labeo; species Labeo catla. The sequence goes on from VONZ01000085.1 coordinate 956,878, forward strand.
ATGGGAGTACCTTGTACTGATACGCTCGACCCTCGAAGGCAAACCGTAGAAAGGGTCTGTGTCGGAGCAATATCGAGACGTTGAAGTAGGCGTCCTTCAGGTCGATGGCTGCAAACCAATCCTGGTGTCGAACGCAAGAAAGAATGCGTTTCGAAGTGAGCATTTTGAACGGCAGCCTGAGAAGGGACCGGTTCAAAACTCGAAGATCCAGGATCGGTCGTAACCCACCGCTCTTCTTGGGCACGATGAAGTAGGGACTGTAGAACCCCGACTTCATCTCGGCTGGAGGGACAGACTCGATTGCATCCTTCGCCAGCAAGACTGCAATCTCCGCACGCAAGACAGAGGCATCCGTGTCCGAGCGGACAGAAGTGAAGAGGACCCCCCTGAACTTGGGCGGACACCTGGCGAACTGAATCGCATAGCCGAGACGTACCGTCCGGATCAACCACCGGGAAGGGCTGGGGAGCTCTAGCCAGGCCCCCAGCCTGACCGCCAGTGGGATCAGCGGAGCGTTGACCGACGTGACCGCGGTGGGGCAGCCTGCGGGAAGAGGAAGGGGACTGATCCCAGAAGGATGAACGTCCTGGAGAAAAGTCTGGCCGCACTGGGCAGCTCTTACCTTCTTCCCAGGTTCCCGCGCTGGCGAATGTGGGCTCCGGGTCCGAACCCGAGGAGGCATAGCGTCGCTCAGGAACAGATCCCGGGGCACTAGACCCAGAGATGTGGAAAATTGCTCTTTCTGTGAGTGGGTGGGTACTGTCGACCCGTGGGTCGACGGCGATAGAACGCACAGAAGGTCCCGGCCCTCCCCCGGGAGTGGGGGCACAGATGTTGTCGTCCCCCGAAGAGCAGCTTCCCCCATCTCTGGGCTGCCCGTGTCAGGGACGCTTCGCAGACCTGCGGGTTTTTGTAGCTGATCCCTGAGCAGCGGGCGGCGCCGCTCCTCTGCGACGGCCTCGATGTCTGGACGCGAGAGCCCCATCGTGGGCTTCAGCCGGAGACGGAGGCGGTTTGGGAGCCGCAGGGGGGCGCCCTCGGCGATGAGCAGGCTGAGGCTGGGCACCCGGGGACTTCCTGGTAGTCTCTCGACGGGGCAAGATGTGTTTAATAGCCTCAGTCTGCTTCTGGACTGCTGAGAACTGCTGGGCAAAGTCCTCGACAGTGTCGCCAAAGAGGCCGGCCTGGGAGACGGGAGCATGGAGAAAGCGTGCTTTGTCGGCATCTGCCATCTGCGCCAGGTTCAGCCAGAGGTGGTGCTCCTGGACCACAAGTGTGGACATCACCTGACCAAGGGACCGCGCCGTGACTTTGGTCGCCCGGAGGGCGAAGTCAGTCGCCGCACGCAGCTCCTGCATAACCACTTGGTCAGGACTACCCTTGTGCAGTTCTTTCAATGCCTTGGCCTGGTAGACCTGCAGGGTGGCCATGGCATGCAGGGCAATGGCGGCCTGGCCCGCAGCACAGTAGGCTCTGCCAGCGAGAGCTGACGAAAGCCTACAGGCTTTGGACGGGAGGCGGGGATGGCCCCGCCAGGTGGCGGCGTCTTGCGGGCATAAATGCACCGCATGCTCGACTTGAGGGACCCCCGCGTAACCCTTGGCCGCCCCGCCATCAAGGGTAGCGAGGGGTGAGGAGAGTCGAGCCGAGTAGGGGGCCCGCCACGCCCTGATCAACTCGTCATGAACCTCCAGGAAGAATGGCACTGGGGGCGAGCGCGGCGGTGCCGCAGTCCCCGTCCCCAGGAACCAATCATTCAGCCTCGAGGGACCGGGCAGAGGCTCCTTAGGGACCTCCAGCCCGATCTCCTTGGCAGCCCGGAGGAGCATAGCCATCAGTTCGGCGTCCGCCTCGGACGGGGCAGCGACCACAGAAGGGCGCCGTCCAGCCGAAACGTCTGCCTCATCTGCCGACTGTTCCCCCTCTGATGCAGAGATAGACATCTTATCCTCTGGGGAAGCTCCGAAACAGACGCTGGGCCCGCTTTTGGGCGGGGGAGCAGTCTGTTTGGGCATCACCACGGGACTACACGGTGGAGCGGAAGCCCGCGGGGTTTTACCCGGCGGAACGTTCTGCACCGTCACCTGGAGGTCCCCCAAGTGCCTCGCCGTAGCAGCTGTAAAGCCTTTACGGCTCGACGAACTGCCGTGGGAGGAGGGGAGCCGTCTCGCGAATGAGAGGCGGGACCTCAACGCAGCCATGGACATGCGCTCGCAATGAGCACATGAACCATCCACGAACGCCGCCTCGGCGTGCTCTAAGCCCAGGCACGAGAGACAGCGATCATGACCGTCAACAGAGGTAAGGAAACTACCACACCCAGAAACACACGGTCGGAAAGACATACCGGGAAATGCCTCTCAACGACCGTAAGGAAAATTGCTCTTTTAGATCCCGGTTCGCCCAGGGAGGACGCAGCACAATCTGTGCGTGAAGGCTCGCTGGCGTGCGAGGAAGCCGGCTCGTCGTCGCAGGCAGCCGGCTCGCAGGATCTCGTTGAGAGAGCGTAACTCTGCAGGAGTGTCTTTTGAAGATCAGCTCGTCACGGTGAGGCTCCGAAGCGAAAATCTGAATGAGTGGATGCACGCCGCCATCTTATATACCCGTATGTACGGGGGAGTGGCGTTGCATGCAATTCCACTCGCCAATTTTCATTGGCCTTTTCTATAAAGCTCAGAGGTGAATGGTCACTCAAGTGAGTTCCCATATGTAACGTCGTAGTGAAACGACTGAAGGGGAACTGCAGTTAAGTAGAGGTATGTAGATTAGGGAATCCTGACATCAGTTGAAATCTTTGGCAAAGTTCCTTTATTACAATATATATATAAGCATAATCAGTCAAGCCAAGAGTGTTGGCTAATGTGTGATTACAAATTTGTAGGATCTGCCCTTTGCTCTCTTATCCTCCACCAGTGGTAAAGTAGGTTAGATCTTAAATGGGTAAATATAAGCCACTGATCGAGGATGCTGGTTTTGTTTTTTTTCTTCTTTGGAGGAGACCCTGTTTACAATAATGGTAGAATGCAGTTGACCTTCAGTTGAAAAAATGACCTGCTTGTGTTTTATGTGATACTTCACACTGTTGTTTTCAAAAACAGCAAGCGTCAAGTGTCAATGATTAAACCATATCATAACCAAATGTTAGTTCTTTTCCTCGCATGACTGGAAATTATTTCAACATCCAACATTATATTGCATATTTCCACTAATAGTTTACCAATCAGTGCTTTACAGTGTGGTGCTTTGAACATTTGTTGAGTCAAAGTGTTACAGGAACACAAAAAGACTTCCAGTAAAGACTCTCCCTGGAATTGTTTGTCGCTTTCCGCTTTACCCTGTGGCATCTTTTAATACATCTCATGCCAGCTAGGTCAGACACACCTGTTGTCTCAAACAACAGTTTACAACAGTGAGTGAGCAGTGTACAGACACTACACCATGAGGACAAAAATAAAAACCCATTCTGTCTTTGTAAGTAAATGCATATGTGTGACCGAGGACCACAAAACCAGTCTTAAGTAGCACGGATATATTTTTAGTAATAGCCAACAATACGTTGATTTTTCTTTTATGCCAAAAATCATCAAGTAAAGATTATGTTAGATGAAGATATTTTGTAAATTTCCCACTGTAAATCTATCAAAAGTTAATTTTTTTGATTAGTAATATGCATAGCTAAGAAATCCATGTGGACAACTTTAAAGGCGATATTTCTCAATATTTAGATTTTTTTTTTGCACCCAGATTCCAAATTTTCAGATAGTTGCATCTCAGCCAGATGTTGTCCTAAGCTCGTTTATGGTGTTTTCAGATGATCTATAAATCTCAGTTAAAAAAATTTGACCCTTATGACTGGATTGTGTTTCAGTAACTCCAAAAATGAACGCTTTTAGACATGCATTAAATGTTGGTTGAATGAAGGTTGAATGAAGTTAGTTGAAGTCAGCTTTTTTCAAATTCACACTATTTGTGGTATATTTCTTTAAAATATATGTCACTTGGTTTGTTGTATAATTATGTTATATAAAGTGATGGTAACGTATCAAAATGCTGTAGATTTTGGGGCTGCTGTATGTGTGAGATTCTCAACCTTTCTCAGTTATGCAATACTGTGCTGTTTTCCTCCTACGCTGCTTTAACATTTATTTATCTCATGTGTCTATCACTTCAAAGCTACGTTGACCTCACATTATTGCGTTGTGTGTTGTTGTAAAATCATAAAACGTCCTTCTCTTAACCTTCAGCAATACCCTGAAATCTGCATTCCTTGAATATGAATGCGTCATGAACTACCGCCCACAACAAACGAACGCCGGCTGAAAACAGGCTGCTGTTTTTATTGTGGTTAAATTGCTTTTTGAGGCAAAACAGAATTGTTGGAGGTTTGACTCTAAAATCGAATAGACGTGTCAATGATTATGTGACATGATGTGCTGGAAATACCACTGTGATGCTATGATTACATTATAAATTCACTATGGTAAAACAAGATTTTTAAGGCTGCTGCAATTAAATGATTTCAAATGCTTCATAATTTTTTGGAAACTGATACATTTTATTCAGGATTATTTGATGAATAGAAAGTTCAAAAGAAAAGCATTTATTCAAAATATCGTTTTGTAACATTATGTGTTCACTGTTACTTTTGATCAATTTAATGCATGCTTAATAAAAGTATTAATTTCTTTAAAAAACATAAGGCCCTATTTTAACAATGTAAGCGCATGGTCTGAAGTGCATGGCACTTTTACTAGTTTAACGACGGCAAAAACGGTTGGCATGGTTCAAAAGGGTTGTACTTGTTCTCCATGAGTCATGGGTGTGTTTTGGGCGTAACGTGAAACAAACCAATCAGAGTCTCATCTCCCATTCCCTTTAAAAGCCAGTTGCGCTTGCACTATGGCGGATTCGCTGTTTACATGGCGTGATTTGCAGGAGCAAAGAGTAAATGCTTCCTCAGAGAGGAAACGGATCTGCTAGTGCGCGAGGTTAAATAATACACAATAATAATCTTTTACACTGAAAACCTTTTAGTTTTAATATTTGCCATGTTTGTATGCTGCTGCGTGTCCCTGTGTGTGAAATAAGTGGAGTGCACGCACGTTGTGCACCTGCCTATAGGCTCAAATTACTAATGAACCCTTTAAAAAGAAATAAATAAATAAAAATACTGCACCATTGACAGGTTTTAGTTGGTCAATGGCGTAATCGTTTTCAGTTTAACAATGCGCCTGAGCACACCTTGTTTTCAGACCAGCATGCCCATGGGCGAACAGATGGGTGCATTTGCTATTTAAATAATGTGTAAGTGAAAATGATAACTGCGTTGGGCTGAAACTAGCCTGACATCGCATTGCGCATTGGCCCATAATCTTACTTCATAATTTTACATAGGTAGGTTATCATGGTTTCCACAAAAATATTAAGCAAAACAACAGTTTTGAACATTGACAATAATAAGAAATGTTTCTTGAGCACAAAAAATACACTCTAAAAAGTACTGGGTTAAAAACAACCCACTGCTGGGTAAAAAAATGGTCAAACCCAGCAACTGGGGTTTTTTTTTTTGACCCAGCAAGGGTAAAGTTAGGTTAAATGTTTTGAGTTTGGTTAAATGTTTAATACAATCTTCTGAATAGTTTCATTCATATCAGCTTTTGTTAAAAAAAAAATTACTATATTTCTTGCTTAAAATGAACCCAAACAGGTTAAAAATGAACATTTATTAATATGTTCGATAAATAATTAATAATTTAAAAAATTAAATAATCAACATTTTTTAAATTGCTTATTAATTAATGTTCACCTTTTGATTATTGCTAATGCCTAGTAATAATGTGTCTGATTTTTAATTTACAACCCATTTTGGTCTCATTTTAAGCCAGTCATTTTTCAAAACCGATTTGCCAATAAAATAATTTAAAAGCATTTAAAGAAAGTTTTTGTCAGAGCCTTGTTATTCTTAATTTTGACATTAATTTTAATTTTTACACCAGACATATATGTGACATATATGTTTACAAAATCATGTATAATCACAAAACCAGTCTTAAGTAGCATAGGTATATTTGTAGCAATTGCCAAAAATACATTGTGTGGCTCAAAATTATCGATTTTTCTTTTATGCCAAAAATCATTATGTAAAGATCATGTTCCATGAAGATATTTTGTAAATTTTCTCTCGTAAATATATCAAAACGTAATTTTTGATTAGTAATATTCTTTGCTAAGAACTTCATTTGGACAACTTTAAAGGCGATTTTCTCAACATTTAAATTTTTTTGCACCCTCAGATTCCAAATATTCAAATAGTTGTATCTCGGGTAAATATTGTCCTATCTTATACTGTCCTATACATCAATGGCAAGCTTATTTATTCAGCTGTCATGATGTATAAATCTCAATTTCGAAAAATTTACACTCACGACTGGTTTTGTGGTCCAGGGTCACATATATTGGTTCAAAATATCGCTTATCGGTTTACTTGATCTATAATAATCGGTACTGTCATTGGTCCTGGAAAAAAAAACAAAAAAAAACATATCGGTCGACCCCTAGTTGTGTTATATAAAACTACCCAGAAAGTTGGATTAAACACTTAACCCACCCACTGGGTCAACACAACCCAGTTGCTGGGTTTGTCCATATTTAACCAGCGCTGGGTTTAATTTAACCCAGCATTTTTTTAATGTATGGAATGATTTGACACTGAAGACTGGAGTAATGACTGCTGAAAATACATCTTTGCCATCACAGGAATAAAAGTTTTATATCTATATAATACATATTGAAGACAATAATACAAGAACAACAAATATTTTCATGGTTTATATATTATATTTTTCAAGAAATGTTTTATTTACAATAAAATTATTTTAAAAAGACATATTTTTGGACACCCTATTTCAAAATGGATCTTTTTGGTCATATATTCAATGTGGGTTGAAAAGTTATGGACAAATCTGACCAGTTCTGTGCTTCATTCAAAACCTAGAATACAACTAGTAACTTAGACATGGGGAATTTTGTATTAAAGAACATTTCGAATTGAAAAGGATAAGGAGTTCAGTGTGCTGGCATACAGTTGGGGAAAGTCCATAACCGAGAGTAACAGGCATGTGTAATACATTCCTTTCACACAACTCTCCATGTTGCTGACTCAACCTGTCGCAATCATTCTCTGACTCGCAGGATGTGAGAGATTGAGCCTCACGCCGGGAAACGAGGGGCCTTTTTCATTTGGCAAAGATTGATTTTAAAGAAATGAGTCAGTGAATCACTGCTCTCGTCCCTGAATAACCCTGAATGATGTCCAAACGAGAAGAAACAACTTAAAGCAACAAAGGAGGGAAGAGAATGTAGATTTTATGAGACATGATCAGAAAAATAGAGTAGGGCGAATCAATACTATTTCTGAAAGAAATATGAGATATGCTAAAAAGTGATTGCTTAATAAGTATGCAAAGTCTCAAAAAAAGCATCAGTGATATACGTGATATTTAAAATCAAATTTTATTAGTTTTTGTAAGTTTGTTGTCATTACTATTAGTTTTTTTATGTAGTTTAAGGTTTTAGTTTATTTAATTTTAGTTAAGTAAATGGTGTAGTTAATGAGAAATGTTGGTGAAATGGGTGAAATAAAGTACATTTTTAATAAAAGTAGTGATTTAAGTTGTCGTTAACCCTGGTTTAACATTTTGTAAACCGACGACAGAGATGCTGAACAGATGTGCTATGGTGATACGTCAGTGATGGATTTCTGGGTTGAGGTGGACAGGAAATGCTTGTTTTCTTAGAGACTAGAAGGGGACCAGTGGGCAGAGAGTGGCATCATGTAGGTGTGTCCACTGACCTGCCTGCTCATTGGTTGGATCTGGGGGCATAGTATTATTGCGTAGCAATGACACCCGGATTCAGTGCTGAATCATGTTACAGCAGGGGGAGAGAAAGAGAAGAAAGAGAAGGAGCTGAAAAGATAAGAGTGGGGGATGAGCAGACAAATCATTTGGAGGAGTATGGTTACATTATTGTTTTAACATTCAGCACTTATGATTGTAAGCTACATAATCGCATTAACTTCAAAGGTCCCCTTGTGAGAAATAGAGTTAAAACAATGCTTTGCTTTATTTTCAGAGCATATGTTAAATTTAGAATAGGTGTAAATGTATACCGGGACGTTACGTATGCAATGCAGGGATGTTACGCAGAGATATTCCACTGTTTTCACACTTGCGGGGCTTCATTTCAGCATACGTGATGTGGATATTGACTGTGCTGTTACTATCTGGCACCTGTACAGCTGTTACGTCATTAGAGGCCTGGAGGATGGTGGGGGAGATGTTGGCAGCATAGCAACTACTAAATCTGCACATTTAACTAATGATTTAAAGGGGTCAGGTGATGAGGAATTAAGTTTTCTTGATTTTTGTAAATCATTGTGCAATAAAAAAAATGTATATATTGTAACTATTAAAATTCAAAACGTCCTCACCAGTGAACTCACCAGTTTATTAAAATTGCATTAAAGATGCAAAAACAGCTCATTTTACAACTCTCTGTTCCAGGGATGAGACCAGAGACAGAGATTAGGTGCAAACCAAACAGGAGTTTTATTGACAACGATGAAATTATGATGTGCAAATATGGGTGGAGCAATATGTATGCTTATCTGAAAGTCCGTATGTAAATTGAGAGGGTTGAAGAGTCTGTAGGGTAAACACAACGAATAGTCCAGATAGCAGTGGGGGAGTCCGGGAGTAGAGAACGTAGAGAGGTCTGGAGCTAACATCAGGATGCAAACAGTAGACCAGACAGCGAGGTACCGATTGCCGGGGACTTAAATAGGGCGGGGCAGAGTGAAATCAGGTGATGGCAATCAGTACTCAGGTGAGAGTGAGTGGGAGTGCTATGACGCAGGTGGTGGGGGTGGCTGACCTGAATGCCTGACAATACACTACTAGTCAAAAGTTTTTTTAATGTTTTTTTTTTTTTTTTAAGTCTTCTGCTCAACAAGCCTGCATTTATTTGATCCAACTACAAATACAAACTAAAAAAGCTAGTTTTCCTAAAAACTAGATTTCCTTTGTTCTCTAGTTTAGTTACTTTGTCTACCAAAAATATGGTGTCTTTCCACAAAAGGTACAAAATAAAGCATGGAATTTATTTTCTCTAGCAATAGATAAACGCAAAAAAAAAAACCAAACAAACAAACAAACAAACAAACAACAACAACAACCAATACTATATTTTTTGTGAAAATGGGGAAAAACATTAGCTATTAGATTTATGTTTTTGCAAATAATGGCAAAAATAATCTCCAAATATGCCTTTTATTGCTATGAAAACATTTATTTTTTACTTTAAATATTGAATATAATTTTAATAATCAAGTAAATATATACACTACCAGTCAAAAGTTTTTAAACAGTGAGATTTTTTTATGTTTTTTAAAGAAGTCTCTTCTGCTCACCAAGTCTGCATTTAATTAATTCAAAGTAGAGCAAAAACAGTAAAATTTTGAAATATTTTTACTGTTTTCTATTTGAATATATTGTAATATGTGTTTTATTCCTGTGATTTCCAAGCTGAATTTTTAGCATCATTACTCCAGTCATGTGATGCTTCAGAAGTCATTCTAATATTCTGATTTGCTGCTCAAAAACATTTGATATTATAATATTAAAAAACAGCTGAGTAGAGGTTTTTCAGATTTCTTTGATGAATAGAAAGTTCAGAAGAACAGCATTGATCTTAAATAGAAATCTTTTGTAACATTATAAATGTCTTTATCATCACTTTTATCATTTCTCTTCCCCCCAAGCTTTTTGTATAAGCTTTTTATATGTCAGATAAATGTTGATCTTTGAATCTTTCTATTCATCAAAGAATCCTGAAAAAATGTACTGTTTTAAATATTGATAATACTAATAATAACAACAATGATAATCAATGTTTCTTGAACAGCAAATCAGCATATGATTTCTGATTTCTGAAGGATCACGTGACCCTGAAAACTGGAGTAATCATGCTGAAAATTTAGCTTTAATCACAGTGATAAATTACATTTTAAAATATATTCAAATAGAAAAAGGTTATTTTAAATGGTAAAAATATTTCAAAATATTACTGTTTTTGCTGTATTTTGGATTGAATAAATGTTGGTGAGCAAAGAGACTTATTTAAAAAAACATTTAAAATCTTACTGTTCAAAAACTTTTGACTGGTAGTGTAAATTAATATTGATTGATAATAATAATAATAATAATAATAATAAATTACATTTTGAAATAAAATTAAACGCAACATTTAACAATCATAAAAATAAAGAAATAATAATAATTTTCTACAAATGAATCTGAATTATTATTATTATTATTATTAATCATGAATAATACAGATAGCTAATTATATAAATTAATATGTATTATTATTATTGTTGTTGTTGTTATTATTAAAAATTATGAAAAATGTATGAGATTGCTGGTTTTCCTTTGGTTTAAAAATAAAGTGTCACATTTACTGGGATTAGAAGATGCTAGTCTCTGCGGGTGGTCCTCTCTGGGACAAAAATAGATCTGATTATAGTCCTTCTATTTCTGGGAAGTTCAGGTGATGGACTTACTAAGTTATAGCTCAACCAAGGGAGGTGGAGGTGAGTGAATGCAGCTCTGGAGCACAAATGCCCCTCCCCCATTTACAATAATTGTGATATCAGTCACCCCGGATCTTCTGTACCATTACTTAAGTGTATCTTCTTCAGCATTTAGCATGATGGGGTAACACCTTTGCAAGTGAAACCCTGGCAGCCAATTAGCCAATCTCTGCCAATGACAGTATGAATTACTGGGATAATTTTCAGTCTCATGTCATGTCAGGTGACATTTGAGGTAATTGGGCAGAGATGTTTGTTGGATCCTAGACCTCCTTGAGTATGTAGACGCTTAAGTAAGTAGACGCTTACTCAGGGTATCAGATGTTGTGGAAAATTCATCAGGCCAAAATGTGTCATCAAAACAGCAAATGGATACTTAAGCATGTGTGTATAGGTGTCATGAAATTCAGAACCAAAAATATTAATTGCTTTGGCTGCACCAGAATAAATGGGAATTAATGGGGATTGACTATTTCATTTTTCAGTCCCAGGGTACTTTTTTTTTTTTTTTTGGGGAACATTTTTGTATTTTATCCTTTCTTTATTTAAATTATCAATGCACAGTGTTGTTATATATAAAACTAAAACTTTTTTTTTAAAAACAAAAAATAACCACTAAAAAAGTATTAAAAATTACGAAAGCACATAGATTGACTAACACTAAAATTAATATAAAAACACAAAATATAACAAAATATATTATCAATAGAAATAATACAGGAAAAAATGCATGACTAAGGCAATGTTCTCCTTTATTTTCACATCAAGGGATTTTTTGCTTTACGATGCAGTTGGCCAAATGCTTTGCCCCAACAAATCATGAACATACATGTTAGCTGTTAAGAGTTGGCCTAAATCAACCAGCCGCTGTAAGGAATTTAAGAACTGGGATTTACAATATCTAGTTTTTGGCAATAAATAAGAACATGAAGTGTGTTGGACAGCTGTTTGATGTTAGAAAATGTGAGAGTATTCACAACAAACAATCAACAACAATGCATAGGGATGGTAGAAAATGAATCACTCCTCAACTATTTTATATCAGCTAGTGCTTCTCCTCTGATGCAATATTTACATGATGCTAAGGTTATATGAATCTCCCCAGTCTTTGTTCATTTGAAGATACAGTACAAGGTCTTGGTTGCAGTATTTGATAGAAGGCTTAAAAAGTGAATTGATTAAGATTCTCATAAGTAATATACTGTGCAGTAAACCTATACAGAAAGTACAATTCTTCGAAAAACATCTCATCAGTTGCTCCATTTCCACAAGTGCTTGGGTGCAAAAAGAAAAGAGCACAAGGGAATTATTAAAAGTGTATGGTGTAATTTCTGTGCCACTATCAGCACCAGACAGAACTGTTGTAAAAACAACACATTTCACACTGCATGCAAAAGCAGCATAACAGCAGCAGCACACACTGTGCTTTCACATAGACATTAAAAGCTTAATTTAAAGAAGACCTGTTATGCCTCTTTTTACAATATGAAATATAAATCTCAGGTGTCCGCAAAAGGTATCTGTTAAGTTTCAGCTCAAAATACCCCGCAGATCATTTAGTATATAATTTAGAAAATGCCTATTTTGAGTGGAAGCAGAAACACAGTTTTTGTGCATGTCTCTTTAAATGCAAATGAGCTCCCCGCCCTCTTTTCCAGAATAGGGCTGTGCCTTTACAGCTTGTACCTCAGATACTCGGGCAAAAAATATCAGTTTGGTTTTGATTATCATGTCTATCGCGCTGAAATAATGCATTTTAAACCATATTAGTTTAAACTTCTGATATAGAAAGTGGCAGTCACATGGAATGTGAGTATTAAACTAGCTCTCTTTTATGTCTTATTGCGCTTAAACTGTCAAATACACACAAGGTTATGTTAAAAACACATAAGTTGCAAAAAAAAAGTCATGGAAAAAAAAAAAATTTTTTTTTAGAATGTAGAGTATGAACTTTTATGTTGCTACATAAAAGCCAATAATGATGAAATTCAAACTGGTTTCCCAAATGCTCCTTTAATTTGCCACTGACAAACAGAAAGTCCCCCCTAAACTCATATAATAGTTGTTAAATGCTAAGCACAGCAGCAAATGATGGCATAACACCTTTTACTAGGCCAAGAATATCAAGCGTGTTGGACAAAAGGAACTGGGTTAGTGGTTCACTTGAGTCATTTTACCCTGATGCCAACGACCTTACTCTTGCCTTTCTCTATAACACATCAGCAGTTTTAGCACATGCATTCAGAATACAACAAACTGCAGATTTGTAACTTTTACCTCCAGCTTGCGAAAGCAGTTTAATGGAGCCTCAGGCACTAAAATGTGAGTGTTTGTGTGTGCATGTGTTGAGATGATAGTGGGGGGATTTTTTAGAGCTGTCGGCTCCTGCTGCACCTGCTGTTTTGCAGCTTGGAGGTGCAGGAGGGGTCAAGGCTCATCATGACTCAGGAACAGAGGAGAAACGGAGGGTATGTGAGTCAGCCTGTTGCCTAAAAAAGGAAACTGGCTGGTGCTGGAAGGAGAAGGGTGAAAACATATCACTCCCTCCACCTGCAGATGGAGAGGGGACTCACTTCCCCTAATAAAAGAACAGCCAAGGCCCTATTTGGTATGATGTATTTTTAGAAATTAATTAAAATGTTACATAACACACAGTAGATTCCTGCTATATTTGAGAATATGAATTCAGTGGCATTAACTGTTAATGGATTAACAGAGTTATATTAGAAAAAGTCCTGGCTCTTTCAAGCTTTATCATGGCAGTGAATGGTGATCAAGATTTTGAAGCAAAATAAATCATCAATAGCACTACACACAGCTCCGGGTGTTTAAGAAAGGCCTTCTGAAGTGAATTGATGCAAGTGAAATATCCATATTTAAATGTTATTAAACATAATCTTTAGCTTCCACTGTCGTACACAGATTCACAAGAGAGTGGTGTTCCAGCGGATAACATAGGATGTAGGACGAAAAGCAAGCTCCAGTGAGAATATGCTAGTCTTCCGAAGGAAAACCAGTCTCCTTTTGGCTTATATCAAAATCCTCTGACATTTTTTTACAAATCCTCATTTTGTACTTCAAATTTGTGACCTGTGTTTTATTTTGCTCTCTCCACTGCACTTCCACATTTATCATTTCTCACCAGAGCTTATGCTACACTGTCGTCCTACGCCATCCGATAAAACCCCATGATCTCGTGAACGTGAGTATGACAGTTAGCGGAAGCTACAGATTAAAGTTTATAAAGTTTATAAAGTTTCAAATATGGATATTTTTCTTACATAAACAGATTGATTTGTTTCAGAAGGCTTTTATTAACCCCCCTGCTGCCAGTACTGTGATTAGTAGTAAATCTCCATAACGTGCGTTCAGCTGGAGCATCAATTAATACACAGAGCCATAAATCACTGACAAGTTACGCAAAATCGCGCTCTTAATCGCAGATGAATCGCATTCGATTATGAGTGCGATTTTGCACAGCTTGTCAGTCAGCCCTACTTCAAAATCTTGACCGCCATTCACTGCCATGATAAAGCTTGAAGGAGCCAGGACATTTTTAAATATAACTCTGATTTTATTTGTCTGAAAGAAGAAAGTCATATACACCAAATGCTGACTTGATTTAGTTGATACAAGTGCCTAAAACTTTTCGCAGTATTGTAGCTTTGTAAGTAGGTTTCTTGAAGGGTCTTGGAGATGTTGCCACAATTCTTCTGGATTTAGTCTGTCTCAGGTTAAACTGTTCCGTCATGTCATTTCAGACAGACTGGATGATGATGAGATCAAATCTCTGTGTGGAGCACTGGCTCTTTGTGCATACAAAAATCTCTTTGGGTTATTACAATTAATGACAATAAAAATTAATGTTTGGAAATATAAACTGATATTTCCTACTGACACACTACAGCAAAATGTAGAAATATCTCACTTAAAGGGGTCATCGGATGCAAAATTCACTTTTACATGTTATTTGACCTGAAATGTGTGTTAGCAGTGTGTGTACACAACCACCCTATAATGATAAAAACCCACCCAGTGTTTTTTTTTCCCCATAATTAAATATTAACCTATTTCTCAAATCAAGCTGTTTACAGATTCTGACAACTGACAATTGTCAGTTGACACTGGTGTTTTACCTTAGACCCAGTCCACCATTGTTTCGACACCGGAGGAGGAATAGACAAGAATGTCTCCTAAGCGATTGAGGTGTTTTGTTGTTGGATGTAATAATAAACATAGCAGTCGTCATTTACTCCCGACATCTGAGCTGCTGAAAAGCAATGGATTACTTTTGTTTTTGAAGGGAATGCACCTCCCGATCTACCTAAATGCGTCTGTTCACGTGAATCTTTTGTAATCCAGCTTCACCTACAGAAGAAGCGAGTATACGTTTTTTTTAATGAATCTTTGCTATTCGCCTTTCCTAATAATGCACTAGTTAGCAAGTTCCGCAGCTAAATGTGGCTAACGTTTACAGTCTCAAAGAATGGCTTGTCACCAGGGTTGCCAGGTTTTCTCAACAAAACCCGCCCAACTGCTACTAACAACTAGCCCAAAAATAGCCCAATAGTTTGGGGGGTTAAAATACAAGTTTTTTTTTGTCTGGGTTCCCCTGGTAAATTCATATTTCAGGGGCTAAATATGACATTAATGGAATCACTTCAACCCGCGGACTCGGCAACACTACTTGTCACCCCATGAAAGAAAGGGGCGGGGCAAGCAGAGCTCATTAACATTTAAAGAGACAGGCACCAAAACGGGTTGCTGTGAACAGTGTTTTTGACAAGGAAAAAGGGTGTTGTTTTAAACTACCATTGAGAAATTTTAATCAAAGTATGTTATAGACTTTTGAAGTTGTGGAAAATGCGCATCCGATGATGCCTTTAAAGCCCTTTTTTTGTTGGTGAGAATACTAATGGCCTAAGACTTGCACGGTAGTGTGTGTCTGTGTGTATATACAACACCTTGAAAGCTTATAAAGTAAATGCCAAGTTTTAAATCTACAGGTCTGTTGATGTTCGCTGGCCACTAAAGCTGCACCGCATTCTTCTTCCACCTCCCCGTCCACAAACCTCTGCAGTTGCATACTCTATTTAGTATCCTATTAATCATCCACTGACATAACAGCTGTATATGTGCCACAGTGTGAATTGTCATCCCTTAGTACAGCATAGCCTCAGTCTCCAAATCATGAATAATGCATGACACATCAGCACCCCTGAGCTTTCAGTGCTGATACTCTGGACGAGCTCAAAGGACTCTTCAAAGCATAACTGAGGGAATAAGTAAGAATGGAAACTGTAGGTAGTGGATGAATTAAAGTGGTAAAAAATAAATACAATTATTTTAAGTTCAATTTTAATTATCAGCATTAAGCAGAATCTGTGCAAAGAGGCATTACGCACAGAATGTGTTTGCATGCATGCCTGCACTGAACTTATAGAGAGAATAATGCTGCTAATCCTGACACTAATTCAAGTAATGACACTGCACTTAACAGTGAGGAACTTGAACCTTTGCCCCTATAGCTGTAGTGTGGACAAGCCCAAAGTTATGCAGTCTATCCTGGGAGTTGTCAACTCAGGGACCTCAACTTGCCTGAGAAATCCCATACTATCAAGTTCCCTCCCTCTTATCCACAGACATGCTGCAAAACAAGATGAAGCAACTGGCCTCTGCATGTCAATAGCTCTCGCAGCTGTTCCCTTCACTAGTTGTGTTTGCTTTGTTGCTGTGGTCACAGATGGGTGTGAATGTTTGGGTTTTTGTGGTAGCCTTTATGTTAGATTATGACAAACACATTTGGATTGAAAACTGAGCAGTTCCGTGTAGACTGACTGTTGACTATATGATTAGGTTTACAGCGCCCTTCACGAATATTGGCACCCTTGGTAAATATGAGCAAAGGTGGCTGTGAAAATCAATCTGCATTGTTTATTTTATTTTTTTTAATCTTTCATTCAAAAAATCACAAAATTCTCATTATGAAATAAATGTTTTCCTCTAATGTATGTTGGCCATAATTATTGGCACCCCTAGAAATTCTTATGAGTAAAATGTCTCTGAAGTATATACCCATTCATAATTACATTTTCTTTTTTAGGCACACCAGGGTGACTTGGAGCATGAAATTGTCCAGCCATATGAGGAATACAAAGGCCAAATTCTCTTAATCGTCCTTTAGAAGGAGTAAAACCAAAGAATATAGTTCTGATGTGCAGAATAAGATCGTTGATCTTCACAAAATAGAAAGTGGTTGTAAGAAAAGAGCTAAAGCATTGAAAATCCCAATTTCCACCATTAGAGAAATAATTAAGAAGTTCCAAACAACTAAAAAAGTTACAAGTCTGCCTGGAAGAGGATGTGCGACTATATCGTCCCAATGCATGGTGAGGGGGAGAGTTTGGCAAAAGAAACATTTATTTCACAATGAGATTTCCCCCCCAATTTCCATTGTTTTTCTTCAAAGATGGGTTAGAATTTTGTGAAATTTTTTAATGAAAAATCAAAAGGATAAACAATGCAGAATTATTTTCAATAGTCTCTTGCTATTTAGTGCTGAAAGATCAGAAACCTGTCCAACTTCAGAGTTCTTGACCATCTTGACATTTTTCAACAAATAAACCATACCTTTTTATATATACACTATCAGTCAAAAGTTTTTGAACAGTAAGATTTTTTGTTTTTTAAAGAGTTCTCTTCTGCTCACCAAGCCTGCATTTACTTGATCCGAAATACAGCAAAAGCAGTAATATTGTGAAATATTTTTACTATTTAAAATACCTGTTTTCTATTTGAATATATTTTAAAATGTAATTTATTCCTGTGATCAAAGCTAAGTTTTCAGCATCATTACGCCAGTCTTCAGTGTCACATGATCCTTCAGAAATCATTCTAATATGCTGATTTACTGTTCAGGAAACATTTTGTATTATTATTATTATTATTATTATTATTATTATTATCAATATTTAAAACAGTTGAGCATATTTTTGCAGGATTCTTTGATGAATAGAAAGATACAAAGATCACCATTTATCTGAAATAAAAAGCTTTTGTAACATTATACACTATACCATTCAAAAGTTTATTTTTTTTAATATAGAAACATTTTTTTTAGTAAGGATGCTCAAGATTGATCAAAAGTGATTATAAAAACATTTATAATGTTACAGAAGTTTTCTAATTCAGATAAATGCTGTTCTTCTGAATGTTTTTTATTCATCAAAGAAACCTGAAAAAATTCTACTCAGCTGTTTTCAAAATAATAATAACAATTAATTTTTTTGAGCAGCAAACCAGAATATTAGAATGATTTCTGAAGGATCATGTGACTGGAGTAATGATGCTAAAGATTCAGCTTTGAAATCACAGGAATAAATTACAACTTAAAATATATTAAAATAAAAAACAGTTATTTAAATAGTAAAAATATTTCAAAATTGTACTGTTTTGCTGTACTTTGTATTAATTAAATGTAGGCTTGGTGAGCAGAAGAGACTTCTTAAAAAAATAACATTAAAAGTCTCACTGTTCAAAACCTTTTGATTGGTACTGTATATATTTACCTAATTATTAAAATTATATTCAATATTTAAAGTAAAAAATAAATGCTTTCATAGCAATAAAAGTCATGTACTGGTGATTATTTTTGCCATTATTTGCATATACATAAATCATATCTAATCCTCATTTTCACAAAAATTATAGTATTGTTTTTTTTTTTTTCTGTTTAGGGTAGACAAAGTAAGAGAACAAAGGAAATCTAGTTTGCTTTAGCTTTTAGTTTTAGTTAGCTTTTTTAGTTTTTATTTATTTATTGATTTATTTTCTTTCTAAAGGTCAGTGTGCTCCTCTCCTGTTCTTGATGTGAACATTTTTAAAGATGTTCAGTCATCTTTGGTGATTCTGAAAAATCTGCTCTTTTACAAGTTACATCAGCGATGTCATAGGCAAAGGAAAACAGATAAAAAACTGACAGAGACTGAAACTAGATGCAGTAAAGATTAATAAAGGATAATCAGAAGATAAGAAATTGCGTCAGGGGCCTGTGTGTCATAAACGGATGTCATAACTGTTTAAATAAAAGACTAAAATGGATGATCAGAGACACATTTGTTATATTATGCAGTGCATACATTGTATATAAAACAACAAGTTAGTACACATATTAAAAACATTATTAATTTACAGACACGTGACCTATCCTTCTAGAAGCTTCATCTGAATATTTCCCCCTGTGAGCGTGAGGCTCCTGGTAAGGAGGCACGACAGTAGGATTTGTCAGTTATTGGAAAAAGCTGAGATCTATGTAGCGTCAGCATGGACTAAATCAGCAGCTGCCATTGCTAGTAATCCCACCTCTCTTTTTGTTGGGGCCCAGGGTCAGCGCTGTACAAAGAGCCTGACCTGCAAGAGTCAAAGGAGTAGAGGCCTAGCAGGACAGAATAAAGTGCTGGGTCAAAGCTGACTCATCATAGATCCTGGAAGCAGCCCTCAACTGCCTGCAGAGAAGACAATACTGTGGTAGAGTTATGTAATACACCCGCTAGCGGCAACCTGCTTAGCTGGGTGAGGATGTACTCAGGCATTTCACATTTCACTGCCTCATGCTGTCTTGTCCTCATTTTCAGTTGGCAAAACGGCAGCCCTTAGGTTAAAAAAATAAGATAAGATCTTTCAGCATGGTAACCCAGAGCAAAACAACCATACACTGGCTGACAGGAAGGAATAGGAGTTTTCTTCAGAGGCCTAAATTGCAAACAAATCTAAACTTGAAACTCTGAACAACCTTTGTCTAAATGGGAGTAAAGTTAGAAATATAACAATTATAACAATATTAACAATTATATGCAAATATAACAATTCCACTATATGCTATAATAAAAGTCTTTACTGCTTACCAAGCCTGCATTTATTTGGTCTAAAGTACGGCATAAAATGTAAAACTTTGAGGTATTTTTACTATTGAAAATTACTGTTTTCTATTTGAATATATTTTAAAAATGTAATTTATTCATGTGATTTCAAAGCTACATTTTTTTAGCATCATTACTCCAGTCACATGATCCTGCTGAGTAGAATTTATTTGATGAATAGAAAGAACAGCATTTATCTGAAATAGAAATCGTTTGAAACATTATAAATGTCTTTATCATCACTTTTCATCAATTTAAAGCATTCTTACTAAATAAAAGTATTAAATTCTATACCCCCCACAAAAACAAAAAGAATGAATTTTTAAATGAATGAATGAATAAATAAATATATGGTATAGTGTATAATGTTACAAAAGTTTTTATTTAAGATAAATGCTGATCTTTGAATCTTTCTGATCATCAAAAATCCTAAAAAGAAAAAAAAGTATTTAACTGTTTTAAATATTTATAATAATAATAAACAGCAGATCAGCATGTTAGAATGATCTCTGAAGGATCATGTGACACTGAAGTCACAATATTACTGCTTTTTCTGTATTTTGCATCAAATAAATGCAGGCTTGGTGAGCAGAAGACAAACATTAAAAAATTAAAAATCTTACTGTTCAAAAACTTTTGACCGGTAGTGTAAATTTAAATTATCTACAGTAAACATGTATTTTTCAAAGTTCATTTAATTTGCATTTACTAGTTAAATTTATTTATATTAATTTATGCTAATAATATATTAATTTATTTTTATATAATCTTTTTTCTTTTTTTTTTTTTTCACACTTACATATTGCAAGAAACAATTTGAAAATAAAACCAGAGCTTTGGGCTTTAAAGCAACAAGTATCTTTAGATAAATGTAGTTAAAGAGAAACCCAGTGAGAGGTGGAAAGATGTTCTTCTGACCCCTCCGGCTCTGTCCTGTGCGTGCGAGTCTACATCCTAAAACCAAATCAATAGACATACACCAATGACGCAATTACTAATGATTTTCTAAATATGTCACAACTGAGTTGCAAATCAATAATCAGTTTGTGGTCAAAATGAATACGTAACCTTTCACTTAACCTCAGGCAATGCAAATACCCATTTAAAAATGGCCATTGATTAAAATGTAATATATATTTTACACATTTTTGTCTTCTTTTTAAGCTTACAGCTCACCAGAATTCCCTGTTTTGGCCAGTTTCAACATGAACCTCAGTTTATGTGTTAGTATTTTCAACCAACCTTGCTGGCCAAAGTTTTATTACCTCACTTGACCCCAAGGTCACTTCTTGACCCTAGTGTCACCCGATAAGCAAAGGTCAGAAGGTTAGTCTCTATAAACCAAGCTGGCGTCTTGAAGTGCAACACCTTGAGGTTTCAACCTTATCTTGAAATGATCTGCATCTTAAAACAACAGCAATGCAAAATACTAAATGTGAAAAGGATTTGTATGTGCTCACTAAATGAACGTGTATAGTGTATGCATATAGAGAAGTTTAACCTACAATTTTCATTGACTTCAACTGTGTAACTGCTAGAATGGCCTGAAGGGGCGCTGTTGTTAGTGAGGGACCAGTATTGAAGTTGTTTGAAATGTGTCCATATTTCAGGTCTTGCTGACTTTTTAAATTCTTTCAAATAAAGTAAAGATTGATCATGAAATCATTACAGTGCTGCTTTGTTATAAATAAAGCAGAAGTACAACAGAAGTTATGGTTTTTAAAGGTTTATTTATTTTCCAAGGAAGAACTAAGACAAAAGTTAAAACCATTATGAACATACATTTTACTATCTCATGTTCATAATGATCTCTGAAATGAAATCACCATGAAATAAGACAAAACATACCACTGAGACAAAATAAACTCAAGAAATATTGCACTTAACTTCTAAAACATACCATATTTCTGCTAAAAAGGTGTTTCTTGACCGAGTCAAGAGTTTAGCTTTAACACTGGACTACACGGAAGGCCAAGCGTTAGACTATAGTATTGACCAACCACAAAAAGAAGCATTTTTCTTTTTGCGTTTAAGCTTATTCTTTCATTAGTGGCCAATTTTGGTTCAATTTTAAACTATAAAACACAACAGAGAAGCAGATCGTTTTCTCTTATAATCTCTTCAGGTCTGAAATGAGTCATCCATTTCTCTGAGGTGTGCTACAGCTATTGTTCCCATAATAACGGAGACGAGAGGATCTGTCTAATGGTCGTTTGTCTGGAAAAAACAAACACTGAATGCCCAACAGTAATCGTCAGAACTCATAACTAAAAAACAAATCCAAAACCCACTCAACTCAAAAAGTGGCATGATCAGCGCTCGCTTTAAAGGACTTTTTGGTTTTTCCCTTTTTGTCCGTTTAAACTAAACAGTGAACTCGAGGACTAAAAGAACAAAGGATGATTAGTGAGGACATAACAAACTGTTAATCAAGGCCACTATGTTAAGACCACTTTGCCGCCGAATCATAAACCTCCTCACGTTACAGACGAACCTATAACAAACACATGTCACAAACACTACTTTTCTACATTGGTAATCGTTTAAAATTTCTCCAGACCTCAACCGAACATGAGCGGATTTATAAGAAATTAAAAAAGTGCTTAACGAAGGCCAAGCATGATCAGAGCCTAAACTACTTCTGTAGTTGAATGAGTTTTCAAAACAAATGTACAACTCATTTCAACTGGATTCGGATGTCTCTGGATAAAATCCAGAGTCCTTGATTTGCTTCCCAGCTTGGCTTTTCAAGCATTTGTGCCATCCTTTGGGTCATATCTGGCTTCACCGGTCTGAAGAAACATGACGGCTGCTGGTGCAGCAGGACAAAAAGGGAATGTCCTAAGTCTTTGAAAGCTGCCTTATCTCCTCTCTTTATTGAATCTGTATTTCAACTTTGAATTCTACTGTCTCCAACCTTGAACTGAAACAGTGCAATCAAAACATAACCGACACCATTTTGTTTTCATCATTTGGCAAGTGAGAAGTTCACCTGAGACTGAGTGCTTTTTTTCGAGCAGTGCAATCTTGAAGCCTGCACTGCTACACACTACAAACAGAAAGGCAACAAACTCTTCAGGCTGCCTGCCCGGACCCCACCCTGTTTTATCTCTCTGCTCCGATCACGCACATGAGCACCAAGAGCTGGACTGTTGCTCCTCGATCAAACAGCATGTGCAACAAATTTAACACCAAGCAAACCACGTTTGGCTTAAAGGCATTCTACATTTAGACCTGAAAATAAAGTCCATGTGAACAGGAGAAAAAAAACGAAAGCCACACTCGGGTTATAAGCTGGCGAGGCAACGTCACGAGAGCGTCAAGACAGCATGTAACCGAGAGCAGATTATCGACTGAGGAAACGCAATCAATGAACACTACAGACCTCAAAAGAGCTTGAACCAGATCAGTGCATTAAGTCAGTTCAGTCCTCGGAATCTGTTTGTGGCTCAAGCGAGAGCCTGCGATCTCTTAGTCCAAAAGGCTGAAAATGCGAGGACATGTGCAAACAAAAAAAAATAATGATAATAAAGGATGAAGCATTTCTCTCAGCTCTACTGCGAATGGTTGCGGTCGTAGTGTTTTCTTGCATTTCTCTTCCAATCTCAGACAGCGCCTGCGTGTTCTTTGTCAACCTTTACTGAAAAGCATGAGAAGAGTGACTACTTTGACAAAGCTCTGCAGGTTTAGTCCGACGGGGCGTGTCCCATCCACGGGGGGCGAATATCTGGGTCGGGTAATTTGCCAGTGACTTCCTGCGCCCTTACTTCTGGTTTTTCCCATAGAGGTTTGTTTTCTCTCGGTGGTGACAGCAAAGCGAACAATCGCTGTCATCGGGAGATAAACAAAAGTGAAAGCTTCTAAAGCCCAATCGCTTTGGACTCGTGCCATGCGTTTCTCAGCGTGACGGGCAGGTGTCGAGTCTCTGCTCCGCAGTTGATGTGGCTTGATCTGGATGTGGATCAATCTGATGGAGAGGGGAGCAGAGAAACAGCTGCCGTGAGATGAATGCATTTAAACGTCGCTAAAGATGAAATGTGACCCTGGACCACAAAACCAGTCTTAGGTAGCATGGGAATATTTGTAGCAATAGCCAAAAATATACTGTATGGGTTAAAATGATCTATTTTATGCCAAAAATCATTAGGATATTAAGTAAAGATCATGTTGCATAAAGATATTTTGTAAATTCCCTTATTAAAACAAATTTTTGATTAGTAACATTGCTAAGAACTTCATTTGGACAACTTTAAAGGCGATTTTCTCAATATTTTATTTTTTTTGCACCCTCAGATTCTACATTTTCAATTAGTTTAGCTGAATATTGTCCAATCCCAACAAACCATACATCAATGGAAATTATTTAATCAGCTTTCAGATGATGTATAAATGACAATTTCAAAAAATGACCCTCATGACTGGTTTTGTGGTCCAGGGTCACAAATATCAACATTTTAGCCACCAAAAACACTTACCTCGGAGTAGGGTGGAGGGGGTCGGAAGCGGAACTCCTGGATGTAGGCGAATAGCGGGCCATCAAAGTTTTCCCGCCCTGACGACACTTCCAGACAGCTCTGCCTCTGTTCTTCTGTGACCACCTCTGCATAGGCTGGAGGAGCTGCGAATGGCAAAAGCAAAATGTTAATACTGTTACCATGCCAACTGCGTTATCTGTTTCTTCTCTGCACACAATGTAATCTACACATCCTCTTTTGGTGTCTTATTCAAGCAACAAGTTAAAAGATGTCTACAGTCCTTCCTATATTGCAAACATCTCTTAAAACAAGTGATATTGACCCTTCCCAAAAAAAACAGCCCTTCTTAGTTACTCTTGCTGTGTCCGACAAACAATGCCGCTCTAACACTACACATCATGTTCTCATGAAGTGAAAAATACATTGCGTAGCAAAGAGGAAACTGACGACACGCCAACAGACAAGACAGAGCAGGTTACTTCTGTTGTGAAACAAAGTCTCAGCTTTAAAATGTCATTTTTTAAGAAATTCAAACACTAAGTACCGTTTTGTGGCTCTTTAATGTGTCGTGACAGATCACTGTATTGCCTCAATTCAAGCGGCACACGTGAACTGATTATTTTTTTTATATTTACTTAAAGCATGAAATGAACATGAGTGAACATCAGAATGTATTTTATTTCAACCACGAAAAGACATCAACACACCGTTTTTCAAGTTCAAGATTAACGAAGTTAATCTACTCTCCTGTCTGTTTTGTTTGTTGGACAAGATGGCAGATTCTGCGCTATGATTGGTCAGGCTCTTTGAGAAGGGTCAACTGACAACCTAGGAAATGTTCTTTACCTTCAGGCCTCTCAGGGAGGGCCAGGCCTAACCAGCTCATGGTCATGCTGCATTGGCTGCTCACAGAAGATGTACGGCTACCGAAGGGGTGAAGAGGGATGGTGCCAATCACCAGGGGCAGGTTTAAAGACAGGTTCATGGCTCCTGGGATGTCTACGTACACCTGAAGATAAAAATATTGGGATATTAGATCAGATCATTTTACAAAGAATGCATCCTGACTTGTAAAAACCATCCAGTGACACCAAGCATAACTAAATACAGTAACAGTGTGCTGTCCTATCATTTACCTTCATGCTAAAATCTCAGTTGTCCAGACAGTAATTCATCTTTTCTTATTCATCAGTATTCAATGTCACAATTAAATAAGCGGATTTATTTTTTGAGGAAAACATTCCAGGATTTTTTTCTATATAATGGACTTCAATGGGGATCAGTGGGTTGAAGGTCCAATTTTTTGATACAACCCTTATTTCTCGGCTAGGATTGCGTAGAGCCCTTTGAAGCTGCATTGAAATTGTAATTTGGATCTTCAACCCACTGATCCCCATTGAAGTCCATTATATGGAGAAAAATCCTGGAATGTTTTCCTCAAAGTTTAATTTCTTAATTTCTTTTCGACTGAGGAAAGAAAGACATGAACATCTTCGATGACATGGGGGTGAGTAAA
Source organism: Labeo catla (assembly GCA_012976165.1). Classification (NCBI taxonomy): domain Eukaryota; kingdom Metazoa; phylum Chordata; class Actinopteri; order Cypriniformes; family Cyprinidae; genus Labeo; species Labeo catla. The sequence continues at coordinate 982,438 of VONZ01000085.1, forward strand.
TTATCAGGGAATTTTAATTCTGGAGTCAACTAATCCTTTAAGTTGGCAAGAAACTAAATAATATGTAGAGGGCAATAAACATTATTTATGTATTTACAGTGTTTCACCAGAACTGGGTCCTGACTATTACACAAGAAAGGCAGTAACAGATTGGTTTGAGGGGATAATAGGCCATTAACATTCAATGGCCTGAATTTCATGAGATATTTTAGGCTGATCTTCTTATCAGTATGTGCTGGAGAGAACTTGACATAATCTTATTATCATTCATAGTGCTGCATGTGTGGAAGTGCAAAACGGGCCTTTAAGAAAATGATCCTTCAGCTGCTTGAGACTGACACTGAAACTTTCAAATTACTGCATTATTTGCATTTTTAAGCTATAGAGATGACCAGTAATCGCATGTGCGCTGCATAATACTTCAATACAAACCATAAACCATAAACTTGACTTACCATGAGTGAGTACTCCACTCTAATGATACTGCAGTCAAGGATGGAGGGCGATACAGGGGGGATCTTCAGCATCTTTCCATTCCACGTCTCCGTCTTGCCAGAAGAAAGCGACTCTCCGCGGATGTTGGCCACCAATTGTTTGATCTCCTTCATCTTCCCTTTGGCAAAGAAGGTCTGCGTTTGGTAAATGGCGGCCTTTGGCACAACCATGCGCGAGGAGCAGTTTTCAATTTCAGCAAAGATCTGAATGGACTCTCCTGTGTAAAGACATTATGTATTGTTAATGGTACATAATAGTATGAAGGGGTATCATGTAGGGCTGCAACATCTAACTGATTAAATCAATAATAAAGATAATCTGAAAAAAATTTGATTACTACCAGTCATGCCACTTTACCTTAGTGAAAAATGCATTCTGGACTTGAGAATACATTATAGTAACGAGAAAGATAACACAAAATTTTGAATTCAATGTTGTTCCAAATCGGAATTAATTTCTTTCTTCTGTTGAACACAAAAAATGACATTTTGTTCCACAGAAGAAATTCATACAGGTTTGGAACAAGTTGAAGGTGAGTAAATAATGAGAATTATTATCACTTTAAGAGCTTCAAACAACAGTTCATAGTTTAATGTAGTTTTCCCTGTGTGTTTTTTTTTTCATCTGGTTAATTGAAAAATAATTAGCAAATTAATTGATTATTGAAATAATCATTGGTTGCAGCCCTAACATCATGTAAAAGTACAGTGGGCTCCAACAGTCTAGTGAAAATGTGAACTTATAGAAGCTTTACCTGGAGTATAACCCTTCCGTTCAATTTTGGCACTTAAGGAGATTGGACCTGAGGTGCAAAACCAGCAGCATAGTGTCTTTTCTTTAGTTCCTGCCTGGGGAGACTGTGCAAAGAAGAATAACAAACCTTTAAAACGCAAGAACCTTGACTGGTTATTCTTCAACGCTGCACTGATGAATCAGTGGTAAATCGAGGAATGCAAATAATGCAAACACTCACCAGCAGGAGAGGAGTGTTGATGTCAATGTGTTCAAAGACAGTGAACTCTTTCTTGGTCTTCATGGGCAGAAGCCACGGCCTGTGCAGCTCAGCCTTCACCCAATAGCGCACACTGCCATGCTTTCCTTCGAACGAGGTAGCCAGAGGTCTGCACGTGCATGACAGAGAACATCTGAATAAGAATTACAACATACAGTGCTGCTGAATAACTGTTAGGTTTGGGTTATATCTGATTGACACTCACGTTTGTGGAAGCTCAAAGCTGAATGCATACTCATGTCTTCCTGAATGAATAGTGGTGAGTCCCTCCTCAGAGTTATCATCATCTGAAACAGACGAAAATGATATTCCAAATATACCTTACCTGCCAAAGCATTGATCATCTTCTTGTTTATTACATTATCTATATCAAACATCAAACATACACTTCTGCTAAATGCATAAATGTAGTACAATAAAAGTTGTACCCCTGAATGAGTGTTTAAATCACATGTATTATGACTGCACTTGATGCACAGGTGCATTCAAGTTCAGCATTTATTCTGAATGGGAGAAATACTCATAAGCTCCACTGCAGTTCACGGGAAACCTAAAGTAAATGTGAAACAAAATCCCAGCATTAAATAATTTGTGTTGCACTAAAAAGCACCGGTGGCTTTCGATTTGCCAGCTCAGCACTCAGCTTAGTGGAGCCGTGGTAAACAAGCACTGAGCTGTCAATCAAGGGCAGACTCCAGCAAGAGAAGACCGGCCTAAACCGGAGCCGGCTGCTTCCCCTTGCCGGCGTGCTTATTACGTACGTGTGCGGCAGAACAAACCTCCCATTGAATCTACTCGTGTGCTGCGGCGTGGACCTCAAGAGTATTCTCCCATTCAGCAAAACACGTGAGAGAAAATGGACAAAAACACACACAAACGACAGAAAACCGACCAGTTTACAGAATAAATTGAGCTTTATTGTAACCAATCACTCATACAGAAGAGACAAAGTCAATTAGACATGATTTAGATTAGATTTTACATAGGAATGATTTTCTTTGAAATTACAACACGCATGCAACTAACAAGGTCATAACATGCACTACTTGATTTATATACAAAGAGTTTCATCATTAGGCAAATATTGACTAGCTTGTCCTGTGCTAGAAGCCACCTCAGGCTAACAAAAATTTAACAACAAAATTAACGAATGAATATGTAAAAGTTAATATTATTACAATTGGGATGTATTCATGTAACGTTTTCCACTGGGTTAAGCAACCTTTCACACTTGTAATTTTGTAGCCCTGTGTTGTGGAACAATGCGGTGGTAGAACGTTACAGCAAAGTTGTTTGGCAACAGCCGACCAATAAACTGCCTCGGTGCTTAGCTCATTAAATATTCATGAGCTCCGTGCAGTTGGAGAAACTGTGGAACGCGCTGTACGAAAAAAAATGTCAAACTGGAGTGGAGACAGTTGTTTTTGCTTTTGAACGTTAAAAGTGACTTAAACAGTATGAGCAGACAAAGATATTAGACACTTCTACCAAAGGGCTAGCTAGCAGTTATCAAAACTGCATTCGTCATATATATGCAAACGAGGGTTTATAAAAGTACAGTGTGAAACAAGATAACCCAGGAATACATTTACTTAGAATTCTTTCATTTCTGGTGTGAAGAGTCCAACAGTGTATGCAAAAAAAAAAATTCCTGGACCACTTAATGCACTTAAATGTAGCTATATTGTGTGCATAGGATGCATACTACAGCCATTGGTGCAAAGTTGCTGCTGTTTTTCTCACTTTCCGCAAAAGCATGATGTCATAGAAGACACGTTGACGCCTCCACCAATCAGAGACAAGAACGGCTAGACACTGCATCAAAACAGGATTGAACCGCTTCTAACAATGGGTGGAAACTTAAGACATTATGCCGAAAGATCTGTCATTGCTCTCTTTTTAAATACGTGATATTATATAGAATTAATGGACGTATTTTTTCCTAAATAAATGTGTAGGTTGAGCTTCGAAACGAATTTTGAATTTAATAAGGCTGTAGCATGAGATGAGCAAACTGTGTGGTCACCATTCATTCAAGCTACTTTACTGACACCTGAAAGAATGGTGAAGTATAGCCAGAATAGAAAAAATGTAATGAAAATAACGAATTTAGGTGATTTAAAACGGGATAGTAAAAATGCGGCTTCTGTGTCTATTGCTAAATCGTTATTTTGCATGATTGCTGAGTCTGTCATGTAATGTTCTGTGTATGGGGTATTTTTTTGGTTTGATGAATTAGCCAGTTGGTTTTAACAACTGAATACATAAATACAGCAGGAAAAGAAAAGAAAGATATGTGCATGCACATGATAGTGTCTACAGGTCCACCGGTCAACAAGTACTGTGCAGCATCCAAAGTATGTCATGTCATCCTGGACCACTGAGTGAGCATCCCACCAGTACATTCAATTGCTCGTTTCCGAGCAAATCTACACTGAGAACATGTTTGATCTGTATGCTTACCTCTTTCATGGCCAATTAGGATGTCTCTATGATTCAGATATTCCACTTCTTCTGTATAATTTTGAGTGTAGGCAGTGTTGGATCCAGCATTTCGTGATTCTGTCCAACGAACTTTTGCGAATCCTTTTGCATGTATTTTAAGTGACTTGACACGAATCTCCCCGGTGACTTCAATAATAACTCTTCCTGAGACGGAGTCCCCGCTGGAGAAAACAGGGACATTGCTGTCATTTAGACAGTCGTAGCTTACAATGAAGCTCTTCACCTTTCCTAGCACCATGGTGGCAAAAAAATCAAATGTACAAAGTTCTGTAGACAAAACAAAACCACGAGGCAAAGTCTATGAAAATAATCTCTTATGAAAAAAAGCGAGAGTGAACACTGGATAGTGTCATTGAGATGCGAGAGCTGAATAACAGCAAAAGATGCTGTTACCGCGTCTCGGTGAAGGCTTGATGGTCTGCAATGAAAGACAGCGAAATTTCGCCACCGGCTCACTTTAAGCGCTGCTCTTGTGAAAAACAAGTTAGTGCGCATGCGCGCGGCTGCTAGCCGTCCCCCTTCTTCCGCTTTTTGTGCAGTTCTTTGACCGGGACTCGGGAGACAAATAACAGCGAACAGCTGAGCAGTGTATTAAAAGAATACGTGGAAGTCTAGACATTTTTCACACGTTTAGGTAGTGCCCCACATTAATATTTGAACACTTTGGTTATAGAGGAACATGTTTTAGATTGTTACGTGATTTTGGGCTCTGGTTACTCAATGGGGATGCATAATAGGAACATAAAATAGCTTAGACAATTTAATGCTTTTCCCTCAACATAACAGGATTTGCATCTGAATGCAAAAATATTTGTAGATGTTGATGAAAATGGTGAGTTGATGCCAATTTTTATTTAATAATATACAGTGTTACTTGAACCAAGTATTTGCAGTGTATTTTTCAGTGTATTTTTTTGCAGATATAAGGCCAACTTAGTATCCCTCCACACATTTTCATATTTCTGTATTTTTAGTTCCATTTATTTAATTTCTGTGTTTTAGAATTCCTGTTTAAAACGTTATGTATACGCGTATATGCAGCTTCAGAACCACCCTTGATGGCATGAGGAGAAGAAGCAGAAAGAATACTGAGATTAGTATTATAGAGGATGAGGTTGATTTTGCTTTACTTGCAGATATTTCTGTTGTAGATTTACAGTAGGCTACATGCTGGTTTAAGTTGTGAAAACTGATGCGCCACCCAGCGGCTGCACAAACTCTTGCACCATTCTGTGTTTTGCTTTAGCTGCTCTAGTCGTGTGTGAACGAGTTATGCGGGATTCTGCTGCCCTCTAGGGGTTCAAGTCCAGCAATAAGCCTCTGCTAACCAAGCCTGCATTTCTTTGATCCAAAGTAGAGCAAAAACAATAAGATTTTGAAATATTTTTACTGTTTTAAATAACTGTTTAATGTGAATATATTTTTAAAATGTAATTTATTCCTGTGATTTCAAAGTTGAATTTTTAGCATCATTACTCCAGTCACATGATCCTTCAGAAATCATTCTAATATGGGTTTTTTTTTGTTTGTATTTCAGATAAATGCTGATCTTTGGATCTTTCTATTCATCAAAGAATCCTAAAAAAATGTACTCAACCGTTTTAAATGTTGCTGATGATGATGGTGATGATGATGATAATAAATGTTTCTTGAACAGCAGATCAGCATATTAGAATGATTTCTGAAGGATCATGTGACACTATAGACTGGAGTAATGATGCTAAAAATTTAGCTTTGATCACAGGAATAAATTACATTTTAAAATATATATTAAAATAGAAAGCAGTTATTTTAAATAGTAAAAATATTTCACAATATTACTGCTGTTGCTGTGTTTTGGATCAAATAAACACAGGCTTGGTGAGCAGAAGAGAATTCTGTAAAAAAAACATAAAAAAAGTTCTTAAGAGGTTAATGAGTAAAATTGTGTTGACAACATATAGTCTGTGCACAACTTAACACAATTTTCAAAAAAGAATTATAAAAACAGTTCACCAGAAACCATTGTGGAAATGGTCAGGAGACAAAAGTAAACATGGGTTGGGCTGATGTGTCAGACGCTCTGCTGACATCTAGGAACCTTCCTTTGTGTGCAGTTGTGTTGGGGGTGGAAATGTGTGTTCAAATTCTTTTTTGAATTTACCTAAAGTGAAACAGACACATCTCTGCCTAGTAAAATGTAAGACGTTTTGGGTTTTCATGTTAAGCTGTTTAAGAGTTTCAAGTTTTATTTTAATATTTGGACTTTTTTGTGAGATGAAGATTTATTTAAGTAGGGGGTTAAGGTGTTGTGTATGTTGTGAGTAAAACTGTGAGTTGTGATGTAGTTTATCTTGGCATTATTTGTGAGAATTTTAATTCATTACTGTACCAGAGTGGAGCCATCCTCTTTTATTTGCAGAGATATTTGTTTGGTCGGTTACTTACTTGTCTCAGTCTTGAAAATAGGGTTGGGTGATATAAACAAAATAAGAGTAATTTTATTTCACAGTAATGATATATATCACAATATAGTTATTTTTGCTTTAAATAAGGTCTTTATGATATCAAAATTTTTCATAGAAATGTCATATTTGTTGTCAATGTCACAAAAAAACTACTAACTTAAAAAAACCAAACAAAACAAAACTCAATCTTACTGCAGAAAAGTAAACAGTCAGCAATTAAATAAGAATAAGAAAACAATTACAAGCAATAGGACAAAAAACTGTGGTGAACAAATAAATAAGAAATGCTACAGGCATTGTATAAAATAATCAGATGTATACAAACACTGCATAATCTTCACTGTGTAAATGAAATATGTCTTCGTATGCTACAGCCTTAAGTTACAAAAAATGATTTAATCAAGAGCAGTGAGAGATTTTCTCTTTTTTTGTTGTTTGATTAACATGAATCACAGAAAGCGGCAATATCAGACTGCTGTCACTTTAAGAGCTGCCTGGATATAATATACTTTTATATACATGTTTTCTTTCTCAGCTGTTTGCTTTCACTTACTGTGTTTAAAAGGATACACAGATGGGCATTTTGACACATACAAATTAGTATATTTATCCATTTAAGGCCTGAAAAGAGTAAAAAATTACTGTTTAATACTCCCGCGCTTTATGAGCTTTGTCTTCATATGCACGCATCTCTCTGACAGTGCTTAGAATCAGCGTGCTTATAGTGAAAAGAGTACTCTTTTGCTGCTGAGTGCATTTCAACGGCTTAAAATCACTTGTTTTTTAAAACGAAATTCTTAAAAGTGCGTGCAAACGCTTTCTTGACCACGTAGCACAGCAACACCACTTGAGTGTGTAACCATGCATAACTGTAGCAAAACAGTCCAAAATCTCTACTGACTGACTAATTTCTATAGAAGTTTAGTCAACTCTAATAAGTTTAGTCAACTTGAAATGTTAAGTTGTACTGAGTGACAACTTAGATATTTGTGTTGACTAAACTTAAAATTTTAAGGCAGCGGGGTAACAAATTATTTTAAATTGAAGCCACAATTTATTTATTTTTTTACAGTATACTGGTTAATCCTGTCTACTGGTTTTTCGCCACCCCTACTTGAAAATAACTTCAGTAAAGAAACTCATACAAACAGCATTTACAATCAATAGATATTTTCTTCATGGATGAAGGTCAAAGCACAAATTTAGTACTACAATAAGCTGCAGTATGTTTTAAAAAGAACACAGTATCAATAAAACTGCAGTGCTGTCATTGGAATAAGTTTGTAAAGCACAATGTTAGGCACTGAGCCGGAAGGAAACGAGGCAGCACAGCATTTGGATTTGGATAGACCTCTGCAGCGGCTCCTGGATGGGGCAGCATTGTAGACTCATAAAGTCCAGCTGGTGGATGAGGTAGTTCACCAGGATAAGGCACAAGGTTAGGCTGAGGTGGTGGATAAGGCTGAAATCCTCAAGTTGGGCCTTGCCAGGGAGGACAGCGGTGTTGAGGTGGAAGAATAACCACAGGAAATATGACTGCTGGATCTGATGCAAAAGACACACCTAGGGAGACCTGAAAGACAGTGTGTATGGAATACTTCAAGTGATTTTTACTATTTTTGGGTGTTACTTGAAAAATGGTGATACTAAGGAAGACTAGATAGCACCTTGAGTTGATACCACATTTTTATAATTCTGCAGTTTTCTATGGTGACAGTCAGGTCATGTGGAAGAGTCAGATCCACTATAATTTTTGACTTTTCTCCAGATGGGATGAGATCTCTAGTCTCTTTGACTATATAATTGCATCCTCTGTTAGTGCTCCCTTCAACAAAAAACATCTGTTTCTGCTTGAGGTGTTGTGGAGCAAAGTTGATGAATTTTCTCAATGTAGTCAATAAATCTCGAAAAGCAGAGTTCCAGATGTCAAAATAAGACTTTATTGAACAAAGCAACAAAGCCGAGATGACAGCAGCTGCATCTAGTCTCCACCTGTTCGGGTATCCCTACTTATACCCATCCATGCTTACCAAAATTGGTAATTCCGGTTACTCCTATCTGTTTTGGTGAGCCCACCTGGCCCATCTTCAATGGTGGAGTTTGGTTATCTCGGTCACGATGATCTTGACTCCTCCAACCCAATTAAAAATGACCCTTACTTCACCATCTCCAAATGGTTGGAGGTGGTCACATGGGGCATACATCATAAATTGGAAGTTACCCAAAGTTCATGAGTTCACTTAAGTTCACTGATATGATCCAGTGAAAATCACCAGTACTGCCCAACAGAATACACATGAGACTCTCAATCTATGTTAAGACATCCAGTATTATAACAATCAACATTTTGATCAGTCTATTGATTGCTGTTGTGACCATACATTATATGTTTAAGTAAAATAATATCATATTGAGTAAAATAGCATAATATATTTTGAGAATACACAATATAATTCCCCCCTCTGAGACTTTACCAAGTCTCACCATTAAGCCCTTTACCCAGAGTGCAACACTATGAGTCCACCTCTATCTTCTATCCATCTTCGGACCAATACTGGTCCGTCAGTTCCTCTTACCAAATGGCTTCTTCATAATGCTGCACTCTAGAGGAAGTCAGACCCAAACATCTCTTCCCACAATTGACTAGGAAAGAGTAAAAGAATCTGCTTCCCTATCTATACAATCCTGGGGGTCAGTAAACAATAGATCAACATTGTGTATCAAAGCATGTGCATGAAATGTCTTAGCCTTGCCCATGGTTGTCATGGTTATGTAGAATACATGAATGATTAGCCAGATGGGTATACTTATTAAGATAAATTCAAAGAAATGTATGATACACTAGTTCATCCTTCGGTGCCAGAGGAACTCCAGACATGCCTGGTAGCCTGGAGCACTATCTGGTTACACAGTCCATCGCTGCCAGAGGAGCTTTCAGGCAGATCGCATTGCCTTCTAGCACTATCTGGTGTTGGAGTAGATAGTGGGTTTTTAAACCTCCAGTTGAATCTACTCTTGTTGCTAAGCACTGATGTGCTCATCGATCCTTTCTTTTCTTCTTTACTCTCCCAGTGTCAAGAGAAACACGCTATATACTGATAATATATGTTAGACAATTTAAAAAGAATAAGTAAAAATAAAATCTTTCCATATCGTTCCCTTTTTTCTGGTTGCATTGTCTCGTAACACGGACAATGACCTGCTTAAGACCTTCTGCGTCCCCTCTCTTTCCAAAAAGTAATCACATTTTACATTTGATTTATGAAAAGAATAAATGACTCAACGATACATGATTCAAAGACAAATTAAATGACTTCAGGAAGGGGCATATGCCAAAGTAAAATACATAACACCCTCTAACTTCCTGCCTACTCTATCCTTATATTCTAAAAATGCTACATAATACAAAAGGAAAATACAAAGAGAATACTAACTCCCTCTCTTTCAAAAGTTACAATACAAGGTGAAAAATAAAGAATGAAAATAAATGGCACCCCTTCCCTACCACTCTGATGCTCTTTTTAGGAAGGTTTTACATAATTTCGTCCAGCTCATTCAGTCCAGGTCCCACTGTGTGCACGCTGGTACACCCAATGTCAACTCCTGATGGCTTCACTGATACATTGATCATCTGTTTGGCTGCAGCATTGGCCAGCATTGATCTGAGAAAAGGCACAACACAACAGAACAACAAAAGAAATACCACAATAGCAACGGCTATGATGATTCCCACTTTAGTCAGTCACGCTCCCCAAGCCCCGAAGAGTGAGTCAAACCATTCCCACGTATGCATGTCTGTTCCAGCATTCTCAGTCACCTCATCTCTCAGGTTTTTCAGTTTCTCCATTGCTCTGGTAAAAGATCCATCTGGGGCTGTATTATTTGGAATATAAGTGCAACAATCAGCACCAAACATTACACAAACACCTCCTTTCTCTGCCAATAGCCAATTCAGTGCTTGTCTGTTTTGCCAGGCCATCTTACTTGTAGGACCTAACTGTTCTCCCAGGGCTTTCAATGCATCATCAGTATAGTTAATGAATCTCTGCTGATTGTAATAGATATAATTTATCCATTCTGTGTTCTTATTCGGGGTTATCCATACAAATATAGATTCTATTCCAGGCTTTACTTCATCTCTGGCTTTATATTCTTGTGGGATTCCTCTTGGTTGGCCAATTGAGTCTAGGTATACATTTGGGTCTGTTTCATCTTTGAATAAAAGCTGACCCTTTGTCTGAACTGATCTGGGATGGTATACCAAATCTTGGAATCACCTCTCTATTTAGAAATTTGATCACTGTTTGGGCTCCTTGATCTACTGATGGAACTGCTTCCACCCATCTGCTAAATCTGTCAATTATTACCAGTAAGTATCTTTTTCCTCTAACTGATCTTATCATGTCTGCATAGTCCATTACTAGATGTTTGAATGGACCTTCTGGGACTGGTATATGGCCAATTGGAGTAGATGTTCCTTTTCTGACATTATTTTGGGCACAAACTTCGCATTCAGATAGATACTCATCCACCATTGCTTGGAAACAAGGCGACCAATAACCTTGCCACCTTATTTTTCTAATCACTTCCCCCCTCGCGCAATGGTCAAAACCATGCGCGTCAGAGATCAGGATTGTAAGCAATGGTGTAGGAGCAATCATGTGGCCTTCATAAGACCTCCAAAGTCCATTTGCATCTCGTGTTGCTCCTCTTTGTTGCCACACACTAATTTCATATGGTGTGGCCTGTTGTTGCATACGTGTAACATCTGCCAATTGAGGTTGAGGTTGAATCAGAACAGAGGGAGCCATTATTGCTGTTTTACAGCCGGAAGCTTGTCTAGCATATTGATCTGCTGTGTTATTGCCCTTAACTACAAAATCATTGCCTTTCTTGTGTGCTTGACACTTAATGATGGCCAACCTCTTTGGATACATCATAGCTGATATTAAGTCAATTATCTGGTCACCATGCTGGACAGGTGTGCCGTCGCTTTTCTTAAAGCCTCTCTGCTTCCAAACTGCTCCAAAAAGATGGCAAACGCCATGTGCATATGCAGAATCTGTGTAAATATTTACAGTTAGGCCTTTAGCTAACTTACAGGCTTCAGTGAGAGCCTTCAGCTCTGCAAGTTGTGCTGAGCATGGTTGTTCACAATGCTGCACCACAACTGGAACAAAATCATTATCAGTACGCTTCACAATGGCAAATCCAGCATGATTACCCAAATGATCTCTGAAACATGAACCATCCACAAAATAATCAACGTGTGTTAGGAATTGGTGTTGATTCTAAGTCTGGTCTTAATCTAGTAAAAGCTAGGGAGTCAGCTACACATTCATGTGGAGTACCTTCATCCTGCAATGGTATGAAGTTAGCCGGGTTAACTGTGGCACATCTTTTTATTGTAATGTCTGGAAAGGTCAGCAATGTTGAGTATACTATACACCTAGAAGGGGTCAAGACAAATTTCCCCTGCTCTAAACGCTCTGCTACTTTATGGTAAGTGTATATTATGACTGGGTAGCCCATGGTTATAGTAGAAGCTTTTTCATATGCAAGGTACACTGCAGCTAAGCCTTGCTGATAACATGGTGGATAGCCTTCAGCTACATTGTCTAGTTTAGTGCTATAATAGGCAATTGGTTGTTTTTTCCTTCCACTACAAGTTTCTTGCATTAGTACTGCAGAAGCATAGCCATTTTTTCTGTTTGCTACATACAAATGGAATGGTTTGTCATACATGGGTGTGGTCAGGGCAGGAGCATTCTGTGACTCTTTTTCAATGATTCGAAGGCTACTAGTGCATCAGTTGTCCATATTAGGAGAGCTCTAAGATTTTGATGGCCTACTTGATTCATCATTGATCTTAAGGGAGCTGTTTTGATGGCATAATCCTCAATCCAATCTGCACTAAATCCTGTCATTCCCAAAAAGGTCATCATTTGACCCACTGTTTGTGGCTTTGGCGCTTTACTAATGCCCTCTAATTGGCTGGGTAAAATTGCTTTCATCCCATGTGAAATTGTGCGTCCTAAGTATTCAACTTGTGGAAGGCAATATTGCAGTTTTCTTTAGAGGCCTTGTGTCCCCCCTCAGCCAATTTAGTGAGTACTTTAATTGAGTCTTGATGGCACTGTTCCAAAGTTGTCGAGCAAATCAATAAATCATCTACGTACTGTATCAATGTACTGTCTAGCCTAAGATCACTCAGGTCTTCTCTTAGAACTTTATTAAACACATGAGGTGAGTGTTTGAAGCCCGGAGGCATTCTCGTGTAAGTGAGTTTTTTTTACCTTGGTAGGTGAATGCAAACAAAGGTCTGCTCTCGTCTGCTAAGGGAACACTGAAAAAGGCAGAACAAAGGTCAATCACGGTATAATAGTTAGCAGCAGATGGAACATTGGTTAGTAGCGTATGTGGATTTGGAACTTCTACAGGCCAGTCTTCCACAACCTCATTCACTGCTCTCAAATCATGCACCAAGTGCCATTTTGATTTGTCTGCCTTAGCTACTGGCAATATTGGGGTGTTACAATAACTAGTGGTTTCAACAAGCACTCCTGCTTTCATCACCCCTTCAATGGTCTTTTTAATCCCTTCCTCTGCTTCTTGCTTCAAAGGGTATTGCAATTTTCTGGGTAGCTTAACTCCAGATCTAAGTGCTATTCTAACTGGATTAGCTGATTTTACTAGCCCTACATCTGTATCATGCTGAGACCACAACTCAGGTGGTACTTGTTTCTCCATTTCTTTTAACAATTCAGTTTGCTTTGTTTGATTGTCTTTCTGTGGTGACTCTGTTTTTGTGTTTACAACCATTCTAGGAGTACCCATCATTGGGGTGGCACACAAAATTTTGAGATATGCTTCATCTGTTGATTGGAAGATTAGAGGATTTTCTGTAACTTCCCACTTGCTTTCTTCTGCTTTTTTCATCATGGGGCCTAAATCTTTAGAAGTGCAGTCCTTATTTACATACAAAGTGATATGGGGAACTGAATCTGGTACCTCAAACCATTCATCAATGAATTTTTCCCTGTCTACCTGCAGAGCTGCTCCTTTTGGTCCTACTACTATATATTGTGAGATCATAGGGATTTTCAACCCCTTTGTGTCTGTTAACCACCTTTTTTCAAAGTCAGAGTCTCTGCTTTCATCATACTTCATAGTACAGTGAAATTCAGTTTTTGGTAGACTTGGTTTATAAAGTTGTTCCCTTATGTACTTTCCCCATTTGCTAAGTGTTTTTTCTACATCTTCTTTTAGATCACCTAACCAATATATGTTAGCACATTGTTCTTGTGTTTGTTGAAATGTAGAGACATTCATTTGTGTGATTGCCCTTTTATCTATATATATTCCTTCTGGGGTGCACCATATCTGCATCTTTAGTTTACAAATGGCATCTCTGCCCAGCAGATTAACAGGTGTGTGTTCTGAGACTAATATTGGTATTCTTATTTCAGTGTCTTTCAGACTTATGCTCACAGGGGCCGTCATGGGAAGTAGCTGTGTTACCCCTGAGAATCCTACTGTCTTCATGTATTTTCCAGACATGGGGAGGTGTGAGGCATACACTGGATTTAAGCATGAGAATGTGGCCCCTGTGTCGAGAAGTAAAGAAATAGGTTTGCCTTCTATTTTTACTTGCAGCATTGGTTCTTGATCAGCATCATATGTTATCATTGGAAGCTGATTCCTCCCCGTAGGATTCTAGGGGCAGCCCTAATAACCTTGTTCAGGCCCACGCCGTGGGTTGACAGGGCCTAGAGCTTGAGCTTGCACTTGTTGTTGTCCATAGTTGACTCCTGGGGCCATTTGCTGGTTCTGCAGCCAAGGATTGATGTGGCAGTTTCTTCTGTTGTGTCCAGGTTGATTGCATCCCCAACACACTCCTGGTGGGCCACCAGTTTTTAGTTGATTGTTGTTGAATCTTCCTCTGCCACGCCCACCTTGTTGCTGTTGTCTGTTCCAATTTCTGTTACTTGACTGCTCTGGCTTGAGATATATGACAACTGGTGCTGGGCCCTGTGGTGCAACTGGTCCAGCAGGTGGTGCTTGTGCTGCCATAGTCTGGTTTGCTGGTGCAGGCGCATTCACTGTTGCAGATGGATTAACAGGCACTGGAACATTAACAGGTGCCATTACTGCTGATTGGTCTTCTTTTTGTACTGCCGGAACCTTCTTCTTCTTGTTGATTAGCTCCTCAAGCTGCAGCTGAGTCAATTTCCTTTGGAGCTCCTTTTCCTGGTTCTTAATCTTCAATTCTTGTTTTCTGTGTTGCTCCACAGCATGGAACACATGGTCTCAGAACTCTTTGTGTGTTTTTGAGTTCAGACCTACCACATCCTCCAACTTTGCTTTCACTGTTGAAGGCATGGCTTCCACAATGGCGGTCCTGAAGAGTGCCGTTAGTACTTTGTCCTGCTCTGGATCTCTCTCCAGTTCTTCTTTCCAACGTCTTAGCTGTCTTTGGATATAGGTGGTGGGGTTCTCAGCTTCTCCCATTGGCTCCTCCTTCAGAAAGCCTGGATCAGTCTGCATTGGATACTCAGCTCTCAATGTCTTCCAGATGTCACGTCGATGCTTGTCAAAGGAGACTCCATCTGCTTGAGGCCTGTCCACTGTTTGCAGGAGGCCAGATTGTTTGAGAATGTTGTTCATCTTGGAGGCCCCCAGACACTTAGCAAGCAGAGCTTTAATATCACCCAGGGCCAAAAGTTTTCCAGTTGTTTCTTCTTCGAATGTTCTGATCCATTTTCCAGCACCTTCATGGATGTCTGGTAGGCGAGAAACCAGGGTATCTAGGTCTTGACTTGCCCAAGGTATGTATTGGGCATGACCTTGCTTGATGAGGATTGGGCATTCAGTTCTTGGTTGCTCATTCCTTCTAGATACCCTTTCTAGTCTGTGTTCCTCTTCCGTCCTTTGCCTTTGTGGATGAAGGGCTTGGAATGAGTCATCTGGGTATCCAATATCTTGCAGAAGCAATGTCCCTGATACTTGCTTGTATTTTTTCTGTTGGACATAATCTCGTGGGCTTTGACGTGACAGCAGTGGTTCACATTCAAGTTCTGATTCTTCCAGCTTCTGTCTCCATTGGTCAATTGACTCTCGAATCCTTTCTCTTGTTCTGTTGGTTCTTTCTTCCATCTCATTCAGGGTTTCGAGGATAGTATCAGCAGGTGTCGCTGTTCCTTCAGTTGCAACCTCAGGCTCTTCTGTCCTACAGCTTTCCAAGTCCTCAGAAGCTGGTATCTCATGTTTGTAGCAGTCCTCCATTTCTTTGAGCATTTCTGACAGATGATGAAATGTAGGTGGCTCACCTGTTTTCTCCTCCTTTCTGTGCTCCTTGGCCCCTCCTCTTCGCTTTTGCTCCACCTATTGAGCTGTTGTCTCTCTCTCTTTGTCTCAGTTGAGGCTTTGGTGTTGAAGTTTTCAGTCTCTTCTTGATTCTGGCCCCTCCCTCATGGTTGTGTGTGTCTCCTCAGTTCATCTTTGCAGCTCTGTTCATTTATTTTGATTTCTGTACTATCTTGTTCATATCCCTCAGATTCTATTGGCCCCTTTAAATATGTTATTGTTATTCCCTGTACTAAAGGCATTTAGTCAGTTTGTTCAGTGCAATTGATCATTATTTCTTATCACTTTTTATAAGATTTAATTAGATTGTCTTGATTAAATATTTTAAAATAATCACAATGAGTTTCTTGTTAATAATTAGAAGGGTAACACAAGGCCTTTTGATTCTTTCCACTGAAGATTGCTTCTTGTCCAAATTATGTTTTCTCCCAAGCTACATGCCTCAAAAATCCACATCTTCCTCAAATGAAATGTGCGACCTGTTGCCGTCACTCCTCCTGCCCAAATTGAGTAAGTGAGAGATGGAGTTAACTCTATGCAAAACCCTCCTATCCTGAATATTCCAATGTTCAATTAATCTTTCTTACAATATTTTAAGTTTAATGGTTCCATAAAGTCAATTAATAATCGTTTTTCTTCTGTTGCTAGAATTTGTCTGTCCCTTCTTCCCCTTCTTTTCTTTTTCTTATTTACAGCAACTTCATCACCCTTGTTTTCTATTTTAATCGATTTAAGGAATGATCTCAACATCTGCTATTCTATTCCCTATTACTTAATGCATGTAGGTTTCTAACTAAATACATCAATGTGTATAAATACATCCATGCATCCTACTTCTCAACACAATAATTATTAGTCGTCTTAGTATCCTGACGGTTATATGCAGTTCCAGTGCACTCCCTCTTTAATTTACGCTAACCCTTATGTTATGCTTGGGGTCCCTATGACCCCAGACCAACTTTATGTGGTGAAAATATATTATTAGTATTATTAATTTTATTATTATTATCATCCTGAACACAGGATCTTTTTTTTTTTAATGATGATGTTACTGATGTCCGCTATGACATGACTACCCACATGTGATGACTGGGGTCATATTGACCTCTTTCTTACACGTACCCATACACACACGTACACACAACTTTTTCTTTGTTCTCTGTCACATGCGCACACAAAGTCAGACCAACATACAAGTTCTCACTCTCACATATGTTCACACACAAATCCATTCAGGCACACACATACACATGTTCTCTCTCTCTCTTAACACACACTCACACCTGCTCTGTTCTCCTCTTCCCTGCACTTCTGCTTTTGCTTTCACTTTCTGCTGACACTCACAGAGACACTTTCACTCTCTCACACACAGAGGTTCCTTCACTCCCACTCAGTTCTTCCACTCTCACTCCCTCTGTCACACACACATAGATCAGATGAGAGAAAAACACCAACCAGCCAGGCTTGGTCTCTGTCTCTATCTGAATGAAAAAACAGTCACTTTTAACTTTTTCTTCATCAACATTTGTGTTTCACAATTTGGACCATGGCATCGGCAACTTGGATTATGTCCAAACAGCCAAAAAAGCCAGGAATATTTTTAGGAATATTTGTTGTTCCATTTTCTTTCAACTCTTAGAATTTTCTTTATACTTTCTGTTATTGCCATCTTTATTTATTTATTTTTTTTACAACTGGTTTTTCATACCGTTGCAATCATAAACAGTGACATAAAACATAAAATCAGCACATTAAGCTTCATGCAAAGCCCAGTACAGTTAATATGGTTAGTATCTCCAAGCCAAGCAACAAGCGCTTGATGTATCCAGCGCGCGCACACACACGCACACACACGCACACACACAATGCCCCCACTTTCGCTCTCTCTGACACTCAAAGAGATCAACAGAGGTAGAAAGATCAACCAGCCTTGGTTTCACTTTCTCTCTTTTTGGAATGAAAAATCAATCACTCTTTACCTTTTCTTTATTAACAATTGGGTTTCGCAGGTTAGATCACAGCGTCGGCAACTTGGATGGTGTCCAAATAACCGACAAAGCCAATTCTTTGGAATGTTTTTTGTTCTTTCAACTCGTATAATTCTCATTATGCACTCTTTATTTTCCATTCAATGTATTTATCTTTACATTTACTGTTCTTACAGATACTTATGCTGATTTTTCATTCCATTTCAACCAGAGAGCATTTACACATAACATATACAGCATACACAGCACAAAGCAGCCAGTGCGGTTACATCCAATGTTTCAATGCACCAACACACACAGAGTTTTTAACATACAATGGACAGACAGAGACTAACAGTTTACCTCTTTCTAGTCTGCAGACACCCGTCTATGCAACGCTTCCGCTGTGGGAGCCCACCAGGGCCACGCTCAACCAACCTCCAAGCGGCTCCCTGATACCCCTTTGGCACCCCCACTGAGGAAGTCACTCTTACGGGATTTTATGCCCCTCTTAGGCACTGTGCACCTCTTATGCACACAAATCTCTTTTATCAATCTTTCGCATGCGCGGCTTTTGAAATCTGGAACTCCTTAATCTATGCTTACTTTACATTTATTTTTTATTCAATCAACTTAAACTCAACACTTTAGATCTGTTTTTGGTGAAGCCCTTATCTCAGATCACCATCACAGGTTTAGCCTTTAGCAGAACACGCAAACAATCCTCTATTCTAATAATAAGCAAAATTGCTTACCTTATTTTTGGCGCCTTTTTGGTTTGTTTGCGTGTCAGCCAGGCCTTCTACCCGCGACGGCTCTCGTCGACGCCGGACCTCAAGCCAATCCTGTTCGTGACGCCAATTGTTATGTTGTGGAGCAAAGTTGATGAATTTTCTCAATGTAGTCAATAAATCTCGAAAAGCAGAGTTCCAGATGTCAAAATAAGACTTTATTGAACAAAGCAACAAAGCCGAGATGACAGCAGCTGCATCTAGTCTCCACCTGTTCGGGTATCCCTACTTATACCCATCCATGCTTACCAAAATTGGTAATTCCGGTTACTCCTATCTGTTTTGGTGAGCCCACCTGGCCCATCTTCAATGGTGGAGTTTGGTTATCTCGGTCACGATGATCTTGACTCCTCCAACCCAATTAAAAATGACCCTTACTTCACCATCTCCAAATGGTTGGAGGTGGTCACATGGGGCATACATCATAAATTGGAAGTTACCCAAAGTTCATGAGTTCACTTAAGTTCACTGATATGATCCAGTGAAAATCACCAGTACTGCCCAACAGAATACACGAGACTCTCAATCTGTGTTAAGACATCCAGTATTATAACAATCAACATTTTGATCAGTCTATTGATTGCTGTTGTGACCATACATTATATGTTTAAGTAAAATAATATCATATTGAGTAAAATAGCATAATATATTTTGAGAATACACAATAGAGGCTGTACTTTAGCTTGACGTCGCGAGATGAAGAGTTGTCAATGTCGACAAAAACTCTAATTGTTTCACCTGTAGAAATGATAAGAATTGGAGATAGCAAATCAATAATAATAATAAAAAAAACGGACTATAGTGTGTTTCCATCCAAGTTGCAAATTTAATTTACGTAAAAACTTTTTACAGATAAAGCAGTGTTTCCATCCATAGTTTTTTGGAATTTGGAAATCGATATCAAATAATTTTTATGTCAGTCTTTCACTTTAGAATGACTAGAGGTTTGAAATGCTATATGAGATGCTGTCCACTTCAAGTGAGCGTATACATTTTATTTATATATATATACAGTACTCAACATTTGAAGTGGATCAAAAAAGTTAAGGACAACTTTGATGAAAGGTTTTGATCCACTTCAAATGTATATATATGTATATAAATGAATTTGGTTTTCAAAATGTGCATAAAACATGTTGATGGAAACCTGACTAATGACATTGCAGGCTAGTGTCTACAGTTTAGGCAGCTTTGACTGAGGCGCTTGAGAGCTACATATGTCATCATCACCTTGCATATAGCCAGTTTTGTCTGTTGTTGCAGTCAGTGAGATTTTTCCTGAGCCAAAAAATTTCATTTTCTTCTCTTGTGTGCCAGATTGTGCTTGCTGTATGAAAAAAACAATATATTGAGTCAAGTGAACTAAAACTGCATGAAATTTTCTCTAAGCGCTAAATCACAAAGAAATGGTTTAAATCACATTATTTGAGTTCTGATGACACTTTATAAACCGGATTGTTCCAGTCTTTGATTATGAAAAAATAATTATAAAAATAAATGCTATATGAAATAACCATTTTATAAAAGCAATATGCCACTCTGCATCATTAACAATGCACCTTAGCCATTCTTAAAGGAGAAGTCCACTTCCAGAACAACAATTTACCAAAAAAAATTGTATACTTTTTAAGCATAAAAGCTCATGTAGCACTAACTCTGGGATGTGCGTCCACAACACTACAAATCACGTCTAAGTTCATAGTCTGTGTACTCAAAAAGGGAGAGTATGACGAAAAACTCCATATAATTTTCTCCTACAACTTCAGAATCGTCTGACATCATTGTACCTTTTTGTTTGTAAACCGTGTTTGACTTACTTGCATTTCCTTAGTCTTTGCACGTTCGTTTTGTAAACACTGGGTCTGTAGTTCTGACTATGTTCCGCATGACCTTTCGACGTGATTCAATAGTACGTAGTGTCGTGGACATGCATCCCAGAGCTAGTGCTACACAAGCTTTTGTGCTTTTTTTTTATTTTCCGAAAATAATGACAGATCCTTTTGCTAGATAAGACCCTACTTCCGTTTAGAGAAGCTGCATATTTTTTTGCCCTTTGAAGCTGCATTTAAACTATGTTTTGGAAGTTCAAAATCAGGGGCACCAATGAAGTCCATTATATGGCGAAAAATCCTGAAATTCTTTCCTCAAAAATCATCATTTCTTCACGACTGAAGACAGAAAGACATGAACATCTTGGATAACAAGGGGGTGGGTACATTATCTGTACATTTTTGTTCTAGAAGTGGAGTTCTCCTTTAATAAAAACCAGTGTTTTATAAAATAATCAAGACTGAAAGCAAGACTGAGACTGTTTTAACACTTCATATCACCACAATTATTTTAGCATAATTTCCTAAGGTCAAATTTGACTCTTGAATAACCAAAAAGACTAAATACAGTGAAAGATCTTATGAAATAATCATAACTTTAGTAAAGAAACTCTAGAAATATACAGGATATAAAATTTTTGCAGTAATAGATACAGCATCTTTAGAATGTTGTGTTTGAACTTCTATTTTGCAGACGCTCTGTACATTTCTATAGTATTGCTATATTCAGTGCTCCTGGATGGGTCATAAAGTCCTTCAGGTGGAGGAGGAGGTGGCTCACCAGAATAAGGCACAAGGTTAGGCTGAGGTGGTGGATGAGGCTGAAATCCTCCAGGTGGGCCTTGCCAGGAAGGACACTGTTGTACATGTGGAAGAATAACCATAGGAAATATGACTGCTGGATCTGATGCAACAGACACATCCAGATCTGAAAATCTGACCTGAAAGACAGTGTGTATGGACTAGTTGATTTTATTATTTTTGGGTGTTACTTGAAAAATGGTGATACTAAGGAAGACTAAATAGCACCTTGAGTGTGTACCACACTTTTATAATTCTGCAGTTTTCAATGGTGACAGTCAGGTCATGTGGAGGAGTCAAGTCCACTATGAATTTTGACTTTTCTCCAGATGGGATGAGATCTCTAGTCTTTTTGACTATAAACTTGAATCCTCTGTTAGTCCTCCCGCCAGCAAAGAGTTGCTGCTTGAGGCTGTACTTTAGTTTGACGTCACAAAAACTCTGATTGTTTTACCTGCAGAAATGATAAGAATTAGAGACAACATCAATAATAATAATAATAAAACTGACTATAGTCAGTTTTATATTCAAGTTGCAAAATTAATTTATGTAAAAACTATTTACAGATAAAGCAGCGTTTCCATCCAGAATGTTTAGGAATTTGGAAATTGATAACAAATAATTTTAATGTCAGTCTCTCACTTCAGAATGACTAGAGGTTTGAGATGCTATAAGAAGGTCTTGCTCTGCTGTTATTTTCATCCCTGAGCAAATGATTAGTCTTTTTTTTTTTCTTTTTAAATGTAGATTAGTCAGTCTACTAAAAATGCAAATGTATTTATATCGTAGTTCATGCCCATGTCTTATCTAATGAAAATCCACTTCAAGTGAGTGTATACCTTTTTATATATATAAAAAAAATATTTTGTTAAAGGAACCGTATGTAGGATTGTGGCCAAAACTGGTACTGCAATCACTTTCAAAATACTGTAGAACGGCGTATCCCCTCCCCCTCCCCCCTGACTCGAGGTTGCCAGCTGAGCTGCAGGATTCCGCAGGAACATAGGCTGCTACAGGAGATTCCAATGGCAAGTGACGAGTCCTACACAATAAGTTTTTTTTTCTTCTGTTACTTATGTTTATGCTTCACTAGAGATGTTTTGCGAAGTAATTATGTGTCGCAAAAATTTACTAAAGGCGATTAGCCAAATATTTCGTAAAGATGTACTGTAATACCACATTTCAGTCGGAATTGTTTTCATACCGTGGTGCGATATAAAGCTTTTTTATGAATGCATTTAGCACGGGCGACTGTGGAAAATCCACTGTTTACGGAAGCACGGGCCTTTTAGCCTATACCAACAAAATTCTTCTCCGTTTTCAGCCGTCTCCATCTGTCAAAGGCATCTCCTATACAAATCCTTGTTTTATTTCGGACTTTGTCACGACGTACTTCGGATTCATAACGAGGTCTTTTAGGTTTCGTAAATTTATACATGTTTTATCCGACACGTTCGTAGCTGCAGCTGTAACTAGAGCAGAGCTGCCAACCCGGATGACGAAACTGACTTCGTGATTGGTAGATAGCTGGAGGGTGGCGCCCCAGACCAAAACACAACATGACAACATCAACATCAGTTGAGGGCTGCAACTTTCACTTTTAAATGACAATATCCTGGCCGGACCACTGTTGTCAGTGATATAAGTATTTGAAATGAACATGATTTCTTCATGTCTAGTGACATGTCAGGGCCATTTTATGATTAACTGAAATAAATTTCTTACATACGGTTCCTTTAACATTAAGAATTTTTACGTATTTCAAAATATGCATAAAAATGAGGTTGCTTGAGAGCTGTATTTGAAATCATCACCTTGCATATAGCCAGTTTTGTCTGTTGTCACAGTCATTGACATTTTTCCTGAACTAAAAAGTTTAATCTTCTTGTCTTGTGTGCAAGATTGTGGTTGCTGTATGCAAAAACAACATATTGAATCGAGTGAACTAAAATTGCATTAAATAGACTGTTTCATAAAAGCAGTAAGCCACTCTGGATCATTAACAATGTACTTTAGCCATTCTTAGTTAACTATAATCCACAGCTTCTTGGGGCTTATTGCTTTAATAAGAGGTTCCATAATTTTTCTCTATATATGAATCAATAGGCGATTGATAAAGAGTCAAACATGGTTTTGTAATTTATACCAGGAAGTGATCATTGGTCCCATCATTTCTCAGCACAAATGTTAATTCTGTAGATGCAGCAGATGTTGACTTCCAAGTCCTGCTTAGCTTTACCGTCAAGACATATTTAACCCAGCCATGATATCCATTAAAAGATGGAGGCATATTTCTGAAATTAGGGAAAAATAAAACACCTTAATTTCTGACAAGCATTACAGTACTTAATATTGTCAAGTGAACAGCACATATGCCGGTGCCACTGTATGTACATACACACACATATATATCACACATAGGGCATATCAGACATAACATTATGACCACTGAGAGGTTAAGTAAATAACACTGATTATCTCTTCATCATGGCACCTGTTAGTGGGTAGAATATATTAGGCAGCAAGTGAACATTTTGTCTTCAAAGTTGATGAAGCAGGAAAAATGGGTAAGTGTAAGTATTTGAGCGAGTTTAACAAGGGCCAAATTGTGATGGCTAGACAACTGGGTCAGAGCATCTCCAAAACTGCAGCTCTTGTGGGGTGTTCCCGGTCTGCAGTGGTCAGTATCTATCAAAAGTCGTCTAAGGAAGGAACAGTGGTGAACTGGCGACAGGGTCATGGGTGGCCAAGGCTCACTGATGGATGTGGAGAGCAAAGACTGGTTCTGATGGAAAGGTGTCAGAGTACACAGTGCATCACAGTTTGTTGCATATGAGGCTGCAAGCCAGTCAGAGTGCCTATGGGGAAGCCCTGTCCACTGGTGAAAGTGCCAACAGTAGGCACGTGAGCATCAGAAGTGTCCCACAGAGCAATGGAAGAAGGTGGTCTGGCCTGATGAATCGCGTTTTCTATCACATCACATGGATGGCCGGGTGTGTGTACGTTGCTTACCTGGGGAACACACGGCTCCAGGATGCAATATAGGAAGAAGGCAAGCTGGTGGAGGTAGTGTGATGCTTTGGGCAGTGTTGCTGGGAAACCTTGGGTCCTGCCCTCCATGTGGATTTTGCTTTGACACTTACCACTATTGATACAAATCACCATCCGGGGTCTAGTAGAGTCCATGCCTCGATGGGACAGGGCTATATGTACACATGTACACACACTACACACAGTCAAAAGTTTGGACACATCTTCTTCTAGGTTTTTTTTTTTTTTCAACATTGTATATTAATACTGAAGACACTGAAATTAACAGAACAAATATGGAATTATGTAGTCAACAATAACATGTAGAATATGTTTTGTATTTTTGATATAAAATATAAAAATAAAATGAATGTTTTGCTTTGATGACAGCTTTGATTGCCATTCTCTCAGCAGCCTCTTGAGGTAGTCACCTGGAATCTTGAAGCAGTTCCCAGAAAGGTTGAATGCTTGTTGGTTGCTTTTGCTTCACACTCTGGTTCAACCCTATCCTAACCAGATCATCTAATGCAGCTCACCATCACTCTCTATCTTGGACAAACAGCTGTTACATAATCTAGAGGTGTGTTTGGGATCATCGTCTGTTGAAAAAATGATGATGGCCCCACTGTGCAAACAAGATGGGATGGCATGTTTGCTGTAAAATGCTGTGGTAGCCATGCTGGTTATGTTTGCCCTTAATGTTAAAGAAGAACTCGGCTTCCAGAACAACAATTTACAAATAATTTACTTACCCCCTTTTCATCAAAGATGTTCACGTCTTTCTTTCTTCAGTTGTAAAGAAATTATGTTTTTTGAGGAAAACAGTTCAGGATTTTTCTCCATATTATGGACTGATATGGTGCCCCGAGTTTGAACTTCCAAAATGCAGTTTAAATGTGGCTTCAAACGATCCCAAATGAGGTTGTAAACAATCCTAGCCAAGAAAGAAGGGTCTTATCTAGCTTAACAATTGGTTATTTTAATAAAAATAATACAGTTTGTATACTTTTTAATGCCAAACGCTCATCTTGTCTTATTCTGCTTGGACTGTTTTTGTTCCAGTTCGTGACAGTTAGGGTATGTCAGAAAACTCCCATCTCATGTTCTCCCTCAACTTCAAAATCGTCCTATATCGCTGTTTTACCTTTTTGGTTAAGGGTGTTTGATCTTCTTTGCATGTTCACTTTGTAAGGACTGGGTCGGTACTTCCACAGTGATGTAGGATGATTTTGAAATGATTTTTAAGTTGAAGTAGAAAATACGATTGGAGTTTTTCAACATACCCTAACTGTCTTGTGCCAGAATGCACAGAGTTCATGGAGAGAAAGGCAACATGAGCATTTGAGATTAAAAAGTATATATATTGTTTTTTTTTTAAATGAAAATAACAGATCATTTCGCTAGATAAGACTCTTCTTCCTCAGCTGGGATCGTTTACAACTGCATTTGGGAAAGACATGAACATCTTGGATGACAAGGGGGTGAGTACATTATATGTGAATCTTTGTTTTGGAAGTGGACTTCTCCTTTAAGTCACCAATAGTGTCACCAGCAAAGCACTTCCACATCATCACACCTCTTCTTCCATGCTTCACAGTGGGAACCACACATTTAGGAACCATCCTTTCATCCTCTCTACATCTAACAAAGATACTGTGATTAGAACCAAAATCTCAAATTTGCACTCATCAGATCAGACAGTTTTCAACTGATCTAATGTCCATTCCTTGTGTTACCTGGCCCAAGCTACTCTCTTCTGCTTTTTGTTCTTCCTAGTAATGGTTTCTTTGCTGCAATTCGACAATGAATGCCTGTTTCACACAGTCTGCTCCAAACAGTGTATGTTGAAATATGTTTGCCACTTGAACTCTGAGAATCATTTATGTGGCCTTATTTGAGGTGCTGTCATTAGGCAGTTTCTCAGGCTGGTAATTCTAATAAACTTATCCTATGCAGCAGAGCTAGCTCTTGGTCATCCTTTCTTGAGACGGTCCTTATGAGAGCCAGTTTCATCATAGCGTTTGATGGTTTTGGCGACTGCACTTGGGGACACATTCCAAGTTCTTGAGATTTTTCGGATTGACTGACCATCATTGCTTAAAGTAATGATGGACTGTCTTTTCTTTTTATTTGATGAATTTAAATTTGGGCAGCAGTTGTAATAGCACTACAAGAGCTTTTGACTCTGTACCCACCCTTCCTCTGCACAAGATAGCTGATGGTTCTTTTTAATTACAATGTTGAATAGTTTTGAAAGTTTTGTAAGCAAAGTTTTTACCCAGTCTCGCTTAATAAAAGACTTCAACTGCTGATTAGTTCATAGTCATCGTTGTCTGATCGACCTCATTGGTACCTTCACACATATGCAAGTTACCCATGCTGTTTGCACTGATGTACCCGCAGAAAGACGTTTGCTTTTGCATCTGTCACTGGTGAAAGTCTAAGTGGTCCCTATTGTTATTGCTACTGAGCACAGCACACATTTCCAATGTCTTTTGGACCGTCTGAGATGAGTTTGAACCCAGAGAACACGCTGGCATCTCTGCCTAGAATTGATGTATAGATTTCTCCTTGTGTAAATAGAGATTCAAGTTACATTTCTTGATGCAGCAGCAGGCTGTGTTAAGTGACCAATTCACTTTCAGTCATTTACTTTGATGTTGTGTCAAAGTTATGACACTAGGGGTCACTCTTGAGAGTCCAGACACCTATGACATCATTGAGAAAAGGCCAATAAATTGGCAAGCTAAAATTGCATAGCTGACTAAATTCTGGACATCTGGGTATAAATAGGCCAGCGTGGCGTTTGCTCACTCTTTGTGTTTTTTTTTTTTTCTAACGCAATGTCTCTCTGTGAGAAATGGCAATCATTCACTTTAATTCATTCACAATCTCCTCATTGTTGGATCTACAGCACAGGCAGCAGTTCCTTCTTGTACACAGCTAAATGTTATGAGTGTACCCCTGGGTGCTTTAACAGCAATCTTTAAAAGTAAATTTCCTTTTAAAAGAGCAAAAACTCTGAAAGAGCTTCATGGGTGGAATACATTATTATGTGAAGATCTCATCACCTAGACGGCCATCGGCACAAGACCACGGGAACCAGATGAGTCCTTTGTGTCTGGCCAGAGGAGAACTGGCCCCCCGAATAAGCCTGGTTTCTCCCAAGGTTTTTTTCACCAATCTGTCACCAGTGGAGTTTTGGTTCCTTGTCGCTGTCGCCTCTGGCTTGCTTTGTTGGGGACACTTAATTTTCAAACAATATCGTATACTATTTGAACTGAACTGAGCTGAATGTTGACATCATTGAATACAATGATGAACTGCCTTTAACTGGGTTAATTGAGTGTTTACTGTTGCCCTTTTGCATTATTGATGCACTATTTTCTTTCAGTTCCTACAGAAGATCCGTTCAAGCCCCCTGAGTCAGTTGAACTTGGTGCCCTCTCTATAAAGACAGCCTTCCTGACTGCACTCACTTCTATCAAGAGGGTGGGGGATCTTCAAGCCTGCACTGTTAGTGAGTCATGCCTAGGATTTCAGACCGATGGACTCTCACGTTGTCGTGAGACCCTAGCCTGGATTTGTGCCTAAGGTTCCCACCCCTCCTTTCAGGGATCAGGTGGTAACCTTGCAAGCTGTCTCCCCACAGGAGGGGGACCCTGACCCGTCTCTGTTGTGCCCAGTGAGAGCCCTGCACATTTATTTGGAACACGCACAAAGTTTCAGAATGTCTGAACAGCTCTTTGTCTGCTTTGGGGAACTGCAGAAGAGGAAAGCTGTCTCCAAACAAAGGATCTCCCACCAAATTGTAGATGTGATCCTGACGGCCTACCAGGCCAGAGGCTTACTCTGCCCACAAGGATGAGGGCTCACTTGAGCAGTGGAGTTGCTGATTTGTCAGCCTTAGCGAATGGTGCCTCTGTAGCATACATTTGTAGAGCTGCAGGTTGGGCTACACCTAATAAATTTGCCAGGTTCTGGAACATTAGTTTTTGAACTCAGGTGACTGGTAGCACTGTGCTACCTGAGTCCAGTTCAATACCTTCTGATGATCCCTGGACTACCTTTCCATCAATCCCCCCAACAAACAATACATATGTGTATTGTTTAATTTATATAGTAATTTAATACTACTACTATTACTACTACTAATAATTTGATAACAATTTTCTATGTTGCGCAACCTCACCTCTCTTTGAACTCTCTTGAATGAAATATTGCATTATGTGTTTGAAGTATCTCTCATGGTCACTATAGCTCCTTTTGTCATCACCTGAGCCTTCAGTCCAGGGCACATCTGCATTCCCCATCAACTTCACAAAAAAACTGTCCACCTTTATGTCTGTCATAACAAAGACTGAGCTCTTTGATGGATCTTGACATTTTAATTTCTACGTCTGTATGCTAGAAGTGCAAATACAGCGCAGCCTGGGTAAAGGAGAATTGGCATTTCTGTGAAATAAAAGATGGGTTGAATGCATGACAAACTACAAGATTGCCTAACTTTGGCTGTTTCACAGAGTTTTGTAATGTTCAGTTTACTCAAATGGTTTAGCCTTCGGTCCACAGATTGCTGTTGCAAGGTGTGTCAATTTCCGTGTTTTTTCTAAATAATAATGATAAAAAAATCAACAACTTAATGTACTGTTAACATATTCACTCTGCACCCTTCTAATTATGTTTACAAATTTTTGTTGCAGTTAATTTTAATAGCAGCAACAGTATTATTATTATTATTATTATTATTAATAATAATACAGTTAATAACAGTCACGACAATAATCAATATATGGTCAAATGGAACAAACCTCTGAAGCAATAAGAGAAACATACAAAATGCAAAAGGCATTTATGGTAAGGGTTACAGGCTGCCGGCCCTGTTCCCTTTCTCTGAGTTGGCTCAGGCCCCGGTTTTCACCTTGGGCCCCACTCTACTTATGTAGCCATGGTGACACCTTTCCTAAGCAGGTGTTTGCTACCAAACTCAAGGATCTGTTGTGACAGTTCCTTTGAGCAAGCCTGTAGTAGAGCTGGTGGTAGACCCCTGGGTGACAGGCCAGGGTCTAGTTATATCGCAACGTAGACACTAATATCCCTTTAAAGGAATCTTTTTGTTTCTGATTCCAAGCCTTCGAGCTCTGCCCTGCTTCCTCAAGCCCAGCCTTTAACAGGTAAGTTCTTTGGGGTATGCAGCTCACTGACAGTTGTCCTATGGCAACTCCCTCAGCATGGCAGCATGGGTATACCATTCCCCATAGCAACCACTAGAGGATGCAGTTCATACATCTTAGGACAGGGGTGTCAAACTCCGGTCCTGGAGGGCCGCAGCCCTGCGAGTTTAGATGCAACCCTAATTAAACACACCTGATCCAACTAATCAAGTCCTTCAGGCTTAATTGAAAACTGCATAGTATGTGTGTTGGAGCAAGGTTGGAACAAAACTCTGCAGGGCTGCGGCCCTCCAGGAACTGAGTTTGACACCCCTGTCTTAGGACATCTCAGGTTATGTAACCCTGGTTTCCTGAGAAGGTAATGAGATACTGCGTCCTCTTTTTTTGCCATGCTTCAGATGCAAGCTTCAGATGAAGAAGCAGATGACGTGTTTTCTTGGATGACGTGTTTTCTTCTCAGGGAACCAGGGTACGTATGTGACCTGAGACGTTTTCTTTGTGGACAGAAAGTATTCTCATAGCTTCGTAAAATTATGGTTGAACCACTGATGTTACATGGACTATTTTAACAATGTCCTTAACTACATTTCTGTGCCTTGACTGTGGAAGTACCCTTGCTGTCTATAGAGAATCAGAGAGCTCTCTCATTTCCTCAAAAATATCTTAATTTGTGTTCTGAAGT
Source organism: Labeo catla (assembly GCA_012976165.1). NCBI lineage: Eukaryota > Metazoa > Chordata > Actinopteri > Cypriniformes > Cyprinidae > Labeo > Labeo catla. Next base: position 1,012,537 of record VONZ01000085.1, read on the forward strand.
TGAACAAAGGTCTTATGTGTTTGGAACAACATGAGCGTGAGTAATTAATAACAGAATTTTCATTTTTGGGTGAATTATCTCTTTAATGTTAATCAAACAAAAGAAAAGGAGATAATCGCTCACTGCTCATCATAACTTTTGTAGCTTTAATAAAAAAACAATGTTTTGTAAAATAACCAAGGATGAAAGCAAGACAGAGGCTGTTTAAATCCTTTATGTCACCACAATTACTTTAGCATAATTTAATAGGGTCTGTTGTGACCTGTAATCACATTTGACTACTGAGTAACCTATGAGGCACTACGTAGTAACCAACAAGAGTAAATACAGTAAAACATCTTAAGAAATCATCGTAACTTACAAGCATGTACATTTTTTGCAGTAATTGATACAGCCTATAGATCATTTCATCATGGATGGTGGTCAAAAGTGCAAAAAGAACACAATAGCCATACAAACACTGTTCCGTTTTTGCAGTAGCTCTGTATATTTCTACTTTAATGTCAAAGAGTAATAGCTGGTGAGGAGGATTTACTTATTGTGAACAAAAGTTGAAACAGATCACAAGCATGAAACAGATATAACAAAGGCACAATAATAAGCTCTGAGCTTGCAGATGAAAGGATTGCAAATAAAACCACAAAGTTCTCACTGACACAGCATAACACTGATGAAGGAGCCATACCATTGGTGCAGCAGGCACAATGATATTATGCAGCACCTCAAAATAGACTAACTTCCATCAACATAACCAACATGACCGCTGCGTAATATCATTGCGCTGGCTGCACCCATCAAGTTCCTTGATTATTATGCCAGAATGAAAATATAGAAAATCACAACTTTTTATTTTCCGTCGGCCTTAGTACATGATGTAACTACAGAAGAGTCAAGTTTTAAATAGGAAAAATATCAAAACTCTCTGATTCAATGATCTATACTAAGCTATGCTAAAAGTGCTACCCCCAGACCCGGATATCAGCTGAATGGATTCGAAAACTGTAAAACTCAACTGTTTAACTAGGGGAGTTGGAAAATGAACCTATTTTCAAAAAAAGTGGAGTGTTCCTTTAACGCAAGTCATTTCACTCGGCAGCCATCTTTGAAATGCATGCAAGTGCATCTCCTATCTCTGTGAATGGGGAAACATCAAATTCTCCAAAACGGTTCACCAACCTTGCGATTAAATTTCAGATTTGAAATCACCAATAAAATCTGACAACAACTGTATCATTAATGCTGTTTCGTTTGCTTAAATTGTGTTTTAAAAAAACATATTTTTTCAGGCTAGACCAGCCAATGTGCATACGCAGTCCTAAGTGCACGTCTCAGAATGCATTAAATATTAATACTGAAGACATTAAATTATGACAAAACAAATATGGAATAATGTAGTCAACAAAAACTTAAATAACCAATAATATGTCTAATATTTTAAATTCTTGCTTTGGTGATAACTTTGCACACTCTCAGTCAGCCTCTTGAGGTATTCACCTGGAAGGGTTTTACAACAATCTCGAAGAAGTTCCCAGAAGTGTTAAGTACTTTTTTTTGGCTGCATTTCCTTTACTTTCCAATCAGCACATCATCACTCTCCTTCTTGGACAACTAACTTTTACATAACCTTGAGGTGTGTTCGGGGTCATTGTCCTGTTGGAAAATGATAATGACACCACTAAGTGCAAACCAGACGGGATGGAATGTCGTTGAAAAATGCTGTGGTAGCCATGCTGGTTATGTGTGACCTCAATTTTGACAAATTTGCACTCGGACGAAGGGACAGTTTTCCACTGATCTAATGTCCATTCCTTGTGTTTCAATCCCACTGTTCAGAGGATACTGTGTGAGTCAGGTCTTCATGGTCGAATTGTGGCACAGAAACCATTACTTCGGGAGAAGAAAAGCAGAAGAGAGTTGCTTGGATCAGTGTTACCCCGGAATGTCGCCACCTTTTCAGCCCTTGGTCAGACCCTGCATTTCTACGGGCAGGTGTGTCCCTATAGGACAGCTGTCGAGGCATGTAGTGGTCAACACAGATGCCTCCATAACAGGCTGGGGTGCCGTACGCAACAGGCAAGCAGCTTCGGGCTCCTGGACAGGACCTCAACTGCATTGGCATGTCAATTGTCTCAGGTTTCTAGCAGTTTCTTGCTCTTCGATGGTTTTCTTCCGATGCTTCGAGACAAACACGTGCTAGTCCGCATGGACAACACAGCGATGTAGCGTACATCAACCACCAGTGGGGTCTACGTTCCCGTCGCATGTCGCAACTTCATATTCCAGGAGAGCTCAGTTGTGCAGATGATGCTTTTTTGGGAAGGTGCTGAGAGACAAGTGAAGAGCCTAATAGAGGTCACAACTCCAGGATGTCAAAGAGCCAGTGGTGACTTTCACTTTTGAAGGGAAAGTTTACGGGTCTTTGTTTTAGAGCATAGTATTTTGCATATGTAATTTGACTGGGTGTTGATGCAAAACTACTAAAGATTCCTTGAACACTGCTAATATGTTGCATGTATCAACATGTAATATACACTCTCATTTAGATCATCAGAAGACTAATTCAAAGAGACCTAACATGGTATAGGCGAGATGGTTCTATCATAAGGATGCATAAAACAGTACACAATACAAAAGGCAATATACAGTATTAAGAACAGTAATAATACACACAATGACCTGAGGATATGTGTGTTCATTCACAGAAAGGTGTGTCTATGAATTAATGCAAGAAGTCTCTATAATCAGTAGGTGTCTGTTTTAGAGAGATTAAGTAGGAGGGAGATTCTCTCTACATACTTTTAGGCCGTAAGGTTCATCTGGTCTGGCCGAGGTGTCCTGGTTACCATGGTAACCAGGGGCTCGAAGGTCATTCACAGACATGCTGGCACCCAGTATAGTTGGGTGAGGGGTCAGTGATTAGTTGTTAATCTAATGAATAATTGATTAAACAATTATGTGTCTGAATGGGCCAAATGCTGTTTGTGCATATTTACACTATGAAGAATTAAAGATGCATGTTAAAGGGGTCATCGTGGCTAAATGCGGCTAAAGTAAACAGGCTCGTCGTTGTGGAAAATCTGAATGGAGAAACATGCCTTCCTGGCTGAATCACTGGTCTGTCTGAGGAACATAAGGCATGATACAGTATGAGCTGCAAGAGAGATGTTATTAAGCTTCACCCGTCTACTCTCATTGAGTGTTTGAACCTTCTAGTTGCATATGAGTCCCTCAGTTGTCCTCAGTGTGAAAAGATGGATCTTAAAATCATACAGTCATTGTTGGAATGGGTTCAAATACACAAACATTTGTGGGACCTAAAAGATTTTTTCTGAGGAACTGCGGGCACTTTAACTGTTCAGGACAAACAAGGGACTCATGACTATCAGTAAATAAAACAACAACAACAAAACACAGCTGTGGATCATTCAGGTAACAACACAGTATTAGGAATAAAGTGTATGTAAACTTTTGAATGGGGTCATTTTTATAAATTTTCTCTTGTGGACTATACGAAAACATCTTTTATGTGAAATATCTTATTCAGGTCAGTACTAAATAAGAAAATAACATGCATTTTGAATGATCACTCTTATTTTGTTAACATAATTAATATATTGCAGATTCTGCAAGGTGTAAGTAAACTTCTGACCTCAACTGTAAATCCATACTTTTTATTCATTATTTCTTTATTCTTTGCTGCAAACATGTCTTTTTCAAAAATCTTTGAGTTGTAAGTTACTAATAGCATTCATTTTGCACTGTTTATGAATGCATACATTAGTGTGTATTATTTTATGTAATAATTTAAAAACAAAAATATGTATGTATGTATTTTTTGTGCAATGCAGCCTTTTTCATTGCTTTAGTCTGAAATATCTCTCACGGTGACAGTAGGTTCTTTCTTCATCACCTGATTTTTAAGTCCAGCACGGTTCATAACAAACACAGAGCTCTTTGATGTATCCTGACTTGTTTTTTTAAAATTTGTATCTATGTAAATATTAAAAAACTACACGTTGGTTCTTCCTGTTCTTGTAGGTGAAGCATCCCTACTGTTTTTGAGGGTGTGGCACTTCCTACACCTGCCTGGTCAGTACTGATCTTTCAGTTCAGAGCTCACTCTGATAGATGGAGACCCAACTGGCCAGGGACCTGCTTGCTTACAGAAGATGAAACTCATCTTTAATAAGGCTGTAGCATGAGATGAGCAAAACATTTATAGAAAAAATAAAATTGTAAGCATACACACAATAGTGTTTACAGGTCCACTGGTCAGCTTGATGAAGTGCAGCAGATAAAAAATATAATCACTCACTGCTCTTCATTAAATAACTTTTGTAGCTTTAATGAAAAACAGTGTTTTGTAAAATAATCAAGCCTGAAAGCAAGACAGAGATGTTTTAATCTTTCATGTCACCACAATTATTTTAGCATGATTTCATAAGTTATGTTGTAACCTGTAATCACATTTGACTCTTGATTAACCAACAAATGCAACAAATTATGACTAAATGCATCTTATGAAATAATCATTACATCAGTAAAGAAACTCATACAAGCATGTAACATTTCGCAGTAAAAGATACAGTTCTATAGATCATTTCATCATGGACGGAGGTTAAAAGTGCAAATGCAGTACAGTACTAAAAAAGCTGCAATATGTTCTAAAAGAACACAGAATCAAAACAACTGCCATTCTATCAGCAAAATGTTTCAGTAGGAGTGGTTAGAGATAAAAGGTATTTTTTCACTTTCAAGAACTGCTGCTTACAGACCTTTTGCACCTCAGAAACAAGCACGTAACCATCTTTACAGTGTTGCGTTTGAAAGTCTGTTTCAACAAAAGTTATCATGAGCTTTGTAAAGTTTGAAATGGATGCCAGAACAAATGTCAGTAGACCATGAAGATTTTAAAATAAGGGGTTCGTTCAGAAAGCCATAAAATATTGCCTTCATGCTGTGTAAATGCAAAATAAAGACAAGTCATTGAGCCTCATTTATCAAATGTAGAAACAAGCTCAGACCACAGCGCACAAAACTTATGACAGAGCTCACGTGTTTAATGAAACATTTGCATGCCACCAATTATATTGTACGGATGATTGTGCGTTGATAAATGTGGGTCTGAAAACACTCAAAACAAATTAAATATTACGCCCCTAAAACACCCCGGTTTAGGCTTAACTTTTGCCCCTGGAGTTTATGACATGGAGAAACATAAACCGGTGAAAAAAAGTAAATCATTTTATTCATCAACACAATCATGCCTAGGGCCCTATGAAATCTTTTTATTTTTTCCCAAATTCCACTTTTTTCCATTTAAATTTTTCTGGACTCCTTTTTAATGGTTAAATAAAATTTAATTAATCAAAAAGCATGTCTAATTAATTAAAATCATTAAACTTATACAATTTAACATCAATTTATTAAACGTTTAACAAAAATTACGTTTAGAGCTCAGTGAAATGTTTTATTTGTTTTCACCTTATGTTTTATTGTTATTGTTTTAGCATGTTTAATTATTTGAATGCATTAAATCAACTTTTATTTTATAAAATATTTATTTTATTTATTTTATTCTTATTCTTACAATAGCAATTTCATAAAAGAAAAAAAAATGAAATGTTTTTTTTTTCTCAGAAATTCTCTGTCGTGTATTTAATTTTTTCCGTTATCAAATAAAGGCATAAAATGTTGATATAATTTATCTTTTAATTAATGAAAATTAAACATTTTATTTTTTGGCAAATAAATGTATTAAAAAGTATACATGGGAAAAATGCTGTGAGATTATTTCAATAAAAAAATAAAGTTTTATAATTTTTTTTTCAACAGTATTAGTAGTAGCAGTAGCAGTAGTATCACACATAGTCTATTAAATAATAGTAACATATGCCTATTCGCTTGTTAAGTCTAAAGCCAAGCGTCACCTCTTCCGTGACCTCTGGGTCCAAACGCTCATCAGATGACATGAGAAAACAAGAAACGGTACTGATTACACACTCACAATGTGATATAATACTAGCAAAAAATTATAATCCTACCCTTTAACTCCATACTGAAATTCCAGATAGCCAGACAATGAAAATATAAATATAAATTAATACAGAAATTATTGTGTTTAGGACGCTGTGAGCACGATGTTTAATATGAATAAACAGTGCTCAAAACTTTTATTTTGACGTGTTGTCGTGAATTCCTTTAGATTTCTGTGTGTATATGATATGACACTAGAGTCACTCAAATTCAACTACAAAATGTTCATGAAGTGACTCTCAGAGCTGCTCTGAAGATTAATAAATTCTGTGATTCCGTGAAGATTGATAAATTCCATGATATTCCCGCTTTAAACTCTAAATTCTGTTTTTATGACTGGATTCCGTCCGCGTGAAATCATAGGGCCCTACATGCCAGAAAACCACTCTTTTTTTAGAGGTAGAATTATTTTTTCACAATCATTTGAACTTATATTATAGCCCGTACTCATATATATAGCACTGTTGTCAAAAACCTCTGAACCTTCCGATCTATCCTGCGATCAATATCTACAAATATATATCAAACATTAAAATGTGATCAAAAAGAACTATCGCTAACAGCAGAAGAGCAAGCAAGGGTAAGTTAAGGCTAACTAAAATTTAATCCTAGCCACTGCTCATGTCCATATTGATAAATTCCAAGTTTTATGCAGAAACAACGGTATGACCAAGTGCTGAAAGGGGCGGGGCTACATAAGGTCTATACAAAAGTGCTAAGCTTAAAAGGCACAATAATAGGCACCGAGCTTGCAGATATATGGCATGCAGATAAAACCACAAAGTTCTCATTGACACAGCATAAGACTGGTGGAGGAGACTAATAAGGCACATTGGGGGAGGATTCTTTAGTGCTTTGATTTGGATCAAAGACTGGTGCAGAAGGAGCAGGATAGAAACCAGGCTGGAAGGCATTTGGATTTGGAAAATCCCCTGCAGCAGCTCCTGGATGGGGCAGCACTGCAGGGTCATACAAATTGGGGGTAAAGTCATGTAGGTGGAGGAGGTAGCTCACCAGGATAAGGCACAAGGTAAGGCTGAGATGGTGGATAAGGCTGGAATCCTCCAGGTGGGCCTTGCCAAGGAGGACACTGTTGTTCAGGTGGAAGAATAACCACAGGAAATATGACTTCTGGATCTGATGCAAAAGACACATCCAGATAGACCTGAAAGACAATCACGTTTTTGCGTTACACTTTGGTAGAAAGTCTTGTTAAGCTGACCATTGGTAAGACCAATTTTGTTATACTGTAGATCACAACATTCCAGGGAAAGTTTACTCAAAAATCATCATCACACTTTTTCTTCTGCAGAACACAAAAGAATATATTCTGAAGTTTAAAAAAAACTGTTTTTGTCCATACACAGAGTTATTTTTTAAAATATCTTCTTTTTTTATTATGCAGAAGAATGAAAAACATTCAGGTTTTAAATGACATGAGGGTAAATTTTCATTTTGGGGCAAACTATGGCTTTCAATATGGCAATATTTAAAGAAGACAGAAGATAATATAACACCTTGAGTTCATACTGCACTTTTATAATTCTGCAGTTTTCAATGGTGACAGTCAGATCACGTGGAAGAGTCAGGTCCACTGTAAATTTGGACTTTTCTCCAGATGGGATGCGATCTCTAGTCTCTTTGACTATATACTTGTATCCTCTATTTGTGCTACTGCCAGCAATGAACGCCTTTTGCTGTTTGAGGCTGTACTTTAGCTTGACATCACGAGATGAAGAGTTGTCAACGTCGACAAAAACTCTGATTGTTTCACCTGAAAATGATGAGAATTAGAGACAAAATACATCAATAATCAAAACAAACATATAAACTGACTATAGCCAGATTTCTGCAAATTTAATCTATGTAAAATCTGCAGATAAAGCAGTGTTTCCATCCAGAATATTTAGAAGAACACAATCATCATGAATGAACTGGATGAACTTAAGTGGAATAGTTTTCATGCCAGTCATTTACTTCAGACTGACTAGAGTTTTGGGATACTATATGAAGTTCTGCTGTTATTTTCTTGTCTAAGCAAATTTAGTCCTATGTTTTTTTTTAATCAAGATTAATCAATCAGCTCAGCAAATGTATTGACCTCAAGTTAGCATATATGTTTTTATACAACGCTGGACAATTTTATTAGCACAATTCAGAATCTGTATGCAAAAAAATCTCAAAATGTGCATAAAAACATTGATGGAAACCCAACAATTGGCACTGCAGGCTAGTGTCTTCAGTTTAGGCAGCTTTGACTGTGGTGCTTGAGAGCTGTATTTGAAATCATCACCTTGCATATAGCCAGTTTTGTCTGTTGTCACAGTCATTGACATTTTTCCTGAGCCAAAAAGTTTCATCTTCTTGTTTTGGGAGCCAGATTGTGGTTGCTGTTTAGAAAAAAAACAAACAAAAAAAACCAACAGCATACTGAAATGGGTAAACTAACATCACATTAGATTTCCTCTAAGATCTAAATAACAAAAAGTGGTTTAAATCAAATCAATTAAATCAAATGATAACCATCTAAATTCACCGTAAGTCCAAGGCTTCTCTGAGCTTATTAATTGAATGGAAGTTACATTACCACTCAACTATCATTATGTGAATTAATAACTGAGAGTGAAACATGATATTATAATTCATACCAGTAAGTGATCATTAGTCCCATCATTTCTCATAACAAAGGTTAATTCTGTAGATGCAGTAGATGATGAGTGCCAAGGCCTACTCAGCTTTACAGCCAAGACATACCTCACCCATCCATGAATTCCCTCAAAAGATGGAGGCATATTTCTGAAATTTGGGAAAAACAAAACTCTTTAGTTTCTGACAAGTATTACAGTAGATAATATATATATATATACAGGGGTTGGACAATGAAACTGAAACACTGGCCAATATAGTGTTGGAGGTTTCATGGCTATATTTATGCAGCCTGGTGGCCAGTCTTTACTGATCGCACATTCCACCAATAAGAGCAGAGTGTGAAGGTTGACTTTGTGCACCCAATAGCTCAAACATTGTACCCTGAAGGTGGTGCCGTGTATTAGGATGATAATGCACCAATACACACAGCAAGACTGGTGACAAGAGTGATTTGATGAACATGAAAGTAAAGTTAAACATCTCCCATGGCCTGCACAGTCACCAGATCTGAATATTATTGAGCCACTTTGGGGTGTTTTGGAGGAGCGAGTCAGGAAATGTTTTCATACACCAACATCACATAGTGACCTGGCCACTGTTCTGCGAAAGGAATGGCTCAAAATCCTTCTGGCTACTGTGCAGGACTTGTATTTATCATTCCCAAGATGAAATAATGCTGTATTGGCTGCAAAAGGAGGCCAAACGGCATACTAATTGTGGTCTAAACCCAGGTGTTTCAGTTTCACTGTCCAACCCCTGTATATATATATATACACACAAACATTTATTTATTTATTCTGAATAGCAGTTAACCTACCTGTATATATGCTTTACTTCTTTTTCAATTATTTTTTTATTTTTTAAAATGTGTGTACATTATAATAAAACTAATATTCTAGAATAATAAACAAATAATATGACTGATGTGTTTTTTAGAGGATTATGAAAGGAAGTAAGATGCAGGACAGTTTTATGCTCTTGCTTATTCACTAATTTGTTCTGTATATTGTGTTCATGGGCTGTGAATGACACCTGCTGAATATTATTACAATGTGCACATATTTAGGAACAATAAGGAACAACAACAACTGAAGATGTATTTTGAAAGGTGCATCGGTAGTATCACTCACTGTTGAGGAAGCTGAAATCTGAATGGAAAAACATGACTTCCTGGTCTAATCACTGGACCATCTGATGAAAAATAAAGCATGTTAATATAGGTTACAGCAGAGTTTTTCATTAAGGATATTTAGCAAACAATCATTTTAGGTTTTATGTAAATTCTAAAAAGAAAAAAAAAAGTTCAAGTAATTTATTTAATTTATGCAATTGAATTAGTGCAAGGTATATTATGAAATCTATTTACTTACAAGTCTCTCCATTTACAAGAGTTGTATTCTTTTCACTTTGTCCTGAAGAGGAAATAAATAAAAGTATTACACAACTTCGAACAATAATTTGATACTTTTATATATTTAGAGTTCTATATGGTGTAGCCTCACCTCTCTTCGAGCTCTTTTGAATGAAGTACTGCTTTAGTTTGAAATATCTCTCATGGTCACTATAGGTCCTTTCGTCATCACCTGAGCCTTCAGTCCAGCTCACATGTGCGTCCCCCGTCAGCTTCACAAAAAAACTGTCCACCTTTATTTCTTTGGTTACTTCCAAAACAATTTGCCCCTCCACAATATCCCCACTAGTAAAAGTTTTACGTTCATTATTCGGGTCGTAGTGAACACTGAGCTCTTTGATGGATCTTGACATTTTAGTTTCTACGTCTGTAAACAGGACATGCAAATACAACACAGCTCCTCTCGTTCGCCTGGGTATAGAAATAAAACAGGGCGTAACTTCTTACAACTGTCTAGTTAGGAAACTCTAAATGTTGCGTAACATCGGCTTTTCCCTATGTTTTATAGTGATGGGTCGTTCTTGAACAATTCGTTCATTTTGAACGAATCTTTAATGTGACTCGGGATGAACGAGTCGTCTCGGAGAGTGATTCGTTCAGTCGCGCATGTGCAACATTCTATTAGGTTCTGTACTGGAATTAGTTCACCTGTTTTGAGTCTTTGGGTTTTTCGAGTCGTTCGTTCTTATGGGGCTGTCACGTGATGAACGAACGACTCGAACCCGAAGACTCGGGAGATGAACTAATCAATTCTCTTTCCGGCTCACACTGCATAGGGTTACCTTATGGGGTTGTCACGTGATGAACGAACTACTCAAACCCGAAAACTTGTCAGATAAGAGGCAAGGTGAGCGAATCATAGACTAAAGACCCAGGTAAACAATGAATTAATCTTTTCTGTTTCTTATAGCATTATAGTTTTGATTCGTTTTAAGTCTGATCAACGTTTGTGTGGTAGTGCATGTGATATAAAGAAGTTGAGGTTATGACCAAGTCACAGGTGATAATGTGTAGTTTTGCTCCTGGTTCCCAGGAAACTGTTGTGTATAATGTTTGTTCTTCTACATGAATTGCATCCTTGCTCTGGTCCCGAGCAGTCTTTATTAAGATTAATGAACAGTTTGGCATTTTTAGTCCTCTTCATGGAATCAATGAATGTAATACTCACCGAGCCAATGGGGAGCAAACACACACACATAGTTGTCCATATCAATGAAAACACTAATTGTTTCACCTGAAAAAAATAACTTTTTTTTTTTAGAGACAACATACATCACAAACAAACAAACAAGCTGACTACAGCCAGATTTCCATCAAAGTTGCAAATTTAATTTATGTACAAACTATTTGCAAATAAAGCCGTGTTTCCGTCCACTGTGTTTGGGTTGTTACACCAAATTCTGTGACCCTAGTAGGCGCTGTTGTCACTGTTTGACTTAAACTCGATCACACAGGCGGATTGGGTACGCAAACAGCGCAACTTTAAAATATAGGTGAGATCTGTGACACGTTCATAAAATGTTCGCGCGTGAACGGGCTTGGCGCCCTTGCACATTCCATGAGCGCGTCAGTACAGTCTGGTAATGTGTAACCTCATTTATTTTATAGGCTATCCAAAGATTTTTGGTCTAAATATGCGCAGTACAGCTGTTACATTAAATAATTTGTATTTATTTTTCATTTTCTAATACTTTTACATTTATAAAAATCTACCTCTTATTTATTTGTTTTTATTATTATTATTAATTTTTTTCCTCTGCTTATGTTTTAGCCTTAAGTGTTATGCAGGCTACTGTAGATCCTCTTGAATGTTCTCCTATATATGTTTGTGCAATTTCTTTAACTGCTAAATAAATAAATAAATAAAAATTAAAGTAGCTGTGTGGAATGTTTGTTTAGAAATGCTGGTTATTTAACAGGCTTATTAAACCAAATTATTTCATGAGATTAAACACAATCCAATTGTTTGCAGAGCAGCATATTTTTGCATCTTGTATGCAACAGAAACATTTAAAAATGTTCATGAAGCTGATGTCACAAAAACAGACTACTAATCTATTTAAAAGGGGTATCAGAATTTGTGACCCCATTGTTATGTGTTTGAAAATTCCTGACACAAACCATTTCAGGTAATTTATCTGTCCTTGCATGTATCGTTTTTGTTTGTTTGTTTTTTGTTACCACAAATGTAAAATAAATTTACAAACATTGTATCTATAATCTATATACGAAGAGTTCAAATGCAAAAGCCCCTAAATCCATCTGACGTATTTTTTTTTTTTAAATTAGCATTACTTTCTAGCTACTTTGTATAGGTTTCTAAGTAAGTACTGGTACTTTTGATTGGGCTGAGGCTGGAATTTAGAGAGTTTGCAGTTAAAGTATTTGATGTATACTGTGTCAGGAGCATTCACGCAGTATCATTATCTCTCTATATCATATATATATACGTATATATATATATATATATATATATATGTGTGTGTGTGTGTGTACTTGTTTTTGCCACATTGTGGGGACCAAATGTCCCCACAAGGATAGTAAAACCTGACATTTTTGACATTGTGGGGACTGGCTTGAGGTCCCCATGGGTACAAAAGCTTATAAATCATACAGAATGAGTTTTTTTTGAGAAAGTAAAAATGCAGAAAGTTTTCTGTAAGGGTTAGGTTTAGGGGTAGGGTTAGGGTAAGGGGATAGAAAATACAGTGTGGAGAGTATAAAAACCATTGCACCTATGGAGAGTCCCCACAAGGATAATAAACCAGACGTGTGTGTGTGTGTACCTGGTATTTATCATGTTATGGGGACCAAATATCCCCACAAGGATAGTAATACCAGTAAATTTTGACCTTGTGGGGACATTTGTGTTTCCATGAGGAAACAGGCTTATGAATCAAGCAGAATGAGTTTTTTTTGGAGAAAGTAAAAGTGTGCACAGTCTCCTGTGAGGGCTAGGATTAGGTGTAGGGTAGCTGTAGGGCGACAGAAAATACAGTTTGTACAGTATAAAAACCATTACGCCTATGGAATGTCCCTATAAAACGTGTGTGTGTGTATACGTATATGTATATATATATATATATATGGACAAATGATTGACTGATCACAGTTCTCAAAGTTATCAAAGAACATTGTATTGTAATTTCTGGGATCAAGGCTATATTTCAAAATATATAATTGTGCTACATGAACAGTGAGCACTTAACAAATTAAGATTCAAGTAGCTTTATTGCCATGGTTTTACAAACCATTAACAGCACTCTAATTTTATTAAGTGTTATCAAATTTACAGGAAGCAAACACTGCACATAATTATTTGATTTATAGTTTATGCTATTCCCTTACCAATCATGCAGAAATTTGAGGCTCTCCTCTTTATGATGTAACACTGATGTTTGTCAGCATTTTTGGGATATTCCCCCACGAGAAGATACCTCTTAAGCTCAGTTACCATGTTAGAATCCATTATGCACTGTTGTAACTTGCAAATAATCCTACCAATATATGCACATTAGTCAAGTTAGTCCTTAATATTACCAATGGACCATGAGTTATTTTCAAACTTATAAGGTGAAGACTTTAATTGCTTCATGTGTGATGCCAGCTTCAAGAGCTCTTTTAATTGTTGCCTGTATTTTTGTTCATTTTTATTTTGTTAGGCTATGGTAGCTCTTAATGTCAGCAGTATTTCTGTCTCGGAAGCTTGTATTGTGGCATTTAGGGGAAAATTATCTGAACGCTTCCACAATAAATGAAAATGAATCTAGATGAAATGAAAAATGAAAAAATGAAAAAATTCCAAGACCTGCTCAACTTTGCTGTCAAGACATACTTAACCCAGCCATGAAATCCTTTAAAAGATGGAGGCATATTTCTGAAAAAAGAATCTTTAGTTTTAGTATCTTAGCATTTTTCGGAAAAAAGAAATCTTTAGTTTCTGATAAGCATTACGGTGCATAACATATATAACATTTCACACAAACATTTATTCTGAATTATAGTTTACATTAGGGCTGGGCGATATGGGCAAAAATTCATATCTCGGTATTTTTAGGAGGAATGACGGTATACGATATATATCCGGTATTTTTCCATAAATGGTTACTTGAGAGTCAACAGTTTTTGATTAAACAGTTTTTGAGCAAAACATAATTCAAACACAGGGGTTTCCCTCCCTGTTTATAAATAAACAGCTGCACAACAAATAAACAGCTGCACAAAATCTTTGATAAATAAAATACAGTACAGGTGTTTCTCCTGCTTAACACTATAAGCTGCACAACATTTCAAATTATAAAAAAATCTTTGATAAATAAATACAGTACAGGGGCCGGTTGTAAGACTAAGCTGGACGTAAAATGCGCTTTAAGTCGTGCGTGGAATTTATACCCGTTGCACCATCTCGGCGTAGTGCTACGTCTGAGACTAAATTTTACGCCTAGTCAAAGGTAGGCGTAAAGTGAAAAGTCACGATTTGCTCGGACATTATTCGTTTTTAATGACCTATTGCAATGCCAACTGTAACGTTTATGGTCTTTTCGGGTATGATAATGTGGCCTATAAACAATTATTCTAAGGAGGGGTCAAGCAACGCGCAAACTTTGCGCAAGAATTATAAAAGTGAAAGTAAAAAAGAAACTACGGCTAACACTATATTAACCGCACAAATTCTCTCAGAGTCAACGAGAGACGAATCAACTTTATGCTGATAACGGTATATAACTGTCTTAAAGTATCCCCTTAATATTTCTATTCGACATCTTGCTGGGACAGTATAAATGCTTGGAAATACTTAACGTCTTTAATTCCTCTCATCATTTGCAGCGTTCCTGCCATCCAATAATCACAGTAAGTTTTGTGCTTACTTTTTAATCAGAAATAAAGTATCAGCTTTCAAATTCTGTCAATTCTATTACAAACTCTACAATTTATAAATGTGGTTTTTCAGCCACAGAAAGATGTCAAGAGGCTAAAATGCACAATTGTCACGTAAATTCACATTTACCTCAGGAAAGATTCGTTGTACATAAACTCGATAGCAAGAAAAAAAGATATAGAAAGAAGCATTGTATTACATTCATTATATTTTACTTAACCTGTCGCCTTTATTTGTAGTATTAGTCTGAAAAATTATGTCATGGGAATGTGCAGGGAGACCTCAGATACAAAAACGCGGACATTAGAATATATTAAGTTAATAAAATTATTTCGCGGTGGCTTCACTTGTTATAATGTCTTGAGCAATTCATTTTTATATTAGTAGTTGTAGCCATTGCAGCGTGGGTGTCGTCTCAACTATCACTGCGGGAGAATGTGTTTGCATGGACGCGCATCCTCTACGCCTTGCGTAGTTGCGCCTGGTCATAGTTTTAGCTGGTGCAACAGGTGTAAATACTTATCGTAAAGTTGGACGTTGCAAAGCCCAGCGTATGGCTTACACCCAGCTTTTTTACGTCTAGCTGGTGCAACCGGCCCCAGTACGTTTTCTGTGTTGACCGGCGCTGCGTGTTCCTCCATGTCGCGTGCTACCTTGGAGTGGTCTGTTTCGCGCAGAACGCGCACGCGCATGTGTGGCCTCAAACCATATCGATATGAAAGATATTGGATAATCCCGCATCGCGTTGGGGAATCATATCGATATATCCCCAGAACTCGATATACCGCCCAGCCCTAGTTTACATATTTGTGTATATACTTCACTATTTTTGTCTTGTGTACAATATAATTAAAGCTAATATTCTATAATAATATAAGCAATTAATGACTGATGTGTTTTTTTAAAGGATGATAATAATGTTTGTCTGAAGTAAGATTGTGTTCATGCGCTGTGAATGACACCTGATGAATATTATTTCACTGTGCACATATTTACACAATAAGGAACAACAACAGCTGAAGATGTATTTTGAAAGGTGCATCAGTAGTATCACTCACTGTTGAGGAAGCTGAAATCTGAATGGAAAAACATGACTTCCTGGTCTAATCACCGGTCCATCTGATGAAAAATAAGGCATGTTAATATAGGTCACAGCAGACTTTTTTGCACAAGCATATTTCGTTTACTATCAGCAAACAATCTTTTCAGGTTTCATGTAAATTATAAAAAGTTTTTTAAGTAAATTGCTTAACTTCAGGAAATTTATTTAGTGCAAGGTATATATGAAATCCATTTACTTACAAGTCTCTCCATTTACAAGAGTTGTATACTTTTCACTTTGTCCTGCAGACGTTAACAGCAAGAAATAAAATTATTATACAATTTCGAATAATAATTTGATACTTTTATATATTTAAAATTTTGTATATCGTATAGCCTCACCTCTCTTCGAGCTCTCTTGAATGAAATATTGCTTTAGTTTGAAATATCTCTCATGGTCACTATAGGTCCTTTTGTCTTCATCTGAGCCTTCAGTCCAGCGCACATCTGCATCCCCCGTCAGCTTCACAAAAAAACTGCCCACCTTTATATCTTTGGTTACTTCCAAAACAACTCGCCCCTCCACAATATCCCCACTAGTAAAAGTATTACTTTCATTAATAGGGTCGTAGTGAACACTGAGCACTTTGATGGATCTCGACATTTTAGTTTCTACGTCCGCCAACAAGACACGCAAATACAGCACAGCTCATCTCGTCCGCCTGGGTACAGAAATAAAACACGCCTATAGGCCGTGACGCTTCCACAACTACCTGGAGAACATCTTCTTAAGAAATAATTTAAGAAACTTCTTAAGATGAACTCCACGAAGTTCGTAAGAATTTTCTTAAGTACAATTCTTGAAAAATTCTCGAAAGTTCTCAAATATGTTCTTATGAACATTTTTTTTTCTTAAGAAGGAAATGACAATCTGTGATCTTTAAACTCTCACTGCAAGGATCGTCTTTTTGCGCTTGCAGATTAGACTACCCTTTTTGTCGCGACCAGTTTGACTGGCGCTCGGCTTCACTTTAATGCGGCGTGTTTTTGAACAGTTACTTTTAAAGAGCCTCCTTGTCTCAAGCTGCAGAGTTCATGTTAGTGCTGTTGAATGAACGTTTTTGTATGTGTGTCCGCGCTGCTACAGTAAACGTGCCAGAAAATTCGTGCACCCCCCTATTAATAGCTCCTATATGTATTATATGCAGCTAGTACAGTTGTAATGCTTAAATATAACAGTTAATTTGAAATAACCCAGTAAATTCATTAATTCGTACTATTTGGGATTTAAGACAAATCTGGGGCTATCCTAACTTTTAAGAAGTTATTTATGATGATTTTTAAGAAGATTCTTTTCAAGACCCTGGTGAAAAAACCAGCATATGCTGGTAGGTATGTTTTGATGCTGGTTCAAGCTGGTCCTTTGCTGGTTTTTGCTGGTCCTTTGCTAGTTTATGCTGGTCATGTTGCTGGTCAAGGACCAGCATAAACCAGCTAAGGACCAGCATGAACCAGCAGCCCAGCATGAAAACATACCTACCAGCATATGCTGTTTATTTCACCAGGGGAATTTGAATTCTTCTTAAGTTTTGTCTTAAGAAAAAGAATATGCTTAAGAGGAAATATTTGGGAATACGAAATATTCGTAACTTTTTTTCTTAAAGTTAGAAAATAAAAAAACATGGCCATTTCGAAGAAATTTCTTCTTAAGAATGTTTAATAAATCCAGCCCAATTAGCAACTTTTGAAGTCGTTAAATTTCCCAAATGGAAACATGATCGTTAAAGTCAGCTGTGGTGTGATGGGGGGTGAACACAGCCAAAACTACTGTAGATGGGGAACCCCTAAAATGGCCTAGCAACGCCCATAACTGTAGCATTCTTTCAGTGCAACCAAAACTCACGGGCTGCACAATCTGGTTGTTTGAAAGATTGAACTTGAACAGATCAGCCACTAGATGGTGCCATTTATGCTTTTTAGGATCTTATTTAGTTGTTAAATTTAGTCAGGTATAATTTTGCATTTGTGTCCTTTTGTTGCACTGTTTTTCTTATTTTAATTGATCTTGTCGTGAAAAAACTATATCGGTAGTTGTGCCTTGAGCATGTGAATTTGGGTCCAATAGAGGTTTTTGTGTTTTGAAAGGAAGAGGCATTTCAAGATGGCCATATTCATTCTGATGGATGCCTTCTTTTAAAACCCACAGAAAACAGAACATCATCCTGAGATAAGCTTTTCTCTCCTGCCTGAGTATCTGCAAAATCCAGCTCAAGTGCTCTAGTATCAGCAGCAGGTGTCATGGGGGAAGCTCCCTGACTAACATGCGGTCACATAATAATGTAAATTAGAAAAATCATATACTGATAATATACAACAATGGCATGGTCTCTGGAAGAGGTTTGGAAGTGATATTTATATTCTCTGATTGAGTGAGCAGTCCAGTGGCAGTGACTTTGTCCACTGGTTGTGCTGGTAGCAGTGCAGTGGTGGAAGGAGCAGGAATCCATTTCAGCAGCCTTAAACATGAAGCGCTGTAGGATGCTGATCTCCTGGAGCACCAGAGAGTCCTAAGATCTGGAACACGCAGATGTGGCCCTGGAGTAGGTGGTGAAGGTCCTTAGCTTGGAACACGCAAGCAAAAGTACCTTGAAGTGAATGTTTGCTCACTTAACCTTGTTGCAAATGTCTGTGTGTCTTCTGCCTCTCTGGCCTAAAGACTCAGAACTTGGTTGATCCGCTTTGTCTCTCGGGTGGAGACTCAGGACGTGCTGTCTCACTGGACGAAGACTCTGAACGTAGAGTATCTCTTTCCTCGCAGACTGGAGGCTCAGAATGTGGTCTAATCTGTTGTTCCCTTAAAAGCTGGAGACTCTGACTTGGTATCTGTTATTGCCTCTTCACTTAAGGGACTCGGACTCAGTACGGTTATCTGTTAGTCTCTCTGGATGAAAGACTGGTGTTTCTGTTACTGGTCCCTTCACTTGAGGGACTCAAGACTCAGAACAAGGAGTGTCTTTTGGAAGGGTACCTTTATCCCTTTTCAATGAGGAGGAAATTGCAATTTGGTGCTTCTCAATTTCCGTGCTGTGATTGGCTGGTTCCATCAGAGTGGGGTGACGTGGTGGCCCACCCTTCTTTCCTCCTGTGGAATTTATTGGCATAGTCCAAAAACAAATTCAGAAAAGTGTCTCTAAAATTTCACCGGTGCATTTTTCACTTTCCAAACCACAATCAGAATAGATTTGGGAACGTTATGTACACATTAAGTCTAAACATGATGGGAAAAGACTTAACTGTAATGCATGCATTCATTTGTCTCTTAACAGCTGAGTTTGTGTAAGGTGTTGCACTACACATCGCTGTCACTGAAAATACTTATTTCTCTGAATAAGTATGAGATGTGTGTGTTGTAATCTGCATCAGTTTTAAGGTTTGAAAACAGTTATTGATGGATTTGGATTGATCTTTGTGATCTCTCTTTGTTTCACCCTCTGCTGCTGCATCTAGAGATCCTAAGGAATTTTTATAATGGTCACAGGCCAGACTGTAGTGATCCGTCTGTTTGTGGGTGAAAAGCAGAAACTGTATTTTGACCAATGAGAAGTCCAGTCCTTCCCGGGCTTTGTACCAAAGGTCATCTTCTTGCCCTCTAAGAGGTGTCTGGCTGTTTTCCTGGCATCTTTATCTGATTGCATTGAACAGTTTACTCATGTTAGTCAACCAAGATCCAGTCAAAATGTAGCAAACCTTTGTCCACTATTGTGATTAGAGAGGGGCCCCGCCATAAACTGGGCCCTGGAAGGTGCTGTTCACTACATTAGTTTCTGACATTGATGGATAGAATGACCCTCTCCACAGAACATACAGCTGACTGAATTTGTGCTACGCAAAAAATAAACCACAAAAAATAACTTGCACAGACTGACTAATACACATCCAAAGCATGCGCACAGAAAGCTGTCTGTCAAAATGCCCGTTTTGGCAATTATTTCTGTAAACACCATCATGTCATAAGTGAATTGATCTATAGGACTTAAAGTTACAGCTGCTTAATATATAACTGCTGTTATCTATGTCATTAATGTTATTCAGACAAAAGAAAAAGAGATAATCACTCACTGCTCTTCATTAAAACAAGACTGAGACAAATATTTTAACATAATTTAATACGGTCTGTTGTGACCTGTAATCACATTTGACTCTTGAGTAACCAACAGGAATAAATACAGTAAAATATCTTAAGAAATCATCATAACTTACAAGCATGTCATTTTTTTGCAGTAATAGATACAGCCTATAGATCATTTCATCATGGATGAAGGTCAAAAGTGCCAAAAGAACATAATAGCCATACAACCACAGTACTATCAGCAAAATATGTTTCAGTAGAAGTGGTTAGAGATAAAGGGTATTTTTTTTATATCAAGAACTGCTGCTTTTAGACCTTAAGCTCCAGAGAAACGAGCACATAGCCATCTTTAGAATATTTTGTCTAGAAACATCTGTTTTTGGAGTAGCTCTGTATATTTCTAAAGCACTGATGTCGAAGAGTAATAACCTGGTGAAGTGGATTTACTTGTAGAATTAACAAAAGTTATCATGAGCATGAAACTGATGTCATAACAA
Organism: Labeo catla; assembly: GCA_012976165.1. NCBI lineage: Eukaryota > Metazoa > Chordata > Actinopteri > Cypriniformes > Cyprinidae > Labeo > Labeo catla. Next base: position 1,033,179 of record VONZ01000085.1, read on the forward strand.
ATATCAGTAGATTGGGAAGATTTTAAAATGAGCAGTTCATACATAAATCCATAAGATATACAAACTAAACATAAGATAGACAATGAACACAGTGCTGAAAATGGGTAGGCAACATAAGGTCTATGTATTCCCTGTGAGATGAAAAAAGTGCTAAGCTTAAAAGGCACAATAATACGCACTGAGCTTGGAGATGAAATGCATCCAGATTAAAGCATGACGTTCTCATTGACACAGGACAAGTTTGCCTGGGAAAGGAGGCTAATGAGGCACATTAGAAGAGGATTCTTTAGTGCTTTGATTTGGATCATTGCAAAAGTAGCTGGATGGAAACCAGGCTTGAAGGCAGCAGCTCCTGGACTGAGCAGCACTGTAGGGTGCTACAGAGTGGAGTAAAGTCCTGCAAGTGGACGAGGCAGTTCACCAGGATAAGGCACAAGATTAGGCTGAGGTGGTGGATATGACAGGAATCCTCCAGGAGGACACTGTAATTCAGGTGTAAGAATGACCACAGGAAATTTGACTGCTGGATCTGATACAAAAGACACATCCAGAGAGACCTGAAAGACAATCATGTTTTTGCTTTACTCTTTTTATAGACTATTTATTAAACGAACAAGAACTTGAAAATTTTGTAAAAACTACAGGGATAGTTTATTGATAGTTTATTAAATCACCAACACACTGTTTATTTTGCAGAACACAAAATAATATATTCTGAATATCAAAATAATTAAATACAAAATGTTTAAGCTGTTTTTGTCCATACATTGTAACAAAATCACACCTTGAGTGTATACTGCACATTTATAATTCTGCAGTTATCAATGGTGACAGTCAGGTCACGTGGAAGTGTCATGATCACTATGAATTTTGACTTTTCTTCAGATGGGATGCAATCTCTAGTCTCTTTGATTATATATTTTGTAATTTGTGTTTTCTTCTTGCCAGTGATGAACATCTGTTTTTGCTTGAGGCTGAACTTCACCTTGACGTCACAAGATGAAGAGTTGTCAATGCCGACAAAAACTCTGATCGTTTCACCTGCAGAAATTATTAGAATTTTAGAAAAATTTATTTGCATGTTCCTTGTTAACATTTAAAATTTTTATGCAATATCTCAGTGTTCATAAAAAATGTTGATGGAAACCTGATAATTACAGGCTAATGTCTTCAGTTTAGACAGTTTTGACTAAGGTGCTTGAGAGCTACACATGTGACATCATCACCTTGTATATAGCCAGTTTTGTCTGTTGTTGCAGTCAGTGAGATTTTTCCTGAGCCAAAAAGTTTCATCTTCTTGTCTTGTGTGCCAGATTGTGGTTGCTGTATGGAAAAAACAAAACAAAAAAAACATTCTGGATTGAGTGAACTAAACCTGCATTAAATTTCCCTCAACTTCTAAATCACAAACAAATGGTTTAAATTCACATTACTTGAGTTTTTGTGACAGTTTATAAACCGGATAGTTCCAGTCTTTAATTATAATTAGTTGACCCATGTTCAAAACTGTTGCAGATTACTCTAAAAACACATACCTGTGACATAAAAGCAGTAGGCAACTTTGCGTCATTAACAATGCCTTTTAGCCATTCTTAATTCACTATAATCCATGGCTTCTTGGGGCTTATTGCTTTAATAAGAGGTTACATCATCTCTCTTTATGTGAATCAATAGGTGATTTCTAAAGAGTCAAACATGATATTGTAATTCATACCAGTAAGTGATCATTGGTCTAATCATTTTTTCAGCACTAAGGTTAATTCTGTAGATTTAGTAGATGTTTGCTTCCAAGGCCTGCTCAACTTTACCGTCAAGACATATTTAATCCAGCCATGATGTCCTTTAAAAGATGGAGGCATATTTCTGGAATTAGAGAAAAAGAAAAGTCTTTACATTCTGACAAGCATTACAGTGCTTAATATGTCATATAAACAGTACATATCCATTGGTGAAAAGTAAGGTCAGTGCCTCTACTGGTATGTGAGATTGTGTGTGTGTAAATATTTGAAGAGTTCAGATGCAAAACCAGCTAAAAGCCATCTCAGTCAAAAATGGGATAATGATACTGAGTGAATGCTCTCGACACATATTTTACGTCCATCAAATACTTTGTCTTCAAACTTGCTAAAATTCCAGCCTCAGCCCAATCAGAAGTACCGGTACTTACATAGAAACCTATACATCTGAGCCTGATAAAAATGCATTTTTTAAAGAAAGACGTCAGATGGATTTAGCTGGTTTTGCATCTGAACTTTTCATATATTTATGTATGTGTGTGTGTGTGTGTATTATATATAAACTACACACACACACACTACCATTCAAAAGTTTGGACATTATTAAATTGTTATTATTAAATGTTTTTGTACTGTTATTATTTTCAACAATGGATATAAATACAGAAGACATTCAATTATGACAGAACAAATATGGAATTATGTGGTCAACAAAAACCTGTTAAATAACCCATGATATGTTTTATGTTTTCAATTTTTCAAAGTAGCCACCTTTTGCTTTGACGACAGCTTTGGACTAGGGCTGTTAAACGATTAATCTTGATTAATCACATACAAAATAAAGGTTTGAGTTTGCCTAATAAATGTGTGTGTGTACTGTGTGTAATTATTATGCATATATAAATACACACAAGTTCATGTACAGTACTGTGCAAAAGTCTTAGGCCACTAGTATTTTCACCAGCTAAAAAATTGTTTAAAGTAAGTTATTTCTATCTTTTGCTGTAGTGTGTCAGTAGGAAACATCAGTTTACATTTCCAAACATTCTGTTTGCCATTAATTGTAATAATTTTGTTTGCACAGGCAGTCTGACAACAACCAGTGCTCCACACAGACATCTGATCTCACCATCATCCAGCCTGTCTTTGGAAACAGAATAACTGAAACAGACTAAATCAAGAAGAACTGTTTCAGCATCTCCAAGATGTATCAAATAACCTGCCTGCAAAGCTACCTGAAAAACTATGCACAAGTGCACATAGGGCAAAAGCCACTTTAAATGCAAAGGATGGTCACATCAAATGCTGATTTATTTTAGTTAATAGAAGTTCATTGATAAAGAAAATCTATTTATGACATTGTTTTTGACAGCATGCTCATTTTATGTGCCTAACTGTCTAAAAATTTTAACAGTACTGTAGCTTTGTAGGTGTAGGTGTCAGACCGTTTTGACTGTTTTTGTGTGTTTTTTCCCTGTGTTGCCCTTATTTGGTCTTCCTGTTCCATTTCTCATTTATTACGTCACTGTTTGATTGTCCTGTCTCCCCCTGATTGGTTGTTTCCATGTATATAAGTTTGGTTGTGTTCCTGTTTAGATTGTCGGTTCTTATACATCATATCAGTCAGTTTGTATGTTTCTCCTTCATGTTACGTTGTGTTTGCTGGTTTCCTGCTGTTTCCTGTCCGTTCCTGTTTCCCTGTGGATTATATTAATAAAACCCCATGCATTGGACCTCCTCTGTCCTGCTCATTCCCCGCACACAACACCGTGACAGAAGAACCGACCAACAACATGAGGGCTGAGGAACGTATCATGAATATTCGGCAGGCGGGGAGGCCATTGGAGTATTACGTGGAGGAATTCCTGAGCTTTTGCCACCTGGTGAGTTGGACCGATGCTATGATCAACACGTGTTTTCTAATGGGGCTAAACGATGACAAACTGTGCTGTTCGATAACTCCTGTGGATCGCTGCAAACCGGTTGCAGATTTTATCAGATCGTTTTGACTGTTTTTGTGTGTTTTTCCCCTGTGTTGCCCTTATTTGGTCTTCCTGTTCTGTTTCTCATTTATTACATCACTGTTTGATTGTCCTGTCTCCTGTCTGTTGCTGGTTCCCTGCTGTTTCCTGTCCGTTCCTGTTTCCCTGTGGATTATATTAATAAAACCCTATGCATTGGACCTCCTCTGTCCTCCTGCTCATTCCCCGCACACAACACAGTAGGTCTATTAAAGCATCTTGGAGATGTTGCCACAGTTCTTCTGGATTTAGTCTGTCTCCGTTTTTTCTGTTTTTTAAGACAGACTGGATTGAATGATGGAGAGATCACATCTCTGTTTGCACAAGGAGTCTGACAACAGCCTGTGCTCCACAAAAAAATTCTCACTGGATTATTGTAATTAATGGCAAAATGAATGTTTAGAAATGTAAACTGATGTTTCCTACTGACACACTACAGCAAAATATAGAAATAACTTACTTTAAACCATTTTTTAGCTGGTGAAAATACTAGTGGCCTAAGACTTTTGCACAGTACTGTATATATTACAGCGAAATATGTTATTTATGTACAATATGTTTATTTATATATAATATAAATTATATAAAAAGTATAATAAATCCATATACTTGTAAATATTTCTTAAATATATACATGAATGTGTTTGTATGTGTGTGTATATATATATATATATATATACATAATAATTACACACAGTACTCACACATATATTAGGCAAACTCAAACTTTTATTTTGTATGCAGTTAATCGTGATTAATCGTTTGACAGCCCTACATCGCAAACTCTTGCCACTATTCTTGAGGTAGTCTCCTAGAATAGATTTACAACAATTTTAAAGAAGTTCCCAGAAGTGTTAAGTACTTATTGGCTGCTTTTCTTTCACTTTCCGATCAAACTCATCCCAAACAATATCAATTAGATTTAGATTGGGTAATTGTAATCTGCAGCTCACCATCACTGTCCTTCTTGGACAAATGGCTCTTACATAACCTAGAGGGTTCGTTGTCCTGTTGGAAAATGATGATGATGACATCACTAAGTAAAAACCAGATGAGATGGCATGTCACTGCAAAATGCTGTGGTAGCCATGCTGGTTACGTGTGGCCTCAATTACCAGCAGTGTCACCCTGACACCATCACACCTCTTCCTCCATGCTTCACAGTGGGAACCACACATTCAGGAACAGTCAGTTCACCCTCACTACGTCTAACAAAGACACTGCAATTAATACCAAAAGTCTCAAATTTGCACTCATCAGACCAAAGGACAGTTTTCCACTGATGTCCAATCCTTGTTTCCTTGCCCAAGCAACTCTGTTCTGCATTTGTTCCCCTGAAGTAATCGTTTCTTTGCCAAAATTGGACCATGAAGGCCTGACTCACAGTCTCCTCTGAACAGTGGATATTGAAATATGTCTGCTACTTGAACTCTGAGAAGCATTTATGTGGGCTGTAATCTGAGATGCTGTCAATAGTCAGTTTCTGAGGGTGGACACTAGATGATTGTCAAATCTTAACTGATTTTAAAACCGTTGGAGACCACAGACATGAAGACAGTTTCAGCTGATTTTTAGCCTTAATTCCCTGAACGTGCACACTACATGATTCAACCAGACCATGAGACCACACACTTGTTGACTGTAGGAACGATTTTGCAGTGACATGAGATCTGGAGCATGTTCTGCATGTTCCCAATCCAGAGATTTTAGTTTGGTGATGCTCTGTCTCAATCGGGAGCAGTTAAATAACCGTAATGACACCACACAATATAGGATTTTTTAGACAAAATTTTTTTCAACAAGCCTCAAATCGGTCCGTACCCTTCAGTCCAGCGCACATCTGCGTCCCCCGTCAGCTTCACAAAAAAACTGCCCACCTTCATTACTTTGGTTACTTCCAACACAACTCGCCCCTCCACAATATCCCCACTAGTAAAAGTATTGCTTTTATTAATCGGGTAATAGTGAAGATTGAACTCTTGGATGGATCTTGACATTTTAGTTGTTGACATTTTTTATTCTAGCTATAGATCATTATGTGGTCATGTATGAGTTACAAGAGAGATGTTATTAAGCTTCACCTGTCTACTGTCATGCTTCCTTTTGAAGCATCAGTGAGCATTTGAACCTTCTAGTTGCATATGAGTCCCTCAGTTGTCCTCAGTGTGAAAAGATGGATCTCAAAATCATACAGTCATTGTTGGAAAGGGTTCAAATACACAAAAAGGCTGAACAACTTCAAAATATTTATGGGACCTGAAAGATTTTTCTGAGGAATGGCAGGCAGTTTAACTGTTCAGGACAAACAAGGGACTCATGAACAACTATCACTAAACAAAAAAGCACAGCTGTGGATCATTCAGGTAACAACACAGTATTAAGAATAAAGTGTATGTAAACTTTTGAATGGGATCATTTTTATAAAATTATTTTCTCTTGTGGACTATATGAAAACATATTTTTATGTGAAATATCTTATTCAGGTAAGCGCTAAATAAAAAATAACATGCATTTTGAATAATGCCTCTTATTTTTGTAAAATAATTAACATTTTGTAGATTCTGCAAGGTGTAAGTAAACGTTTGACTTGTAAGTAAACGTTTGACCTCAACTGTAAATCCATTCTTTCTTATTCATTTTTTCTTTATTCTTTACTGCAAACATGTCTTTTTCAAACATGATCTGTCCCAACTTTGACTTGTAACTTACTAATAGCATTTATTTAGCACAAGTCCTCTTTATGAATGCGTACATCAGTGTTTCATTTTATTTATGTAATAATTTAAAAACACAATTGTTTTATAGATATGTATTTTTTTGTGCAAAGTAAGCTTTTTCAAGCTTTCTTAAATTAAATATTGCTTTAGTTTGAAGTATCTCTCACAGTGACAGTAGGTTCTTTCATCATCACCTGATTTTTAAGTCCAGCACACATTTGCATTCCCTGTTAGCTTCACAAAAAAACCCTGTTCACTTTATTTCTTTGGTTACTTCCAAAACAACTCATCTCTCCACAATATCCCCACTAGTAAAAGTATTACTTTCATCATTCGGGTCATTACAAACACTGAGCTCTTTGATGGATCCTGATTTTTTTTGTATATGCAAATATTCAAAGACTACATGCTGGTTCTTCCTGTTCTTGTGGGTGAAGCAAGAAAGACAAAGTTCATGCCTTTGGAAGAAAAAAAAAACCTACTGTTTTTGAGGGTGTGGCACTTCCTACACCTGCCTGGTCAGTACTGATCTTTCAGTTCAGAGCTCACTCTGATAGATGGAGACCCAACTGGCCAGGGACCTGCTTGCTTACAGAAGATGAAACTCATCTTTAATAAGGCTGTGGCATGAGATGAGCAAAACATTTATACAAAACATAAAATTGTATGCATACACACAATAGTGTTTACAGGTCCACTGGTCAGCTTGATGAAGTGCAGCAGATAAAAGATATAATCACTCACTGCTCTTCATTAGACAACTTTTGTAGCTTTAATGAAAAACAGTGTTTTGTAAAATAATCAAGCCTGAAAGCAAGACTGAGCTGTTTTAATCCTTCATGTCACCACAATAATTTTATCATAATTTCATAGCAATTTTCATAGTTATGTTGTAACTTGTAATCACATCTGACTCTTTAGTAAATACGACTAAATACAGTGAAGCACCTTATGAAATAATTATACAAGCATGTAACATTTTGCAGTAATAGATACAGTTTTATAGATCATTTCATCATGGACGGAGGTTAAAAGTGCAAATGCAGTACAGTACTTAAAAAGCTGCAATATGTTCTAAAAGAACACAGAATCAAAACAACTGCCATACTATCAGCAAAATGTTTCAGTAGGAGTGGTTAGAGATAAAAGGTGTTTTTTCACTATCAAGAACTGCTGCTTACAGACCTTTTGCACCTTAGAAACAAGCACGTAACCATCTTTACAATGTTGTGTTTGAACTTCTGTTTTAACAAAAGCTATCATGAACTTTGTAAAGTTTGAAACGGATGTCATAACAAATGTCAGTAGACCATGAAGATTTTAAAACAAGAGGTTCATTCAGAAACCCATAAAATATTGCCTTCATGCTGTGTAAATGCAAAATAAAGACAAGACATTGAGCCTCATTTATCAAATGTAGAAACAAGCTCAGACCCGAGCGCACAAAACTTATGACAGAACTCACATGTGTTTCATGAAACATTTGCATGCCACCAATTATATTGTACGGATGATCGTGCGTTGATAAATGTGGGTCCTTAAAAACACCCCGGTTTAGGCTTAACTTTTGCCCCTGGAGTTTACAACATCGAGAAACATAAACCGGTGAAAAAATCATGCCTAGGGCCCTATGAAATCAGTTTTATTTTTTTCCCAAATTTCGTTTTTTTCTGTTTGAATTTTTCTAGATTCCATTTTTTTTCCATTTAAATTTTTCTGGACTCCTTTTTAATGGTTAAATAAAATTTTATTATTCAAAAGGCATGTCTAATTAATTAATATCATAAAACTTATACAATTTAACATCAATTTATTAAACGTTTAACAAAAAATGACATGTTCTCACCTTATGTTTTATCATTATTGTTTTAGCATGTCTAATTATTTGAATGCATAAAATCAACTTTTATTTACTCTTACAAACAGCAATTTCATAAAAAATTATGAAATGCCCCCCCCCCCACCTCAGAAATTCTCTGTTGTGTATTTAAAATTTTCTCTTTATCAAATGAAGGCATAAAATGTTGATATAATTTATCTTTTAATTAATGAAAATTAAACATTTTATTTTTTGGCAAATAAATGGGATTTTCTATTAAAATTATATGCAAAAGAAATACTGTGAGATTATTTCTTAAAAAAAAAAAAAGTTTTATTTTTTTTCAACAGTAGTAGTACTAGTAGTAGTAGTAGTAGTAGTATCACATACAATCTACTAAATAATAGTAATATATGCCTATTAGCTTGTTAAGTCTAAAGAAGAGCAAGCAAGGCTACATGTAAGTTCAGGCTAACTGAGATTTAATCCTAGCCACTGCTCACGTCCATATTGATAAATTCAAAGTTTTGAGTAGAAACAACTGTACGACCAAGTGCTGAAAAGGGGCGGGGCTACATAATGTCTGTACATTCCCAGAGCAATGAAAAAAATGCTAAGCTTAAAGGGCACAATAATAGGCACTGAGCTTGCGGATATAAGGCATGCAGATAAAACCACAAAGTTCTCAGTGACACAGCATAAGAGTGGTGAAGGAAACTAATAAGGCACATCAGGGGAGGATTCATTAGTGCTTTGATTTGGATCATAAATTGGTTCAGAAGGAGCCGGATGGAAACCAGGCTGGAAGGCATTTGGATTTGGAAAGTCCCCTGCAGCAGCTCCAGGATGGGGCACCACTGCAGGGTCACACAAATTGGGGTAAAGACCTGCAGATGGAGAAGGTAGCTCACCAGGATCAGGCACAAGGTTAGGCTGAGGTGGTGGATAAGGCTGGAATCCTCCAGGTGGGCCTTGCCAGGGAGGACACTGTTGTTCAGGTGGAAGAATAACCACAGGAAGTATGACTTCTGGATCTGATGCAAAAGACACATCCAGATAGACCTGAAAGACAATCATGTTTTTGCTTTACTCTTTGGTAAAAAGTCTTGTTAAAGGAGAAGTCCACTTCCAGAACAACAATTTACAGATAATGTACTCACCTCTTTGTCATCCAAGATGTTCATGTCTTTCTTTCTTCAGTCGTAAAGAAATTGTGTTTTTTGAGGAAAACATTTTAGGATTTTTCTCCATATAATGGACTGATATGGTGCTCTGAGTTTTAACTTCCAAAATGTAGTTTAAATGCAGCTTCAAAAGATCCCAATTGTGGTTGTAAATAATCCCAGCCAAGGAAGAAGGGTCTTATCTAGCGAAACGATCATTATTTTCATTAAAAAAATACTATTTACATACTCGTTAATCTCAAACGTTCGTCTTGTCTTGCTCTCCCTGAACTCTGTGTATTCTGGCTCAAGACAGTTAGGGTATGTCGAAAAATTCTGATCGTATTTTCTTCCTCAACTTCAAAATTCATTTCAAAATCATCCTACATTGCTGCAGAAGTACCGACCCAGTCTTTGCAAAGTGAACATGCAAAGATCAAACACCCTTAACAAAAAAGGTGAAACAACGATATAGGGTGATTTTGAAGTTGAGGGAGAACATGAGATGGGAGTTTTTCGATATACCCTAATTGTCACAAACCGGAAAAAAACAGTCCAGGCAGGAGTAAGACAAGATGAGCTTTTGATATTAAAAAGTATGTAAATTGTATTATTTTTATGAAAATAACTGATCGTTTTACTAGATAAGACCCTTCTTTCTCAAATGTGATTGCTTACAACCGCATTTGGGATTGTTTAAAGCTGCATTTAAACTACATTTTAGAAGTTCAAACTCGGGGCACCATAACAGTCCAAAAATCCTGAAATGTTTTCCTCAAAAAACATAATTTCTATTTGACTGAAGAAAGAAAGACATTAACATCTTGGATGACAAGGGGGTGAGTACATTATCTGTAAATTGTTGTTCTGGAAGTGGACTTCTCCTTTAAGCTGTAAAACCAATGTTGTTATAGACCACAAATTAAAAAGAACTTGAAAATTTTGTAAAAATTACAGGGAAAGTTTACTCAAAAATCATCATCACACTGTTTCTTCTGCATAACACAAAAGAATATATTCTGAAGTAAAAAAAAAACAAAAGAAGAATGAAAAACATTCAGGTTTTAAATGACGAGGGTAAATTTTCATTTTGGGGCAAACTATTGCTTTGAATATGGCAATATTTAAAGAAGACAGAAGATAATATAACACCTTGAGTTCATACTGCACTTTTAAAATTCTGCAGTTTTCAATGGTGACAGTCAGATCACGTGGAAGAGTCAGATTCACTGTAAATTGTGACTTTTCTCCAGATGGGATGCGATCTCTAGTCTCTTTGACTATATCATTGTATCTTCTTTTAGTGTTACCGCCACCAATGAACGTCTGTTGCTGCTTGAGGCTGTACTTTAGCTTGACGTCACGAGATGAAGAGTTGTCAGTGTCGACAAAAACTCTGATTGTTTCACCTGAAAATGATGAGAATTAGAGACAAAATACATCAATAATCAAAACAAACATATAAACTGACTATAGCCAGATTTCTGTCCAAGCTGCAAATTTAATCTACGTAAAATCTGCAGATAAAGCAGCGTTTCCATCCAGAGTATTTAGAAGAACACAATCATCATGAATGAACTGGATGAACTTAAGTGGAATAGTTTTCATGTCGGTCATTCACTTCAGACTGACTAGAGTTTTGGGATGCTATATAAAGTTCTGCTGTTATTTTCTTGTCTAAGCAAATTTAGTCCTATGTTTTTTTTAATCAAGTAATTTTAATCAATTAATCAATCAGCTCAGCAAATGTATTGACCTCAAGTTAGCATATATGTTTTTATACAACGCTGGACAAATTTATTAGTAACATTCAGAATTTTTATGCAAAAATCTCAAAATGTGCATAAAAACATTGATGGAAACCCAACAATTGAGGTGTTTGAGAGCTACACTTGTGAAATAATCACCTTCCATATAGCCAGTTTTGTCTGTTGTCACAGTCATTGACATTTTTCCTGAGCCAAAAAGTTTCATCTTCTTGTCTTGGGAGCCAGATTGTGGTTGCTGTTTAGAAAAAAAAAACAAACAAAAAAAACAGCATACTGAAATGGGCAAAATAAAGTCACATTAGATTTCCTCTAAGATCTAAATGACAAAAAGTGGTTTAAATCAAATTACTTTTGTTCTGATAACCATCTAAATTCACTGTTAGTCCAAGGCTTCTTTGAGCTTAATTGAATGGAAGTTACATTACCACTCTATTTATGTGAATCAATAACTGAGAGTGAAACATGATATTATAATTCATACCAGTAAGTGATCATTAGTCCCATCATTTCTCATAACAAGGGTTAATTCTGTAGATGCAGTAGATGATGACTTCCAAGGCCTGCTCAGCTTTACAGCCAAGACATACCTCACCCATCCATGAAATCCCTTAAAAGACGGAGGCATATTTCTGAAATTTGGGAAAAATAAAACTCTTTAGTTTCTGACAAGCATTACAGTGCATAATATAGATACACAAACATTTATTTATTTATTCTGAATAGCAGTTAACCTACCTGTATATATGCTTTACTTCTTTTTTTCATTATTATTATTATTTTTTTTAAACTTGTGTACATTATACTAAAGTTTATATTCTAGAATAATAAGAAATTAATATGACTGATTTTTCAGAGGATTATGGAAGGAAGTAAGATGCAGGACAGTTTTATGCTCTTGCTTATTCACTCATTTGTTCTGTATATTGTGTTCATGGGCTGTGAATGACACCTGCCAAATATTACTACACTGTGCACATATTTACACAATAAGGAACAACAACAACAACTGAAGATGTATTTTGAAAGGTGCATCGGTAGTATCACTCACTGTTGAGGAAGCTGAAATCTGAATGGAAAAACATGACTTCCTGGTCTAATCACTGGTCCATCTGATGAACAATACAACATGTTAATATAGGCTACAGCAGAGTTTTTCAATAAGGATATTTAGTTTAGTATCAGCAAACAATCATCTTAGGTTTTATGTAAATTCCAAAAAACTTTAAGTAATTTATTTAATTTTATGCAATTTACTTAGTGTAATGTATATATGAAATCTATTTACTTACAATTTTCTCCACTTACAAGAGTTGTATTCTTTTCACTTTCTCCTGAAGAGGAAAGAAATAAAAGTATTACACAATTTCGAATAATAATTTGATACATTTTTTATATATTTAGAGTTCTATATTGTGGAACCTCACCTCTCTTTGAGCTCTCTTGAATAAAGTACTGCTTTAGTTTGAAGTACCTCTCATGGTCACTATAGGTCCTTTTGTCATCACCTGAGCCTGTAGTCCAGCTCACATGTGCGTCGCCCGTCAGCTTCACAAAAAAACTGTCCACCTTTATTTCTTTGGTTACTTCCAAAACAACTCGCCCCTCCACAATATCCCCACTAGTAAAAGTATTGCTTTCATTAATAGGGTCGTAGTGAACACTGAGCTCTTTGATGGATCCTGACATTTTAGTTTCTACGTCTGTAAACAGGACATGGAAATACAACACAGCTCCTCTTGTTCGCCTGGGTATAGAAATAAAACAGGGCGTGACTTCCTACAGCTTTCTAGTTGGCAAACTCTAAAAGCTGCATAACATCGGCTATTCCCCAAGCTTTAGTAATGCTCTGTTTAATGGTTTAGCCTTCGATTTTATGGAAGCAGATTAGATTAATTAATAATTCACACAAAAGACACAATGCACACTTGCGTGTCCCAGTTCACATGCATGAAACCCAATTCACGTGCACGAAAAAAAAAAATATATTCACCAAAACCAATTCACATGCACAAAATGAGAATATAAATTCATAAAATACTTAAACTTGTACATGACTTAAAAAATCAGTTGAAACTGTCAAAATGGATGGGTTGCAACATGACTGTTAAGTTACAGTTCTATGAAAAGTTACAGTTCTAAATGAAACTTCTAGAGTCACATCACCTCATAATTTGTGGTAGGGGTTGAATTATGGGGCAGCAGGGTCATGGGTGTCTCCAGGCCTGGCTCCACAGTGGGGCCTTAACCTACTCCCAACCTCATAAGTCAAAGAACACAAAAGATAACTTAAAATAAATTTTATTGGCAGGTTTGTGAAGTTACATTTGGCGGTATGGCTCTGTTCGAAATTCCCTGTCCTTTTCATGAGCTCCATGAAAGCCAAGACAGGAAAATGGCAGCAGCTTCAGGGGTAACCCTCCCATTTTATGAATAGGAGAGCAGCAATCATGGCTCTTGAGTGGGTTGATGATCAACCCGAGGCACTCCAAGTGGCTGAGCACCAGTTCCTTGTGAGCAACCAGATCCTGTTCTGATTTGGCTAGTACTAGCCAGTCGTCGAGGTAATTCAATATGCGGATTCCCATCTGCCTCAGAGGGGAAAAAGCCGCATCTATGCACTTTGTGAAAGTGCGAAGGGCCAGGGACAGGCCAAATGGAAGAACTGTATACTGATAGGCCACTCTCAAGAATCTCAAGAACGGTCAGTGATGGGGGCTATGCGGATGTGAAAGTACACGTCTTTCAGATCCACTGTCAGAAACCAGTCTCCGGGACAGATATGCGCAAGGATCAGTCTGACAGTCAACATCCTGAATGGTCGGCGCATTAGCGAGTGATTCAGGTGTCTGAGATCCAAAATGGGTCTGAGCCCGCCATCCTTTTTGGGAACGAGGAAATAACAGCTGAATAGCCTGACTTGCTGTTTGCTGGGGACACTGCTTCTACAGCACCTTTTGCAAGTAATGCTTGCACTTCTGCTGGAGAAGAAGAGCTTCGCTGTCCAGAACAGAAGTTTGAACAACGCCTCTGAAGCGTGGTAGCCCCCAAGTAAACTGCAGCGAGTAGTCTTGTTGAATTATGTTTAGAACCCAAATGGACACTCCTGGCATGGCTGCCCAAGCCTTGAGACGGGAGGCGAGATGATCTATGTTCGCGAATGAAAGCTTGCCTTGAAGAGACTTGAGTGTGAAAAGGAAATTTGCTCTTTATTGCGTGTGGGTCCACTATCATAGTGGTAAAATATTCGGGTACACGCTGCACTTGCAGGACTTGACCCGTCAAAAGTGAAGTATCTGCAAAATCCAGCTCAAGTGCTCTAGTATCAGCAGCAGGTGTCACGGGGGAAGCTTCCTGACTAACATGCAGTCACATGGACCCATCACATCCATGGAGCTGACCCAGGTCAGTCTTGATGGCACAAGGCTTTTCATCTTCTCCAGTGATGACCTGTTGAGGTGCCAGTGCTCTGGAGAAATCATAACAGTCAAAAGACCTACTCCACAATCCATTCTTGCAGGCATTTCATCAGAAATTACTTCTAGATGTCTCCACCTTTTAGCTGTTTTACAGGTGGGAATGTGTGTGCACTCAAAAGGAATAAAGTCACTTGTATAAACAGGAGGCAAGCAAATAGGGCTGTCTGAAGAGAACCCCCTGAAGAGAACCCTAAGGCCACTCACTCTCTGACTCTTTATAATGGATTCTTTTCCCATCATAGTAGAAAGCTTTAGTTTTACAGAGTCCGTTAATGCCTGTAAATTTTCACACACTTTCTGGACAACAAATGTGTGACTACTCATATGAGTGTCTCATAAGGCATATACAAGCGTTTCAGACTCTGAGTCAGATGAAGACAGCCATACTGGAACAATCATGGAGGTTGCACCACTTTCTCCTGTATTCACACAACATGATAAGGAGGTTGTACTCTCTTCAGCCTGCAAAACTGTGAAGGTGACTCACCTCCTGATGAGATGATGTTATGATTCTTGGATCACAATGTGCGGTTATGAGTACATTACATAAGAAAGATTGGTGGGAACTCTGTAGAACCTCTTAATGTATTATCAACACAAAGAGGACACAAGTGTAATAAAATTCATTTTAATAACAAAAGATAGACAAGAGTAATCAACAGCTACTAAATTAATACCACAAATGAAAAAACAAAGTGCATAAGATGCATAAAATGCATGTCACGGCGTGGTTTGCGGGGAATGAGGAGGAGCAAGGATATCATGAACAAACTTTTATTAGATAATCCACAAGGAACTGGAACAGCAAGGAAACAAACGCAACGTACAAGACTTTAAGAACCGACAATCAGACGTGGAACACAACCAAACTTATATACACAGACTAATCAGGGGGAGACAGGTGTGAACAATCAAACAGTGATGTGATAATTAGAAACGGAACAGGAAAGACCAAAAAAGGGCATACATGGGGGACACCATTATAAATGAGAAAAATCATATGCTATTAATATACAACAATGGCAAGGTCTATGGAAGAGGTTTGGAAGTAATATTTACATTCTCTGTGGTTGAGTGAGCAGTCTAGTGGCAGTGACTTCGTCCACTGGTTGTGCTGGTAGCAGTGCAGTGGGGAAGGGAGCAGGAATCCATGAAGCCTTGAACATGAAGCGCTGTAGGATGCTGATCTCCTGGAGCACCAAAGGGTCCCAAGATCTAAAAGACGCAGATGTGGCCCTGGAGTAGGTGCAGAAGGTCCTTAGCCTGGAACACACAAGCAAAAGTTCCTTTGAAAACATAGTTATTGATGGATTTGGATTGATCTTTGTGATCTCTCTTTGTTTCACCCTCTGCTGCTGCATCTAGAGATCCTAAGGTCACATGCCAGACTGTAGTGATCCTTCTGTATGTGGGTGAAAAGCAGAAACTGCATTTTGACCAATGAAAAGTCCAGTCCTTTCTGGGCTTTGTACCAAAGGTCATCTTCTTGCCCTCTAAGAGGTGTTTGGCTGTTGTCCTGGCATCTTTGTCTGATGCCATTGGACAGTTTACTTATGTTAGTCCACCAAGATCCAATCAAGATGTAGCGAACCTTTGTCCACTGTTGTGGTCAGAGTGGGGCCCCGCCATTAATTGAGCCCCAGAATGTGCTGTCCACTACATTCGTTTTTGACATTTATGGATAGAATGACCCTCTCCACAGAACATACATTTGACTGAATTTGTGCTATGCACCAGTGTACTCTTCGGTTTACTAGACTCTTTAATCTTGCTGTCGATGATATTGCTAGAATTGGCGCATGCTGCATCGAAATCCTTCACAGTGGTTGCCAATGTGTTAGAGCGCTTTATCTCCTTCAATGGCTTCTCTTCAGAGGTCTTTACTGGATACGGTGATAACACTGGATTGCATGCAATGAAGCAAACTCACTAAAGCTTGGGCAATCATTGTCTTGATCTAGCTGTTATGTGACATAACAGTCCTACCTGCTCATCACCCAGTTGGGAAGCTTGGCCAGCATCCTCCAGTTCACCACACAGTCATTTAGCACCTGAAGACATTTGATGTGCGACACAGCATCACTAAATGAATGCATGAAGTCAATGAACACTCGTAGCTTGATGTACTCTGTTGCACCAGTCTTAGGACACCTATTAAGTTTCTGTCTGAAGGCACATTGCACCACAAAGGAGTGACCATATCTGGCATTCAACTTCTCCCAAGCTTGCTGATAGGCCTGCTCATCTTTCCTATAAAAACTGCCTTCCAGAGCCGACAACAGAAGAGCCTGTCTGCTGGATTTGGACATCGTCTCTCTATAAGAGCCTTGAAAGTTAAGCTCCACTCCATAAACTTCAGTGGGTCACCAAAAAATACAAAGGGTTCTGGAAGGGGAAGTCAAAATAGGGCCATTGGCTATGGACTATGTAACACCTGTACTATGGATACTTCATATTTTGTGACTTGCTGATTCAAATAACCTCAATGTCTCTACAATTTTCCAGCTTCCCCAGTTGTTGCCTTTGTGCATCGATGTCAGCCTCCATTTCCATTTCAGCTTTCTTTGCAGCTAACAATGCAGCAGTTTCTGCTCTTTTAACGGAAATGCTTGCAGACTCTGTTTTTTTTTGAGTGATTACTAAAAACTATATATGGACCTAGCATACTCACAGTCCATCAGCACGTACAGTCTTGCTCTCTCATCTTCCATTAATTTCACCAAGTCTGCCTGTAGTGATATGGTTAACTACTGCCCCCTAGTGGATGAGTGGGAAGTTGAGACAATAAAAGCTGCATGTGGTTACGTTCATCTCATCTGGCTTGTTTCAACACAAAACTCGCACAAATAGCCATCATAACGCAACATGGTATGCATCATGAGTGCTGTATACAACTTGCTCTAGTTAATGTGAAACTTCAGAGACAAGAGATCACTCATCACGTGTAGAGAGCTGCAGAATAAGAGAAAATGTAATATTTAAACATGCAAAGTTTAACACGACACTCCAAGAAGCAGGAGAGTCTGCAGATAATTTCATCACCGCATTACATTGCCTGGCAGAGCATTGTGGGTATGGACAGTTATACAGTGAAATGATTCGGGACAGATTAGTGGTTGGACTCAGAGATAAAAGATCAGAGCAGAATGATGGCTGATAAAACTCAAAGTGAATGATTCAGAGGTGCTGTTCAAAGTGGACTCAGGAGCAGATGTCACTGTGGTTTCAGAAGAGCTGTTCAAGGAGTAAAATTTTGGAAAATTACAGAAAGCTTCGCACTACAGTCCCAGTAATACCATCTGTGTTGAACCCAGGCTGGATGGATTTGAATCGTATGAAGAAGAAGAAGAAAAAGTTAGGAGAGAGAAACAATGGAAACATGGACACAGAGCACATGATTTACCACAGTTACATCCAGGACAGTCTGTGTGGATCAGTGACACTAGAGAAAAGGGGATTGTGATTATGTCAGCAGGGACTCTAGTGGCACTATTACAAGGAATCTCAGGGTGAACACCGGCATCTGAACTGGAAAACACAGCTTCTGTACCAGGACCAGATGTTCTGTGTTCAGATAACGTTTCAGGACTACCTAACACTCCTGGGGGGGAGACTGAAATGCTTTAAAATGCTTAAAATGGTATAAGTAGTTGTTATGGTGCATAAAAGAGAAAGAAAAAGAGGAGATAACAGCTTTGTGTTATTATAGAAAACTCCAAAAGTATTGTATGGTTACATCCTGCAATTTTTGTAAATATGTGTTTTGGGTCTAGAGAAGTGATCTCAGAAAGGGGGATGTAGTGATATGGTACTACTATGGTAACTACTGCCCCCTAGTGGGGGACTGGGAAGTTGAGACAGTAAAAGTTGCATGTGGTTACGTTCCTCTCACCTGGTTGTTTGAACACAAAACTTGCACAAACAGCCATCCTAATGCAACACTGCCATCACAGCTGAACATGCATACATTTTTCTCCTAATTTCTTGGCTTGGGACTGTGTGGAAGTCCATGTTATCACATTACTCTTTCAAGTCTCTTGCTCTCAACCCCATCCATCATGTCACACAAATAACTTTTTTTGGCGTTCTTATGCCTTTTTATTAGATAGGACAGTGTAGGAGGACAGGAAGCTCAGGATGCCCACAGTGCTTGAGATGCCCACAGCGCAACCGCGCTATATGTCGACGCGCTAACCACAACACACAAATCACTTTCAGAAGACTCATGTCTTAACTTAAGAGTTGTGCGACACTCAGTCGCAGTTTACGGATATCATAGGAATGAATGGGAGATGTTGTAGGCTGAATCCTACTCGTCACAAAAAAGTAGTAGTTTTCGTGGTAAACTCTAAAAATAGTTCAATCCAGAAGTATTGTTTAGTGTAAAACATGCTGAAGCTTAGCATATAGGCTGTAGATTCATTAAATGATAAGCTGTTTCGTCTACAAAGGTGTTTATTCAGGGTAGTGAAGCCACTCTTCCATTGACATCCATAAAAAATGGTCAAAAGGTCTCTTTTGTTTTTCACTTCACCACTGTGGTTTTATTGTCTTGTCTGATGTTGCTTGTGAAAGCTAATGTGTGCAATATAGTTATGGTTTTCCTGATGGGAGGTACAGTCACAACTACGTGTGAAGGATAAGCATGAAGATGAAGTTCAATGAAATCAAAAGTCTTTAATATATTCCAGGAACACACAGACACATAGACGAGACCGAACCACAAACACTGAACTGAAACCAACTTATAAAAACAGGTGATTACAATGAACTTACGAGGTTAACTAATAATGACTTGACGAAGACAGGAACAGGAACAACCATATATGGGCACATGAGGGAAAAAACAACACAAATAGTCCAGGGGTGTGACAGTTCTCTTTTTTGCAGTAATTGATACAGTCTATAGATCATTTCATCATGAATGAAGGTCAAAAGTCGAAAAAGAACACAATAGCCATGCAACCACAGTACTATCAGCAAAATATGTTTCAGTAGGAGTGGTTTTTATATCAAGGCTATACTGCTTTTAGACCTTAAGATCCAGAGACACAAGCACATAGCCATCTTTAGAATATTGTGTTTGAACTTCTGTTTTTGCAGTAGCTCTGTATATTTCTACAGCACTGATGTTGAAGCGTAATTTGCTGGTGAAGTGAAACATAAGATAGACAGTGAGCACAGTGCTGAACATAAGGCCTATACATTCCTTGTGAAATGAAAAAAGTGCTAAGCTTAAAAGGCACAATAATAAGCACTGAGCTTGCAGATTAAAGGTATGCAGATAAAACCATGATGTTCTCTTGGACAGCACAAGTTTGCCTGGTAAAGGAGACTAATAAGGCACATTAGAAGAGGATTCTTTAGTGCTTTGATTGGGATCATTGCAAAAGCAGCTGAATGGGAACCAGGCTTGAAGGCAGCAGCTCCTGGACTGAGCAGCACTGTAGGGTGCTACAGAGTGGAGTAAAGTCCTGCAAGTGGATGAGGCAGTTCACCAGGATAAGGCACAAGATTAGGCTGAGGTGGTGGATATGACAGGAATCCTCCAGGAGGACACTGTAATTCAGGTGAAAGAATGACCACAGGAAATCTGACTGCTGGATCTGATACAAAAGACACATCCAGAGAGACCTGAAAGACAATCATGTTTTTGCTTTACTTTTCGGTATAAAGTTTTGTTAAAGGGGTCATCAGATGCCCATTTTCCACAAGTTGATATTATTTTTTAGGGTCTTAATGAAAAGTCTATAATATACTTTGGTTAAAAATTCTCAGTGGTAGTGTAAAACAACACCCTTTTTACCATGCCAAAATAAGCTCTGCAAAAATCATCCCATTCTGGTCGAGGCTGCTTTAAATGCAAATGAGCTCTGCTTGGCCCGCCCCCTCTTCTCTCTGTGGAGTGACGAGCCTGTTTACTTTAGCCGCATTTAGCCGTGTTTAGCCGCTAAACTTGCTAACTAGCACATTATTAGAAAAGGGGATCGCATAGATTCATAAAAAAAACCCTTATACTCACTTCTACTGTAGGTGAAGCTGGATCACGAATGATTCGTGCGAACATAGACGGATATATGTAGATCGGGAGGCGCATTCCCTTCACAAACAAACATAATCCACTGCATCTTCAGCAGCTGTGGGGAGTAAATGACGACCACTATGTTCATTATTACGTTCAGCAACACAACACCTCAATCGGTCAGTTCTTGTCTAACTTACATCCCTGCTCCATCATCAAAACATGGAGGTTGGACTGTTACAACTGATCTGAGGTAAGACGCTCATGTCAATCAACTATCGTGGGAGCGGCCTCTGTGGGTGTGACGCAACAACGACAGGCATCTGAGAATGGCTCGATTTGAAAAAGGGAATATTATTTTTTAAGAATTAAATTAAAACCACTGCATGGATTTTTACCATTACAGGGTAGATTTGTACATACACTGCCAACACACATTAATATTCAAACAGCATGTAAAAGTGAACTTTGCATCCGATGACCCCTTTAAGCTGTAACCAGTGTTGTTGTAGACCATTTACCACGAACTAAAAAGAATTTTAAAATTTTGTAAAAACTACAGGGATAGTTCAGTAAAAAAAAAATCACCAACACTGTTTATTTCTTTTGCAGAACACAAAAGAATATATTCTGAATGTCAAAATTATTAAATACAAAATGTTTCAGCTGTTTTTATCATATTTTGTAACAAAATCGCACCTTGAGTGTATACTGCACATTTACAATTCTGCAGTTATCAATGGTGACAGTCAGGTCACGTGGAAGTGTGATGTTCACTATGAGTTTTGACTTTTCTTCAGATGGGATGCGATGTCTAGTCTCTTTGACTATATATTTTGTCTTTTTTTTTTTGTTCTTGCCAGCGATGAACATCTGTTTCTGCTTGAGGCTGAACTTCAGCTTGATGTGACGAGATGAAGAGTTGTCAATGTCGACAAAAACTCTGATCGTTTCACCTGCAGAAATTATTAGAAGGACAGACAACATACATAAATAATGCAAAAAAATGTATTTGCATGTTCCTTGTTAACATTTAGAATTTTTACGCAATATCTCAAAATGTGCATAAAACATGTCGATGGAAACCCGACAATTGGTATTACAAGCTAATGTCTTCAGTTTAGGCAGCCTTGACTGAGCCACTTGAGAGCTACACCTGTGACATCATCACCTTGTATAAAGCCAGTTTTGTCTGTTGTTGCAGTCAGTGAGATTTTTCCTGAGCCAAAATATTTAATCTTCTTTTCTCGTGTGCCAAATTGTGGTTGCTGTAAGAAAAAGACATCATTCTGGATCGAGTGAACTAAAATTGCATTAAATTTCCTTCTACTTTAAAATCATAAATTTCACATTACTTGACTTTTCGTGACATTTTATAAAACAGATAGGTCCAGTTTTTGATTATGATTGGTTGAGCCATGTTCAAAACTATTGTAAATTATTGTAGTATTACTGTTATTACTTATTACATCAGTATTGCTGTGCCACTGCATCTGTGTGTTGCTTGGCAAACATTCTGCTATCAGAATTACATTGCTTGATGGACAACTATTATTTATTATATTTGTTAACAATAATTGTATTTTTTTTTTTACTTTATGAAATAACCATTTTATAAGAGCAGTAGGCAACTTTGCGTCATTAACAATGCCTTTTAGCCATTCTTAATTCGCTATAATCCATGGCTTCTTGGGGCTTATTGCTTTAATAAGAGGTTACATCATCTCTCTTTATGTGAATCAATAGGTGATTTCTAAAGAGTCAAACATGATATTGTAATTCATACCAGTAAGTGATCATTGGTCCCATCATTTTTCAGCACTAAGGTTAATTCTGTAGATTTAGTAGATGTTTGCTTCCAAGGCCTGCTCAACTTTACTGTCAAGACATATTTAATCCAGCCATGATGTCCTTTAAAAGATGGAGGCATATTTCTGAAATTAGAGAAAAAGAAAAGTCTTTACTCTCTAACAAGCATGACAGTGCTTAATATGTCATATAAACAGTACATATCCATTGGTGAAAAGTAAGGTCAGTGCCTCTATTTGTATGTGAGATTGTGTGTGTAAATAGATTAATCTCGATTAATCACATAAAAAATAAAGGTTTGAGTTTGCCTAATAAATGTGTGTACTGTGTAATTATTCTGCATATATAAATACACATACGATCGTGTATATATTTAAACGAAATATGTTATTTATGTACAAAATATTTTTATTTATATATAACAAAAATGATATAAAAAGTATTATAAATACATATATGCCACTACTCTTGAGGTAGTCTCCTAGAATGGTTTTACAACAATCTTAAAGAAGTTTCCAGAAGTGTTTAGTACTTGTTGTCATCTGCAGCTCACCATCACTGTCCTTCTTGGACAAATAGCTCTTACATAACCTAGAGGTATGTTTAGGTTCATTGTCCTGTTGAAAAATGATGATGACATCACTAAGGGCAAACCATGTCACTGCAAAATGCTGTGGTAGCCATGCTGGTTATTTGTGACCTCAATTTTGAAAGTCACCAGCAGTGTCACCCTGACACCATCACACCTCTTCCTCCATGCTTCACAGTGGGAACCACACATTCAGGAATCGTCCGTTCACCCACGCTACGTCTAACAAAGACACTGCGATTAGAACCAAAAATCTCAAATTTGCACTCATCAGACCAAAGGACAGTTTTCCACTGATCTAATGTCCATTCCTTGTTTCCTTGCCCAAGCAACTCATTTGTTGCATCTGCATTTGTTCTCCAGAAGTAACTGACTCACACAGTCTCCTCTGGACAGTGGATATTGAAATATGTCTGCTACTTGAACTCTGAGAAGTATTTATGTGGGCAGTTTCTGAGGATGCACACTAGATGATTATCTTGATTATCTTTTTGACTTTTGCAGTGACATGAGATCTGGAGCATGTTCTGCATGTTCCCGATCAAGAGATTTGAGTTTGGGGATGCTCCGTCTCAATCAGGAGCAGTTAAATAATCGTAATGACACCACACAATAGAGGATTTTTTGGACAAAAAATAATTTGCGACAAGCCTTTAATCGGTCCGTGCCCCCAATTGTTCAGGGGTGCAAAACGGGCTTAAAATCGCCCTTAAAATCTTCAAGTGTGTGGCCAGCCTTGAGAAGACAAGAAATGTTACAAATTAACTCTGGACAATAAGACACACCTGTGAACTGAATACCATTTCAGGTGACTACCTCGTGAATCTCATTAAAGAAAGCCATGAGTGTACCAAGCTGTTATTAAAGCTAAATATAGACGATCTAAAATATTTAATATTTAATTGTTTAGCACTGTTTTGTGTACTACATAATTCCATATGCATTCTTTCATTGTTTGGATGTCTTCAGTATTAATGTAAAATGTTGAAAATAATAAAAATAAATAAAAAACACTGAGGGAGAGGGAAAGTGTGTCCAAACTTTTAACTGGTAGTGTGTGTACACACATACATATAACATATAATAGAATTATTACACACAAACATATATTTATTTATTTGAATAAGTTAACATACCTGTACTTTGCTACTTTTTAATTAAACTCGTGTACAATATTATTAAAGCAAATATTCTAGAATAATAAGCAGTTAATATGATTGACATCTGCTTTTTCAGAGGATGATAATGATTTGTAGGTCAGTTTTACTTTCATGTTATAACTGGAACTGGAAGGAAGTTGGATGTGGCACAGTTTTGTGCTCTTTTTTTATTCAGACATTTGTTCTGTATATTGTGTTCCAGGGCTGTGATTGTCACCTGGCAGAAATTATTTCACTGTGCACATTTTTACCCAATAAAGAGCAAAAAAATAATCAAAGATGTATTTTGAAAAGTGCATCAGTAGTATCACTCACTGTTGAGGAAGCTGAAATCTGAATGGAAAAACATGACTCCCTGGTCCAATCACTGGTCCATCTGATGAACAATAAAGCATGTTAATATGGGTTACAGTAATTTTTCAACAAATGTATGTTGTTTACTATCTGCAAACAATCATTTTAGGTTTCATGTACATTATGAAAAGTTTTATGTTAATGATTTATTTTTATGCAATTTACGTAGCGCAAGGTATATATTTATTTACTTACAAGCCAGTCCATTTACAATAGTTGTATACTTTTCACGTTGTCCTGTAGATGTTAAAGCAAGAAATAAAAGCCAGTTATTAGTACTTTCCATTTTTATTAGTTTCTTTATAGCAAAAAAAAAAAACGTCTTTTAAGCTTGTAAGTTCAATGAGCATTTATTTTGCATGTGTCTTGTTTTTAAATGCACACATCTATACCTACATGTGTATTATAAGGTTCTATCTGCATTCTGAGCACTTCTGAGATATTGAGCTTCAAGGTTTTTGCGTTCTGTAGACTTCTGTAGAGAACCTTTTTTGTTTTCTAAAAAAGGCCCAAAATGTACACAGCTTACAAAAGAAACATCACAAAATGTAAATAAGTTGTCACCAAATAAGGATATGTGAATAACTCAATTTTGACAAAAATGTCAGGTAGAACCTTATAATTCTAAGGTGACAATGTGCATATTATTTCATGTATATAGTAACTTAATGCTATTATTACCATTAACAATAATTTGATACTTTTAAATATTTTACATTTTCTATAATGTGCAGCCTCACCTCTCTTTGAGCTCTCTTGAATGAAATATCGCTTTAGTTTGAAGTATCTCTCATGGTCTCTATAGGTCCTTTCGTCATCACCTGAGCCTGTAGACCAGCGCACATCTGCGTCCCCCGTCAGCTTCACAAAAAAACTGCCCACCTTTATTTCTTTGGTTACTTCCAAAACAACTCGCCCCTCCACAATATCCCCACTAGTAAAAGTATTACTTTTATTAATCGGGTAGTAGTGAAGCTTGAACTCTTTGATGGACCTTGACATTTTAATTTCTACGTCTGTACACTAGACATTCAAATGCAGCACAGCTCACAGGCTCCTCTACTTTACCTGGGTAAAGCAGGATTGGCATTTATTATGAAATAAAAGATGGGTTGAGCGCGTGATGCAATTGCCTCGTTAGCCATCTCTGAAGATTGCGTAACAACGGCAATTCCACAGGGTTTTGTACTGTTAAATTAACTTTGATGGTTTAGCCTTCGGTCCTGAGATTGCTGTTACATGGTCTGATTCTAGCTATAGATCATTATGTGGTCATGTATACAATACAAATGCAAATCAGTAAAATCACGTGTTAAGGTGTTAATTACATATTGTTATTGTTTTCACTGTTTGCACATATTTACACAGTAAAGAACAACTGTCATTGAAGATGTTTGTGAAAGAAAGGAATTCTTCAATAGTATCACTGACTGCTGAAATCTGAATCTGAATGGAGAAACATGCATTCCTGACCGAATCACTGGTCCGTCTGAGGAACTTAAAGGGGTCATCGGATGCAAACTTCACTTTTTCCATGTTGTTTGAACATTAATGTGTGTTGGCAGTGTATGTACAAATCTACCCTATAATGATAAAAATCCATGCAGTGATTTTTAATTAATCTCTAAAAATAATATCCCCTTTTTCAAATCGAGCCGTTCTCAGATGCCTGTCGGTGTGAGGCCGCTCCCACGATAGTTGATTGACATGAACTCTTACCTCAGACCAGCTGTCACAGTCCAGTAACTTTCCTTGTTTCGATGCCGAAGCATGGATGTAAGTTAAACAAGAATATCTCCGATTGAGCGATTGAGGTGTTGTGTTGCTGGATGTAATAATGAACATAGTGGTCGTCATTTGTGGTCGACATCTGAGCTGCTGAAGACGCAGTGAATCATGTTTGTTTGTGAAGGGAATGCGCCTCCCGATCTACATACATCCGTCTGTGTTCGCGCAAATCATTTGTGATCCAGCTTCACTTACAGCAGAAGTGAGTATAAGCGTTTTTTAATGAATCTTTGCGATCGCCTTTCCTTATAACGTGGTAATTAGGAAGTTTAGTGGCTAAACGCGGCTAAAGTAAACAAGATCATCATTCCACAAAGAGAAGAGAGGGGCGAGGTGAGCAGAGCTTATTTGCATTTAAAGGAACAACCCCTTAGAATGAGATGATTTTTGCAAAGCTGATTTTGACAAGGTAAAAAGGGTGTTGTTTTACAACACCATTGAAAATTTTTAATCAAAGTATATTAGAGACTTTTCATTAAGGCTCTAAAGAATCATATCAACTTGTGGAAAATGGGCATCTGATGACCCCTTTAAGGCATGATACAGTATGGGTTACAAGAGAGATGTTAAGCTTCACCCGTCTACGGTCATGCTTCCTTTTGAAGCATCAGTGAGCGTTTGAACCTTCTAGTTCCCCTTCAGTCGTTTCACTACGACGTTACATATGGGAACTCGCTTGAGAGTCCAATCATCTCCAAGCCTTATTCAAAAGGCCAATGAACATTCATGAACATTGGCGAGTGGTATTTGCATGCCGAGCCACTCCCCCGTACATACGGGTATATAAGATGGCGGCATGCAACCACTCATTCAGATTTTCGCTTCGGAGCCTCGTCTCGAGCCTGAAAAAAAAAAGAGTTCCTGTGAGTTGCGCTCTCTCTCTCACCGCTGGCGTGCTGCCAATACTAAAAGAGCTTACTCTAAAAGAGCGTTTGGCAGCCGCCAGCGAGATCCTGCGGGCGGCCGTTTTCACGGCCAGAAAAAGCCTCTTGCGATCCAGCGAGCCTCCCCGTTTGAGTGCACAGTTGTGCCGCGGTCCTCCCTGGGCAAACCGGGATCTAAAAGAGCTAATTTCTCACGGCTGTCGAGGGCATTTTTCCCGGGATGTCTCTCCGGCCGTGCGCTTCTGGATGTGGTAGTTTCCTCGCCTCGCTGGACGGACATGATCACTGCCTCACGTGCCTGGGCCGAGAGCACGCTGAGGCAGCGTTCACGGATGGTTCGTGCGTTCACTGCGAACGCATGACCATGGCCGCGTTAAAGTCCCGCCGCTCGTTCGCGAGTAGGCTCCCCTCGTTGTCTTCCCGCGACAAGTCGTTGAGCCGTCAAGGTTTTTCGGCTGCCGCGGCGAAGCACTTGGGGGACATACAGGTGACTATGCAGAATGCTCCGTCGGCCAGTAAAGCCCCGCGGACTTCTGCATCACCGCGCGGTCCCGTCGAGTGTCCAAAGCAGTTCGCTTCCCCGCACGCCGGGCCGAGTGTCTCCTTTGGTGCTCCACAGGAGGTTGAGATGTCTGCTACAGCATCAGAGGGGGAGTCGGAAGATGAAGCGGACGTCTCGGCAGGTCGGCGCCCCTCTGCGGTCGCCGCCCCGTCTGAGGTGGACGCCGAACTTTCGGCTATGCTCCTCCGAGCCGCCAAGGAGATCGGTCTGGAGGTGCCCAAAACATCTCTGGCCGATCCTTCAAGGCTGGACGATTGGTTTCTGGGGAGGTCACCCGCGGCACAGCCGCGCTCCCCCCCAGTACCTTTCTTCCCGGAGGTGCACGAGGAGCTGGCGAGGACGTGGCGGACCCCGTTTTCGTCTCGCTCCAGCTCCTCTCCCTTCGCCACCCTCGACGGCGGGGCAGCCAGGGGTTATGTGGCGGTCCCTCAGGTTGAGCGCGCGGTCGCGGTGCATCTATGCCCGCGGGGCGCTGCCGCCTGGCGGGATCAGCCCCATCTCCCCTCCAGGGCGGGTGAGCTTTCGTCCGCTCTCGCGGGCAGGGCTTACCACGCCGCTGGACAGGCTGCCACTGCCCTGCACGCCATGGCGACCCTGCAGGTCTACCAAGCCCAGGCGTTAAAACATCTGCACGAGGGTGGCCCTGTCCAAGGGGTTATGCAGGAACTCCGTGCCGCCACCGACTTCGCGCTACGGGCGACGAAGGTGATGGCACGTTCCCTTGGCCAGGTGATGTCCACAGCTGTGGTTCAGGAGCGACACCTATGGTTGACCCTGGCTCAGATGGCTGACGTCGACAAAGCTCATTTTCTCGACGCCCCCATCTCCCAGGGCGGCCTATTCGGCGACACCGTCGAGGACTTTGCCCAGCAGTTCTCGGCGGTCCAGGAGCAGACGGAGGCGCTAAAGCATATCCTCCCCCGTCGAGACAGTGCCACCACGTCCGCGGGGCCTCAACCTCCGCCTGCCCGTCGCCGAGGGCGCCCCCCTGCGGCTCCTAAAATACCAGCTCCGTCCCCTGCCGAGCCTAGACTGGCAGCCCGACGTCGAGCTGGCCGCGGGAGAGCGGCGCCGCCCGCGCCTCAGGGACCAGCCATGAACACCCGCAGCAGAGCTGCGAAGCGGCCCTGACACGGGCAACCCAGAGATGAAGGAGATTGCTCTCTTGGGGACGACAACATTTACGTCCCCTCTCCCGGTGGAGGGCCGGGAGCCGCTGTGTGCAATTGCACAGAAAGAGCCAATTTCCTCACCTCTGGGGTCCCGACCCCGAGTTCCCTTCTTGAGCGACGCCTTGCCTCCTCGGATCCGGACTCGGAGGTCGATATCGCCAGCGCGGGAACCAGGGAAGAAGGTAAGCGCTGCCCAGTGCAGTCAGACTTTTCTCCAGGACGTTCTTCCTTCTGGGATCAGTCCCCTTCCCCTTCCCCCCCCAGGCTGCCCCACCGCGGTCACGTCGGTCAACGCTCCTTTGATTCCCCTGGCGACCAGGCTGGGAGCTTGGCTTCAGCTTCCCAGCCCCTCGCAGTGGTTGATTCGGACGGTACGTGTCGGCTATGCGATTCAGTTCGCCAGGCGTCCGCCCAGGTACAAAGGCGTCCTTTCCACTTCTGTCCACTCGGACACACATGCCACTGTCCTGCGTGCGGAGGTTGCAGTCCTACTGGCGAAGGATGCAATCGAGCCTGTCCCTCCAGCCGAGATGAAGTCAGGGTTCTACAGTCCCTACTTCATCGTGCCCAAAAAGAGCGGTGGGTTAAGACCCATCCTGGATCTTCGAGCCCTGAATCGGTCCCTTCTCAGGCTGCCGTTCAAGATGCTCACGACGAAGCGCATGTTAACATGCATTCGTCGCCAGGATTGGTTCGCAGCCATCGACCTGAAGGACGCGTACTTTCACGTCTCGATTTTACCTCGACACAGACCCTTCCTACGGTTTGCTTTCGAGGGTCGAGCGTATCAGTACAAAGTGCTTCCATTTGGCCTGTTCCTCTCTCCCCGTGTCTTTACGAAGGTCACGGAAGCTGCTTTATCCCCCCTTTGGCGGATGGGCATTCGCATTCTCAACTATCTCGACGACTGGCTTCTCATAGCTCACTCGCGGGATGTGTTGTGCGAACACAGGGACCTGGTGCTTCGGCACCTCAGCCATTTGGGCCTTCAGGTCAACCGAGAGAAGAGCAAACTCTCCCCAGTGCAGAGGATCTCTTTTCTCGGTGTGGAGCTGGACTCGGTCAACATGACAGCCCGCCTCACCAACGAGCGCGCGCAGTCAGTGCTGAATTGTCTGAACTCATTCAGACACAAAACAGCGGTTCCTCTCAAAACATTTCAGAGGCTCCTGGGGCATATGGCAGCTGCAGCCGCGGTGACGCCGCTGGGCTTGCTTCATATGAGACCGCTTCAGCACTGGTTACACGATCGAGTCCCGAGATGGGCATGGCACCGTGGCGTTTCCCTGCAGTGTCGCCACCTGTTCAGCCCGTGGTCAGACCCGGCCTTTCTTCAGGCCGGAGTCCCTCTGGGACAAGTCTCCAGGCATCTTGTGGTTTACACGGATGCCTCTTCCACGGGTTGGGGTGCTGTATGCAACGGGCAAGCAGCCTCGGGTTCCTGGACAGGACCTCGACTGCAATGGCATATCAATTGCCTAGAGTTGTTGGCTGTGCTTCTTGCGCTGCGTCGCTTCCGACCGACGCTGCGCCACAAGCACGTGCTTGTTCGCACCGACAGCACTGCGACCGTAGCTTATATCAACCACCAAGGTGGTCTTCGCTCCCGTCGCATGTCACAACTCGCCCGCCATCTGCTCCTGTGGAGTCAGACGTGGCTGAAATCGCTACGTGCCGTTCACATTCCAGGAGAACTCAACCGTGCAGCCGACCAGCTCTCACGGCAGTCCACCCATCCTGGAGAATGGCGACTCCACCCCCAGGTAGTCCAGCTGATTTGGAGCCATTTCGGCAAAGCCCAGATAGATCTGTTCGCTTCCCCCGAATCCTCCCATTGCCAGCTATTTTACTCCCTCAGCGAGGCTCCCCTCGGCAGGGATGCACTGGCACACAGCTGGCCTCCGGGGTCCAAGTACGCCTTTCCCCCAGTGAGCCTCCTTGCACAGACACTGTGCAAGATCAGGGAGGACGAGGAGCAGGTTCTGCTGGTTGCGCCATACTGGCCCACCCAGACCTGGTTTCCAGACCTCATTTCCCTTGCGGCAGCCCCTCCCTGGAAGATCCCCTTGAGGAGAGACCTTCTTTCTCAGGGGATGGGCACAATTTGGCACCCGCGTCCCGACCTATGGAACCTGCACGTCTGGCTCCTGGACGGGACACGTCAGACCTCTCCGGCCTTTCACAGGCCGTGATAGATACTATCACTTAGTCTAGAGCTCCCTCTACAAGGCAGGCCTATGCACTGAGATGGGGTCTGTTCGTTGACTGGTGCTCCTCTCGTGGAGAGGACCCACAGAGATGTCCGATTGCAGTAGTGCTTTCCTTCCTGCAGGAGAAGTTGGAGCGCAGGCTGTCCCTTCGACTCTCAAAGTGTACGTTGCTGCCATCGCAGCGTATCACGATGCAGTGGATGGAGCATCCCTTGGTAAGCACCAACTGGTCGTGAGGTTCCTTAGAGGTGCGAGGAGGGTTAATCCCCCTAGACCGCACCTCATACCCTCTTGGGATCTCTCCGTCACCCTCCAGGGTCTACGGGAGGCCCCATTTGAGCCACTCGCGTCAGTAGAGCTGAAATATCTGTCTCTTAAGACAGCGCTCCTGACTGCGCTGGCCTCCATCAAGAGGGTAGGGGACCTACAAGCTTTCTCTGTCGACGAAACGTGCCTGGAATTCGGGCCCGGTGATTCTCATGTCATCCTGAGACCCCGGCCCGGTTATGTGCCCAAGGTTCCCACCACGCCTTTCCGCGATCAGGTGGTGAACCTGCAAGCTCTGCCCCTGGAGGAGGCAGACCCGGCCTCTGCGCTGCTGTGTCCAGTCCGCGCCCTTCGTATATATGTGGACCGCACTCGGCACTTCAGACGCACAGAGCAGCTCTTTGTCTGCTTCGGAGGTCAGCAGAAAGGGAATGCTGTCTCCAAACAGAGGTTGGCCCATTGGGTGGTAGATGCCATCTCCCTGTCATATCAAAACCAGGGAGAGCCATGCCCCTTAGGTGTTCGTGCCCACTCCACAAGGAGTGTTGCCTCATCCTATGCGTTGGCTCATGGCGCCTCACTAGCAGATATCTGTAGAGCTGCGGGCTGGGCGACACCTAATACCTTCGCTAGGTTCTACAACCTTCGCGTTGAGGCTGTGTCCTCCCGTGTCTTAACATAGACATCAGGTAAGCGGGAGTCCGGCTGGTGTCGGCTTGCTGCGCCACTCCTACGGGATCCGGGCGCTATATCCCTCAGTTGTTCCCTCCGGTGAACCTTGGGTCCTCCATGCCCCGCAGTCAGGCCTAGTGCGGAGTAGTGCTTGACTGTGCTCAGGTTGGGTCTCCTTCGCCCAGCAGGTTGTGGCAACATGTCTCAGTATTTTTCCAAGGTCAGCTAGAAGGCCGCTGTTTCCCTCATATATCTCTACAAGTTATAGATATATTGAATTATTTTTATTTCCACATGTAGAGATCTCATGTGCTCCGCCCCCCCAACTTCCGCTTCAGTAACAACTGGCATCCCTGTGGGGTCCCCTATTGGCCCTCAGGGCGTTGGGAAGGTTACGTTCATATCCATCTGCTGACACGTCCGCCTGTCAGCACGTGGGTTGTGCGTAACGCGGCGTTAGGGTCGTGGCCTTTTCCATGGGTCTGTTCCCATATGTAACGTCGTAGTGAAACGACTGAAGGGGAACGTCTAGGTTACGTACGTAACCCTCGTTCCCTGAAGGAGGGAACGGAGACGTTACATCCCCTGCCACGACCCTGCGTCGCGCTGACGCCGGGTTGCTACTCGGCTCCTCAGCGAAAACCTGAATGAGTGGTTGCATGCTGCCATCTTATATACCCGTATGTACGGGGGAGTGGCTCGGCATGCAAATACCACTCGCCAATGTTCATGAATGTTCATTGGCCTTTTGAATAAGGCTTGGAGATGATTGGACTCTCAAGCGAGTTCCCATATGTAACGTCTACGTACGTAACCTAGACGTTGCATATGAGTCCCTCAGTTGTCCTCAGTGCGAAAAGATGGATCTCAAAATCATACAGTCATTGTTGGAAAGGGTTCAAATACACAAAAAGGCTGAACAACTTCAAAATATTTGTGGGACCTGAAAGATTTTTCTGAGGAACGGCGGGCAGTTTAACTGTTCAGGACAAACAAGGGACTCATGAACAACTATCAATAAACAAAAAAGCACAGCTGTGGATCATTCAGGTAACAACACAGTATTAAGAATAAAGTGTATGTAAACTTTTGAATGGGGTCATTTTTATATTATATTATTTTCTCTGGACTATATGAAAACATATTTTATGTGAAATATCTTATTCAGGTAAGTGCTAAATAAAAAAATTACATGCATTTTGAATAATCCCTCTTATTTTGGTAAAATACTTAACATTTTGCAGATTCTGCAAAGGTGTAAGTAAACGTTTGACCTCAACTGTAAATCCATTCTTTCTTATTCATTATTTCTTTATTCTTTACTGCAAACATGTCTTTTTCAAACATGATCTGTCCCAACTTTGACTTGTAACTTACTAATAGCATTTATTTAGCACAAG
This sequence comes from Labeo catla, assembly GCA_012976165.1. Classification (NCBI taxonomy): domain Eukaryota; kingdom Metazoa; phylum Chordata; class Actinopteri; order Cypriniformes; family Cyprinidae; genus Labeo; species Labeo catla. Next base: position 1,066,769 of record VONZ01000085.1, read on the forward strand.
TCCTCTTTATGAATGCATACATCAGTGTTTTATTTTATTTATGTAATAATTTAAAAACACAATTGTTTTATAGATATGTATGTATTTTTTATGCAAAGTAAGCTTTTTCAAGCTTTCTTAAATTAAATATTGCTTTAGTTTGAAGTATCTCTCACAGTGACAGTAGGTTCTTTCATCATCACCTGATTTTAAGTCCAGCACACATTTGGGTCCCCTGTTAGCTTCACAAAAAAACCCTGTTCACTTTATTTCTTTGGTTAGTTCCAAAACAACTCATCTCTCCACAATATCCCCACTAGTAAAAGTATTACTTTCATCAATCGGGTCATTACAAACACTGAGCTCTTTGATGGATCCTGACTTTTTTTTGTATCTATGTAAATATTCAAAGACTACATGCTGGTTCTTTCTGCTCTTGTGGGTGAAGCAAGAAGGACAAAGTTCATGCCTTTGTTTTTGAGGGTGTGGCACTTCCTACACCTGCCTGGTCAGTACTGATCTTTCAGTTCAGAGCTCACTCTGATAGATGGAGACCCAACTGCCCAGGGACCTGCTTGCTTACAGAAGATGAAACTCATCTTTAATAAGGCTGTGGCATGAGATGAGCAAAACATTTATACAAAAAATAAAATTGTAAGCATACACACAATAGTGTTTACAGGTCCACTGGTCAGCTTGAAGTGCAGCAGATAAAAAATATAATCACTCACTGCTCTTCATTAAATAACTTTTGTAGCTTTAATGAAAAACAGTGTTTTGTAAAATAATCAAGCCTGAAAGCGAGACTGAGATGTTTTAATCCTTCATACCACCACAATAATTTTAGCATAATTTCATAGCAGTTTTCATAGTTATGTTGTAACCTGTAATCACATTTGACACTTTAGTAAATACAGTGAAGCATCTTATGAAATAATCATACAAGCATGTAACATTTTGCAGTAATAGATACAGTTTTATAGATCATTTCATCATGGACGGAGGTTAAAAGTGCAAATGCAGTACAGTACTTAAAAAGCTGCAATATGTTCTAAAAGAACACAGAATCAAAACAACTGCCATTCTATCAGCAAAATGTTTCAGTAGGAGTGGTTAGAGATAAAAGGTGTTTTTTCACTATCAAGAACTGCTGCTTACAGACCTTTTGCACCTCAGAAACAAGCATGTAACCATCTTTATAATATTGTGTTTGAACTTCTGTTTTAACAAAAGTTATCATGAGCTTTGTAAAGTTTGAAATGGATGTCAGAACAAATGTCAGTAGACCATGAAGATTTTAAAATAAGGGGTTCATTCGGAAACCCATAAGATATTGCCTTCATGCTGTGTAAATGCAAAATAAAGACAAGACATTGAGCCTCATTTATCAAATGTAGAAACAAGCTCAGACCCGAGCGCACAAATCAACTTGACAGAGCTCACATGTTTAATGAAACATTTGCATGCCGCCAATCCCATTGTACGGATGATCGTACGTTGATAAATGTGGGTCTGAAAACACTCAAAACAATTTAAATATTAAGCCCCTAAAAACACCCCGGTTTAGGCTTAACTCTTGCCCCTGGAGTTTACGACATGGAGAAAAATAAACTGGTTTTTCATTTTATTCATGAACACAATCATGCCTAGGGCCCTATGAAATCTTTTTATTTTCCATAAATCTTCCATTTTTTTTCTGTTTTAATTTTTCTGGATTCCATTTTTTTCTATTTCAATTTTTCTGGACTCCTTTTTAATGGTTAATAAAATTGTATTAATCAAAAAGCATGTCTAATTAATTAAAATCATTAAACTTATACAATTTAACTTCAATTTATTAAACATTTAACAAAAATTACATGTTTAGAGCTCAGTGAAATGTTTTATTTGTTCTTACCTTATGTTTCATTGTTATTGTTTTAGCATGTCTAATTATTTGAATGCATAAAATCAACTTTTATTTATTCTTACAATAGCAATTTCATTAAAAAAAAATGAAATGTTTTTTTTTCCTCAGAAATTCTCTGTCGTGTATTTAAATTTTTTTCGTTATCAAATGAAGGCATGAAATGTTGATATAATTTATCTTTTAATTAATGAAAATTAAACACATTTTATTTTTTGGCAAATAAATATATTAAAAGTATACATGGGAGAAATGCTGTGAGAATATTTAAATAAAAAATAAAGTTTTATAATTTTTTTTTTAACAGTATTAGTAGTAGTAGTAGCAGTAGTATCACACACAGTCTATTAAATAATAGTAACATATGCCTATTCGCTTGTTAAGTCTAAAGCCAAGCGTCACCTCTTCCGTGACCTCTGGGTCCAAACGCTCATCAGATGACATGAGAAAACAAGAAACGGTACTGATTACACACTCACAATGTGATATAATACTACCAAAAAATTATAATCCTACCCTTTAACTCCATACTGAAATTCCAGATAGCCAGACAATGAAAATATAAATATAAATGAATGCATATAGAAATTATTGTGTTTAGGTCGCTGTGAGCACGATGTTTAATATGAATAAACAGTGCTCAAAACTTTTATTTTGACGTGTTGTCGTGAATTCCTTTAGATTTCTGTGTGTATATGATATGACACTAGAGTCACTCAAATTCAACTACAAAATGTTCATGAAGTGACTCTCAGAGCTGCTCTGAAGATTAATAAATTCTGTGATTCCGTGAAGATTGATAAATTCCATGACATTCCCGCTTTAAACTCTAAATTCTGTTTTTATGACTGGATTCCGTCCGCGTGAAATCATAGGGCCCTACATGCCAGAAAACCACTCTTTTTTTAGAGGTAGAATTATTTTTTCACAATCATTTGAACTTATATTATAGCCCGTACTCATATATATAGCACTGTTGTCAAAAACCTCTGAACCTTCCGATCTATCCTGCGATCAATATCTACAAATATATATCAAACATTAAAATGTGATCAAAAAGAACTATCGCTAACAGCAGAAGAGCAAGCAAGGCTAAGTTAAGGCTAACTAAAATTTAATCCTAGCCACTGCTCATGTCCATATTGATAAATTCCAAGTTTTATGCAGAAACAACGGTATGACCAAGTGCTGAAAGGGGCGGGGCTACATAAGGTCTATACAAAAGTGCTAAGCTTAAAAGGCACAATAATAGGCACCGAGCTTGCAGATATATGGCATGCAGATAAAACCACAAAGTTCTCATTGACACAGCATAAGACTGGTGGAGGAGACTAATAAGGCACATTGGGGGAGGATTCTTTAGTGCTTTGATTTGGATCAAAGACTGGAGCAGAAGGAGCAGGATAGAAACCAGGCTGGAAGGCATTTGGATTTGGAAAGTCCCCTGCAGCAGCTCCAGGATGGGGCACCACTGCAGGGTCATACAAACTGGGGTAAAGACCTGCAGGTGGAGGAGGAGGTAGATCACCAGGATAAGGCACAAGGTTAGGCTGAGGTGGTGGATAAGGCTGGAATCCTCCAGGTGGGCCTTGCCAAGGAGGACACTGTTGTTCAGGTGGAAGAATAACCACATGAAATATGACTTCTGGATCTGATGCAAAAGACACATCCAGATATACCTGCAAGACAATCATGTTTTTGCGTTACACTTTGGTAGAAAGTCTTGTTAAGCTGTAAGACCAATATTGTTATACTGTAGATCACAAATTAAAAAGAACTTGAAAATTTTGTAAAAATTACAGGGAAAGTTTACTCAAAAATCATCATCACACTTCTTCTTCTGCAGAACACAAAAGAATATATGCTGAAGTTAAAAAAAGTTTCAGCTGTTTTTGTCCATACACAGTTATTTTTCAAAATATCTTTTTTTTTTCTGCAGAAGAATGAAAAACATTCATGTTTTAAATGACAAGAGGGTAAATTTTCATTTTGGGGCAAACTATTGCTTTGAATATGGCAATATTTAAAGAAGACAGAAGATAATATAACACCTTGAGTTCATACTGCACTTTTATAATTCTGCAGTTTTCAATGGTGACAGTCAGATCACGTGGAAGAGTCAGGTTCACTGTAAATTGTGACTTTTCTCCAGATGGGATGCGATCTCTAGTCTCTTTGACTATATCATTGTATCCTCTATTTGTGCTACTGCCAGCAATGAACGTCTGTTGCTGTTTGAGGCTGTACTTTAGCTTGACATCACGAGATGAAGAGTTGTCAATGTCGACAAAAACTCTGATTGTTTCACCTGAAAAAATGATAAGAATTAGAGACAAAATACATCAATAATCAAAACAAATATATAAACTGACTATAGCCAGATTTCTGCAAATTTAATCTACGTAAAATCTGCAGATAAAGCAGCGTTTCCATCCAGAATATTTAGAAGAACACAATCATCATGAATGAACTGGATGAACTTAAGTGGAATAGTTTTCATGCCAGTCATTTACTTCAGACTGACTAGAGTTTTGGGATACTATATGAAGTTCTGCTGTTATTTTCTTGTCTAAGCAAATTTAGTCCTATGTTTTTTTTAATCAAGATTAATCAATCAGCTCAGCAAATGTATTGACCTCAAGTTAGCATATATGTTTTTATACAACGCTGGACAATTTTATTAGCACAATTCAGAATTTGTATGCAAAAATCTCAAAATGTGCATAAAAATATTGATGGAAACCCAACAATTGGCACTGCAGGCTAGTGTCTTTAGTTTAGGCAACTTTGACTGTGGTGCTTGAGAGCTGTATTTGAAATCATCACCTTGCATATAGCCAGTTTTGTCTGTTGTCACAGTCATTGACATTTTTCCTGAGCCAAAAAGTTTCATCTTCTTGTTTTGGGAGCCAGATTGTGGTTGCTGTTTAGAAAAAAAACAAAACAAAAAAAACAGCATACTGAAATGGGCAAAATAAAGTCACATTAGATTTCCTCTAAGATCTAAATGACAAAAAGTGGTTTAAATCAAATTACTTTTGTTCTGATAACCATCTAAATTCACTGTAAGTCCAAGGCTTCTTTGAGCTTAATTGAATGGAAGTTACATTACCACTCTGTTTATGTGAATTAATAACTGAGAGTGAAACATGGTTTTGTATTCATACCAGTAAGTGATCATTAGTCCCATCATTTCTCATAACAAGGGTTAATTCTGTAGATGCAGTAGATGATGACTTCCAAGGCCTGCTCAGCTTTACAGCCAAGACATACCTCACCCATCCATGAAATCCCTTAAAAGACGGAGGCATATTTCTGAAATTTGGGAAAAACAAAACTCTTTAGTTTTTGACAAGCATTACATATATATACACAAACATTTATTTATTTATTCTGAATAGCAGTTAACCTACCTGTATATATGCTTTAAGTCTTTTTTAATTATATGTTTATTTTTTAAAATGTGTGTACATTATAATAATGACACCTGCTGAATATTATTCCAATGTGCACATATTTAGGAACAATAAGGAACAACAACAACAACTGAAGATGTATTTTGAAAGGTGCATCGGTAGTATCACTCACTGTTGAGGAAGCTGAAATCTGAATGGAAAAACATGACTTCCTGGTCCAATCACTGGTCCATCTGATGAACAATACAACATGTTAATATAGATTACAGCAGAGTTTTTCATTGAGGATATTTACTATCAGCAAACAATCATTTTAGGTTTTATGTAAATTCTAAAAAGAAATAAAAAGTTTAAGTAATTTATTTAATTTTATGCAGTTGAATTAGTGCAAGGTATATTATGAAATCTATTTACTTACAAGTCTCTCCATTTACAAGAGTTGTATTCTTTTCACTTTCTCCTGAAGAGGAAAGAAATAAAAGTATTACACAACTTCGAACAATAATTTGATACTTTTATATATTTAGAGTTCTATATGGTGTAGCCTCACCTTTCTTCGAGCTCTCTTGAATGAAATATTGCTTTAGTTTGAAATATCTCTCATGGTCACTATAGGTCCTTTCGTCATCACCTGAGCCTTCAGTCCAGCTCACATGTGCGTCCCCCGTCAGCTTCACAAAAAAACTGTCCACCTTTATTTCTTTGGTTACTTCCAAAACAACGCGCCCCTCCACAATATCCCCACTAGTAAAAGTATGACTTTCATTAATCGGGTCGTAGTGAACACTGAGCTCTTTGATGGATCTTGACATTTTAGTTTCTACGTCTGTAAACAGGACATGGAAATACAACACAGCTCCTCTCGTTCGCCTGGGTATAGAAATAAAACAGGGCGTAACTTATTACAACTGTCTAGTTAGCAAACTCTAAATGTTGCGTAACATCGGCTATTCCCTATGCTTTAGTAATGGTCTGTTTAATGGTTTAGTCTTCGATCGATATTGCAGTTGTATGGGCTGTCAACCTTGCAGCCACATCACTTCCGGGAAAAACAAAACGAAACAAATCAAAACAACAATTTAATGTACTGTTAACACCTTCGCTCTACCAACTTCTAATAATGTTTACAAATATTATTTAATAAGATTTATAATAAATAGTCTGCTAATTATTAAATACTGTTGCATTCTTTCAAAGACTCACGGGCTGCACACTCCAGTTATATGAAAGATTGATCTTGAACAGATCAGCCACTAGATGGTGCCATTTGTGCTTTTTTGGAAATTATTTAGTTGTTAAATTTAGTCAGATATAATTTTGCATTTCTGTCCTTATTGTTGCACTGCCTTTCTTATTTTAATTAATTTTGTCATAATTTTTTTTTTATCGGTAGTTGTGCCTTGAGCATGTAAATTTGGGTCTAATAGAGGTCTACTAGATCAGAATTCTAGGCTGTTACCGACTGTATTTGAGTGTAATTTCAGCTTTATGTCACCAGAGGTCTCTTTACAGACATGCATGCTTATCAATAGATTTATTATCTGTTGACATATTTTCTATCGAAGCAGGATGGGTTTTAGTTGAAATATACTCCATAGAAGTAAGGATGTAACAGTATATGATTAAATAGTTTTTCCCTAACTCCTCTAGGTTCTATAAAATAGTTTGTGTATAGGCATTTATAAACAGTTACAATTAAAAGTACAGTGAAAGTCTGTAATTGATCAAAAGTGACAGTAACAACATTAATAATATTACAAAAAAAAATTAAATTCTTCAAAGAATCCTGGAAAAAAGGTTTCCATCTCTGTAATATTTTTGTAATATTTTGTTGTCCACAAAAATAATTCACAGCAAAAACGAAATGTATCATGAGCACCAAATCAGAGCAAACCAAATATGTAATTATAAATACTTTTATAATAATAATAATATTTCACATGATATTTTTTTTCTGTATTTTTGTCTATTTATACATCTTTTGTAAACATCAAAAATATGTTAACATTTTGGTAACACTTTACTAAATTTACTAAAAACCTTTATGTATGATGCATTATAAAGGGTTATTAAGAGGTATGCTGCATTATAATTATTCATAATGTGTGTTGTAATACTTTATATCTTGTCGTAAATAATTATAACTGAATTTATGCATATGATAATTGTTATAACAAATTAACTATGAGATTGTAAGGCATAATCAATGCATTAAAACTACTTCTATAATGCATTATACATAATGGCTTTATGTAAAGTGTTATCAAAACTCTTACTGAGCCCAAATCTTTGAATGGTAGTGCATGTGATATAAAGAAGTTGAGGTTATGACCAAGTCACAGGTGATAATGTGTAGTTTTGCTCCTGGTTCCCAGGAAACTGTTGTGTATAATGTTTGTTCTTCTACATGAATTGCATCCTTGCTCTGGTCCCGAGCAGTCTTTATTAAGATTAATGAACAGTTTGGCATTTTTAGTCCTCTTCATGGAATCAATGAATGTAATACTCACCGAGCCAATGGGGAGCAAACACACACACATACTACGATTTGCCAGAGGGTGCGTGTTAAATGTCCAAGCAGTAATCAATGCAGAGAAATTAGCTATTGATTGTGTATGGTTTTGTAATAGGTTACCTATGGGTTTGCTCTTTTAGAAAATTCCAATATTCCTCTCCCTGGGAATAAAGGCATAATAACTTTGTCTAGCCTTGACGGAGAGTGTGAAGGCAGAAGTGAGTCGGCTTTTCAGGGTCAAACTCTAATTAGTATAAAGGTCAAATTGGAAATAAACATGGTGCTAAAAAATAATGATGAACTTGGCATCAGAAGCAAAGTTCATTAAGAGCTGTGAGGGAATGGGACTTCTGTACTGGCTTTTCCATGAATGTGATCTACATTAGATTCTCTCTTATAAAACCTAACTAGCTTGGGTAATCTGGCATTCTGACATCAACTTTTTCTCTCATGTGCGCATGATATCTATTTTTTTCTGAACGTGGAAGTCTCACCTGACTGGTGCGGTGCTTTACATTTCCGGTCCCTGGTGTTTCTAGTCAAATTAACATAATTCCAGAGCCGATACTAAAACGTTAAACCTGCGCACATTTTTATATTTAGTTATATTTAAAAAGTTTAAATTCAGTCAATCTTTTTTTACCCGTTTTATCATTATATATTTCTATGGAGACCGGAACACGAAAGCACCCAAATAGAAGTTAGAATCCTTCATGGGTCCACTCATCGGTTGCTCTTGGAAAAAGGTGGATAGAAGTCAGAAAGATATTGTAACAAAACTGATTAAAGTTGGTACATTTAACTGGAGGAATTAATCACCAAAAAAAGTATAACTTGTAAATGTTGCATTTGAGTCAATTCACTTTTCTTTTCTTTCTTTTTCTTTTTTTTTTGTCTGGATCTCCTAATATAAAACACATTGAAAATACAATTCATAAATACATTGACTTAAGTACAATTTCTATATTAAGAACCATTAAAATATTGAAATATCAAACTTTTTGGGGCCGCAAAAAGTTACAAATGTCAGAATCATTTAATTGTTCTAAAAAATAAAACAAACAAACAAATAAATAAATAAATCCTTATTTAAACAATTAAATCCTTGAAAATAAGACCACATACAATACTTTCAGAAAAATTGTTTATTACTTGTATTATTATTTCTTAAAAAATAATATTCCCTTCTTATTAATATTTGAAATAATTTTATCCACCAAATGTAAATACAACCAACATCTATAAATAAATAAAAAAAGAAATGAATTTTTAATTACACTGTAAAAATGATTGTGATTTTAACAGTAAAAGACTGTAAAAATGCTACAGTAAAGATCTATTAATTGTCAACCGTAAGTTTTCTTACTATATACAATGAAAAACTATGATGTCATTTTACAGTAAAATACTCTATTTGAATGTGAAAAGAATGTATAATTTGCATTGCATTGATTTGCATTGAATACTGTGTTTGGATAAAAAAGAGATTTGTTTCCCATGTTTCTCCTTAGTTGTTTCTTACCAGTTATGCTCATTAGGGTTGTATATTACATCAAATGTTGTTAAATAAATGTTTATTGCATTTTTTATACATTTATTATATCAGTTAATGAAACATGGTTTATAAATGTAAATTTAAGTTAAATTCGTAAAACCTAAAATGTTGCTGCCATAATTTTTCTTTTTTTTTTTTTTTTTTACAGCGTAGAGTATTTATAAAATATTGTTTACTTTGAACATTTAAGGTGAAAATATGTTATTACGTGTAATGTACATGTGGCATTAGAGTCACTGAACTGAAATTTTCCTTGAAAATGTTCTCCCGTTTTTTCCTCCCAAAACAACAGAGAGATTCTAAGAACTTGGTGCGTGTGTTTAACAAACAATTGATAAAAGATTCTCCTTTTCTTTCCTGCAGACACTATTATTTGTAATTGACCCATGTGTCTACCTGTTAATTTGTTTTTTAGAAGGATTTTCCAAATGAAAAATCGAAACTGCTTTTATTCAGACAACTGGGTCTGAGTCTGAGTTGGAGGTAAGGAGTGGCATTTCCATTTGGCCTAAAGGAATAACTCCATAACTTACTGGTCCATTTGATAGAAATGCCGTTCCTCTGAACGACTGATTCCCCAGTACAAAATCTGCGGACTGTCGTAAATCAAGCGACAGATAAGTCTCTCCACATCCTCTTAATGCTGGGTCCCTACCACAAGATCATTACAGTAAAAAAGTGACAAATTTGATTGATTAAAATGGCACCGGGCGACTTCAGCTAAACCACGCTAAGTGATGTGACACTGCAGTTTCCGCATCATATTTCTGTCAAGACAATGATGGTAAAAAGCGTTGTTGGCATGTGATATCTGACAACACGAGCCATCTGCCTGGATATGAGGCTAGATTTATGATGGGGTTTTAGTGGGCTGTGAAGGAGTACTGAGAGAAAAGTAGCCGTTTTTGTGCATTGTCACTTTTCAAATGACCGTAAATTCTGTTAAGGGGACACTTAAGCGGCTTGACAAACTGCCAGTCGTAAAGGTATGTACCATGCTAGTTAGCTCTGGCCCTCGTGTCTGACAGTCTCTTAAATGTTTATGCTCTGCGCAGTTAAAAGATGCACTAGATTTTCCGTATGTTAATATGGAATACATTGACTTCATCTTCTGTTTATTACCACTAAAATAAAGAATGATCCACAAGCAGCAGTGGACAAATCAAATCATACATATTGATCTGAACTGCTAAAATAATATCTTATACATTTTATGTTATTTTCATAATATTTTACTTAGCAAGTCACTATTACACTTTAGTAGTAGTAATTATTATTATTATTATTATTATTTACTAAAATATTTTCCAATGTAAATAATAATAATAAAACATATTTTTTGCACCACTGAATACATTTGTTAAAATATTATTGTAATGTCAGTCACCTCTACCAGGAAACATATGAATGTAGTACATTTGTTCATATTGATCATAACTGCCAAAATAATAAAATACTTCAGATTATGTAATGAAAATGAAAAATCTTGTACATTAAATTTTGTTATTTTATATTTCATAATATTTTACTGAAATTTTACCACAATGTAGTAGCAGTAGTACCAATAATAATACTAATAATACTTATTAATTTTATTACTATTATTTACTAAAATATTTTGCAATGTAAAAAGAAAAATCAAAATTATTAGTAAATTTTACAATTAATTACAAAGAAAAAGCAAGTAACAAACTGAATTAAACATGAAATTCTTAAGTAGAAAGACTGAAATAGTATTTTCTTGTAATAATAGTAATAATGCTAATAATTATTATTAATTTTATTACAATTATTTACTAAAATATTTTGCAATGTAAAAAGAAAAATCAAAATTGCTAGTAAATTATATAATTAATTACAAAGAAAAAGCAAATAACAAACGGAATTAAATGTGAAATAGTATTTTCTTGTAAAATAATAATAGTAATAATACTAATAATACCAATAATTATTATTAATTTTATTACTATTATTAATAATATATTAATAATATTTTCCAATGTAAAAAAATCCAAAGTGCTAGTAAATTTCACAATTACAAAAAAAAACAAGTAACAAACTGACTTAAATGTGAAGTTCTGAAGAAAGACTGAAAATGTATTTTTTTTTTGTAAAATAATAATAGTAATAATATTAATAAGTATTTTTTATTACTATTATTTACTACAAAATGTAAAAAATTTCATAATTCAAAATTGCTAGTAAGTTTCACAAATAATAATACTAATAATAATTAATAATTTTATTACTATTATTTACTAAAATATTTTGCAATGTAAAAAGAAAAATCAAAATTATTAGTAAATTTTACGATTAATTACAAAGAAAAGGCATGTAACAAACTAAATTAAATGTGAAATTCTTAAGTAGGAAGACTGAAATAGTATTGTCTTGTAAAATAATAATAGTAATAATACTTATAACAATTATTATTTGTGTTGCTATTATTTACTAAAATATTTTCCAATGTAAATAAAATTTAAAATTCAAAACTTCTAGTAAATTTCACATTTAATTAGAAAAAAAAAGCAAGCAATAGAATTAAATGTGAAGTTCTGAAGTAGAAAGACATTTTATATTTAAATAGTGTTTTCTTGTAAAATAATAGGACTAATAATACTACTACTAATAATTATTGCTATTACTATTATTTACAAAAATATTTTCCAATGTAAATATATATTTAAATTGCACCACTGAATACAATGTTTAAAATGTTGTTGTAATGTCATCCGCATTTGCTAGCAAACGTATGAATGTTGTACATTTTGTTCATATCGATTTTGTTAATAGACAATTCAATAATTAAAATTACAGTTTAATCTGTTTAGCTGTTCACTACTGTAACAATGTGGTATGTATATTTTTACTTTATTACTGAGCACATTTTATTTATTATTTTGCTTCTGCAGTTTCATAATGAATTTAATTATCATTATTTGACTTAATTTATTTATAAAATGACTAAAGATTTCACAGTCTGATGAAGCCACCACGGCCGTATTGTAGCAAAGCTTTTGTCAGTATTCTTTGATTCTTATTCATTCATTTCATTGAGTGCGAGCAACAACTGCGTCTGATTGTCAAGCAAGCAAATCCCCATATTCACAGGAGCACAGAGGATTGAGTACACTTACAGAAACCCATTAGCCTAGTTTCTCAGAATCATAGTGGAAAAAAAAAATCAAGCCAATCATCAAGCACAGACCACACATGTCCACAAGAAATGTCTTTTGCCACTCACATTACCATCAGAAGGATAATGATTCTCAATCCATCATTAAAATTTGCCTGAGGGCTTTTGTCGCATCAGTCTCACACTTGTCTCTTGAGGCACGTTGAGTCTTGCTTGACACATTATTGTTTACCCACTAAACCACACTCATACGCTTTACACATAAAAGTGTGTGTGTGTTTGTCACGCTGAATCTGTATAATCAGCTATTTTGATTGACGTATGTATGACTTTATTAAAGCTTGTAAAATGGATCACACTCACTACTCAAGTTGAAAGACGACATTGATTTTGGTATATAGAGGAGACTGGGACTAGTTGTCACAAATTTTTGAGTCAAATGTCCATTTTTACAAGTGTATGTGTGTGTGTGTTTTTTTTAACAATGGTTTTTACAGTTTATGCTATACATGTCACTCTGCACAAGTATACTTTAAAAAAAAAAATCAGTAACAAGTAAATTGCCATCAGTAGCCCAATGTAAAATATGGGTCTCTTATATCATGCAGCTGTATTTATTACTCTAAACACTAGATGGCACTGTTTGACCAGCAATGCTCTGATTTAGGCCAGTGTTTTTCGAGGAACCGCTCTCTCCTCGCAGTGCAGACAGAGTTATCATTTACTAGTTGAGTGGGATCTGCCATTGCTGTTATCTTTTAATAGATTTGTACGGAGAGAAAAGCAGGTGCCTCTTGTTAATGTGTCCAATTGCCCAAGTTGCCTACTGAATGTGGTGCATCCATCATTGTCTGCTGCTGTGACATCCTGTCATCCGCCCTCAGTGGCACAAGCCATGCAGACGCGCCGTAACAGATGAGCTTCTCATGGGCACCGTGCACGCTCAACACAATCAGCACAAACACTCCCACCCACCCACACATTCACACACACACACACACACCCTACACTACTCCTAAACTCAACACTGAATATTCTGCCTTCATCAACAGAGTTGACTACAACCCAGTTGTCTAACCAGGGGTTTTCAAATCTTTGGAAAGACTGAATTTTGCTTTGACATTCTTATATATATATATATATTTTATTAATGCTTTGACATATTCATATATGACATATTTTTTTTTTTAAACTGTAGTTTGTGTTACTTGGTTTATCTGTAGGTGATATGACACACACTATCAGTCAAAAGTTTTGAACAATAAGATTTTTAATGTTTTTTAAAGAAGTTTCTTTTGCGCACCAAGCATTTATTTGATCCAAGTACAGCAAAAACTGTAAACTTTTGAAATAGTTTTACTATTTAAAATAACTGCTGTCTATCTGAATATATTTTTAAAATGTATTTTTTTACTGTGATTTCAAAGCTTAATTTTTAGCATCATTACTCCAGTCACATGATCCTTCAGAAATCATTTTAATATTCTGATTTGGTGCTCAAAAATACTTATTATTATTATGTTGAAAAAAGCTGAGTATTTCTTTCCGGTTTCTTTGAAGAATAGAAAGTTTAGAAGAACAGCATTTATCTGAAATAGAAATCTTTTGTAACATGTTATAAATGTATTTATGAATTGATCAATTTAAAGCATCTTTGCTAAATTATAATAAAAATATATATATTGACTCCAAGCTTTTGAACGGTATAGTGTATAATGTTTTTATTTCAGATAAATGTTGATCTTTGGATCATTCTATTCGTCAGAGAATCCTGAAAGAACAAAATGTACTCAGCCATTTTAGATATTGATGATAATAATAATAATAATAATGTTTCTTGAGCAGCAAATCAGCATATTAGAATGTTTTCTGAAGGATCATGTGACACTGAAGACTGGAGTAATGATGCTGAGAATTTAGATTTGATCACAGGAATAAATTACATTTTAAAATATATTCAAATAGAAAACTGTTATTTTAAATAGTAAAAATATTTCACAATATTACTGCATTTGTTGTATTTTAGATCAAATAAATGCAGGCTTGGTGAGCAGAAGAGACTTCCTTAAAAAACATTACAAATCTTACTGTTCAAAAACCTTTGACTGGTAGTGTATTTGTTGAGCTTTGAATTAAGTTCATACAAATATTTTGAATTATTATATATATTTATATATAAACCCAATCTGGTTTTCATAGACAAATTTATGGTTAAGAAGGTCTTTCTCTGAAAGATTTTCTCCATGATCGAATGATCAAAACCTACAACTGACGCTTTTTTTCACCCACAGTATGTTTTTAGTTTAAAATTAATTGTTAATTAATATGTAATGATCACCGTTTTAATAATACTGCAGTGATTATAGTAAATAATATTTACTAAATACATGTATATAGGGTGCAGCAGTGTTCTGAAATGAGTAGGCCTCACTTTTTTAAAATTAAATATAAATTTGTGTCCCAGTCACATTTCCTTGGTTAAATAAATATTACTTACACTACCTGAATACAAATCAATGTTGTATTTTTACACTAACAATATCATAAATAAATATAAATTTAAGCAGTTATTGTTTTCAAGCATTTTACATTTATTCAAAAATAATAGCTCAAAATATACTTTATTTACACAATGATATATCTTATGTATGAACAGATGTTCAGCTGTTCTTTTTCATAATTATAATAACATATTTTCGAATCATCACTCATCAGAGTTCGGTAAACACTCTCTACACACAAGATGTACCTTTAATTTCAACAAGGTGACTCACAAAAACTCACAAAAAAACCCCCCACAGATCATGTTATAATTTTGACTTGACAAAGTGGTGTTATATAAGTGTGTGCGTTGTTAACTTACGTTTTAAAATTAGTCTTCCCATAAACGCCATTATATTGTTCATTCAGACTGATTTTGCGAACGCTTACAAACCCAAGAGGCGGGATTTATCGTATGCACCAATCATAGCCGATCATAATGAGTTCTATCCAATCATATCGCGATGGAGACACTGCCTCCTCTCACGTGACTGTCCCGGGTTTGTTAGAACTCAATAGGCTCAGGGGAGACATTAAAAACAATGCATTAAGAGCCTTTTTGGAACTTTTTGAATTCTAAGATCAGGGTAAATTTAAGGGGAACATGTAAGTATATTCTGTAGCTTCTGAAGAGCACACATCTTCATTCTGTTCAAAAGTTTACACCCCTGGCTCTTAATGCATCGTATTTCCTTCTGAAGTACCTCAGTTGTCCTCAGTGTGAAAAGATGGATCTCAAAATCATACAGTCATTGCTGGAAAGGGTTCAAATACACAAATATGCTGAAAAACCAAAGAATTTGTGGGACCTGAAGGATTTTTCTGAAGAACAGCAGGCAGTTTAACTGTTCAGGACAAACAAGGGACTCATGAACAACTATCACTAAACAAAAAAACACAGCTGTGGATCATTCAGGTAACAACACAGTATTAAGAATCAAGTGTATGTAAACTTTTGAACAGAGTCATTTTTATAAATTCACCTATTGTTTTCTCTTGTGGACTATACTCTATAAACGTCTTTTTTGTGAAATATCTTATTCAGGTCAGTACTAAATAAAAAAATAACATGCATTTTGTATGATCCCTCTTATTTTGGTAAAATAATTAACATTTTGCAGATTCTGCAAGGTGTATGTAAACTTTTGACTTCAACTGCTAATTTGAATGTATAAGACAAAAATTATATTAGAATATATTGACATATTTATTGTTTTATCTAGATGGATAGATGGCATTTCTGCAAAACACTACTATCAGTGCAGCCTGTGATGATTTATCCTGTTCTTCACTGATGTAGCCACAGATGAACTGTTTGAAGAAAGCTCATGGTGCCTCTAGGTATGGTGTGATTTGTTGTGTAGCTTTGCATTAACAGAGTAAACACGCACAATGTGAATGCACGTCTTGAGCCTGAGGCAGTCTTTATTAATATACTCCACATTACGAACATGTATGCTTCCATATGGCCCACGTAAGTGGTGAGGCAATTTACGATCAGCCGCGCTTTGAGCTTGATTCTCTAGTAAACACTACAAGTGTAAATATGTTCATGGTTTGTGGTCCTATAGTAGCTGTGGACAAGTCTTTGAGGCCTGAAAGTCTTTGGGCCAGAGTTTGGGACATGCCTTTTGCAGCTGCACCTCCTTTGAGGAAAGCATTACCATGTAAATACCTTGTTACGGCTCTTGCAGTGGCCGGGTCTTAGAGAGGTCAATGTCAGCACCACTTTAGCAAAAACCTGTGATGTAGAGGGCTACAGATTTAGACATGTGCAACCTCCACATTCCCATCATCCCCAAGAGTCTCTCCAGTTCACCTCGTTCCCTCTCCAGAGCTTAAAAAGCATATGGATGTGTCATAAATATGGTTCTGGCCACAGCTTGTCCTTTTTAATAGAAGAGGGCAATAGGGCTTGTTTCTTGTCCTTTGGTTTCATTTTTTTCTTTGGTTTTTATTTCTTTTTCTTCATCCCGAGGCTGTTGAGCTGAAGTTTTCTCTTTTTTCTGTTGTTGGAAAGCAGTAAAGACCACAAGGTTAAAGTTCCTGACCTCAGTTTTCACGGCATGCAGGTAATTATAACCATGGTTCCTCGTTTTCAGACCTTAGCTCAAAAATAATTGCCCTGCTGTTATCGTTAAAATCTGCTCAATTCATTTGTATAGCACCCTTGCAAAACATGATTTGAGTCCACGTTGCAATCCAACTGTTGATTAAAATGAATTATGATTTAGTTCTACGATCATTTGCATTAACAGGTATACGTTGATTTTATTTATTTATTTTTTCAGGATGCCCACTTACTAGACACAGTCAGGAACCGCTTAAGGTGTGATGAACTTACCCACATTTATGTCTGCGCTCTTAAAAATAAAGGTTTGAAAAGGTTTATATATAATGATGCCACAGAAGAACCTTTCAGTGAACAATTATAAAAAGAGCCATTTTATTTCCTAGTGTAAAGAACCTTTTCCACTATAAAGAACCTGTTGTGCAATGGAAAGTTTCTATGCCAATAAGAGTTCTTTTGGAATAACAAATTACCCTTTTGTTATTAAATAACAAGATTTTGCAGATTAAATGTAACCATGAAAAATCAGACATGATCAAATTTGTTTTAAAGCCAACATATACATTACAGATGATGAAATGAAGGCACTATAACACATGAACTTTCTTATTTTTGATTCTGATCCCATGCCGAGACTTTATTCAAGGTTTACCCATTTTGAAATGTCTCTTAAGGCTGCTTTGAGTAGTAACCAAGCCAATTTATGCAACAAATTCAATGGGCCATTGCAGCCCGCAGTCAAGCTCAAATGGAAACTGTAATAATGGTTCACCATTTGGCTATGTTATTGTTTTCTTTAGCATTACCCAGTTGGGAAAAGTCAATGGCAGAGTGGAGAGGTCCTCTCTTCCATCTCTAGAGCTAATTTGGTTGTGCAGTTTGAGTGCTTAATTTTGCACTCGGTCGCTTTCTAAGGTTAATCGTGGGACAGCAGTGTTTATGTTGCAGTAATACGGGCCCAAGTCCCCTGCTAAATCTTGTAGGCTCAGAAATATGCATCCTCCACCCCCATCTGCCCCCTGTTCAGTGGAGGAAAAAAAAGAAGAAAGACAAATGTGACGTTGAACAAAAGACAGAGGAAAGTCATTCCAATTAGCCGCTAATGAGACAAGCTCATGAGGATTTCCAACTCCGCAACGTGTTAGCATTTACCGCGCCCCTCGCCGTAGCCCCGCACAGCGCGACAAGGGAAATGCGGCGAGAGAACATATCTGTCATGATTGCCTACACATGGCTGCGGGGCTCGCTCTTTGAGATGTGAGCAGGAAGGAACGCCTCACTTATGGTCAATGTAAAAACCCCAAATTGACATGCTGAGACCATTTTTCTGTGTTTATCTATCCAGCTACAGCACCCAACCCTTCACCCCCTCTCCCAAAATGGATCCTCAAAGAACAAGGAACAAAGTTGCACACCATACGTTCTCAATTTTCTCAATGTGGTGAAAGGGGGAAAATACATATAATAACTGAAAAATAATATGTCAAGAGAATAACCAGCACTCCCTGTAGCCTCTGAGATACTTTTATCAGAAATGTCTGGCTGGAAACGGGAAAAGAAATATGTTTTTGTAATCTGCCTCCCCTGAAAGCCTGGGGTGATCTTTGCTAGCTGCTAAAATGGCCACATGTTGGGTTAGACAAGAGAATCTTGTCTGCGGTGTTTCGTAACCTGATGCTACATCTTTTAGGAACCAATATTAGCATTAACGTCAAGCGGCTTGTTTGGCATACGTCATTTGTTAACGCAAACGGTGGTGACTGCACTTCTTTAAACCACAATAGCTGTAGACAGGTTTGTTTACCCCTGAAACTATAAAGATGGAGCTGAATTGAATTGGACAGGAAACACACACTGTAATTTTATTTGGTGTCTGGGAACTATGCGTGTGCGTATGCTAACGAACAATGCCACCGGACCCGCCAGAGCTGCCAGCGTCTCGCACCAGGATTTCTAGCATTAATTCTGTCTGAACACATCCATAAATAAATAATGAATGAAATAATGAAAATAATATTACGTTTGGCAGCAGGCTTGTTTCACATTTCCTCTTAGCCCACGTACCGCGTTAGCTAATTAGCTTTCTAAGGAGTTGTCCTCCTTTCTGTAAATTCAGTTCCTGAGTGAAAGAGGCTCTCCAAAAGCTGTTTTCTGATGAAAGACAACAAAACATCAGGAAAGACAAAAGTAATGCTCACATATGTGTACAAGTCTACTGAAAATGTTGTACGAAAAACTCATCACAGAACCTCAGAATTATTGCAGTTCACAAAAATGTTCTAAGAACATTTTGCTAAAGTTCCTTAAGTTTGCTTGTATTAACAGTATTAGCAAGTCATATGGCATTTTAAAGTGTGTAAATATGTGATCCTGGACCACAAAACCATTCATAAGTAGTATGGGTATATTTGTAACAGTAACCAAAAATACACTGTATGGGTCAAAATGATCAATGTTTCTTTTATGCCAAAAGTCATTAGGATATTATGTAAACACCATGTTCCATGAAGATATTTTGTAAATTTTCTACTGTAAATATATCAAAACTTATTTTTTGATAAGTGATATGCATTGCTAAGAACTTTATTTAGACAACTTTAAAGGCGATTTTCTCAATATTTTGATTTTTTTGCACCCTCAGATTCCAGATTTTTAAATAGTTTTATATACTTATGACTGGTTTTGTGTCCAGATAATATGGGTCCAGGGTCACATATTGTGTTGGAGTCCCCTACAACAGTTGCATCTAAGGTCGAAAACACTGTAATTTTCTCAGAACATACGTTTAATATTAGAATCATTTTGCAATGATTTCAAAACAAGTAGTTTGAGGTCTGTAAACCCCTCCCTTCCATAAATCTGCTCTGCTCTGATTGGTCAGCTGGTCAGGTCTGTTGTGATTGGTCCTTCGATATACAATGCAAGCAAATCGTGCCCACAGCTAAAGTTTAGCTGCTAACCTGTAAACACTTCACAAAACAATAATGGAGGATGCGTAAGCCAAGTGCTAACTTGACTAACTGATGATCCAATACAGTTTGTAAATTAAAATATGTCTACATTTTTATTTTTAAACAGTAATGAGTACAACGACAGTCATTAATTAATCAATACATTCTTAGGAAATAGTGAGTTCACAGTGAATTATCAGAACAATTTCACAGTAATATCATGGTTTACCTGGAAACCTAAAGCTGCACTAGGTGTACATAACATATTAGTACAACAAACATGATATTTTGAGCAATTAGTTGAAAATGTACACATAGCGTATTAAGCATACTTGCAGGTTGTGGTTCGGAGATGCTTGTTGGTCCAAATGAAGAAGGTATGGACTTCTCATGGACAAGAGTTTATTGCGTGTTGAACTCATCAAGATTAGAGAAGCAGTCCTCGGTAAAGTGATGAGAACACAACAAAAGGTTCGAATTGCTGTGGTATCGTGGAAAAAATAATTCTAAACATCATCATCTTTCGGCAGTGAACACAAAACAAACTTGCTTTCATAGCGCAGAACACAGCGTCTTCTTGACACGACGTAAACACACTAACTAGCGGAAGTGTTTGTGGACAGGTCAGAATGTTCGTATTTCGAGGACAGGCGGGGATTATACTAATGTGTTACCCAGTGACGTATATTGGTAACAGGCAGGAGATTCGAAAATATAATGACTCGTTAAAGCGATTCAGAGTCGACTCTTTCTTTTGAGAGACAATATCTTTATTCATCATACACTTTTTTGATGAACAGCTTTGCAGAATAATTACAGTGAAGGATAGCTACATTACAAACATTTCAAAAACATTATAAAACACCTGATAACTTTCAATGAATGTTATATTAACATTACTGGAAGAACTTTGAAAGAACCTTCCCAGAACATTAGCCAAAATTCTGAGAATGTTCCTAGTTTGTTGGAATAGGTAATGTTCTAAGATGACTCTAGAAGCGAGTGCTTATCAGCTTCTGCATATATTTTAGGCTTCTCTTTGACCTTGCAGTTACTAAAACAGCGTTCAGGCCTTTAACCTCCCCCCTGCCTACTTGCACACTCTTAACACTCCCACTTTAGGATCTTACCCGCTCCACCTTGTGCCCTCCAAAGCTGCTCATAAAGTGCTTATGTGCAGGGACAGAAGCTGTGGCTCAAGGTAGCCTCTACATTTTATTTGAGTCTTAAAGAAGACCGTAAACCTTGAGCTCCAGGAACAACCTCCGGCACCCAGAGCACCCGTGCACTCTCTTTCCTCATTAGACCCCAGTCAAACAAAAAAGAGAAAAAACACGTTCAAACAACTTCTTCCTCGCAATGCGTTTACTGCTAATTAGTTTGCTTTGTAAGGTTAGATGTGCGGACGGAGCAACTTTGAAAGCGTTTGGCGGCCATCTGTGTGAGCACAGCGATAACTATGTACAGATGGCCCGCACTCGAGACAGGTTGCTTCAGAGAGGAAAAAAGCAGCGAGACATTTTTAGTTTATGTTAATAAGATTTATGGCCACACTCACAGGTAACCTATTTGGCAGTAATGATGACTGTTAGTCATTCGAGGAAAAAGAAGGATAAAAAGTTTCGAAGAAGAAAAGTCATTGAAGCGAATGAATATAGACCAAATAAAATCTTGTTGCAGTTTTAACCATTTTTCTGTGATCTAATAACTGGATCGGGTGGGGTTATATAGTGTTTCGTTTCGTTTTTCTTCTGCTATGTTTGTAGTTTCTTTTGTTTCTACCCAGCCACATATTGAATCAATTGGTTGTCAGCTACTTGAGAAAAATACTTAATTTAACCAAGTTAAATTGCCATTACTTACTCAGTGAACCAGGTAACTCAAGAAAAAGGTAATATTGCCAGGTAATTGTTGGACACGGTCACAAAATTTGCAAACATAATCAAATAAGCGAAGTGACATTTGTAATTTATGCCTTTACCTCTGACGCAGGTGTTTACATGTGGTTGTTGTTCAGTCATTTGTCATTTAAGAAATACAAAGTACCTTAATTTGAATTTTTAATTGAGTATCACACACAATAATGTGTACAAAGAACAGTGAAAGTCTACACTTTTTTGTCAAATTTGTCCCAGTCAGATTACTGCTTTCTTTTCTGGACAATGAATGGGCTCTAACATTTTTTTTTCTATGCTAATGCTGGCCCGTGACCAGGTACCTCATCTGGTGTAATATTGGTTGAAAAATTGAGATTCTGTATAAACGCACGATAGGACGCCCTTCAGTTTGTCTAGGCGTTCCTTCATGCTAGCCTGATTTTATAAACAAATATCATGCAGCTTCTTAATTAAACTTCTTTAAGCAGCAAGAAAGAGGATTTGCACTAATACAGTGTTTACTTTACTGACAGAGTGAAATAAACTTCATTTTGTTGCCTTTGAGCGGCTAACTCTGCTAATTGCTTCCACAAGTAAACACTCAGTTAGCATGGCCCATCACAACACACATCAGCTTAGCTGTAATGGAGTCTGAAGCTTTTGGGAGGTTAAGAGTGTTTTTATAACTTAAGGGGACTTGATAAGAGAAAGCTATATTTACAGTGGATCAGTCTGACAGCTTTTCAAAGAGCGCTATCTATAAGTGGCTATTTTTGAGCCAGAGAGAGACTGTCCTCTTAGCTGAAGTCCTCATTAGAGACGGAAAGAGAGAGAAAGCTGAGAACAGAGAGGAAGAGGGAGATAGAAATATGTTCAAATATCATCTTTGTAATGTCAGTCTGCACGTTTTTCCTTCTGTGCTTGCATATGCATCATTACACTTTGTTCAAAAATTGTTCAGTTGTTATTATTTGTACTGTGTCTGCTGGCTGTGTCTTTAGCTGTTGTCTTTGTCAGTCATCTGTCATTTTTTTTCCAGTACCACAATCTTTTTTATCCTCATTTTTTAAAACATGCTTGCATTATGGATAAAGTAAGCCAAAATTCTTTTAACATTGAACATATCTGTCAGAAGGAAATGAAACGATTCATCTAAAATTCTTAGTTTTTTATAATCTTATTAGATATCTCATACTGTACCATCTGTTTTTGTTAAACATTTGTTCATTCCTCATCTGATTCATAAGATGAACCAATCAAGAGTACAAACCCTAGAAAAGCGCATTTTACTCTGCTCTGTTCCCTCCTCTCCCTCTCCTTCTTTTTTTCCGAGGTTTTATTAGGAAATGGATCCCAGGTGTTCGATAAGCCTGTAGTGGACATGACAGCAGCGCAATCAAGTGTATAAATTTAATTGCAGGCTCATTTGGGGCCGTTTATTAGCCGGTTAGGGGCACCCTGCTCCACTTGAACCCTGTTATTGTGAGGCAGAACATCTGTTTGGCTCTTTTTAACTATTTGTTTCATTGCATAGTTTCACAAATGCACAGTTTTAATGGCTGCAGGATTATGGTAAACTGGCATTGTGGGCTTAAATGTTGCAGTTGTGTTTCGTGAAGCAATTTATGTTGTTTAAGGATCAATTTGTAGTCTGTGGTCTAAATTATATAACTAAATTGAACCCTTGGGGAAGTAAATTAATCGTTTCATTTTGTAAAGCATCATCGATTGGACCTTTCTAAGGGCCACAAACAAAAGAGTTTTAGTTTAGCTTAATTTCTTTATTTTAATACTATCAAATATGTTTAGTTTGTTCTCTTATTTTGTTAATGATTACAGTTAAAAGGCAGTCTGCATTTTTAAAGCATCGACTGTCCCACTGTAATTTTATTATTAATTAATTTATTTTCTTTTCGTTTTCTGTCTAAAGGCCTTTCCCAAGCAAGCCTGATGTGAGTAAAGGTCCTTGCACACTGAGTCTGAAATTTATATATGCGTTTTTTTTTGGATGCAAAAGGTACAGAAAATTGAATCCGAATCCGATCCGAATTTTTTATGATGGACTAAAGTTTTGGAGGCAGTGTGGGAATAACGGCCTTTTAAATAAAGGGTGTTACTAACGGCGTTATTTTTTCAGTAACAAGTAATTATGCATAAAATGCGTCGTTATTTTAATTTATTATAATATAATTTTTTTTAAGAATTCACTTCATCTGAATGGATGCGCAGCGTACCTGTATTTGACGAACCACAAACTGTGACAAAGCCCTTGATTTGACACACACACGCAAAGAAAAATACAGAGCGACACAGTCTTATATACTATGTAGAACTGACGTGCTTAATGTAAACGCTGTTCTTTATTGTATTTTCCTGTCAAAATAACATAGTTCTTATTCTTCCGCTTCTAAGGACTGTCGGTTTCTCCGGTAGTAGGCGGAATTAATACGCAAACGGCAATCTCATTGGCTGGCGATCACCTATTTTCGTCCCTGTTTTGATTTCAGCAAATCAGTTCGAGCGAACGCAGACAACGTGATTAATATACATGAACCCAGCAGCGCATTAATCCTTGGTGCGTTTTAGTAGTAAAATTCGTAGTAGTTTTGTTATTTTATCAGTATATATATTTTAGTTTTTTACCTTCTTTGTATAAAACACTGAATAATAAACAATCTCTTAATCACCACCACCAGTCCTAAGTTCAGTCGGCATGACAAATATGCATTCATACATGGTTATTCTAATTACTAAAGTTCTTATTACTAAAGTTTAATGCTAAATTATCCGAAATTTACTAGCGAGTGGCGATTCTATTGCCAATGTGTTCAGTTGATAATATTTACAATAGTTTATTTAATTTGGTGTGTCTTTCATTGAGGTGTCTTTCACATTGTCCCACAGCAACATAAAAATAGCGTAGATTAGTGTACAATGTTTTATAATAATAATTGATTCTATTTAGTGTCCATTTTATTTATTTTACATATTTAATATTGGGGACATCCAAGTTATTGGACATATTTGAACTGTTTTTTTTTTAAAAAGCTAACACAATAGTTGTTTGCACTCCATCAATTTTCTTATAAAGTCCACTTTTCAAGGACATTATAGCTTTCATAATATCCTTCTTGTTATTTCCACCCGAAGTTACTACTCCGTCATCATCTTCGTCAGGGCTGTCTCCAGCTGGTTTCTTCACCCTCGGAATATTCATCTTTGTTTCTTGTCTTTTTCTTGTCTTTTTTGACACCTTTTGACACATTTTACCTCCCTATACTCTTATATTCGTGTTGCTTGACTTTAGATACAATTCTGGTTGGTGCTGTAGGACTAATCACAAACTAGAGGCTGAGCTAAAAAGTTGTGACCTCTTAGCACCTCGCCATAACCGGAAGTCCAAGTAACACAATAGTTACTTTCCCAATTAGTTACTTTTTTTTAAATAATGTAACTCAGTTACTAACTCTTACTAGTTACTATTTGTGAGAAGTATAACTAGTAACTATAACAAATTACTTTTTTAAAGTAGCATGCCCAACACTGAAGGTGATTGACGTGTGATTAACGGCGAACGTGTATGAATATTAGACAAGAATTTCAGACTTAGTGTGCAAGGACCTTGAGCCCAATGCTGAACTTTGATAATTCTTTTTAATAAAAAGTTGAATTTTGAAAAAAATTGACCTCGCTTTTGATTAAAAGAATGACATGTCATTGCAGTACAGTGTAACCAGTGTGAAATTTATAGAGATAAAACAGAATTTTTGTACTAAAAATTTGCACTAGGTATGAATATAGGCCTATCTGGAGCTTTTGAACATAGCAATAATAGAAACTCCAAGCTCTGTCATTTTGATATAATGTTTAAGGTATTCAGAGTAGTTTATCTAACAGTAACATTTTTGGGCCTTGTCAAAACTTTCCATCATAATTTACCACATTTGACAGTATCTGTATTGCCACTCTTAGAAAACGTAGATTCATGGCATCTCATCACACATCCCATCACAGATCATGTTAACCGTTTCCGGTAACAAGGCCTAAAAAGTCTATTAATCAACCAGCCCACGGCAGAAAATTGTCATGAAATGATTTCAAGTCAATAAAAATTCCCCAGCAATGTGGGGCAGAACAGATAAAGCCATCTCCTCATCCTCCATATGTATTTCTCATGGTAAATTTGTAGATTAATCAACTGTATTGCATATCAGAGCTGGGAATATTATGATCACTGCCTGTCTTAGAGCTAAAATTGAAAGCGTATTTGTTTCGTAAAACGGTGTTCTCATGCCGTGCAGTCGAACATCCGCATGATGTCTCCTGTAATTTGAATATTTGGATGTTAGTCAAGCATGACAACAAAACAAACAAATACACGCACTTGCTCCGGTGGCACCTAACAGCATTTTCCTCGAGTGTGCAACAAGGGCTAAATATGTCTTAGCAAAGGTCAGGCTATGATTTGTTATGAGAGCACTCGTGGGGAATTCTGATGCACGCTGATCAATCCCACACCCCGTGACACGCACATAAATCAATGCTGTATCAAGAAAAGCCCTCCCACTGTACAAGACGAGAGCAGGGCGACGTGATAAATCCCGCACTCGCCATTTTCTGCCCCCTC
Organism: Labeo catla; assembly: GCA_012976165.1. Taxonomy (NCBI): domain Eukaryota; kingdom Metazoa; phylum Chordata; class Actinopteri; order Cypriniformes; family Cyprinidae; genus Labeo; species Labeo catla. The sequence continues at coordinate 1,093,343 of VONZ01000085.1, forward strand.
CTCCACCTCTTAGATCCCGGCCCGCTGATAGATCGCAATACGCCGGCCTTGCTGTTCTGTTTGGTGGCGTGAAAAAAAGAAAATCCCCTATGCGCTAACACTCTTTGGCGTTGATGGCTTATTACCAGGCGCTGTGATTTGACGGGATGTGTTCAAGGATCTCCTGTGCGGAGGAAAAGGTCAGCAGCTTTTAGCTGCAGCTCCGCTGGAATACTAATACTGTCCTTATTCAAATGATCCGCTACAGCGCTTATTAAATGGGCTCCGGTGCTTTAATTTAATAGTGCGGGAGCCGGGGCAAGTGAGAAGCCTGTGCCAGGTCTGAATGAGACGCTACTAAAGGCAGAGATCAGAAGGGGGTGGCGGCAGCCCATGCTACCTTTGGAAAGCACACAAGAAGGTGTATTTTTGCATATGACGGACACGCGTACGGTCACGTACCTTCGCTTTACAACTCATAATTGGAGAGCGTCCTTTCTCGCTTTCATTCCTGCTCCACCTCTCCGGTTCCTCCTTTCAGTCAGCTCTATGCAAACAGAAAGAATTGATCGATTAAGTGCTTGGCTAGGCTATTAATGCTGTTTAATGTATGTGTTCTCGTTAAATCTGGATTTGTGGAGTTGAACCTCAGCGGACGGATAGGATTGTGGTGGCTCCTCGTAAAGGTTGTGTTTATAGGATCTTCCAGTATTGAAAATCTCTTGATCAATCTGCAAGATGGGCCTCTTGTCTAGACAGATTTCAAAATCGAGTCTTAAAGTGACAGTTCACCTAAAAATGAGTTTTTGAACAGTAAGATTTTTAATGTTTTTTAAAGAAGCCTCTTCTGCTCACCACGCCTGCATTTATTTGATCCAAAGAACAGCAAAAACAGTCAAATTTTGAAATATTTTTACTATTTAAAATAACTGTTTTTAATGTGAATATATTTTTAAAATGTAATGTATTCCTGTGATTTCAAAGCTGAATTTTTAGCATCATTACTCCAGTCACAGGATACTTCAGACATCATTCTAATATTCGGATTTGCTGTCCTATAAACAATTATTATTATTGTTATGTTGAAAACAGTAGATTTTTTTCAGGTTTATTTGATGACTAGAAAGTTCAGAAGAACAGCATCTATCTAAAATAGATAAATCCTTTCTATAAATGTCTCATAACTTAACTTTTTATCAGTTTTAAAGCATCCTTGATACATAAAAGTATTAATTTCAATAACTATCTTTGGATCTTTCTGTTCATCAAAGAATCCTAAAAAAATTACTCAACTGTTTTAAATATTGATAATACTAATAAAACATGTGCCTTGATCAGTAAATCAGAATATTAAAATGATTTCTAAAGGATCATGTGACACTGAAGACTGGAGTAATGATGCTGAACATTTAGCTTTGAAATCACAGGAATAAATTACATTTTAAAATATATTCAAAAAGAAATTGTACATCTAAATATCAAAAGTGTGCTCAGAAATGTTTGTTATGCTGTCTTTTATGGATTGGCCATCTTGGATTTATACTGACACCTAGTGCCATGGATGTAACATCCAATACCATTGTACAAATGCAGCATTCATGGTCAGCTATGATTTATTCTGTGAGTAAAAAGGTGTGTTCGACTTAACGCAGAGCTGCGCAGCTCGACCAAATTTTGACTTGAAGCAGAAATTTTTTTTCCGACTTGAGATAGCGCCGACGCCTCGTGACTGTCATGTGTGGCATCAAAGGACCCACACGATAGCGATTTGAGAGCAGCCGGCTGACTTAGCCGTGCAGTTTCTTCAGAGCGGCTACAAGAGCTCTGATGTCGACACAGTTGCTTCACGATTGGCCAGATTATTCGCATGACAACGATCACATGTTTTTCGGATTTATTCTAACGTCCTCAAGTTCGATAATGCTTACAAATCTGTGATTTTAGAACAGTAAAAGTGTTTTTACTGTAGTCGCAATGTTATATTGAGTAACATTTATCATAAAACATTGCTAAAAGCATATATAACCCCTGTTTATTAGTATTTAAATAGTATATGTTTATGTTGAATTTTATTCTTGTTCAGATGGCGCTTTATTAAAGGAGAACAACAATTTACAAATAATTTACTCACCCCCTTGTCATCCAAGATGATCATGTCTTTCTGTCTTCAGTCATGAAGAAATTTTGTTTTTTGAGGAAAACATTTCAGGATTTTTCTCCATATAATGGACTTCATTGGTGCCCCGATTTTGAACTTCCAAAATACGGTTTAAATACAGCTTTAAAGGGCTCTAAATGATCCCAGCTGAGGAAGAAGGGTCTTATCTAGTGAAACGATCTGTCATTTTTTTCGAAAAATAAAAATTTGTATACTTTTTAAGCACAAAAGCTAGTCTAGCACAGGCTCTGGGATGTGCGTCCATGACACTACGAATCACGTCTAAGTTCATCGTCTCTGTACTCTGGCTCAAAAAGGTGGAGTATGGAGAAAAATTCCTACAACTTCAGAATCGTCCAACATCGTTGTACCTTTTTGTTTGTAAACAGTGTTTGACTTACTTGCATTTCCTTAGTCTTTGCATGTTCGCTTTGTAAACACTGGGTCTGTAGATCCGCGTGACCTTTCGACGTGATTCAATAGTACATTGTGTCATGGACACGCATCCCAGAGCCTGTGCTACGTAAGCTTTTGTGCTTAAAAAGTAAACAAATTTTTATTTTCCGAAAAAAAATGACAGATCGTTTCGCTAGATAAGACCCTTCTTCCTCGGCTGGGATCGTTTAGAGCCCTTTAAAGCTGCATTTAAACTACAAAACATTTTGGAAGTTCAAAATCGGGGCACCAATGAAGTCCATTATATAGAGAAAAATCGTGAAATGCTTTCCTCAAAAACCATAATTTTTTCACGACTGAAGACAGAAAGACATGAACATCTAGGGAGTGAGTACATTTTTTGTAATTGTTGTTCTGAAAGTGGAGTTCTCCTTTAAGCAGTATATGAAACGTGTTTCTGTTGCGCATGAAAACGCTTTTGAAAAATTTGTGTATTTGATAAATATTGCATTTAATTCACTTCATCTGTGATAGAGCATGCAGACACTGCGAGAGCTTCACCAACGAGAGCAGAAAGTGTCCGACGCCTCCATTTTCAACTCCGCCAACAACTGCTCTCGGCTACTCTCGTTGATCACCGTCTGTAGCCGTAGTTCAAGTCGAACACACCTAAAGTGTTTGATAGTTTTCAACTGGTCATGTGATCAAAACACACCTGAATCCATGAGGCGACCCGCTTTCCGTAAAATAAAACAGCTTTTATTAGTTTACCAATATGACTGGAGTTCTAATCTCATGTGAGCGTGCATCATTTTAAACATATTTAAACATATACAAAGTACTACTGATTACTTTATGGGTAAAACTTTATAATCAAAAACATACAGCATACCTTTAAAATGCAACCGTGTGTTACGTATGTGTGCATTTGCAAGAGAGAAAATCATGTAAGAAGCCTTAACAGCCATCAGCATTCATTCTGACATAAGACTGATACACTTTTGTGTTGTTGAGTGGTGAGATATGAATGATAAAGCTGGTACACTCTTAAGCGGGAAAAGAGCAGACATCTTTATTCATGTGCTTGTCACACTCAAGAGAAAATTCTGTACCACACTTATTATTTCTCAATTCTGCAGTATAAAAAATACATCCTCATAGGAAGACCTCCAGGGATCTGATGGTCATCACACACCTGTAAATTGTAAGAAATTAGTTTTTAGACCTGTAAATGTCTTGGAAATGTAATTAGTGATTTTTATTCTTGTGAAACCTCTATAAAATAAGTTTTAAAATCCTGAGCAATAAGCAAAAATGACATGAAAAGTTGTGGAAATTCATTGCTCAAAAGGTTTTTCTCTGGATGGTGAATCTTGACATTTTGGGCCATGCTTAACTTAGATGTCCAGAATGGAAAAGAATGGCAATGATTATGTTAGAATACGTTATAACACAATAAATATGTATTTATTCTTTAAAAAAAAAAGAATATGAACCAGACTTTTTAATTGAGGAAGAGCCACAGTCTCCACCTGTAACTTGACTGGTAGAATATGGCACAGACAGCAGCCTGATTGTGGGATTGATTCCTTCTACACTGATAAAACCTACACCATGAATGCACTGTAAAAAGCATCTGCCAAATGAAATGTAAATGCAGTGTCAGAAAACAGTTGCTTGTTATAGGCCTTTAAAACCAGGAAGCTGCATAGAAGACTACTGATCAGATGCAAAGTTAGGATTTCAATTCCACATGAGGGAGAAAGAGAGAAGGGGGAGCCTAATGAAAAACAAGATGGATGCGGTCTGAAAGGCTGATTGTGGGATTATTAATTGTTTTCAGTTCCCACCCTCTGATAATGATAGGGAGATTTCCAGTGGAAGTTGAGGGAGTGTATTCTATTGGTCTGATTATTTATTGTTTGCGCTATTGACGTGCATGTGTGTTCAGAATAGTGAAGCTGTACGTAATGGCTCATCTGTGATAAGGGTGCACATTAATTCCATTGTCTCTGTTTCACCCACACTCACTTGATTTGTTTTCTTTTTAACTAAAAGTGCTTGTTATGTGGTTTGTGCAGTTACATTAATACCAAATTAAGCTTTAATTATACTGTTTTCATATTTTGTGGGCATTTTATGAATACAGACTTTATTTACGATGAACATAATTTGGTATTATTTCTCTTTTCTTTTTTCTGTGCAGTTCATGCTCACCCATCCATCATAAATAAGTACTTTCCATTTTAATATATTTTTTATTATTTTTTTTTAATATTTGACTGAAGTTTATATGTATATTTATTTCTGTGATGTCTTTTTTCTGTTTTTTTGTCAATTTAAAGTTCAAAAAAACAATATTTATAATTATTTTCTGTCTCTTTTGATCAATTTAATGCATCCTTGCTGATTAAAAGTATTAATTTCTTTAAAAAATGACTGACCCAAACTTTTGAACACTAATGTAAGTGGATAAAGACAGCAGGGGTCCTTTAACGTTCATTGAATGGAAAACTGCAGCTTGGGCATTCATCTAAATATCCACTTTTGTGTTCCCCGTTAAATCATACATGTCTGGAGGACACAAGGGTGATTAAATAATGACAGAATTGTCATTTTTTGGATCAGCTATCCCTTTAAAGATTTCCCACATAGATGAAAGGTGTGTGGGAGGTGTTTAGTTTTTGTCTTTTGGTATTTGCTATTCTTCTGTTGTGTTTTTGTGACATCATTATCATAAGATAACAGTATGATTCCCTCCCAGCACCTCCACCTCCTCCAGGCCATAAATCAGAGTGACTATGTCATCATTGTGGGATGTGGCGGAGCTCAGTGTCGAGGCGGTTGGCGTCTCGGGTGTGAAATCACTTGACCCCTCAGCATTAACCTTTCCTCCACTGGTCCACACGTCTCTCCCTGAGCCTGAGAACAAAAGAGGAACACTCCTGATTAAACACAAGAGTCTTCACTTGATATTAAAGCCTGGCTTAGCAGCCTATGTCCCTACTAAGACTGTGTGTGTGTGCTGGGGAGGAGGCAGGCAGGCAGACCAACGTCCCGGTGGGAACAGTGTTTTGTCGTCCCAAGCAATGTTTACTTTCACTCCCCCTAACACACACACATAGATCTCTGTCCCTGCGGTGCGGATCGATAGGCAGAGCTGAGATGCACTCTGAGAGTCCTGAACTCTGGAGAAACACTTGTGTGTCTGCTTCGGTTTATGCCGCATACTGCATATGTCACAAAAACACGATGAGTATTTAAATTCTTACTTTTTACCACCATTTTACCCCTTTCAAATGTTTTCCTTTTTTTCATTTCATTTGCTTAAAATTCAATTTCACTTATTAATTATTTAACCTCAATTACAAGTCTTGCATGATAAAATTGCAATGATTTTTGGTCACACTTTATTTTAAGGTCCAATTCTCGCTATTAACAAACCATATATGACTTTTGCCTCAATAAACTCCTAATTTGCTGCTTGCTAATACTTAGTAAGTTATTTGTTAAGTTTAGGTGTTGGTTAGGATTAAGGATGTAGAATACGGCAATGCAGAACATGTTCTTTATAAGTACTAATAAACAGCCAATATTCTAGCAATATGTATGCTAATAAGCAACTTAACAGCTTGAATTGGGCATTATACTAAAGTGTTACCAGATTTTAAATTTTTAGGTTTTTTTAAATAAGAATTTTTAGATATTTTACAATGACACTAATTCCTTATATTTTTTTCAATTCCCTGTTTTCTATTTCTAGACTGTAAAATAATAAAAATAAATAAATAAATATAATATATATATATTTATATATAAATACTATATATATATTATAGTATATATATAGTATACAGTAGAACATATTAATTAAATAATTATACAACATTATAACTATTTAATAACCAATATTGCTATAGATTTTGCAATAAAAAACTATTTTACATGTAGTTACAGTAGAGTAAAAGAAATATATATGAATATAATATAACTAGTAATAGTTATGTTAGTAGTTATATTATTGGCTATATTTATTTAATAATTTAAATATTTAATAACCCATATAGCTACTTATCTTAAATTATTACAATTTTATTACTACTGCTACCACTACAAATGTATTATTATTATTATTATTATTATTATTAATATTAACAACACATTTTTAGAGTTTATCTAAAAGTAAACAAATAATGTACGGATAATATAATTTGTGATGCTGAGTTAAGTTACTAGTTATATTATTGCCTATATTTATTTAAGAATACTACAATTAAGAATATTTACAAACTATTATAGCTACTTATAATATCTTATATTACCATCTAATTTTACTACTACTACTACTACTACTTATTATTATTATTATGGTAACACTTTACAATAATGTGTAATTTGTTAATGTCTTAACTAACATGAATGAACAATGAACAATACATTTATCACACAATTTATTAATCTTTATTAATGTTAGTTAATAAAAATGCAGTTGTTCATCGTTTGTTCATGTTAGTTCACATTGCATTAACTAATGTTAACAAACATAACTTGTGATTTTAATAATGCATCAGTAAATGCTGAAATTAACATTAACTAAGATTAATAAATGCTGTTGACTTTCATTCGTAGTTCATGTTAACTAATGCAGTCAACTAATGAACCTGTAAAGTGTTACCATTATTATTATTAACAACAACACATTTTTAAAAGTGAATCTAATGAATAAATATACCTGAAAAATATTACTAATATAACTTACTATAATATCTTGACTTTAATTACATTCAATAAAGTGTGTAATAAACCTAACAATAAAGTATGTTTTTTTCATGTATGAGAGGGTAGAGAAAGTCTTTAACGTTTCCTAGTTGCACGTTAAATTAGAAAAGCTCTTTGTGTCCCATCCCAGAGGCCGGCGAAATAGAGTGTGTGAGTGAGTCTCGGTTCTGTCGTCCCACCCCCCCTCATACTTATCTCTCTGCCCTGTCATGTTCCTTACATCAGGAGAAAATAATTAATTACTCAGTCCACTCATGATTTATGATATTACTGACATAATTAATGAAACACATCAATTTTCCTGTTTAATTGAAGGGGGCCGCAGTGCACGTCTGGCACAGTTAAAGGATTCACATGACAGAACAGGGCAAACTAGACACCTTCCCATTTTTTTCTTTTATTTTACCCTCTTCCCCCCCTCTCTCTCTTAGTAGCCTATTATTAACAAAAGTGTATGACAACTTAGCAATATCTGCAGTATTAGATGGCGAGCAGTAAATAGAGTTAAACGCCAAGGCAGTTGTTTATTGTGCATATTTACACAGATGCAGACATGCTGTACATTAATGTATATGTCTATAGCGTATATATGATTTATGAGGCGGCATTTCTAGACGTGTACACCTCTCCCACTAGCCTGAAGACAATAGACAGCTAGGTAAGCCATGAATATTTAATTTCCAAGCAGAAGGTATAGAATATGCCTCATGCACTGCATCTAAAACAGTCGTGTCTGACAAAGCCAAGAAGTCTAGGTTATATTGTGTATTGATTTGATATCATTTATTTATTTATTTATCTATTTCTGTAGTTCAGAGTGTTAACTCTCTCTCTCTCTCTATATATAAAATCATTTTCAGAAATTATGCCTCAAGGATTTTTAAATTAAAAGAGGTAATATAAGAGTTTTTTTTCAAACAAATTCACATAACTAACATATCTACTTTTTTAGCTTTTATCCATGGTTTTCCGATTATATCCAAATTGGAAAAAAAGACAAAGTGACAAATAACAGTTATTCTCAAATAGAAAGTTATTAGAAGCAATTACTGCTTTTTCTTAGACAAGACAGCAAAAGTTTAGTGAGAGAGCAAGACGGCAAACAACAAGAAGTAAAATTCAACAGTTTCAGCCATGCATTAAATTCCACAGCCAATAGGAAACAATTTACATAAAGAAAGAAATTAAAAAGAACTTTAAATAATAAATACAACTCACCAGGAGCATTTCATGTGCTTGTGATTAGGTACTTTGAGTTGACCTAGTCAACTGCGGGAATGTGCTGGTCCGGGTGTGAGTTTGCATGTAACTGTGCTGGGGGGAGATTAGTGACCATGGAAACACCCAGCCATCCCTGTTTTTAGAAAGACAAACTCTACATGTGAGAGTGATTGACACGTCTTTCCCTCTCCAGCTGACCCATAGAAATTAGCAAGTTAGAGTTATTCTGCTGCAGCGCTTTGAAAGAAGGTGGTGGGGGAGTGGATACTTAAAGTGGCTCTTGAAAATGCTCCTCTGTCATTTGCATGTGAAACATGGCTGTGGTGTGTTTTAGGGGGAAGACGCATAGCTGTGGCTTCACAGCATTCTGTGTGATTGGGCCGTCTAGCCATGGAAAATAACTTCATTTCCAGTCTGTCTGTGTGTTTGCGTTCATGTTTGGGCCTCATCATGGACTGACTGACTGTTGTCCTACTTTATTGCTCTTAGACGTGATGTATTGATTTGATTGGTTGATTAAAACTCATCTAAATGTCAGTGTGACAGTCAGATTACACTGAGCAGCCTGTGACTGATGGCCACATGCAGGCTGTGTTATTTTGGGACTCTCAAACCATGTGGCATGTGTGCTGCATATGGCTTTGAATGAAAAATGGGGTGCTTATTTATTGCACACTTGAAAGAATATATTTAATTTGTGGTTTAACCATCATGGTAGTGTTTTGTTCATATTTGAAGTATTAATGCCAGACTGCACCACAACGTTTTGTTTAATAACGTGATTTTTAGTCAGTCCTGTGGAATATATAATAAAATAAAGTCAGAAACACCTGTATTTCTACATTTTAAGTCATTACACAAAGGTTAAGTCTAAGAACTTTTCGTATTTGAGCAGAAGGGGGCAGCGTTGTTCTACCCAACTCGGTCTGGTTTGTAGGGTGAGTGAAATTAGGAAGCAGGATAACACGGTCTTCCTTCGAAGAAAGTTAAGAACAACCATTACAGGAATCCTTAATTTCTGTAATATTTATAGCCAGACGTTCTTAATTCTCTTTTAAAAAGTCACAAAAATAATTAAGTAAAAAAAAGCCTAAACAGGAACTGTACGTGACTGCGTTTCTATGTTTACATCAATACCGCAATTTACTGTCAACACTAGCGCTAAACTAATTTAAATATTGTGTACCAGTAAAACGTTTGTATATATATATATATATATATACATAACAATATGGCAAAATACTAGCCTAATTCTTGTTAACTAGTGCGGTGCAGGGTTATATGAGCAGGCTATACTTCTCAATAACACAGTCAGTGACAGGTAGACGTAGATATTAATTAGATTCAGAGTTGCTGTAAACCTATAAATGTACACTATTTTAAGTGTTTTTTAACTTGCCAACATATAAGTTGTGGTTTACCTACATTGTAATTAAATCCGTCTGAGCGTACAGTATTTGTTTTCATTATGATATCTCTGGTGAATGCTAAAGGCGCTTTGTGTCCATCACGTCTTTTGTGATGTCGCAGACGGGGCATGAGACATGACATAAAGCAGACAGGAGAAGACTAAGGGCTTTTGTGTCAAAATCCCTCTGTGTGTATGTAAGGACTTAAGGATTATGTATCACTTAGTGGCCCTAGTTCTTTCTTTCTGTAGTCTGTGTACTTCTTAACACATGTACACATACTCTCTCTACTCTCAGCCCCTTAACCTGTTCCCCCCTTTTTTTCCCCCTTTCCCTTTCTTTTTTTTTTCTCTCACACCTTTAACCCCTGGCTCATAACGGCTGGACTCTAATGCTGGTCAGCAAATTGTCACCTGGGTCCCATTAGGAACTCCACTCATCTTCTTTTAGAAATAACAACAACATGGATCTTTCACTGTAATTCTTTTAGATTTTTCAAACGGAGCCTTTTGGAGGTCAGAGGAAGTTGGGGAGACAAATTGTATTAGTGTTCTGAATAAGCAGATTTTTGGTCTACGAGCCTGAGGACGCAAGGGGTGGCCTTAAGATGAGGTTCTTCTGTCTCTCAAGGGTCTTGTAGTGGAAAAGGCTTCAGGCTCCAGAGATGAACGCTTAACGGCACAATGACAATCTGGTCTGGGTTAAAACAAAAAGGAGGCATTATTTTGGATTCTTCGTGGCGAGGCACATTCTGTGGTTTGGAAGGTCACAGACAGTACATGGTCAGACGAGTTTTGTTGCGAGTCGCATTTAGCAGTGAGGGTAGGTTGTGTTTCAACCCTGAAGTTTGACGGCGTATTAAGAAGAACAGGAGGATGAGGCTACGTTTTTAGGGCATTTATCTGAACAGAAATGAATTGAAATCAAGTAAAGTTTAACTTTCATGTTCTTCCTGAGGTCCGAGGGCCATTTTATAGTATTTAATAGTATATAATCATTGGAGAAATATCAAAATATTCATGATTTTTTTTTTTTTTTAAGATACACATTTTTTCTAAAAATTCACAAAACCAGTCATAAGGGTCAATTTTTTTGAAATTGAGATTTATACATAATCTGAAAGCTGAATAAATAAGTTTTCCATTGATGTATGGTTTGTTTGTTAGGACAGGACAATATTTGAACGAGATACAACTATTTGAAAATCTGGAATCTGAAAATAAATAAATAAATAAATAAAATTCTAAATATTAAGAAAATCGCCTTTAAAGTTGTCCAAATTAAGTTCTTAACAATGCATATTACTAATCAAAAATTAAGTTTTGATATATTTACAGAAAATGTACAAAATATCTTAATGGATCTAAGTAAATATCTTTACTTAATATCCTAATGATTGTTGGCATAAAAACCCCCTGATAATTTTGACCAATACAATGTATTATTGGCTGTTGTTACAAATATACACATGCTACTTAAGACTGATTCTGTGGTCCAGAGTCATAATTATAAACTTAAAATTCCAACTTGACAATATGAATTAAAAGTGTTAAATTACTTGTGCTAGTTATAATACCATCCATTTAATTTTCACACACTAAGACTGGTGCACAAACATTATTTTATTTTATTTTATTTTAAACAATGTCAGTAAAATGTGCACATTGTGGGTTTTCAGCACATTTTCAGATAAACATATTAAAAGAATTTGAATGGAAGGGAGGTAAATAAACTATTATATTAAAATGCTAAAAAAGTCATTTTCAACAGGATGTGAGGATTAGATTTATTTCTTATTTATTTATCTATCATAACTATTGAATGATTGAACTAGTACATTTTATATAATGTGCTTTTATTGATAAGGTTTTATTTTAAAAAAATCTATAAATAATCTTGTTTTGTCAGGGAAAATGCTGTGAAAGAGTGCAAATCATTAGAACTTTATCTCCACCCTGTTTTCAATGCATCTGGCGTAGCTTGACTCTGTGTGAGTGCGCGTCAGCTGTTGTGTGAATCAAAAGCTCGACAGCACTGTTTCATTGCGATGACCCTTACACCTCCCAGCTTGCTCTGGTTTGCCGAAGCCCGCAGACCTCGCCAGGGATGTCAAACAACAAAACACTGGTCTGCAAAAGCCAATATCCTGTGTCTGTTATAGCGGTGTAGCCGGAGCCAAGCCACATCTAATAATCCGGGTGAAATATTCATTTTCACGTCCATATTAACTCTCAAATAAAGACGCAGTCGTTTGCCTTAGTCTCCCTCCCTGTCGTTCCCACTCATATCATCGGTGTCACCCTAGGTGTGAATTCTCCCGAGAGTGTTTTGTTGTATATTCTTGAATCAAGAATATTCGGGAGATGACAGAACGTATTCCAGGTGACAGTCGTGCAGCTGGTGGAGTTTGGGTCGTCTGTCACTCATTCGGTTCTCTGCAAAGCAAATGATGGCGTTATTGTAAAGTCAGTCACTTCTTATTAAGCCTCGCCGAATTGAAACGGTGCTAGACGATGATTCGTCCGTCAGGAGATGCGTACGGTTTGTCTGGATCCATTAACCACTCTCTTCTCACCAGATCTCGGTGTCATTGTTCTGTGAGGAGCAGGGCCTGCCGCCCCCCTTCCCCCCGAATATGACACGCGCACTGCGGGACATGGCAGTTTCCTTAGAAAAGGCCTCCGTGCAATCATTTACATGCTGTAACCTTACGCCTGCTATTGTCCGTGCCTCAGTCGACATTCATTTGTGTCCCCCGGCAGCTTTGACCAGCGAACAATCCCCGGACCAGGCAGGAGGGAAAAATGGGCCTACGTTTCACTGATTAAAGAGATGTGGTGTCAGCGCTCGCTCGCTGTCAGCACTCTGTTAGTGACCAGCGCTGACTTCTTATAAAGCTAGGCTGCTTCGCTAATTACCTTCAAGTTAGTAGTGTCACCTGAAGCCCGTCTACAAAGCGTTTTTTACAGGCTGCGCTTTAAATATGCACTTATATGAAATATAACATGGTTTTAGAAGATTCAAACTTGTGATTGATATAGTACATTAATTAATACTTTTATTTTCTTAATACTTTTTTTCACTGGTGTAAAAATAGGCCTAGCACACCCTAGCGAAAAATAAATATACTTAAAAGTATTTAAAAAGCATAAAAATACCCTGCAATTAAACTTTCAGTATACTAAATGGGTATATTTAAAGTTTGCTAAATTGGAACAACTAATTTTGTACTTGATACACTTTAATTGTGCAGAAGTAGTTCTGAAGTCCAACTGAAGATATACTTATGTATATTTGATTGTGCTAAAGTGGAACTATTACAAGTATACTTTAGACACACTTGAAATATTTTGCTGATATTATTTAAAAATCATACAGTCCTCACCGATAGTGACATTAAAACATATTTTAGGCTTAACATTAAGATATAAGTGCACAAGTAGTGCTCCAAATAAAGTTTAATTACAATTAGTATCAGTAAGTCTCGAGCCATATGTCAGTAATTATGTTAATAAACTTGAACTATACTTAGTGTAAAATAAATGTATTTTAAATGTATTACTTTTATTTACTAGGGCAGATGCACTCCTGCCAATAATTTTATTTTCCTTAACCTTAACTGTCATGATTTTTAAATGCTCAACATGTTAAATCCAAGTACTTAGTTTGCTACCTAAGCAAAACTTGCGTGCTGTGAATTCACAAAACAGTGAAATATTTTTTGGCAGGATCTTTGAAAGCTATTTCAAGGAAAGAGATGCCATTAGATCAAACTCTGTCCGCTGCCAGTTGGCTGGACCTCATTTTGCTCCTAGTAGCTTCCTATGTTTGTGTTTTATTCAGCTGTAAAATTAGATAGAACATGCCTCCGGTAAATCAGAAAATAGCACACTATAGGCTACCAATCGTTTTCCTGTGCTGGAAAAGAACAAAATGGTTAGGATCTTTCCAGATGTTGATGGAAGAACTGTCCCATATCTTTCTTTCTACATTTGTGATTCAATACCGTAACAGCGAAGATGACAATACATATGGTTTCTTACAGTAGTGGATGTGCAATGAAAAAATATCATCCGTCATGATATATATTCTGTGGCAATAATTTAGTCTTGATGAGAGCTGCATAACTATTGGGAAGTGACTGAAAGTAACTTTGATAACACTTTAGTATATGGAACAATTCTCACTATTAGTTACTCATCAGCATGCCTATTATTAACATATTGGCTGTTTTTTTAGTACTTATAAAGCACCTATTCTGCATGACCATATTCTACATCCATAATCCTACCCAATACCTGAACTTAACAATTACCTTGCTAACTATTAATAAGGAGCAAATTAGGAGTTTACTGAGGCAAAAGCCATAGTTAGTGAGAACTGAACCTTTAAAATAAAGTGATACTGTAACTTCTAACTGCATTTTTCAGTGACAGTAGATCTGGTGCTTTAAAAATAGCATAGCTTTTAAAGTAACAAGCTAATTAACAGCTTTACAGATGAGAAATAATCAAGCGCATTCTGCTAAACTGTCCTTTCATATGTACTGTATAGATTTGTGAAATCTGATTCATTTTATCATAAAACAATTCATTTATACGTCTATGTGAAAAATCCTTGTAATGTGTTTTTCTGCCTTTTTTTGGTAATAAATAAAAAATTTGAAATCAGTAGAAACTAATACTTGCATTCAGCAAAGATGCATAAAAATACCAGTAAAGACATTTATGGTGTTACAAAAACAATTCTTTTTCAAACAAATAGATCATCAAGACTGGAGTGATGGCTCCTGAAATTTAAGCTTTGCCATCACAGGAATACATTAAAGATGCATTTACATTTATTTAAAATGGTAATAATAGTTCACAATTGTGATGTTTTACTGTATATTTGTGGCCCCGGACCACAAAACCAGTCATAAGGGTCATTTTTTTTAAATTAAGATTTATACATCATCTTAAAGCCGAATAAATAAACTTTCCATTGATTTATGGTTTGTTAGGACAATATCTGGCCGAGATACAACTATTTGAAAATCTGAGAAAAAATATTGAGAAAGTCGTCCAAAAGAAGTTCTTGGCAATGCATATTATGAATCAAAAAATCAAGAAGTTTTGATATATTTGCGGTATGGAAATTTACAAAATTTCTTCACGTAACATGATTTTTTTAATATCCCAATGATTTTTGGCATAAAAGAAAATTATTGATAATTTTGACCCATAAAATGTATTTTTGGCTGTTCCTACAAATATACCCATGCTACTTCAGGTTTTGTGGACCAGGGTCACATTTATAAATACAGCCATAGTGAGCATAAAAAACTTCTTTCCAAAATGTTAATTAGCTTCTTCAATAATATTTTTTTTAGGACAAATGCAACCTAAATTTGCCTGCATACTTTGACATATCTAATATGTTCTTTTAAAAATGTTTTTTAAAAATTCTAAATAGAACAGGAAAAAAAAAACAGTACAGAACAGAAGCATTTTATATGTATTTAAAAAAGGATAGTTCTCTCAAAAGTGAAAATTCTATTCTCACCCTCATGTTGTTCCAGAACTGTATGACTTTGTTTATTTTGTGGAACACAAAGGTGTTTCTCAGAATGTCAGAGCTGCTCTTTTCTATAATGAGAGTGTATGGAAATTGTCAAGATGCTCAAGAACAGAAAACGACTGCAGCACTTTGACACGGTGTGTGAGTTAGCATGTTAGTGTTGTGAAGGATCTAGCGCTGCTCTTCATGACCTCTTTTCATTCTCTTAGCTCTGCATTTGGCAAGTTCCCTCATCTGATTGCCTGCCAAAATATGCTGCTCTAGCTATTGTGGGGTTCACAACCCTTGTAACGGCGAGCGACGAATTCACAATGCTTTGTCATTCTTGTTCACCTTTCCTCATTCCTCCGCTCGTCTGTTTTTAATAGCAGGTTGTATTGTCTAGCTCCTTAGCTACAACAAAGGGATAAATACAAAGCGTACTGTAGGTGCTTGTGCTAAAGGCCTTGGACATGACATGTGACAGCCGATGATAAATTGGCTCTGTGTCTGTTCAATTTCAAATGCAAAGCTCTGGAGAGGGGGAGAAGGAGAGGGAGAGGTGAAATGAAACATTTCTGGAATGGGGTGAGTGGGAAGTTTCAGATGATGTGTGGGTGTGTGTGGACCAGATAAGCCTCTGCTTAAGTTCTGGTGCAGGTTACTGACTTCCTGTCGTTCACAAGTGCATCTTGGCATCCAGTCAGGTAAGGAAAGTGAGAGAAAAGAGTGTCGAGATGAATTGCATTACACAATTGGAAATGACAGTGGTCCATGCGTCCTAACAAAATCTAACCCACAAGTACACGCATACAACTAGCATGCACTCACATACGTTTCTAGCTCATTGATTCTCAAAAAGGGGTTTATGTATCCCAGGGGTACTTAAGCAGAGTCCAGGGGGTACTTGAGAGATTAAACATACGGTATAAAACAGAGATTCAAACTTAAAATATATTAGGACTGTCATTATTATTTTTTTTTATTTTAAGTAATATAGTCGAGGTCGAAAGTTTATATACACCTTGCAGAATCTGCAAAATGTTAATGATTTTACCAAACTAAGAGGGATCATACAAAATGCATGTTATTTTTTATTTAGTACTGACCTGAATAAGATATTTCACATAAAAGACATCTATATATAGTTCACAAGAGGAAATAATAGTTGAATTTATAAAAATGACATTGTTCAAAAGTTTACATATACTTGATTTTTAATACTGTGTTGTTACCTGAATGATCCACCGCTGTGTGTGTGTGTTTTTTTTTTGTTGTTTTTTTGTGATAGTTGTTCATGAGTCCCTTGTTTGTCCTGAAAAGTTAAACTGCCTGCTGTTCTTTAGAAAAATCCTTTAGGTCCCTTTAGGAAAATTTAACTGTTTAAGACAAACAAGGGACTCGTGAACAACTATCACTAAACAAAAAAAACAAACAAAAAAACAACAACAAAACACAGCTGTGGATCATTCAGGTAACAAAACAGTATTAAGAATTAAGTGTATTTAAACTTTTGAACAGGGTCATTTTAATAAATTCACTATTATTTCCTCTTGTGGACTATATGTTAAGTCTTTTATGTGAAATAGCATGCATTTTGCATGATTCCTCTTATTTTGGTAAAATAATTAACATTTTGCACATTCTGCAAGGTGTATGTAAACTTTTGACCTCAACTATGTATAATGTGACACATAAAACAGATATTCAAACTTAAAATATATTAGGAGTGTCACTAGATGTAATTTGATTATTTTAAGTAATATGTGTAATGTGTGCAAGTTTTAAATGTTTGTGTATGTGTATGTAACAATATAATGATAATGCTAAATTGTATTTATTAAAATACTGGCAATTGATAAAAGAAATACTAATATATAATGTAAACCACTGTTTAAATGTCTGAGGTTGGTAAGAGTTTTAAATGTTTTTGAAAGAAGTCTTATGCTCACCAAGACTACATTTATTTGCAGTAAAAATATTGTGAAATAGTATTTCTATTTTATTGTATTCAACAGCAATTTATTTCTGTGATGCCAAAGCTGAATTTTCAGAAGCTGTTACTCTAGTGTTCAGTGTCACATGATCACGTTCCTTCAAACTTCATTCTAATATGCTGATTTTATTTTGTATTTGTTTGCTTTCAATGCAATGCAATTACACAGACCAATCTGGACTGTGCTTATTACTGTGTGAATACTGACCAGGTACCTGTTTCTTTTTTTTCCTTTACCATTCAGTCACCTCAAAACAAATGACACAAGATCAGTGAAACTTTACAACAGTAGCTAAAAGTGAACATTTGCACTATAGACTGTAAAAATCTGCTTTGTTTGCAGAAAATTATATGTGCAACATTTAAAACGTAAGTTGTTGCATTGATGCATGATACATAAATTCCATATTTGGCCATTAATTCCCAGTAAAGGGAAAATATATTTATTTTTAACTTTAGAGGATATAACTGTGATGTAAATTTAAAACCATAAACCTGATAATTAGAAAAGAAACTGATTTATGCTTTAATAAATAATGTTAAAATGCCTTTGGAAGGTAGCAGAGAATTGAATACACATGTGCATACTTCTAGCTGTGATGGCCACACTGTCAATTAAGTTAGTGTAATTGTAAATGATCTGAGGTTTTATTTTATTCTGTTTCTCCTCTTGATCGTGGAGTGAACCAGTAGAGCTGGAAGGATTGACTGCCTGGCACATGCTCTATATGAGCCAAATCCAGCTTGTATCTTACAAGGCAAACAGGAGGAAGAGTGTGTGAGAAAGAGAGAGAGAAAGCAGCTTCTGCTTTTGTGTGCCTGTAAAGAAAAGCCAAGCGCCTTCTGAATTGTCATATGAAGGGCCAAATTATATTTTATGGTAATTGCTGTATAATCCTAAAAATGCCAAGGAGAAGTCCAAAAACAGCCTAGCTGTATCATCTCAAAGCTCTAGATATGATGATAATAATAAAAAGGCTCCTGTCATCCATACATTTTCTTTACCGTGTATGTACAGATTTGAGATTTTAAAATGTAATTCTATATTATTATTCTAGATTAGTTTTTCTCTGTCAACAGGCTAGTTCTCCATGATCAAATATGGAAAAAGTCTGCAGATTTATTCAGTCCTGCACACAAACCAACACATTCACTTTAACTCCCAAATTCACTTTTGACGCACACGCTCCTGAGTATCCATGGCTGAACCTCTTGACACCTCATCTGTGGTCCTGCATTGCTTGCCTGGGCTTTAATTGAAGACAGTTTGTCTCTGCTGCGTAGCATCATCTCTCCCATCCGCCCCTCTCCTCCATGGGTCAGTGAGATCCAGCGGATTCCTCCACTCCGGCTCCGGCCCAGTGCCTTATTGCTATTTGCCTCCTGCCGTCCTGGGAGAATATGTTAGATTGAAGTTATTTTATGCTTGGCTTAACACTCTCACTTTCAGTCTTCTGCATCATGTCTCTTTGGCTTTCTCTTCTTGTCCTATTCTTGTCTGGCCTGTTTTGGTGTTTCCCCCGTTCAAGAAACACTTGATGCAGAGAGAGGGGGAAAGAGAGAGAGCGAGACAGAGACAGAGAGGAGCAGAAGGATGAGGGGTTTCAGAGGTTTCAATGCTGGGATAAAAGCGAGCGAGCGAGCAATCTGATATAAATCAACAATCCTCTGGAGTTTTAAACCTTAGAAGGCAGGTTTTTGAAAGAGGTGGTCTCAGGGTCTTTCTCTAATGTACAGTCATTTCTGTTACACAATCCACTGCTGCTTCTCCATAAGGACAAATTTTCGACAAATTGTTGATTTTCTAAAGCATTTACACTGTAAAAAAGGTTTTAAATAAAACAAAGATTATTAAAGGATTAGTTCACTTCCAGAACAAAAATTTAGTTAATTTACTCACCTCCCTTGTCATCCAAAATGTTCATGTCTTTTTTTCTTCATCGTAAAGAAATTATGTTTTTTGAGGAAAACAGGAATTTTCTCCATATAGTGGACCATATGGTGCCCGCGAGTTCGAACTTCCAAAATGCAGCTTCAAAGGGCTCTAAAGATCCCATCCGAGGAAGAAGGGTCTTATCTAGCAAAACGATCGGTTATTTTCTAAAAAAAATTACAATTTATATATTTTTAACCTCAAATGCTCGCATTGTCTAGATCTTGTCTAGATTTTGAAGTTGGAGGAGAAAATGAGATGGGAGTTTTGCGACATACCCTGTCTTGAACCTAAGTACACAGAGTACGCATGCGCATCGCAGAGCTCCACTAGATGGAGAAAATTCCTGAAACGTTTGCCTCAAAAACATCATTTCTTTACGACTGAAAAAAAAAAAAAGACATGAACATCTTGGATGACAAGGGAGTGAGTAAATTATCTGTAACTTTTTGTTCTGGAAGTGAACTCCTTTAAGGTATGTTTTACAAGAACATACTAATTTAGTCTTTTTACCTCAAAACATGCATCATGTCTGACGCAGTTAATTTACCTTCTGAAGCATCTGATTCAGTAAAACACTACGGGCCAGTTTACACCAGGTCATTTCATGCATTTTCTCTGATGGGACAGCTATCAGATGGTGAAAAGACCAGGTGTAAATGCCCTCAGAAACGCTTTAGAGACGGATTTGAATGGCTCAGACCATTTCTGGAGGTGGTCTAGGATGCATTCCAGACGAATCTGGACAAGTGTAAATGAGTCTGGTTGTTGAAGCCACAAATGCAAATTTTACTCCTCCCAAAATGTTAAAATAATAAACGTGTGGAAGCGTGTTAAAGGCAATATAACATGTTTTATAGTCAGATATGACAGCGCTAATGCAACACATCGCCGCGTATGAACAGCAGAGTATCTCTTCAGCAAGTCGATGCGCAAACTACCGCAAATAAAACAAAGTAAGTCGCATATGCTCAACACAACCTCACATCATCTTCATTAAAAGAGGTAAGACTAACTTATCTTTCAAGTGCTGATGCCGCTCTCTCTCCTGTTGTGGTCTTTGATTATGAAATTAGCTTATGATGAATTAAATGCAGCTCATGTCTGTTGCTGTAGTTGACATAAACTCCGTTGAATTTGCATAGAGCGTGGGAACTGAAAATCAAATGTGTATCCGTTTGGCAGGTGTAAATGAAACAGAATGATATCCGATCAGAGAAAACGCATTAAGTGAGCAGGTGTAAACAGGCCCTGTGATGAGAGAAATA
The DNA here is from genome assembly GCA_012976165.1 of Labeo catla. Taxonomy (NCBI): domain Eukaryota; kingdom Metazoa; phylum Chordata; class Actinopteri; order Cypriniformes; family Cyprinidae; genus Labeo; species Labeo catla. The sequence goes on from VONZ01000085.1 coordinate 1,114,020, forward strand.
CAATGTAACGTTAGGTAAGTTTTGGAATTTATTGCCTAATGCTACGTACAGAAAACGTTAGCAAATAAACAGCCATGTAGCGGTTTGTCACCGTTAGCATTCGCTAACTGAACAGGTACATGATTATCAAAACAAGTAGCCACTATCACGATAGTTAATACATTTAGTTAGCTACTCCCTGACACTGGTTCGGTCAGTGAATGAACAACCTTATTGGTATTTCGGTCCATCAGTGGATGTGAAATTACATTAGCTAAAGGGCATTTGCTATTCGCACACAAACATGCCTGTAGTATGTGACTTTGTTAACAATGGATACAGCTCACTTTGTTGTTGAGACGTTCTAGCAGATGTGTGCTGTTTTGTTTTGAATTTTTCTCTTGGCGTGAGCTTGTTTCACTAAGTGTGATTCGCATTAGAAGGATGAGGGTAATGAACTGAAAGGCTGCTGTGTGAATGTGTGTGTAGTGACCCTGCAGCTCCTGCTCATTGCCAGCAATGTCCTCCTGATTCTTTCCATTCTTCAGCATCTCATCCCAGTATGACATTTGGCGGCGTGTGTAAACACACATCTTCACACTTTTTATTATAAAAAAAAAAGCACGGGCATTCGGTTACACATGTATGTGTTTGTTTTTGCACATTCTCTTATGAAAATTAACTATGGTTTTATTATAGTAAATGTGTGGTAACCATAGTTTTTTGAAATATAAAGGGTTTGCACTTACATCATGATTTAGCCAGTTACACGATGTAAACAACAGCTTGGATTGCACGGTTAATGTACTACTGAATGCGTTGTTCTGCTAATTTATGCTGTCTAAACTATGAAAAAAACGTGTGGAAGCTGCTAAATCATATAGAGAAGGACTTAGTAAGCAGGAAAGGGCGCATTATTTTGACAAACTGAAGTTAATAGGTGGTAAAGATATGTACGAGCGGTATTAATTAAGATATTAGCCTAATATTTCACCTACGTGACAGGAAATGATAAGAACAAACACGAAGATTTATTCTCTGGAAATCCTGGTTCAGTCTGGCCAACCAGAAACACCTTTTGTTCCTCAGACAGTTTTTTGCACTCTTCTTCTTGCCTTGTTATAACTATTGGTTGTCTATAGTACTCCAAATGTTTTTCCTAGTCTGACCGATTAGTACAGCCCAAAACATGACAATTATTGACCAATTTCAGCAGCAATAATCAGCTAAATATGCGGTTTCGTTCGGTTCAAGGGCACTGTTTATGTTCTGTGCCACCATTTGTATAACCACAATTTTACTACAAACACCATGGTTAAACTCTGTTAGTGTAGCAAAACCATGGTTTAACTAACGTAGCTGTGTTTTTTTGTGATGTGAATTAAAGAAAGATTATTGTAGTACATATAAGAAAATACAATTTCATTTTTTTTACTTCGAAATTTCACATTAACTTAACTTGAATTATTTGTGAACTTTTCTAGCAATTTCTGAGTGAAAATAGCTTCAAAGTTAGTTATACAACTTTTTTTGTTTTTTCTCAGCCTCTATGAAAGTTAGAGAGGTGCAGAATCCTCTGACAGATGAACCATATAAACCCCACCGCAGTGAGAGCGACAGCCACATGTTTGACGTGATCCTGCATCTGGTTTTGTTTTCATGTTTTGTCAAGCATCAGACCAATATGAACTCTGAAGGCTTTGTGGGGCGCCCAGTCGGGAAACAATCCTGAAACGTGCTTGCGAAAAGCAAACCGACACTGCCCACAGAGTTCAGACCAATAATGGGCTTGAGGTGAATGCTATCCTCCAAATAGCACACTGAAGATTTTTCAAGAGATATTGAGTTCACCGCAGAACAGTCAAAGATATGTTACAGAACATAAACGTTGTGGTGAAATTTGATGAATGGATGGGCAAATGCATTCTGATTTGGTTTGAAATTGCTCAGCTTGTTTCACCATCTTAATTTATTCATTTCTTCATCGCCTATGCAAGTTCTTGGTAAAGCAAAGGACATTCTTAGTAATGTATGGTAAATAATGCACGTAAGACTACACCTGTCCACTGTACGCGTCCTCATAGACTAACTCGGCATGGCTCTCCCCGCCTTTCTCCCCCAGCCGTCATCATACACCTCTCTATATGTTAGCTAGCGGCTAGACTGTAAGGAAAAGACTTTACAGAGGTTCGCACATATCTTTTTATTGCAGCATACATCAAGTATGTTGAGACATTCGAAAGAGACTGCGAGATCCTCGCTGATCCATTAATCATCATTCATTGTATGTTAATAAATTCCGAATTTCCCCATTTACCATGCGGGGCCATCCGCGCACGCTGGTAACGCAACCTTTTCAGAGGCCATAAATCACAGAGCCTGACTCATCTGACAGAGAGGCCTAAACACAGGCGCACAGTCAGTCCTGCGGGCACAAACACACAATCTAATGTACTCGCGTCAGAACTGGGAATCGACGGCGTAGTCTGGCATGCGGCAGAGCTGCTGGAGACGGCCGCGCTGGTGGCAGCGCTGGGATCGGTAAAAGCCAGAGGCCTCATTTCCTCCGCAGTGTCGTAGAAGCTTTTTCTGCCACCACGCGCAAAGACATGTGTTGGCAGGCAAATAATACTTAGAGGAAACCACACTAGCTATTATGACACAATGCTGCCTTCCAGGAGTGTTGGGTACCTGTCCTGTTGATGGGAGGGTGTTAATAAAAGTAATCAGAGGTGGAGTTGGTGTTTGGTTATGGCCGTACAGAGCCTTTCAAAACATTTCAAATTTGGTGAACTGGGAAAAAGCTTCAGATGTTAAATACGACAGCTAATTATTGCTTGAATTTCACAGGGAGTATGCGAAAGCAGAATCCAAAATTAAAAATGTATAATAAATTAAAAATTTATTTTTTCTTTTTCTTTCTTTCTTTCTTTCTTTCTTGTGAAAAAACGATTATATATACATTTTTTGTGTGAGAGCCAGTTATGAACCAGTGATGAAAATTCATCACCCAGTCTTTACCTTTTTTCCAAACCTGCCAATAATGCGTGCATTGTATAAATATTTATTATCAGCTTTGATAATAATATTTTGCATACATTTTTTTATATTCAAAAATTTAAAACAACACAAAAATATATATTATTTTATATTATTAACTGTTTTTTTCCCCCCCAAAATTACGTAATTCAGTTACAAAATAAATGTGACTGTTTTCTGTTACAGTTACTGAGATAAAATGTGTCATTAAATTACAGTTACTTATGAAAATATTAATAAATATGGGACACCAATGTTTCAGTTTAGGACACATGCTTATTAAATCTCTATTTTATTTCTTATTTGGATTTATGTATATGCTTTATTTTTTAAAGATTAGCTGTTTTTTGTTAGATGCCAGTGTTTCTTATCATAGCTATGCAAAACAGTATCATAGCTATTAAACTATATCCTGTTATGACTTTAAGACAGTATTTAACCTCAAAGCATTAAATTACGTGCTAAAGTCTGATTTTGTGATGGCTGTGCTTTAAAATTAAATTTTTATTTTTTTTTTTATCTTAATTCAAGTGATGGAAGATTTTGAAAGTCTGACAGTAATCAGTGTTGAGTACTACTGTAAGATTAACCCTGCCTGCTTTAGATGTTTGAAAAGGAATAACTGTTAAAAACATTCATTAGAAATTGAGAAAAGTAATCAGGAAGTGATCAAATGTAATCAGTTACATTAGTTTCATAAAGTAATTGAAATATTTACTCTACTTATTACCTTTTAAATAGGGTAACTTTCCATAAACCTGTTATAGTAAATTTCCCCATGAGGTAAAAGTTAGAACACACATTAGATGTAAGTATAGGTATGTCTTTGGTTTGGTAACATTATTATTCATACAATTTGACATTAAAAGGGGTCATCGGATGCCCATTTTCCACAAGTTGATATGATTCTTTAGGGTCTTAATGAAAAGTCTATAATGTACTTTGGTTAAAAATTCTCAATGGTAGTGTAAAACAACACCCTTTTTACCTTGCCAAAATCAGCTCTGCAAAAATCATCCCATTCTGGTCGAGACTGCTTTAAATGCAAATGAGCTTTGCTCGCCCCGCCCCTCTCTTCTCTCTGTGGAGTGACGAGCCTGTTTACTTTAGACGCATTTAGTCGCGTTTAGCCGCTAAACTTGCTAACTAGCACATTATTAGGAAAGGCGATCGCAGAGATTCATAAAAAAAACCCTTATACTCACTTCTGCTGTAAGTGAAGCTGGATCACGAATGATTCACGCGAACATAGACGAATATATGTAGATCGGGAGGCGCATTCCATTTATAAACAAACATAATTCACTGCACCTTCAGCAGCTTAGATGTGGGGAGTAAATGACGACCACTATGTTCATTATTACATCCAGCAGCACAGCACCTCGATCGCTCAATCGGAGATATTCTTGTCTAACTTACATCCCTGCTCCGTATCGAAACAGTATAGGTCAGACTTTGACAGCTGATCAGAGGTAAGACGCTGATGTCAATCAGCTATCGTGGGAGCGGCCTCTGTGGGTGTGACGCCACAACGACAGCCATCTGAGAACGGCTCGATTTGAAAAAAAGAATATTATTTTTACAGATTAATTCAAAACCACTGCATGGATTTTTATCATTATAGGGTACATTTGTACATACACTGCCAACACACATTAATGTTCAAACAGCATGTAAAAGTGCATGTAACTTTGCATCCGATGACCCCTTTAACCATGTATCATTGCAGTTCCTAAAGTTAACAGTCAATCAGTAAATAAATGTATCATTTAATTGTCATTTAAAAAGTCTTTTTTTTTTTATTTCCATAGTAATAAAGTAATAGATTTAAAATGCATTTATTTTATACTAAGTGTAGTTTAAGTCTATTAACATATTTACTGACATATTTACTGATATAAAAATTGTAATTAAACTTTATTTGGAGCAATACTTGTGCACAGTACACATTTCTTAATATTATGCCTAAAATATGTTTTAATGGCACTATTTATGAGGATTGCATGATCTTTAAATAATATAAAATAATGTCTTTAAATGCAAAATGTTTACAATGTACCCAAAGAGCCCAGATTTTCTTTGAGAATGTGCTGTGTTTGATCTGCAGTGTGCATCCCTGACAGTCCACACAGTATTGACATTCTCTTACTGAACCTGAGCCAGCCAGTAATCAAGTGTAATTGTAGTTCACAAACATTTATCGGATTAGGCTACATTATTTTTAGCCTTGGGGAACTGTTTTCATTGTCACATCTCACATTTACCCCTCAATATTTACAATACCTCATCCCCTCCAGAAATCACATGACAAACATAGCCTTGCTGTGTGCTGCAGATTAAAAGATTATAGAGGCTTTTTTGTGCAGAGACCATTTTTGAATCTATTATTATCAACAGGACCTCGGATTCTTTTTGAGATGCGTGTTTTATATACTCATTATACATGCCATGTTATGCCAAATCTACCCTGTCCTATCTGTCCTGCAGAAAACCTGTGTTGTGTGTGTATTAATTTGATCAATAATGCTGAAGAGGCAGTATTAATGTGAAATTGTATTGCAGTATATAAAATAACTGTTTTCTATTTACATATATTTTAAATGTAATTTATTACAGTGATGGCAAAGCTGAATTCCCAGCAGCCATTGCTCCAGTCTTCAGTGCCACATGATCCTTCATAATTCATTCTTATATGCTGATTTGGTTTAATAACATTTCCTATTATTATCATTATTAAAACAGTTGTGCTGCTCAATATTTTTGTGGAAAGCATGATATGTTTTTTTTTTCCTCAGGATTCTTTGATGAAGAAAAAGTTCAAAAAAACGTCATGCATTTGAAAAAATATATATATATAAATAAATATAAAATTTAAATATATATATATATTCTTATCAATAAAGAAAAGAGAAAAAATAGTTGGCTGATTGAAGCTTATTATCAGATCAAGCTGAACAAGTTATATGGCTACAGTTCCCCTTCGGGAACTCGAGCCGCGTCGGAAAACGCTATGGGAACGCCTCCAGCGTGACCGCGCTCTGAACACGTGTGAAATCAGACCAATGGAAGAGCGAGACGTCATAGGCGGGTGACGTCACAGACCAGGAAGCATAAAAGCACGTGCGCCAGAACGAACGGCAGCTTCTGTCTTTCAGCAGCGCTCTATGTGTGTCTCTGTTTTTGTGCCTTTGGTTGCTAGTTTGCACCACTTTCTTTTTGCACAAAATGTCTAAAGCTAGTAGGAAATCTAAGCATTTAGATGAGCCGCGTTTTAGAGCGTGTGTTCCTCCTTGCCCTCGTTTCATTACGGGTAAGGATACACACGCTCTATGCGTGGTTTGTCTGGGAGCGGAGCATGCGGCAGCAGCCCTCGAGGGGGCTGATTGCCCTCATTGTGTGCAGATGAGTCTGCACACACTCCGCTCCCGGAAGGCTCTCTTCCAGCTGGGAGCCTTCAGCAGCGTTCCCCGCGGATCTGGTCCCGCTTCCGCCGAGGCGGGGCGGCGGCTGCATTCGTGGGGTTCGCAGCTGGATCTAGCGGAGGGTATGGAGACGGGTAACCCCCTATCTCCTGCCTCACCCGCTAGATCCCCAGCCCGGTCTCTGGGTGCGGAAGCCCGCGCTGCGGATTCTTCCCCCCGGGGGACGGGCTCGACACTCCCCATATCTTCCTCTGAGGAGGTTGATGTGGAGAGTGTCGGTGATGTTCAAGCACCATCGTTTCCCCAATATGAGGAGCTGCTGGAGGTGGTGACTCGTGCGGTGGCCAAGCTTAATATCGATTGGCCCCCCGAGTCATTGGTTGAACCGCAGAGAAGTAAACTAGACGAGAGGTTTCTGCGGTCTCGCCCACCTTCAGCACGCCGGAGCCTTCCTTTTTTCCCCGATCTCCACACTGAGGTGTCGAGATCGTGGAATAACCCTTTCTCGTCCCGCTTGTTCATTCCCGCCTCCTATAACTACGGTCATGTGGGCGGGTTGGATGAGCGGGGGTACAGAGCGATGCCCCGGGTGGAACAGACGCTTGCCAGCTATCTGTCCCCCGCCGCGGCATCGTCTCTGAAGGCTCCGGTCTTGCCCTCCAAGCCGCTGCGAGTCACCTCAGCACTGGTGGGCAAGGGGTACGCGGCTGCGGGTCAGGCTGGTGCGTGTCTGCACACCATGTCGGTGTTACAGGCGTACCAGGCTGACCTGCTTAAAGAGTTGGACGAAGGCGCGGAGATCAGGGATTGTGACATCTCTGAGCTCCGGAGGACCGCTGATTTGTCTCTCCGTGCCACTAAGGAGACCGCCCGTGCCATCGGGCGGTCTATGGCTTCCCTTGTGGCTGCGGAGAGACATCTCTGGTTGACCCTGTCCGATATGAAAGAAAAGGACAGGGTCTTCCTCCTGGACGCCCCGCTTTCGCCTTCTGGCCTGTTCGGCGACGCTGTCAATGCGGTCGTCGACAGGTACCAGGAGGCGCGTAAGCAAGCGGCGGCGTTCCAGCGGTTCCTCCCTCGCCGCCGTCCAACTCACGAGGCTGCTGAGCTGGAGCAGCCTCGTCCGCGTACCAGCTCCTCACACCGGGAAACGCAGAAACAGAGCGTCGCCACCCGCACTCCTCCCCATCGAGGGCGGGTGCGCAGACGCTCTAGGTCGGGGGCCCCCAGGACGAAGCCCGATCTGCGGGTCGTGCTTCAGTCTAGGAGGTCCTCGGCCAAGCGGCCCTGATGGGCGGGGCCGCTGAGGGTAGCCCCATCGGGGGAGTTCCGGGGTGCACCGCATTATTCGGTGTCCGGCTCCCCCCTGTGCCCTCGGGAGGCTGTCTTGCCCACCCTGCCGGTGATTCAGGGCGCAGCAGCCTCCGGCGAGCTTTCCCCTCAGTCTCTTCCGGCCAGAGACGTTCCAGAGCTGGGGGGCTCGCCACCCCTGCGGGGGTCTCAGGGTCCGCTAGATCAGGTGCTTCCTGCCGGGCAACCGTTACAGGACACCGGTCTAGCGACCCGTGTAACACCAGAGGCCAGTCTCGAGAGGCTGGTTCCCTTAGTAGATCATTTGGCAGCGTGGAAACTACTGCCCAATGTGTCTGCTTGGGTCCTGCACACTGTAGAGCGAGGTTATCGCATTCAGTTCGGCGCTTCACCTCCGCCGTTCAACGGGGTCTTTCCCACTTTGGTGGGTCCCGAGCAGGGTCTGGTAATGGAGCAAGAAGTAGCTACTCTCCTGAGGAAGGAGGCCATCGAGGTGGTCCCTCCTCAGTTCAGAGAGTCCGGGTTCTACAGCCGGTACTTCATTGTTCCCAAGAAGGATGGGGGCCTGCGTCCCATTTTAGATCTCCGCCTCCTGAACCGCTCAGTCATGCGGCTGAAGTTCAGGATGCTGACTGTAAGACAGGTCGTGTCACAAATCAGGTCCGAGGACTGGTTTGTCACGATAGATCTAAAGGACGCGTATTTCCACGTCTCCATCCTTCCTCAACACAGGAAGTTCCTGAGGTTTGCTTTCAGGGGCGAAGCTTACCAATATCGGGTTCTTCCTTTCGGTCTAGCACTCTCCCCCCGCACTTTCACGAAGTGTGTGGATGCAGCTCTGGCTCCCCTGCGACTCCAGGGCATCCGCATACTCAATTACATCGACGACTGGCTTATCCTGGCCCAGTCGGAGATGGTAGCGGTTCGGCATCGAGATGTCGTTCTCGCACACATGAAAGAGCTGGGGTTAAGACTAAACGCCAAGAAAAGTGTGCTTTCTCCAGTACAGAGAACCACTTATCTGGGCGTGGTGTGGGATTCGACCACGATGCAGGCACAGTTGTCTCCTGCTCGGATCGAGTCGATCCTCGCCGCAGTCATGAGAGTGAAGGAAGGCCGGTCACTCACTGTCAAGCAGTTTCAACGACTGCTGGGTCTCATGGCAGCTGCGTCCAACGTGATACCTTTTGGCCTGCTGTACATGAGACCCCTACAGTGGTGGCTCAAGACCAGGGGGTTCTCCCCGAGGGGAAACCCGCTTCGCATGATCAAGGTCACGCGGCGATGCCTACGTGCCTTAGACATGTGGAGGAAACCCTGGTTCTTGTCTCAGGGCCCGGTGCTGGGAGCTCCTTGTCGCCGTGTAACGCTAGCGACGGACGCGTCCCTCACTGGTTGGGGAGCGGTCATGAGTGGCCACCCTGCCCGCGGTCTGTGGAGTGGTCGCCATCTCAGTTGGCACATAAATTGCCTGGAGATGCTGGCCGTGTTTCAAGGGCTGAAACACTTTCTCCCGGACCTGAGAGATCGTCACGTGTTGGTCCGCACCGACAACATGGCGGTGGTCTCTTACATCAACCACCAAGGAGGTCTGCGTTCGCGCCCCTTGTTCAAGCTGGCGCACCAGATCCTTGTGTGGTCCCAGGGCAAACTCCTCTCACTGAGAGCAGTTTTTGTACCCGGGTATCTCAATGTGGGAGCAGACGTCCTGTCGAGACAGGGGCCGAGGCCCGGGGAATGGATGCTTCACCCCGAGGTGGTGAAGCAGATCTGGAGAGTGTTTGGTCCAGCCCAGGTGGACCTGTTTGCCACGAGGGACAATGCGCAATGTCCCCTCTGGTACTCTCTAGTTCATCCAGCTCCGCTGGGGCTGGATGCCATGGTACAGACGTGGCCGAGGCTGCGTCTGTACGCTTTCCCCCCGATCGCTCTGCTCCCGGGAGTTCTAGAGAGAGTGCGCCGGGATGGGGTATCCCTTCTTCTAGTAGCCCCGTTCTGGCCGGGCCGAGTATGGTTCTCGGACCTGATTTCCCTCCTCGACGGCTCTCCCTGGGAGATTCCCGTCAGGAGGGATCTCCTCTCACAGGCAGGGGGTTCCTTCCTTCACCCCCGGCCGGAGCTGTGGAAGCTTTGGGTGTGGCCTCTGAGGGGGCGCACCTCTTAGCTTCCGGTCTCTCAACCGAGGTTGTTGAGACCCTACTCCAATCTAGAGCTCCCTCCACGAGGAAACTGTATGCCTTGAAGTGGAAACTTTTCACTTCTTGGTGTGGACGCCGCCAGCAGGACCCAGTTAACTGCCCAGTTGGCTCAGTGCTGGAGTTTCTGCAGGACAGGCTGTCTGCTGGGTTATCCCACTCCACCTTGAAGGTTTACGTGGCGGCCATTGCGGCCTACCACGCCCCTCTCGGTGGTCTTTCCGTGGGTAGGGACCCCCTGGTTACACGTTTCCTCCGCGGTGCGCTGAGGCTAAGGCCCCCGGTACGACCTCGTGTCCCTTCCTGGGACCTGTCTGTGGTGCTTGAGGCTCTCTGTCTTCCTCCCTTCGAGCCTTTAGAAGAGATCTCTGACTGTCATCTGTCCTTTAAGACTTCTTTTCTTTTAGCCCTTTCATCTCTAAAGAGAGTTGGTGACCTGCAGGCCCTTTCTGTGGCCCCCTCTTTCCTGGACTTTGCTCCAGGCCTTTCTAAAGTTTTTCTTCACCCTCGCACTGGGTATGTCCCTAAGGTCCCTTCCTCTGCACCACGGCCTGTCGTACTCCAGGCCTTCTGTCCTCCTCCCTTTCGGGAGCCTGACCAGCAGAAGCTGAACTGTATGTGTCCAGTTCGAGCGCTGGATGCATACGTTCACCGGGTGGCTACTTGGAGAAGGTCGGACCAGTTGTTCGTTTGCTTTGGTCCTCAGAGACGTGGTCTCCCTGCCTCTAAGCAGACCATAAGTCGGTGGATAGTCGAGGCTATCCTCCTGGCTTATGAGTCTTCGGGCCTTCCTCCTCCCTTGGGGGTAAAGGCTCATTCCACCCGTAGCATGGCGGCCTCTAAATCTTTCCTTGCGGGTATTCCCCTTCAGGATATCTGTAACGCTGCGGGTTGGTCCACGCCCCTTACGTTTGTCAGGTTCTACCGTCTTGACCTCTTGACCCCTGGTTCTTCGGTCCTTCCTAGCTCTTCTAGGCAGGGACTTGGAGCTGGTGGCGTGGGCATCTCGTTCCCATAGCGTTTTCCGACGCGGCTCGAGTTCCCGAAGGGGAACGTCTCAGGTTACGTATGTAACCCTGGTTCCCCGAGGGAACGAGACGCCGCGTCTCGAGGCCAGCTTCCTGCGTCCCTGCGAGCGCTGCTTCTCTTTGAAGCTGCCGTTCGTTCTGGCGCACGTGCTTTTATGCTTCCTGGTCTGTGACGTCACCCGCCTGTGACGTCTCGCTCTTCCATTGGTCTGATTTCACACGTGTTCAGAGCGCGGTCACGCTGGAGGCGTTCCCATAGCGTTTTCCGACGCGGCGTCTCGTTCCCTCGGGGAACCAGGGTTACATACGTAACCTGAGACGTTTTTATTTACAAGGCTTTTTTTATTGTCATTTAGAGTCGTCATGATCTTGTGACTGTCTAAAGTGCTTTGTTCAACTTGCAACTGGCTTTAAGCGATCAGTGAGATTTGTTGTTTGCAGTCGGGAGAGGAGTTAAAAATAGAGACACTTTCTGCTTTTTGCAGTGTTTGCGAACTTTACCACAGATTAAGTGGATTAGATTTAATATTTGTCAAATACACATACTTGAGATGTTTCATGTAGCAACAGAAACACTGTTCATTTACTGTTTTATGCATTTCTTAATACAGTGTCTGTTTGTGCAAGCATAAAGTTCAACATAAGTTTGCAATATAATAGAACCAATAAAATAGAATCTATATTTTTTAAGTTTTATGTCGATAGACATGACACAATATGCATTAAGAGTACACATTTTTTCTGTTAGAAAAAAATTGTGAGTATTAGCTGAAGGTGTCAGAATAAATAATATCCCATCATCATTGTCATTGGTTAATTTGGCCAGGCGTGAAGCTAAATAATCCAGCTTTTTAATTGCATTTGGCATACTTTAATGGCATACCTCACAGTGACGTAGCATCGGCAGTATCTCAAGTCAGACAAAGTTTTGAACTGGCATGCACCGCTTCAAGTCAGACAGCAGTCTACACAGCTCCGCATGAAGTCGAACACACTTCTTGTCTTTGGGATGGTGCACTTGGTCCAGGTCCAGTAGCCTAATGAGGTGGTTTTGATTGGCCTCGTCCCACAGGATCCAGAATCTCTCTTTTTCGCTCTCTCTCACTCACTCAGAAACACACCTCCATACTTCATCGAGGCACTCTCTAAATGACTTAATTGATCTAATCACTCACTCGATTGGTCAGAGCCATGCATCTTTTTCATGGCCAACCCTCTAGACGCTGACATTGTCTTCTGTTCCTGTGAGTCCAGCCTTCTGCGGTACTGTGACTAAAGTGGCCCAGGGGCTTGGCAGGGCTGCCTCCACTCTCGGCCTCTTAACCTTGAGACTTTTCAGTGTCTAGAACAGCAGAAACTTTGTCAATGTTGTCATTGAAGTCACTGTTGACTTGGTAGTGCACTAGATAAACGCATTTGTAGCTTGTGAAGCTTGTTCTGTACCATTAATGACTATGTTGAGAAATGGTGACCACATTTTTTTTTTGAAAGAGCAATAGTTTCACTTTGTTTTCATAAAACTTTGCATTGAAATCTATTTTTGCATAGTCCTAAAATGCAGTGTCCCAGAGGAAAATATTCAACCTGATCTTATGACGAAAACGTAACTGTGGGTACTTTTTCGCATGATGTGAAATATGTGTGTTTCGTGACATATTCGATGTGAAATGTCCACTTAGTTGCGCTAAGAGTGTTTGTTTTTGTTCCCCAGATCAGATGAACATATAAATGGTAGTGCTGTGTATTGCCAGGAATCTGGCGATATGATACGTATCACGACACAGGGATTGCAATACACTGCGAAACTGTAAACAAGGTGATATATTGGGATATTTCTTATTTTAAGAATAGGATATACTATAAGGAAAGCGGTACACACCACCATATGCAAACCTTAGCAAAAAGTTCAGTTCAAAAAGTTCAAAAGATCAGTCCCTGTAATATTCTTATTGAATTACTTTTTGTGCAGTACGAGTAAAGGGGGAAAATAAAATGCCTGCAGGATTCTTTAGTTATTAAATGTATAAATTGTAAGCTTTTATAAACAGAGCGTATACATTTTATATAGCGTATATACTGAGCGTAGGCTCTGCTTTAAAGGTTCACAGTTTAAGTTTACAGTTGTAACATACAAAGGCACTGGCATGTTTTAAGAACAATCAATGCAAGTTTCTTACAGTTGAAACTGCTCAGACTCACATTTTAGTCTGGGACTAGGCTTAAGCCTGGTCTGTGAAACCAGGGGACAATGTCATAACATTTTGATCTGAACTTAAAAATTGCATCTGCATAATATCAATAAGAAATAAAGTGCTTGCAGGAACCCTAAAGAAAACTAAATAATTGTAAAACAATAAAATAAATACATGTATTGAATATTCTTAGAACCTTTTTGTTCTGAGAATTTCACAAGTTTTGGATTTCACAAGATTTCAGTTTGTATTTATGTTATCATCACCAACTGCACAAAACGCCCCCACCACGAGAGAAAGCGAGAGAAAGCTACCCCACCGCCTGCTGTGAAGACCCTTTTACATGGGATGTGGCAAGCAGGGTCTTAATGAAGTCTATAATATACTTTGGTTAAAAATCGTCAATGGTAGTGTAAAACAAGACCCTTTTTACCTTGCCAAAATCAGCTCTGCAAAAATCATCCTCTTCTGATCGAGGTTGTTTTAAATGTTAATGAGCTCTGCTCGCCCCGCCTCTCTCTTCTCTCTGTGGATTGACGAGCCATTTAGCAACTAAACTTGCTAACTAGCACGTTATTAGGAAATGCTCTGTGATGTACCTTCTGCAATACACCTAAACCTACCCGATAGTATGAAAAAAGCGTATGTGACGTAAAAACCCAAACGCAAGCCGTTTTAGCTTGTTTTCCGATCTCTCATCTTTCAGCGTGAGTCATGCTTTTCACGGGATGTGTACCTTATGGATTCTGCATCCTAAATCCAATTCTGTGCCGGCTGAACTACCGAGCAAGCTTGTTTCGCCCGGGAAGCGAAACATATGGAGCTGTAATCATAACTGTGTATGGAAACAATTACAAGTGTTCGATGGAGTACTGCGGTAATATGTACTTATTGGTACGAATTTCGCGTCTCTTAAAAAAATTCCCACAGGTATGTTTTTTTGTCATGAGATCAGGTAGAAAATATTTATTTCTCAGTAGGGCTGTCACTAACTTGTTCTCGTAATTGGATAGTTATATATATATATATTTTTGTAGTAATAAAAATTGAAGTAAACAATTTTAAAACAACAGCCTTTAAAATGACTTAAAATGAATATATAATAGCAATGAGGCAATAATTATTAGTTTCATCTATTTGCGCACATTGTTTTGAACTATACTGTGTAGCTATGTTTTGCGTCATAACCGTCCCACGCATGGTTACGATGCGTTCATTGTGAACCTCAAAAATTAGACATTTTTATAATTCTTAGAAAAGGGCATTATTTTATTTGAAAAAGTTAATCATTTTATTTTATTGACAAAATATTTTAGTTTGTCGTGTATATTTCTTTCATTCGATAAGCTGTCATATGGTCATGTTACAACGTGCCCCTCACATGTTACAATGTACCCCACATACGGGGCATGTTGTCACTTTTCACTTCCTTTCTTTTGAGGTAAATAACGAAAAACGTATACACTGTATTATGAAACAAAGCTACATATTTGTACTAGACAAGTGTGAAAATAATGTGGATAAAAAAATTATAATCTGAACCTCACATGGATTTACACAAACTGAGAGATTCAAAAAGTGTTAGGTTGTGCCCCACACTCCCCTATGTAGCCTACATGCATGTAAATAATTGAAACTCATGTATTAAACCTGCATTGTATATATTTATTTCATTGAATGGCAGCGTTTGTGAATTCTTAATAGCATTATGTATTATTATGATTCATAAATGGTTTTTGGAATGCCACTTCCAATATTTTGCTGATAACTTGACACGGGCAAAATGCAATCAAGGATTTTTAAAAATATAATACTCGAATAGAATTGAGGAATCGCTGCAGCCCTACTTCTCAGAGGTTGCTCACGTTTCAATTTATGCGTCATCTTTGTCTCAGGTTTTTCTTAGAATTTTTTTAGAAACAGATCACAGTTTTTAGAAACAGATCACTGAACACAGTATATAGCTATAACATAACATTTAGATAAAATACCTTAAATTATTCTAGTCGATGAGAAATGTTGGAGTTAATCCTGAAATCTACTATGTTTGATTGCAGGCTTGTATATTTTCACAAGTTTAAACAAAGTTGAGGTACTTTTTAAAAACTTCTGATACTCTATAAGAGGTACATACAAGATTACTATAGTCTCCATCTAATCTTATCGTTTCTCTCGTATTTGTGAATTTTTGTTCAAATATGATGTGTTTTTAGCTAGTTCCTACTATAGAATCCACAATTATGGGATCATATACTGGTATAATGACACAAACTTCTGGATGACAAAACACTCAAAACAACAGCTTTGAATTTAGTTAGTCTCACATTGCTACAGTGCCTCCGCGTTTTGCATCCCATTTCCTTATCTAAGTAAAACAAATAAGCTCGACTCTTATAAATCCTCTTTAAGGGAGACTGAATTCCCCTGAGAAGATGCATGGATGTGCACCTAAATGCCACTGGAGAGATGATCAACTACAGACACCCTCTGCATCCCCGCCTCATTATACCTCCATAGTATAAGGCTCTTTAATACCCAGCCTTCCTAAAGAGCAGGTAATGGCAGAGCGGGCTAAAGGGATGCGGAATTAAGCCGTTTTACACCAAAGGGTAATTTGGTTTGATAAATGTTCCGTCATGGCTAACTAATAATACATATTTTAAGGGGGGGGGGCTCCGTCGCACTAGGAAAAAGGTGGCAACGTTATTAATGGCAGCGACCATGCTATGTCTCACGCAGGGTTACGGCACAAGGTCAAAGCACGTTTCAGTGAATTAAAAGCCATTTTGAGCTATGGCACTCCTAATCAGCTCAGACCTAGAGGTGCATAGCTCAGGTATAATGAGGCACCAATGAATTTAAATAAACAGGGTGAATATGGTGATTTATAAAGGCAATGTGCTATCCTTATAGCTCATTAGCAATGACGGATACTTCTTATTCTTTCAAGCTCTTTTACCCATAGGACTTGAGCTTTTAACCAAGTAATATCCGCCTCTATTGTCAAGAGTGTGCATTCCAGGCAAGACATTTATCCTAGTCATTATGAAGAGTGGGGACACAATGCAAGAGTAATGGTAATGTATGCCATCTAAATAAACGATTTTCCCCCTTTTTTCTTCCTTTTTTTTCTGTCTGTGTAGGACTAACGCTTCCACTAGACTTTTTCTGCGGCACGTGAATTCATCTTCATATTTTATCCCAGCTCTTTTTTTTCCCAATGAACAGAGGAATAATCCTTGATTCAGAAAACGTTTTGCATTTCAAGGAACGTTCTTTTTTCTTTCTCCAGCTAGTGGCGGGGGTCCTCCTCATTCGATCGCTTCTATAAATTATAATATTTTTGCTGCAGAAAGTTGCTAGGGCTTAATTTAAAACCTGATATAAAGTACATTCAGCGGAGTGTTAACACGCTGATTAGGAACTTTCTTGGAATAATGATGTTTGATGCTCGCTCACTCTTCGGCTTCGAGAGGGAATTAATTCTAACGTTCCAAACGTCTGACAGCGAGGGTGGGTGCTTCTTTGCCCCTCTTAACTTTCTCTCTCCTTTAACAAGTATTGATCTAGCTGAGTGCAATTACCAAGGTCCTCTTAGCTCGGCGTGTTAAATAGCGTAGCTTAGGCTAATGACCCTGCTAGCTTAGCCGCGGGCATTAGCGATGTAGTGCGCTGAGGCGTGCCAGCGGTCGCGACCACCCACCGCTCGGGTTGAGACACGCTAGCGTATTAGTGACTTCATCAGGCCCTTTGTTAGGCACTCCGTTTTTTGTGTTGCCCTTGAAGAAGAGACGGGCAGAATGTGGCAGAACGTCTTGATGTTATTATTCACAGGGCCGACTGTGGATCAGTGGCCCTGCAAAGCCGGCTTTTAATGTATTCCTCCCAACCCTATCGCTTTCTCTCTGTTTCAATAGGGAAAGAGCCGAAGTCTTTCATCACTGAACTTTCGTCTCTGTTTTCAATCAGGTATATTAAGGGAGTATAGCTGTGAACGTATCATGACTTTGAGGATCTTAGGGAGCTGTAGAAATGATTTGTACTGGAAAGGTCCTTTCAAAGCTCGAGAGCATACCCCATTTCAGTCTTCTGTAAAATGTCAACGGGCATCAATCCCCACATTCAGCCTTTTGCAAATCCAGCCTCTAAGTGCTTCAAACCTATCATTTATCACGGCGGTGTAGGACACACACTCATTTCAAACAGACACTTGACGGAGGTCTGTTGAGACAATCGAGTTTTCACCGAGAGCGAACGTCAAAACGAGCAGCACATCATCTCTAATTACGTTACGTCAGGAAGTTTTATCATTCTTTTGAAAAGAAAGAATGGATAAAGTGCCCTAAAGCACGCAGTGGCCTTGCTTGGATATAATTCAGCTCGTGCCCTGAAGGGTGTACGTCTGTAAGGGTTTAGGAAAATGCTGTTCTGACAGTGGTTTGTCAAACAGCGGTGAGGAACTGCTCATAGTTTTACTCTTTACATCCAACCAGGAACGATTCCAGAATTTTTACCCAAGTGGGACCAGTAACATGAGAAATATATATAAGAGGAATTATAAATGTGTATCATTACTGTAAAAAAAAAAAATTCTTTCAAAAAGTTGTTTCAACTTTCAAAATTTGTTACCCCACTGGCTTAAAATGTTTAGTTTAGTCAACTTGAAATTTTAAGTTACTTAATGTTAATTTACAACTGTTATATTTTAGTTGACTATACTAAAAGTTTTAAGTCAGCGGGGTAACAAATTATTTTAAGTTGAAACAAATATATATATATATATATATATATATATTATTATTATTGGGTTTGTTGTGTTTGCATTTTAATGATATTTTTCACATGAATGAAGAGTGCAACTGAGCATTATCTGAGACTGGGTTCCCACACTTTCTGCCCATTGAATTTCTGTGTTTCTGTTCAAACCCTCCAATGATAACTTAATGAGAATTTTTACAAACTCATATTATAATTATCGCATAAGATTCATTTCTAGCTGAGGAAATATTTCAGAACTTGAAAAATGTATTATTTTATTCTTATAAATGTATTTATTATATATATTTTTGAAGTGTTAATAATTATATTAAATAATTAATTATATTAAAGGAGTAGTTCACTTCCAGAACAAAAATGTACAGATAATTTACTCATAATTTAAGATAATTACAGATAATTTACCCCCCTTGTCATCCAAAATGATATGTCTTTCTTTCCTCAGTCGATAAGAAATTATGTTTCTTGAGGAAAACATTTTAGTATTTCTCTCCATATAATGGACTTCAATGATGCCCCCAAGTTTGAACTTCCGAAATGCAGTTTAAATGAAGCTTCAAATGGCTCTAAACGATCCCAGTCGAGGAAGAAGGGTCTCATCTAGTGAAACGGATTGGTCATTTTCAAAACAAATTGACAATTTCTATACTTTTTAACCTCAAACGCTTGTCTTGTCTATATCTGTGTGAATTATTATTTTTTTTTTCCGGTTCAAGACAGTTAGGGTATGTCCAAAAACTCCCATCCCGTTTTCTTCCCCAACTTCAAAATCGTCCTACATCGCTGCAAAAGTACTGACCCAGTGTTTACAAAGTGAACATGCAAAGAAGATCAAACGCCCTTTACAAAAACAAGGTAAAACAGCAATGTAGGATGATTTTGTAGGACGAAGTTAAAGAAGAAAACGGGATGGGAGTTTTTCCACATGACCTAACTGTATTGACCTGGATTACACTGACTACACATGTGCATCGCAGAGATGAGACAAGACGAGCATTTGAGGTTAAAAAGTATATAAATTGTCAATTTGTTTTGAAAATGACCAATCATTTAGCTAGACCCTTCTTCCTCGGCTGGGATCGTTTAGAGCCATTTGAAGCTGCATTTAAACTGCATTTTGAAAGTTTAATTGGAAGTTTAAAATTTCAAACTTGGGGGCACCATTGTAGTCCACTATATGGAGATAATTCCTGAAATGTTTTCCTCAGGAAACATAATTGCTTATCGACTGAAGAAAAAAAAAAGACATGAATATCTTGGATGAGTAAGGGGTGAGTAAGTTATCTGTACATTTTTCTTCTGGAAGCGAACTAATCCTATAATATTATTAATTGCAGAAATGTATACTTTTCTGTGACATTTTGTGATTTTATTAATTTCACTCCATGACTATTTGTGCCCTGGCACAAATAGTATGTGAAAGCACCCCTCATGCTATACGAATGCCTTTGCCAGGGAAATATTTAATCAAATGAACTTTAAAGCATATTTAACGACTAAAGAAAGGATTCAGTGTAAAATATTTGAGAGTTTCAGGGCTGAATCGCCCCAACCAATTAATGGGATAGTTAACGCAAAAATGAAAGTTCTGTCAAAAATCATGCCGTTCCAAACCGTAAGACCTTCATTCATCTGTGGAACACAAATTAAGATATTTTTGATGAAAGCTGACCTTTCTGACCCTGCAAAGACAGCAACGCAACTACCACGTTCAAGGCCCAGAAAGCTTCTTTTCTTCCATGTCAGTCTCTAACAAGAAATTGTTGAAAAAAAGTCATTATTTTTGTTTTATTTGTGCACAAAAAGTATTCTCATAGCTTCATAACATTACAGTTGAACCACTGATGTCACATGTACTATTTTATTGATGTCCTTACTACCTTTCTGGGCCTTAAACGTGGTAGTTCCTCTGCTGTCTATGCAGGGTCAGAAAGCTCGTCAAACATATCTTAATTTGTGTTCTGAAGACAAACGAAAGTCTTATGGGTTTGGAACGACATGAGGTAATTAATGCCAGAATTTCATCCTTTCATCAAACTGAAGTCATCAGCCCTAAGTAACACACTGAAAATTGTGTTCACTTACTCTCAACTCTTGGACAGTAAACAAACAGTGGCTGTTTAGGGCTGGAGGTCATAGTTTCTTTTTTGGCTTTCAGCAGGTCAGGTGCTCCCGAAACGAGGTCCTCTGCTCCTCCCCCCCCACCCCCTTTTCCCTGCAAGCGTCCGGCTCTACTCGCAGGCTAGCTATGATTAATGTCAACGCCGTCCAGCCACAACCCTTTCTGCAGCAGATAATGCCAGGCAGCAAGCGCACTTGACACTTTTAATGTATAATTAAGTAGAAAAAGTCAGCACTGGCTATGCAAATTTTTTCAAATGATAAATGAGACCGGGTGGCGGCAGGGATTGATTTTGTGTAAATGAAACTAATTATGGAAATGTCAAACATAATTAATAAAACAGGTTTAAGCTGCAAAACACTGTCAATGGAATGAATGAGGAGGCATTGGCGCCCATTGTTTGGGCTTTATTTAGGCCACGGTGTTGTGCTTGTTCGGCGCTCCCGAACGCGCGCTCCCCACCCTCGCACCCTCTGCCTCCCGTTCCCCGAGAGGGGGGGAAATAAATTTGCTTGTCTCTCGGTTGACTGTAGAAATTAATTGCTGGAATCTTGTCCCATCCAAGTGTTACATTCCCGTGCAGGACATTAACATAACTAATTTAAAAGAACCCAAATGACTGCATAATGGAGCACTGTCAGCGCGTATGACACTCGCTGGTCATACCAAATTAGCTCGCTTTCATAATTGAAAATTTTCCC
Organism: Labeo catla; assembly: GCA_012976165.1. NCBI lineage: Eukaryota > Metazoa > Chordata > Actinopteri > Cypriniformes > Cyprinidae > Labeo > Labeo catla. The sequence goes on from VONZ01000085.1 coordinate 1,134,785, forward strand.
CAGTTCCAATTTTTCCAGTGTTTTTTTTCATCCTTCGGCTCCTCTCGTCACACATCGTCTTTTCATTCAGGATTTAAACAAAGGATTTGTGATTTACAAAAAGCCATGTTTGACCTATAATTAGTGGAATGGAGATGGGGTTGCGCGACTGGGCCCGTGTACGAAAGGAGTCGGATACTGAGACGTGGTAATGATGCCCGAGACCTTGCGGCCTCTGGGGAAGCACAAGAGTAATGGAATGGGCTATTTTTATGGGGACCTTAATAGTAGGGGGCTGGAGAGGCCGATGGAGCCGCACTGCGGGGTGGATCAGCGGGGCAAACACCCAGACTGGCAGCCTCAACCTCAGTCATCAGTCCAGAGTGTCAGAATGACATACACTCACATACACACATCTGCTGCCACCCTCGCTAGAACATCTGCCACTCTTTAAACAGACACACTGTGTTGTTCAGCAGGCCAACCAAGCAGAAAAGAATTACCTCTAGTAGTTCAGTACAAAAACTTCGTAAAATACCTTTAGAAATTAGACTTTCCAGGGTACTGAAAGTGGCAAAGATTCAGTATTTAAAATGTGGGGGCAATGGGTTATCTAGTAAATCTTTTTTAAATTTACCATTTGAAATATTTCATAAAATTGTATTATACTTCTGGAGATTGTTACATGCCATTAAAGACACACTTTGGTTTTAAAGGTAACAGCCATCATGTTCAGATTAAGACTGTTTAGACTGATTTATAGAAACTAATTGATTGACTGGCATATTTGATGTAAATAAATGATACACCAATGAAGGAAAATTGTAGTTGTAACTGTTTCCTATTTTTTTGTCATTTATTTTAATTTATTTAGTACTTGCAAGGCTGAATTTTCAGCAGCCATTACTCTATTTTTCAGTGTCACTTCAGAAATCAAATCATTCAAATATATAAAGTATGTTAATTTTTGTGTATGTGTCTATGTATATAATACTAATAATTAGGGACGTGCAAAATATATCCATTTCTTGATTTTAATCGTTTCTCATTTTTACGAAACGGTATTGATTCTTAAATCCCAAGAATCATTTAGTCTGGCCTGTTTTCAGTTAATGAATAAAACATTGTAGCATGCCTCCTATTCAATAAATTGCAATAAGTTTTGTGCTTTGTTACTTTTGATGTGAATCCAAGTCTCAGATGTCAAATTCTGTCTTTTTATTACAATATTCAAAAAATGAATACCATTTTGGTGCTGAGTGACAGATCATAAGGCGGGTTTCCATCCAAAGTTGCGAATTTAACTTATGCGTAAAAATTGGAATAACGCATAAAACATTTGCAAATAAGCACCGTTTCCATCCAAGTCAAAGAGTCCAAAATTGTCACTTCCTGATAAATTGACACTATATATTATTAGGAAAAGTAGTAGAAGCCACTGAATATAGTAATTTTCATGTATAATAAATACGAGCAGACGAAACACAATAAATGTAATCATTATTTACGGAGGTGGATGCCTGCTTTTTGGAACGCAGTCGTGTAAGACAGTTCTGGGAGGCAATTATGCAGAAATACTTTGACGACAGACTTTGCTCGGGCATTTCAGAATGACCATAACACTGAACGAGATCAGCGAGATCGGCCCACTGGTTAGGCGGGTTTTACCGTCACATAGCGCAAAGTCACATGACTTTTTTTGATGCGGATGGAGGAATTTATTCGGCAAATGCATTTCCATCTCCCAATATTCACATTAACCCTTTTTTGCACAAGTCAAAAACCATCTCAAGTGAGCGTAAAAACTTTTTTGCGAATTAAGGGATTTTTTTTCGAAATGGGGCATTTCCATCACTCTTTTCTGATGCGATACTCAAAATGCGCATAAAAACAGGTAATGGAAACATAGCTATTGTAGCCCCTCAGTTCAACAGAAGGAATCACTAAATTAATTGTAAGTTAATGTTAAAACACAATACATTTTAACTTAATGTTTATTTGAGTAAAGCTCTTTTTTTATTTAAGTACAGTACAGTTTTTATTTAACTTTTCAGTACAACACATTTAATTTAATCATTATTTAAGTTTATTTACCTGTTTTTAAGCACAGTCCAGTGTTAATGTTAATGTTCAAACTGTATATTTACAATGTTAAAGAGGCTGACAACAATAATATTCTTATTAGGAATAAAACGGCGTCATATTTGAACTGTGCAGAGTTGTAGCTGAATAGTTAGGCCTACTATGCTGCTGTATTTTAATGCTGGTCATTATGGTGGTACTTGAAGAGCCAAATATTGGTGGTACTATAAAAAGTTTTAGAACCACTGATTTAAAGCATTAGTTGAGAGATTTTTTATTTCCTTGATGTACATCCAACATAATCAATATTGAATCGGAATCAAATCTCAACCTTGCAAATCAAAATCAAATTGAATTGTGAAATTAGTGTCAAAACCCAGCCCTACTAATAATATACATACTTTAAATATGTGTAAATATACATTGAAACCTGCTTTAAATTCTTTAATTCATGATGCATGTCAAAATCCTCAGAAAGCATATTACTTGAAGTGTAAACATGATATAGTAAATGTTGAGGAGGAAGGTGATAATTGTTGATAGTTGCTAGTATTGCAAACATTTAAAAGAACAAAGTAACACTGTAAACAGTAATGTTCGACTGTACTTTTACTACAAGACTTCATGCAACCTCTCATTATGCTGTAATGTACATCACAAAGTTCAGAAGTGAGGAGAAATTAGTGGTAGTCCATAATGAGTGTGGTCAAATGAGTTATATTTTATATTAGGCTTAGGGATATAATTTTATGTGAATTATTACCACACACATTTCTCCAGGAGCACTTAAAATCTCATCTTGCACACATTAGAGGTGGTCTATCTCACTGCGGCGCATACTCTTGCCATTTAAACTTTATTGCCTGGTCTTGTTCGGTGGCGTATGAGAGTCAACAGTGATTGTGTTGTGTGTTTTCAAGTGCTACTTTACTATAGGGAATCCAGTGAAGAGAAAACAGAAATGTTTTAATTTCACCAAAGCACATTATACATGCAAAATCGTGTCCTTATGACTGTTTTAAATAGGGTTTTGGATAAAGAGACTGTTTACAAGAACATTTTAACTTTACGTTATGGCTGCTGAGTTGCTTAATTGCCGTTCATCTCGAGCAAAGCTGATTTATTCATGTGTAAATATTTTACATTTGCTCACTGTCAAAAGTTTTCTGCAAGCATGGTTGCATTCAAGCAGTTCATACAAGCTGTTTCAAGCACTGTTTTAGTCGTCAGATGTGTTCATCTGTGTTGCCAAATGAAAGTCATTTTTTTGACACATACCCTGGGCATTTTACTATCACCTTTCTAAATGGATGCATCTAAATTATTCAAATTAAAATTAAAATGTAAAATAAAATATAAAATAAAATAAAATTCTTCTTGAGAATATGGTTGTTTGTCATCACATTACACATATAGCAGACACTTGAATGCCTGGATGTTATTATATATATAAAATAGCAAAAGTGTCATTTCCAGACAAATTACGGTTAATTTACGTTTTTATAAAGATTTATGAAGTCCCTTTTCCTCAGCTTTCCAAAAGTTCACACAGGTGTCCTATCAAACTCATAGATGTTTTAGTGTTTTAATGTTGCGTAAGTGCTAAATACTCAGCAACTTGTTCTTAATTTGCATATCTTGTAAAACATGTATTTTTAGATTGTAATTAAGTTGTACTGCAAAGGCCTCGTTTTCTTGGTCTTCTTCTTCTTGCTTTTTTGTCTTTCTCTTTTTTTCTCCATTTTTGTCCTGTAGTATTTTTTTTTTGCGCTTGCCATTTCTTGTCAGAGGAATTCCTGAGCTCAGAGCTGCCTCCAAATGCCAGGGGTCGCGGGTCAAACATATGCAGCATGTGCTACAATTTATTACTACGCATTTGCTTTGAGATTTTTCTCCCCTGACAATCTTAAGTAAATTATACTCTCTGCTCTGAACAAGAGACTGGGCTTACCCTGTCTCTATATGGACACTCTAGAATCCAACGTGATTGGCTGGAGCCTCAGAGATTCTAACAATCCCAGAAGGCTTTGGACTCTGTGCTAGTGACATGGCAGCCAAACTGCACCGCAGTGTCTGTATTTATAGAAAACATATGCAAAAGGGCTGGTGGCACCTCCGAATGCGGGAAAGAGCTCTTGACAGTTAAATACGAATGGAGAGCAGAGTACCGTAGTCTAGAACAAATTTAATCAGCGAAAGGCACCTCACCTTCTCATTTCATTTGAATATGGTGGATGGCGACGTCAAAATATGTACATTTATCCCTCCCAAGCATATTCTTTATTCTTGAAGGCTCATTATTTCTGGGGGTGTACAGAAGGGACCTCGGGCCCTGGACTCCAAACCCAGTTGGTATTAATCAAAATTTATAAAGGCTTGAAGGATGGAAATGGGCTTATATGGCCAGCAGAGCAGACATAAAAATTAATGCACAAATAAGATACTTAATGATAAAAAAATAATACAGATCTGTCTGTCCATCTGTTCATCTCTATCTATCTGTCTATCTGTCCATCCGTTTGTCTATTTATCTGTCTGTCAGTTTTTTTTTTTGTCCATCTGTCCCTTCATCTGTCTGTCTCTGTCTTTCTGGCTGTTTGTCTGTCCGTCCGTCCCTTTCTATCTATCTATCAATCTATCTGTCTGCCTGTCTGTTTGTCTGTCTCTCTGTCCGTCTGTCCAGCCACCCGTCCGTCCGTCCGTCCGTCTGTCTGTCTGTCTGTCTGTCTGTCTCTGTTTGTCCATCCGCCTGTCCAACCATCTCTTTCTGTCTGTCTGTCCGTCTAGGCACACATCCATCCGCCTGTCCGCCTGTCTGTTTGTCCTTCTCTGTCCGTCCGGCCCATCTGTCCAACCATCCCTTTCTGTCTGTTCGTCCGTCCAGCCATCCATCCATCCGCCTATCGATCGCATCATATCTATCTATCTATGTATCTATCTGTCTGTCTATCATTCATCTGTCTGTCTGTCTGTCTCTCTGTTTGTCCGTCCGTCTGTCCAACCATCCCTTTCTGTCTGTCTGTCCGTCCAGCCACACATCCGTCCGTCCGTCTGTCTGTCCGTCTCTCTGTCAGTCTGTCCATCTGTCCAACTATCTATCTATCTATCTATCTATCTATCTGTCTCTCTGTCTGTCTGTCTGTCTGTCTGTCTGTCTATCTGTCTATCTATCTGTCTATCTAATCTGACATCTATTGATTGCTCTGTTTATCAGTTGTTTTAATTATCTTTCTATCAATCATTCTATCTACAGATTCCATCCATCCATCCATCCAATCATATTTATCTGTCTGTCTGTCTACATCTGTCTGTCTATTTGACTACATGGCCATCAAACTGAAATTGTGTTTATTTATTCATTTATTAGCCTCTTATTATCCAGATAAAAGACAAAAACATTTAAAAGTAAAACATTCGACTTCATCAACCATACAGACAATTTTTACCAACTTTTCTGTAATTTAACACAAAGAAAGTAGACACTGGCTCATTTAATGTTCTCTCTCACTTCAGTGTGTTGAGCTTCATTTCCTCCTCTGAGACAGCCATGCCCTGAGAATAAGTGGATGACACTCAGACGTTGTTTTCGTCTGGTAAGTTTTTCCCCTCGCTATACAGTATATAATGCCATCCTAAAGCGTCCGGAAATGTGATTCACAAGACCCGAGGCTCTCCAACCAACACATACACAAACACACACACTCACACATGCGCACACAGTACAAAAGTAGCTCTTCGCTCCTGCGGTGCCATTTTGACCCAGTTATGCAGGTTAACGTTCTCTAGCGGTGTACGAGAACCCTGCCTCCTATAGGCACTGCAACACCCACTTACAGAGCCAAGGGTGAGCGGTTTGAGTTGCACAACAAACCCTCAGACACTGAAAATACTTGGTGTTTATCAGGAGCCGAGGACAGATGGGGGGTGGGTGGGGAGGGACGGAGGGGGGCGTTAGCGTAAGGAAAAGACAGCGAGAGGGGAAAAAATGCTGTGAATTGAAACTCGCAAACTTTCTAATGGAAATGGTGTTGACCCCTCAGCGGTATTGTCGGAGCTGAGGCATTGTTGCAATCAATATGCGCTCAGGGGAGAGCGCACGGGGCAAGGACCTTTCGTTCCCCACCACGCCGGAAATAATGCGAGACGCTGATTTGTTATTTTCCAGACACGGAGAAAACAAGCAGACGGGTGGCAGTGCACGCAGGTGCCTCATTTTGGGAATACTTCAGAGATATGAAATAAACAGAGTGAGGAAAGAAATGTATCTGCGAACGAGGGATAAACAATATCGTACAGTTAGTGCCGGTCTGCTTTAGGCGGTGGCTGCGTGGGCAAATGGTGTTCATTAGTATTTCATAAATCATTATTGTAATGTTACACTAAGCTCTCTCAATTTTTTTTTTTTTTTCAAAATAGCATTATAATGTTCATAACTGAAAAAATAATGCAGTTAGTCAGCTTTACCATTACTTTCCTCTTTCCTTCAGTTTTTGACCTCCATGATCTTGGAATCAGAAGCTTGTTAACAGCGCAAAACAGATTTTTTTTTTTTTATGAAAATGAACAAAATTCCATCAGTATATTTTTAATATATTCTCGTCAATATAAAGCCCCGATGCTTAATTTCATGTACACAATTATATTTTTCCCAATCACACTACATGTTGAATGTTCATATCACACACAACCCTGGTATTCAGCTGTCCGATTTTGTTAAAAGTTGCTCATTCTACTAAAAAAATTACCTTAAATGTAAATTAGTTTCATACTTTTGCCTTCAGTTAGATTAGCCTATCAAGACATTTGGGTGTGCGCATCAGAAATAATGAGTGTTTATAGTGATATAACATGTTTTATTTGTGTCCGAAAAACCATTGTCAACTAAGTTACCCACTTTTTTCTTCACATTGTCAAATTCTATATGTACCCCTAATTATAGACTGACCCATTTATTTTTTTATTTTATCCGCTAAAATGTGTAGTTTTGTGTTTCAACCACAGATGGCGACATAGAGGCCTGAGTTCCGTAATGTAGCTTTAATTGAGACGCTATCATTACTCATTCATTTTTCAGTGTTGAAATCATTGGGACAGTTGGAGTGATGGATTAATCTGCATTTCTCGAGACTGTGTGTGTTTGTGTGGATATTGCCACCTCAAATGGCCCTAGCTGTCAGATGGCAAAAAACAAAGCCAAAATGAGGTGTTGGATAAGTTGAGGATACCCTCATGTGAAGTGGGCCACTTGCTTGAGCTCAGTATTGCCCACTCATTTTATTGGATACCCTTTCTGCTCACACACACACCTGGTTGAAGTGGCCATTTAAAAGTGCCTCTTAACGTGTATAGATGCTGCTGCTAAAATGACTGCACTGTATGTAAGGGCCTCTTGACTACTCAGTCCAAACTGCATATTACACACACACACACTCACACACAGACAATAGTACTTATTTGCTCCCCTAAATCTGTCCTGCTACCCTCTGAGTAACATTTCGCTAGGCAGTTCATGTTTTTCTATTTCATTTACTGTCTGTGCAATATGTGAGTGTTGCACTTGAACTATAGACATGTATGATTCCCGTATGACGCATGATAAAGAGACCTTGAGAACCGCAAGTCAAATGTGTGATTCTCAATATAGGTGTTGTGCAGCTCACACTATAATTCTCTTCTCTCTGCTCAGTGTCTTTGATAGCATAGATTGGAACATTTTGTCTGTGAACATAAGGCTGGAATAAATCTATGCTTGGTTACCAGATGCAGCTCTGATTCCTGAAAGGGCAGAAACTTCCCGCATGCTAAGAGCTTGTTCAACATGGAGAACTCTCTTTTTCTCTTTCCAGGGGGAATTCACTAAGAATTATAGCATTGTTCATGTACACATGCATTCTGTGCCATTTTATCTGATTCTCTTATAAGGAATGCAAATAATGCCACAAATATGACCACAAACGAAGAATTGGGTCTATTTCATTTCATGTGAGTAAATTTGAACTGCATTGTCTATGACTCAAAGGAATTTGAATTGACTATCTGTCTGTCTGTCCGTCTGTCTGTCTGTCCATGTCTGTTTGTCTGTCTGTCTGTCTGTCTGTCTATCTATCTATCTATCTATCTATCTATCTGTCTGTCCATCCATCTGTATCTGTATCTGTATCTGTATCTGTCTGTCTGTCTGTCTCTCCGTCTTTCCGCCTGTCTGTCTGTATCTGTCTGTACGTATGCCTGCCCGCCCGTCCGTCCGTCCATATCTGTCTGTCTGTCCGTACGTTGGTATCTACCTGTTTTTCTCTCTGTCTGTCTGTCTAGCTGTCTGTCCAAAATCCATATCTGTTTTTCTGTCCATCTGTCCGTCGGTATCTACCTGTTTTTCTTTCTGTCTGTCTGTTTTTCTGTCCGTCCGTCCATCCGTTCGTATCTGTCTTTCTGTCCACCTGTCTGCTTTTCTATTGGTATCTACCTGTTTTTCTCTGTCTGTCAGTCCATCGTCCGTATCTGTCTTTCTTTACTCATGTCCAGCGGTATCTACCTGTTTTCTTTGTCTGTCCATCCGTTGTCCATCCCGTATTCGTCTGTCTGTCCATATGTCTGTCGGTATCTACCTGTTTTTCTCTTTGCCTGTCTGTCCTTCCGTCCGTATCTGTCTTTCTGTTCACCTGTCCACCGGTATCTATCTGTTTTTCTCTCTGTCTGTCCACCGTCTATATCTGTCTGTCTGTCTGTCTGTCTGTCTGTCAATCTATCTATCTATCTATATATATTTGTCTGTCTATCTGTCTACCTGTCCTTCTGTCCATATCTGTCTGTAAGGCTTACAAACCTTCAAATAGCAAGACTTTATTTATTTTTTTTTTATTTTAACATTCAAAGTTTAGACTTAAAAATCACAGCTCTTTATTTATTTATTTATTTTATTTATCTGCATTCTGTTTTCTAAATCAATTTCTAAATTCAGTGATTTCAATTGCCATAATTCGATTTACTGCTGCCATAATCAATAGAAAAACGCTCAAACGTCTCTGATCAACAAAATTCAGTTCAAATTCAGTAGTTTTGTAAAGTCACAATCTATCATTCAAATATAAAGGAGATATGTTTGCCCTGAATAGAATGACAAAGTTTTAACTTGGGGCTGTTTAGTGAGTTCTCCCCTCGTTTCTCTTTTTTTTTTGAGTCTTTCTCTTCATGACCACCTGGCAGAACGCTCCAGTCTAAAACACCTGACTGCAGCCTGGGAAGGGACCCTTGCGTCTGTGCGTACGTGTGTGTTTGCATTATATGTAACTGCGGGCTTCTTTCATCTTCACTGACGTTGACAAGTTTCCCTGCGTGATCCATCGAGTGCGTATGCGTGCATCTCCTCACCCCCCCACGTCCATCATCCTGTCACACACTCTCACACATCTGGCCGTCTGCCCAGATATGTGTGTGACTGTGAGTGTGTTTGGGTGGGTTTGGGTGTCTTGTTGATCCTAGCTCACCCCTCTCTTGTCAATCTAGCATTACCCAAGGCCTCTCGTCCTGCCCTGCCTCTGACAAGCATCAAACTCCTTTCCACGGCACTCTTTGTTTCTTTGGTCTTCGCTCAATTTCCTTAGGCCGTCCCTCAGGCTCAATACATGATACTGTTCCTTGTTGTGAGAATGCTTGTTAGTCCGGAGGACTGGCTTTCTGTACTACAGTAACCGGTCAGTGAGACTGTAGTAACTCTAGCTTCTATAACTGTATCCTCTTTATCTAAAGCCTGATAAGGTGTAACCCTGCGCTTCGGTTTCCTCTCACACCTGTTTGGCTATTGTTCGCCGTCGCCACTAGTGTTTCAGCTGCAACAGTAGCCCATTATAAGCCTTACTATTAAATGGATTGATCAACATTATTTTGATGTCATACTCAAGAGCCACATTGGTTTGTGAATGGACACGAAAGTTAATCTAGTGGCCAGAACAATGGCTCTCTGGATCAATTCTCTGAAGTCTGAGGTGGGGCTGTATAGGGAAAGGGGGTGACAAGGGGCCTCTTCTCACGTTTGGACACTGGACGGTATTTGATAGGGACGTTGATGTAGAGAGGCTTTGTTAGGGGCAGCGTGGAGGTGCAGAAGGGTATGAGAATGTGGGTATGTGCTTGGAGGACATGAAATGTATGCAGATGTTAGTGTGTTTTGTATTAGCAGAGTAATTCAATATAGTGACGTTACTATATTACTATATATACTGACTATACTAGTGATGCCTTCAGATATAGTATATAGTTCATATTCATGTGAATCAGTCATTTAGAAACAAAATAATTGAAATTTTTGTGATGTATTTTATTTTTATCTTCCTTTTTTCTAGTTTGTAGACAAATCAGATATGGAAAGCTTTGTGTTTTATAGCTTAATGAATGAATGAATGAATTAATGAATAATGAAATAATATTTAATTAAAATGTTTTTTTTATGTAACGCTGTCACTCAAACAGAGATCCTCATTTTCTTTGCAAGACAGATAGTTTGAAAATTATATTACAGAATCAGATAGGATTTAGTTTTTGATTTCTAAAATTATCTTACTTTTGTATTATATAAAACCTCCTAGTAAATGTAACATAATAAGAAAACAAAATATAAAAACATTTATAAAAAATATAAATATATAAATATATATATATATATATATAAACATAAATTCTAATTTATTTATATATATATATATATATATATATATATATATATATTGCTTTGCAATAATAAAAAAAGTGACTGTTCATATTCATGTGTCATCTGCTATTTAGAAAAATTAATTGAAAATCCTGTGATGTATTTTATCTTTTTTTTAGTTTGATATACAAATATTTGGTTTTATAGCTTTATTAATTAATGCATTTAGTGTAAAATGATCTTTTTTATGTAATGCTGTCACTCAAACAAAATTGTCTTTCAGATTTCATTTAGTTTTTAATTTCTACTTTTACCTTTTTATTATATAACCCCCCTAATAAGTATAACATAAAAAGTAGTAAATCCATTTTAGCATAAATAAATAAATAAATGAATATATATATATATATATATATATATTTAATTTCCCAGTAGCGCCTGCCTCAACCTTTTCCCCAACACATATATTAATTGAAGTCAGGTAATTAAAAATTATATCAAGTCATCAGATAGCATTTACATTTTGATTTCTGAAATTACATTACTGTTTTTTTTATTATGTAAAACCCCCTAATAAAAATAACAAATGTCTCAAGTAGCAAGGGTATGTTTGTAGCAATAGCAAAAAACACATCGTATGGGTTAAAATTATCTATTTTCTACCAAAAATTATTAAGATATGAAATAAAGATCATGTTCCAAGATATTTAGTAAATTTTGAAATTGAAATTTGTAAAAAAAAAAAAAAAATTGTTTAGTAATATGCATTGCTTCAAACTTCATTTGGACAACTTTAAAGATGATTTTCTCAATATTTTGATTTTTTCACACCCTCAGATTCCAAATTTTCAAGTAGTTGTATTTCGGCCAAATATTGTTCTATCCTAACAAACAAACCATGCATCAATGGAAAGCTTATTTATTCAGCTTTCAGATGTGTAAATGTGAAAAAAATGGACCCTTATGACTGGTTTTGTGGTCCAGGGTCACAAATGATAAATTATTATTATAAATTCGAAATTAAATAGAGCATAAATAAATACATGTAAATGCCTACATATATGTTCCTAATAGCTCCTGCCCAACCTCTTCCTTTACATATTTAGCTTGATAAACTACAAAGTGGTTTAAAACAGTAGGCCGTGCAGTGTAATTTTCAAAGTAGCTTCTTCAATACTGTGTATTGTGTTTAAATGATTGTGTGCGTATACTAAGGACAAATGAGCTGTAAATACGCACACACACGGAATGTGTGTCTTCCAACAAAAAAACATGTCAGAAACGTGGTCCGCCGTGTGGCGTGTTTATGGCTCTCACACAGGCGACGTGACTTTGAGCGTGTCTTGTGTGATTTCCCAATCCTGCTCTCGTTCCCGTTCCCCCTGCTTCTCCATCTCCCTATTATAAAAAAGTAAAAAGGCCAAAAATAAAATTGTGAAAATTGTTCCAAAATGTGAGGAAATCATCCACGCTACAAGCACACTGAGTCCCACACAAACTCGTAGCACGTACACACACTCTCCCCACATCTCTCCTGTCTCTCACTGGCTTACTTGGTTCTGGCTGAATAGGCACACTTGTTTGAATGTCATATTTACACCGACGCTTTGTCAGAAAGCGAACTTCCTCGGGCGTGAGCGGCGGAGCCCGAGCATATGGCCGTCAGACTCTGGGGAGATATGACAGCCTATCGGAGCGGGCGTGCGGCGCTGGCCGGGCAGATGCTCTGGGCTTGGCGGCGATTAAGTGGAGATCATCACTGTTTTCTTTGAGCACCACTGTGCCTTGTACTCAGAAGTGTTTGGTTAATCACTGTCTGCATTCGACAGAAGCTGCCAAAACGCTCATTAAGTCGGAATTGTCTCCGACATGTCATGCTTGGATGACGGAATTTTTTATTTTTTTTGTCAATGTGTTTTGTTTTTTTCGAAGCAGGAAGGCCAATCACACATCGGTGTGTGCGGTTTGTTGCTCATATGACACTGATATTCTAAACGTCTGTTTGGAGTTTACTGTATGTAGTGTGTGATGTGTGTTTGTGTTGCAGCTCTTCTTTCAGTCTTTGTCTCTTGTGTGCTGATGCTTTGTGTGTGTGTGTGCTCGTCTGGCCTGGCCTCTGAGGAAGGAGGCTCTTTCTTTTCTCATCTGTTCGGCTGAGGAGCTTCTGGTTTCTGCATGTTATTAGCAAAACGCTCCGAGTCACACTTATCCAGCTCTCTCTCTCTTTCTGTGTGTGTGTGAGTGTATATATGTGTGGCTGCATGCAGAGGGAGCAACACTTTCTCCTCCTGTGTGAGAAGTGTATGCATCACACATTGACTAGTATGTATTTCTGCTCTCGTTCTCCACACCGTTCCACTCTTTAAGCCGTCACCCTATCCTGATCGCATCCCACAGCGAGACTTTATTTCCCTAAACACTGCTGTTCCTGTGCATGAAACATTTTTTGAAGTGTGGCAAAACCGAGGTATTGTAAGACACGCAGCCTGTACGAGCATTATGTCTGGTTAATCACGACATAAATACAAATAATAATATGATTACTGCATCTCTGTTGTCGTGCGACGCTGGAAAATAACATTTACCATTCCCTTTTTATGTTAATCGTCTTGTTAGCAAATAACAGACTGCTTCTAGTGCCGAGCTAATGCTGCTATTCTTCCAGCTGTGTAGCGAAATATATATAAATAAATAAATATATAAAAGCCGAAATAACCTATTTGTAACACACCCACACGCGGATATTGCATCATGCGATTGGAGGTGCTGTTCTCTCAAATGTAAAGCCTTTGCTCATTTGCTCTACAATAACTGCACGGTATTAGAGCGACTTTGAATGCATTTGCATGGCAAAGCAGTCATGCTCACCTTGTATAAAAAAGACTGGGATCCCCTTTTTTTGCAGGTTGGAGATCCCTTTAGAGGCTTTTTGCCCCAGTTCAAACTGTTTTATTCCATTTTTCAATAGGCCTTTCAGTTTCTCTCTGTCTAAAGCGTTTCATTTTATGTTGAATATGCAGATATTATTTGCTTTTCTTTTGGCTTAAATTATAATACTGTATATTTATTGATTGATTTGTGCTGCTGTATGAATGCATGTACACGTTTCTATCCGTAAATGAAAATGTTGTCATCATTTACCCATCCTCATGTCATTGCAAACCTGTATGAGTTTCTCTCTAATGTTGAACATAAAAGATATTTTAAAGAATGCTGCTAATCAAACAGTTGATTGATCTTCAGAATTCTTCAAAATGTATTTTTTTGTGTTCATTAGAAAGAAACGTATACAGGTTTGGAATGACTTGAGGGTGAATAATAAAAAAATATTTCATTACACAACAAGCTTCTAACAGAAATTCAGGGTCAAAAGTTTACATACTCCTTGCAGAATCTGCAAAATGTTAATTATTTTACCAAAATAAGAGGGATCATACAAAATGCATATTATTTTTTTTTAAATTTAGTACATGAAAGATGTAGTCCAAACGAGAAAATAATAACACGTTGCATTAAGAGACGGGGGGTGAAAACTTTTTGAATTTGAAAATTAGGGTAAATTTAACGTATTTTTTTTCTGGGAAACATGTAAATATTGCCTGTAGCTTCTGAAGAGCAGTACTAAATGGGAAAAAAAAAGAGATTTAGGCAAAATAAGGAAAAATGTCCGCATCTGGCAAAAGTATTCACCCCCCAGGTCTTAATGCATCGTGTTTCCTTCTGAAGCATCAGTGCGCATTTGAACCTTCTGTAATAGTTGCATATGAGTCCCTCAGTTGTCCTCAGTGTGAAAAGATGGATCTCAAATACAGTCATTGTTGGAAAGGGTTCAAATACACAAAAATGCTGAAAAAGTGAAGAATTTGTGGGACCTGAAGGATTTTTCTGAAGAACAGCGGGCAGTTTAACGGTTCAGCACAAACAAGAGACACATGAACAACTCACTAAAAAAAATTTAATAAAAACAGCTGTGGATCATTCAGGTAACAACACAGTATTCAAGCGTATGTAAGAAAAAAGCGTGTGTAAACTTTTGAACAGGGTCATTTTTATAAATTCATCTATTATTTTCTTTTCTGGACTATATGTGTAATATCTTATTCAGGGCAGTACTAAATAAAAAATAACATGCATTTTGTATGATCCCTCTTATTTCAGTAAAATAACATTTTGCATATTCTGCAAGGTGTATGTAAACTTTTGACCCTGAATTCCTGTTAGAAGCTTGTTGTGTAATGGAATATTTTTTTATTAATTTATTTTACTTTTTGCATTTATGTATTGCAGATATCTTATGATAGAATATGCCGATCTAATTTGCTAGAAGCCTTTCCTTTGGCCTATATTATAATACATTTATTGATTAATTGATTTGTGCTGCTGTATGAATACATGCACACTTATTTCTATCAAAATTATTCATCAGTTTTTTCTCTCTCCATATTTTTCTGGGGTATGAATAATCTACACTGATGATTTCTCGTTGTCTAGAAGTGTCCTCACGGCTCGCGTCAAGGGGATCTCAATCAGATTTGTCTTTAGGGATGACAGAACGAGTAGCATTCTGGTGTTTCGCCGATCACAAACAGGATATGAGGTCTTGATTGAGTAGCGGTGCGTACGAGTCAAAGACAGTCTGTCATAGTGTCCTTACAGAGACGCCGAATCCCATCGTGACCACCCTTCAATCACCAGGCCTGTTTAGTTAACGCTTCATTAGCATGGGTCTCCACGTACAACATGATGGGCAATAGGGATGTCAAAAGTAGCAGTACTTTTGTATCAAGTCGATGCAACAATTAAAAAAAATAAATAAATAAAAATAATAAAAGTAGCATCAAGGAGAGTCTCAATTCAAGTGCACTTCTTGGTGAAAATGATCTTAATGAGGTATTAATTTAAATGTAGTCCGTTTTGTCTTAGCGGACAAAAACAAAACAAGAAATAGATGTCATAAAATATTGGATTAGCCTAATAGGGTCTGCTGCTCTCTTTTATCTTTAATATTATTGTAACACTAATACTGACCTAAAAAAACCCATAAAACTGACCTCAGAAACTTAAAATTTGTATTTAATTAGCTGTATTTAAACACATTAAAAATATAAGAATAAAACTATTTTAAAAAAATAAATAAATAAGGAGTGAATCAAATAACCAAGTTAGCTGTGTTATGAGTATTGAGAATCATAACATTTCACTATTTGGTGTCAACAACTGAAATTTTTGGTATCCTGACAACCCTCAAGGCCAAGAAGCATCAGTTTGTCAGCTGCAAACCGATATAAGACGGTGAGAGGTTGCCACAAATAGATATGCGAACGTCCACCTCTGCGATAAATCCATTTCGCTCCTACGTCAAGCTGCACTGTTTGAACTCAGCTCATCTGGAGGAGAGAGTGAGGAGAAAGAGAGAGAGAAAGAAACCTGGGAGGCTAAGCGATAGAAAGACAGAAAGCACAGCAGATGCTGCGCCGATTAGCTGGATTAGTTCCACTGCATTTTCAGCAATAAAGTTGCAAGTCATTTGGCTGAGAGCGAATGAGAGGCACACATGAAACTCTGTCAAAGTGTTAGCAGCAGAATTAGCATGTTTCGCTAACTCTCCTGATGCGCAGTTAAATTGTGACCCAAATGCCAATCGCCAGACAAATCTGAATCTAGCCAGCTGTCCGGAGCACATTGACTTTTTATGTGACAATAGAAGGTGCTTTGGTATTTGTCCGTGATATTTGATGAGGATGTATTCGTTTCGAGTGTCTGGCAGTTGATTTTCTCCTTTATCTGGAATGGGTTCCTGTGCTAACTAGCCATGAAAGTGTGCAGCTTAGACGTCTCTGATTCTGCAAATTGCAACGAGGAAAGAAATAATTGTGCTAATAGGATTTTGTCTATGTGATTTTGTTAATGGTCTGAAAATATCCTATTTCAGTTCATTTAGTGGAGTAGAATGTGTCTTATTGGAGTGCTTATCTATGCTTGTTTTTCCTGATTATTCTGTATTTTTCAGCAACAGCCAATTTTCTCCCAATTAAAGCATGATATTAGTGCTTAGAGGCTAAATGAATATGAAAACATTACATTACAGCTCAATATTTGCCGCTTGTGATTAGAGCGATAATTGTTAGCATGTGTACAGTCCTATTTCTTAACTTGCTAATGCAGGTGTATGCTAATCCACGCAGTACTTAAGTCCAGCTAGCTGATGCGTTGAAGCGCTAATGTATGCACGTAGACAATATTGTGTGCTTACATCTTATTGACAGCACATTTATGTTCAGGAGCGTCCCTGAAAGCAATTTCTAACTAGCTTTACTTGGGTACAAAAACTCCAGCTCTGCCAGTTGGCCCAAAGTTAGCGGGGAGCTGTCGGAGTAAATGGCAGCAGCTGCTCGCAGTTCTAAAGAGCATGTCCCAGTCAGCGCGGGAAAAGTCATGGCATCTACATTAATACTACCTTAATGGCCCATCTGCCGCTCCGTAGGGTCCCCGCACCACTCTATGGAGTCATAGGCGTTTGACAGGCAGTCTTCAGCATGCCAGACGCCCACCGCATGCCAAATGGCCCAGAGACGGCCTGACGTCGCCCGGATCTGTCAAACTCTTTCCTCGCTGCTCGTCAAAAATGTCCCCGGTGAAAGTTACGGCGGCTTTTCACACGTGAGCGCTTCTGGATGTGCGGGGAGGACATCAGATGAGTTGACGGCTAGCAATTGACACCTCTTTCTCCCTCTTTCTGTTTTTCTTTCTCTCCGTTCTTCGTTCAGTCACTGTTTTGCGCGAACCGATGGAGTTGGAGATCTGGAGAACTTATTTTCACAGCTGTTTGAAGGAAAAAATTCAACCCCGGCTCATTCGAAAAACGTGCCTGTGGCGACGTTTCTGCAAAATGATATTATTTCGCTTCTTGCACTTTTCGCGACACTTTCAAAGTGAAATTTCCAATAAGTGGCGCTAAAAGTGTGTTCAGTTTTCAGATGAACAGATGAGTGTGAATGTGTGAATTATGTTTGAAGTTGCAGCAGTGTGGAACTTAAAGGGATAGTTCTCCGTCAAGCCATCCTAGGTGTATGTGACTTTTTTTCTTTCACATGAATACAATTTGGAGTTATATTAAAAAATGTCCTGGCTCTTCCAAGCTTTATAATGGTAGTGGGTAGTGGTTGAGATTTTGAAGTCTAATAAAGCGCATCCATCTATCATAAAAAGTACTCCGCACGGCTCCAGGGGTTAATAAAGACCTTCTGAAATGAAGCAATGCATTTGTATAAGAAAAATATTCTTATTTACAGCTTTATAAACTGTAACCTCTAGCTTTCACTAACTGTTCTACTCACGTTCACGAGAGAGTGGCGTTCCAGTGGATGGTGTAGGCGAACATAGTAATGAACGTGGAAGCACAGTGGACAAAGCAAAACAAAACACCCGTCACAAATTAGAAGTACAAAACGAGGATTTTGTTGGAGGATTTTGATATAAGCCAAGAAGAGAGTTTTCCTTTGCTGTAAACAAAACTTAGTACTAATGAAACTAGCATATTCTCACCGGAGCTTATGCTATGCCTACGTCCTACGTCATCCGCTGGAACACCACTCTCTTGTGAATGCACCTGTGACAGTTAGTGGAAGATAGAGATTACTTAAAGTTCGATTTACTTCAAAAGGCCTTTATTAACCAGCCCGAGCTGTGTGGAGTGCTTTTTATGATGGATGGATGCACTTTATTTTGCTTCAAAATCTGGACCGCTATTCACTGGCATTATAAAGCTTGGAAGAGCCAGGACAGTTTTTAATAAAACTCTGATTGTATTCGTCTGAAAGAAGAGTCATATACACCTAGAATGGCTTGAGGGTGAGTAAAACATGGGGTAATTTACAGATAATTTACTCACCCCCTTGTCATCCAAGATGTTCATGTCTTTCTTTTTTTCAGTTGTAAAGAAATTATATTTTTTGAGGAGAAAATTTCAGGAATGTTCTCCATATAGTGAACTTCTATGGTGCCCCCGAGTTTGAACTTCCAAAATGCAGCTTCAAAGGGCTCTAAAGATCCCAGCCAAAGAAGAAGGGTCTTATCTAGCGAAACAATTGATTAATTTCTAAAAAAAAAAAATTACAGTTTATTTATTTATTTTAACCTCAAATGCTCATATTGTATAGCTCTGCGTGAACTCTGTGTAATCCGGGCTAATACAGTTAGGGTGTGTCAAAAAACTCCCATCTCATTTTGTTCTCCAACTTCAAAATCGTCCTACATCACTGTTTTACCTTTTTTTTTTTTTGTAAAGGGTGTTTGCCCCTTTTGCGCGTTCACTTTGTAAACACTGTATCCGTACTTCTGCAGCAATGGCATATCCTAACTGTATTGACCTGGAATGCACAGAGTTCACGCAGAGCTAGTAAAGATGACCATTTAAGGTTAAAAAGTATATAAATTGTAATTAATAATTGATCGTTTCGTTAGATAAGACCCTTCTTCCTCGGCTGGGATCGGTTGGTTTAGAGCCATTTGAAGCTGCATTTTGGAAGTTTAAACTTGCGGGCACCATTGAAGTCCACTATATGGAGAAAAATCCTGAAATGTTTGCCTCAAAAAACACAATTTCTTTACAACTGAAGAAAGAAAGACAAAAACATCTTGGATGACAAGTGGGTGAGTAAATTATCTGTACATTTTTGTTCTGGAAGTGAACTTCTTTAAATATCTGGTGAGTGGTGCTAAAAGGTTAATGCTCTGTGCTTGAAAATAACATAACTATGCTTAATCCTAACCGACAGTGGTAACAAAACCAAACGTGAGATAAAAATGCATTTTCTAAAGCAACTGTGCCATTTTAGCTTGCTTTGAGATCTTTTATTGTAACTTGTGTTTCACAGGACTCATCAAAAGTGCAATGCTATAAGTGCAATGCTATACTCCGAAAAAGCCATACATATGGAGTAAATAAAGTGATACAACTATCAAAATATACTAGTTTACTACAGCAAATTATGCACTGTGGTAAAAGTGTTTTGAGATAATAAAAAAGTATTTTTAAGGAACCATACAAAAAGTCTTTATTAATTAATAATCATAATTTATGTGAATAGGTGTATAGTTTAATTAAAACTCAAAACGGCAGTTAATTGTATGTATAGGTATTTTTTGGATTTGCAAAAACGTGGTTAAAAGCACGTTTAAAAAATATATATATATATGTAGATTTTTTTTTTTTAACCACGTAGCGGCCTACTACAGGCTGAAAATTGACAACAAAAACATTAAACTGCGTAAAACCCCTTTCACCATAGGCCTTTCTTCGAATCACAGCTTGATATTGTTAAGAGTTTAGTTTCCAATTACAAATGCTGTTTTTTGACCTAGCCGTGCACCAGACAGCATGTGTGGGCGACGAAAGCTCAACGTTATACTGTGTTTGAAAGTGCTACGCCTTTCTGTTTTTTCTCCATATTTAATAATATGTAGATAGGCAGGATAAGGCACGGTATCATTTATTATTTAAAACCAAACAAGCCAAAAAAGAAACGATGTGATCTTTTCCGGGGGGGTGGGGGAAGTCAGGGAAAGGCCAGTGAAGGAACAGTTGGTTGGTTATCTGGAGGGAAAAATATGCATGTGTGTGTGTATTTTGCCACCAGCTCTTCAAAGGCTAGCACTCTGCTGTAACACAGCTGGGAACAGCAGGGAAAGTTGAAGAGTGCCTTCCTCCTCTCCTCCTCCTCCTTTCTGCTGATGTGTAATGTTTTTCTCTACCTCTCTCCCCTCTCTCTTTATCAAGCCGAAGTTTCGTCTTGCCTTTCGCCCCCTCACTCCCTCACTCTCTGTCTCTCTGGGCATCTCTGCTCTTCTGTGGCAGTCCCAGCCGGAGGGAGAAAGAAAGGGAGGAGGAAGATGAGGAGGATGAGTGGAAGGGGTGTTCTGTGATACTGCCTGTGAACCCATGATGCCTCCTCGCTGAACTTTCCCCAGCGATCTATTCCTGCATTCTGTTCCATCTAAATCCAGCCAACCTGGCCTCTGATTACCAGCGCTACTCTTTCACTAACACTAAAAAGAACACTGTATCATCCTCACATTAGAACTCTTACCGGTGCTTAAAATTAATAATGCCAGGTATGTGTTTCTTCACACGAATTCCTACCACCTCACTATATAAAGGCAGGGAGTAATACGCCTCGAATCAATTAAAAATATAACTAGTCAATGTGTAATCGCACTTCACAGGCGCGCAAATGATCTTTTATGAGCGCTTGCACTTCGATTCACCCTAAACTTGTCATCTAACTCCTCTTGTCTGTAGATGGAGCATTCAGCAAATCCCCGTGCTGCTCTTATCAGGGGGTCAAGAGTTAAAATGTGCCGCGCCGTAAGAATTATCCCAAGCGCCGTGTGGGTTTGAATGCTCCTTATGTTAGTGCTGCATGGAGTGAGTGATTTTAATTCAAACAGGGAAGTTCTTCATGTAATTAACCTTGAAGCCTGCCCCCACCCCTCTTTTAATTTAAGTCGTGTGCTTCACTGCGGGGTGTTTTTTTTTCCTCTCTCTCTCGTGCTCTCGATCTATCGCTTACTTGTTCATTTTTTTTTGGGTTAACATAGATCACGGTGTTTGGCTGAGACATGAGGGCATTTTAGACCTCTGCTGGCACCTCAGGGTGTGAATCTAAGAGATCAGCATGTATCAGATCTCATTCTGATGTGTACAGTGTGTTAACCTGGAAAATAGTCATGTAGACACTGTGTGGAAACATGTTTTACTGATATTTATAATGTTATTGATTGTTTTTTACAATTGTTGGTATATAAATAGTTTTAGAAACAAAAAATGATGAAGTATGGAAGCCTGTTTCCGCTACTGAATGAAAAATAAAAAAGGTAATTGTGACTTTATATCTCACAATTCTGAACTTTTTTCTTGCAATTGCGAGTTTACATCTCGCGATTCAGATTTTTTTTCTCAGAATTGTGAGATATAAACTTGTCATTGAGTTCTAAAGTCAGAGGAACTTTGATTCTGAGAACATAGTCCTTTTTCCCCCCAAAATTGGACTTTATAATTTGCAATTATGAGTTTATATCTCACAATTCTGAGAAAAAAAGTCAGAAATGCATGAAAAAAGTCAGAATTGCGAGATACTACAAACATTTGCGAGAAATTTTTTTAAAATTGCACGTTTTCTGCGAATTCTGACTTTATTTCTCGCAATTGTGAGTTTGTCATGCAATTCTATATAAAAAAGTTAGAACTGTGAGTTTATATCTCGTAATTCTGACTTTATAGTTCACAATTACAAGTTTATATCTCACAATTCTGAGAAAAAAGTCTGAATTGTGTGAAAAAAAAAAAGTCTGAATTGTGAGATAAAATTTCAGAATTGCGAGATACTACAAACATTTGTAGTAAGTTTTTATCTTGCAAATCTGACTTTATTTCTCACAATTGTGAGTTTACATTGCGCAGTTCTATGTAAAACAAAATCTGAATTTTCAGAAAAATCATTGTGAGTTTTAAATTCACAATTCTGACTTTATTTCTCGCAATTACGAGTTTATATCTCACAATTCTGAGAAAAGTTTGAATTGTGTGATATAAACTTAAAATAAACCTAAAAATTGTGAGGTGAAAAAAAATGTCAGAATTGCGAGATACTACAAACACTTGCGAGAAAAAATGTCAGAATTGCAAGTTTTATCTCAGAATTCTGACTTTATTTCTCACAATTGTGAGTTTATATCACGCAATTCTGTATAAAACAGTTAGAATTGTGAGTTTATATCTCATAATTCTGATTTTAATTACAAGTTTATATCTCACAATTCTGAGTAAAAAGTCAGAATTTCATGAAAAAAAGTCAGAATTGCGAGATAAAATGCCAGAATTGTGAGATACTACAAACATTTGTAAGAAAAAAAATAACAGAATTGCAGATTTTTATCTCGCAACTGACTTTATTTCTCACAATTGTGAGTTTACATTGCATAAATTGCAATTAGGAATTTATATCTCACAATTCTGAGAAAAAAGTCAGAATTGCATGAAAGTCAGAATTGCGAGATACAAACTCACAATTGTGAGAAAAAAAAGTCCGAAATGCGAGATACAAACATTTGCGGGAAAGAAAGAAAGTCAGAATTGCGAGATATAAACTCACAATTGTAAGAAAAAATGTCAGAATTGCACGTTTTTATCTCACAATTTTAAGTTTATAAATGCAATTCTAAGAAAAAAGCCATTGTGAGTTTATATCTTGTAAATCTAACTTTACAATTTGCAATTATGAGTTGGTATCACACAATTCTGAGAAAAAAAAAGTCAGAATTGTAAGATAAAAAGTCACATTAACCTTTTTTTTTTTTTTTGAATTCACTGGCGGAAACAGGCTTCCATAATGAAGGGTCAAACTGAAAAGTCTGAATAATTAAAAAACCTGAATCCTAGTCATAATTCAAGTTCTAGTCAAGATCTCTAAGCCATAATTTTGAATATATATATACTAGTGCCTATGTAGAGGACATTTTTCCCACCTTTTCATGTTACATGTGAAATAATTGAGTTATTCATGATTTATTCTGTCCATTTTCCTCTCAGTGGTTGTGATTGTGCATGTACTGTAGATATTAATCTCTGTCCAGTAGAGGGAGTGTGTAATTTACAGAACATCTATTGTCCTCAAATGCAGATGCTCATAAAAATAAAGAAATCTTTTTATTTCATTTTTTCCAGCAGGAAACAAGTACACAATCAGCTCATTACCAGACAAAAAAACTATAAATCATGACAAACTGAATCCTTTTTAATTCCAAAGTGTGTAATTGAACATTTTACACAAGACACCCCAAATGTATTGTGTGAGTTCTGTTGACTTGGAATGAATTACTGATGTTTATTTGCATTGATAGAGTTATGCAGATTTTCAGCCATAACCATTGTCTGTTCTTTCATAAATTGCTCCAATAAAAGAACAAATAAATACATTTCCCTGCACACAGCCAGCAGCATTGAAAAGCATGAGTACGGCTCTGATACGGACTAACTGTGGAGGTGATAATTCTGCTTAGATGAGATGTAGCGGTGTAGTGCTAATCACAATGAACAAGCACGGACTTGTTCTCAATAACAGAGAACCTTTCTCATTTCAAGTTCGCACACACACAAATCAAAGTGTGAAATGAACTAGAATTGTTTATTGCATAGGAAAGCTTAACAGTTGTCCTACTCTTTCAGTGCAAAACCTACGTCTCATGCTCTAAACAACCACAATCCAGTTGAACCAGATGCTAAATACACTGCTATAGCACTGCACTGTGCGTATTTACAGTAAATTAAGTCAGCGGCATTCATTTTTGGAGCAAGTACACCCCCTTTCTATGTAAATTAGGCTCTATTTGTGCTATTAGCTTGGTGCAATTAATGTTGTGCAGAAGCTAATGTTGTGTAGGTGCAATTCATTCTTAGTGAAATCTCTTCATGGCAATCCATTTGTGTGATATACTCTACCAGATCGCTTCAACCTTTCCTCTCATCTTTCTTTCAGTCTGGAGAGGGTCATCTGTCGTGACGTTTTACAATTAAGAATCTGTGTCTTTGAGGTTACTAAGGTTAGAGGAAAACCATGCAGAATGCAATATTAACAGCAGGCATATGATAAGTGCCTGGTGTTAAACTTTTGTAATGTGTTAGGCCTTTCAATCCTCTCAGGGTGAGTTTTTAGGGCAGTTTGCTGCATGGCGCTGGCTTGTGAAGTGCTAATGTTGATCATTTAGAAATTTTAACTAGCAGATGGGAGCGGTGTTGATTCATTTCGGATGGATGTGACAACAAACTCTTTCACAAGTAGATTTTCTGACAACAAACAGATATCACTGTGGTTAGTTCAAGGCAATAATCACAGCCTTGTCTTTTTATTGTACCTGCAGCGGCATTTTCTGAGCTGTGATCAGTCGTTCGTCTCATTGTGTCTGCGTGTCATTTCGCGTCGTCTCACTCGGTCCGAAGTTTCCTGATTGATCCAGAGAGAGACGCAGCGCGGCAGATGCCGCTCTAATTATACAGTTGTTTTAAGGTTGTCAGGTTGCAACAAGGAGGAAATCATCAAGGGAGGGGTTTTGATGGACGGAGAGTGTATTTCAAGCATCTGGCAACCGCGGCAGCTGCTGTACCATATCCCCGCTGCCAGCTTTCTGGCTAAATAAATATCGCCCCAATCCATCTTGTAATGGCAAGTGTAAATTACTGCAGCACGTCAATAACTGGTTTACTATGATGTTTCTTTCCCGCCATTTCTAGCTGTATATTGATTTCACATAGCTGTTAAATGGCACCGGTACTATTTCTCTAGAGTGGGACTTGTTTTTCTGTGACTCTAAGTGTCTCGTGTTGGATTGTGGACAAGAGGGAAATATAATCTCTTTATTGACCGGCCATTATCTCTGTTTGTTTATAGTGGGATGTGAAATGATATTTATGTGCATAAAATGAATAGCTTTACACAGCTTTTGCAATATAATCAGTTCACCTCCTTGTTGGACAAAGCGTTTTAAATGTAGTTCATTGCATCATCTTTGCATCATTGCATCATTTATGCATACAGATAAAGGCAGTTTACAATATTCTTATAATATAATATAATATAATATAATATAATATAATATAATTAAATTACATTTATATATTATTTTATAATATTTACAATTGGATTTAATATTTTTTTTAATACACACACACACCTGCAGAACGCTGCTGCCAGGACTAGAACCAGAAACTCTAAGCATATCACACCAGTCCTCAGTTCCCTACACTGGCTTCCAGTTATATTTAGAATTGATTTTAAAGTACTCTTAGTCATTTATAAATCACTCAATGGCCTAGGACCTAAATACATTGCAGATATGCTCACTGAATATAAACCTAACAGACCACTCAGGTTATTAGGATCGAGTCAGTTAGAAATACCAAGGGTTCACACAAAACAAGGGGAATCTGCTTTCAGCTGTTATGCTGCCCGCAGTTGGAATCAGCTTCCAGAAGAGATCAAATGTTCTAAAACATTAGTTACATTTAAATCTAGACTCAAAACATTATCTGTTTAGCTGTGCATTGACTAAATGAGCACTGTGCATCCGAACCGATTGCACTGTGTAATCCTTTTCTATTTTTAACTGTCTTCAATTTATTTTAAATCAATTTTAAAATTTTGAAAGTTTTTAAATTCTTTGTTTTATTGTTGTGATTATTGTTTTTATAATTATTCTACTTCCTTTTATGTAAAGAATTTTGAATAAACAGGAATTTTAATTTTAATGAACAGGATTTATACAGGTATTGTATTGAGTGTGTAAACAATTGAATTTTATTTTTGATAATATAATATAATATAATATAATGTAATATAATATAATATAATTTAATAATATAATGATATAATATAATATAATATAATATAATATAATATAATATAATATTATATACAAGTGGACACACACACACACACACACACACACACATTATTTTAATGATCAGGATGTAAACAAATAAGGTATGTAAACAATTTTTATTAATACTAATATTATCTAATATAATTTCTAAATATATTTTATAATATTTTAAATTCAGATGTTAAAATTTGTTACCTTTCCTACACACATATATGTCTGCATGTGTGTTTGTGTAATTTTAATAAACAGGATTTATAAAGAAAAATGTGTAAACATTCTTTTTAACTGATCATATCATATCATATCATATATATCATATAATATAATGTGAAATCATATGTTTTTATAATTATTAATATATATATATATATATTAAATTTAGTCATAAATTAGAAATTAAATTTTTGGCAAAAAAATAGAAATGAATTATATATGTGTGTATGTGTATATATATATATATACCACACCAGCACTACCAGATATTTAAAACTGAATTCACTGAAGTGTTTTTTTGCATAAAATATACAGCATGACAGTCATTTTACATACATGTACTCTTCACTTTTTCTTTCCTCCTCTCTAGCTGGTGATGTGCTGGTAGAGCTGACCCTCAGTGCAGCTTCTTACTCTGACAGCCAGGGGCCGTGAGGGGCCGTTAAGGGCCATGTGGGCCCGGCTGCAGCTGCTCCACTCTCCTTGCCCACTCAGCAGGCACACCGTGCCCTTTGAGCCCACCTGCCATTCAATCCAGCACAGGTTAACACAATCACACACACACTCAGGTTTATTGACTCGTGTGGCTCAGCGCACTTAGTTATGCTTGGGTGAATATGCTGAAGCAGAAATGAGTATGTTTTAAATAAGAGTCTTTTGATATGTGTCATGGACGTTTCGTATTCGTCTGTTAAACAGGATTGGAGCAGGTCCGTTGATGTGTGCGATAATGCGGATCGACGTGCTCGTGCGTGCAGCGTGTGTGCGTTGCTTCCCCACAGACGCTCGCTTGCCATCCCTGTTTTTCTGTATCTCCTCGTAGGTGAACAGATGTAGGGCCAGCAGTGGAAATCAGCAAGGAAACCCCACGCTATTCAATGTGATTTTAATCAGCGGCTCTCCTCCTGACCCATTTATTCCTGCACCGAGCTGATTGCGTTGGCTGCCGCTGACGAGCCCGACCCACGACACGCCATAATTACCCATCACATCATATATGTCCTACAACCATCATAGAGCAACTCATAATCTCAAAATTACTGTACTCTGGGCAAAGTGGATCACTCTTTCAGTCAAATCAAACTTTCAGGGTTGTTATTGTCAGATTTCCCATCCCTGGCGTATCATCAGCTCCACTCGCTTTATTCCGCCCTGGCAGCCCGGCCGTCGTACTCTTTTAGTCAATGGCGTCTGTAGTGGGAATCAATATGCAGATATGCGTGGCAAATTGTACCGGTCTGGCTGATAATGAGATTTTACTGTGAAGACAAAGCCCCTGGGTGCAGTGATTGGTATCTGAGAGAGTCCACACTGTCCTCGGCGCTCGCTCCCTTGAGACCGTCACAGTGCTAACACGTCTTCTGTTTCAGCTGCGCCAAGCTGAAAGTGCAGCTGAATGGAATGAGTGCCGAACACCTTTTTGCAGGGTTGGGACACAACATTTTTGGGTCTGTACAGGTATTGAGACAAATTAGAGAACATAGCATTTGTTAATACCATCAACAAACTATTAACTGGAACTAAAACACTAAAACTATTGATTTTTGTGTATGTGTTATTTGAAATGGTAACCTCTTACAATAAGGTGGCATTTGTTAACATTGATGTATTAACTAACTTGAATGAAGAATGAACAATGCACTTACTACATTGTTTATTAATCTTTGTTGATAATAGTTAATAAAAATACAGTTGTTCATTGTTCATGTTAGTTGACAGTTGACAGTGATTTAATAAAAACTAATAACTAAAAACAATTATATTACATAAAAATACTGAAATTGCCCTGCAACTAACAAACATAGACTTATATAAAGCTTTTATGGTCATTGGTTACATCGATTTTAATTGTATATTGGTAATCAAATATTATGAAGGAACAAACAAAAAATAATTACATGAAATCAATTTTTTCTAGTTTTCATAAATCCTATATAACGGAATATATATCCTGGATATATAATTATTATTCGGGATTTGCATGCTATTTATTATTTATATAATCAGGTTGAACAAACAAGAAAAAATTACATGAAATCAATTTTTTTTTAAATTAAATCCTGAATGTAACTGAATATCTATCCTGAATATATAATTATTATTCAGTTATTATTTATATATGTGTATATATATATATATATATATATTCAGAATTATTAGGGATATTTAAAAAATAAATATTTAGAATTTTGTATAATTATTTCCTGTTTGGCTTTTCATAATATATTTCTTAATAATTTATGAATGATAATTAATATTATATATTCAGAATTATTATTGTATTGAGTATTTTTTTTTTTTTTTATTGAATTCTATATAATTATTTTCTGTTTGACCATGAACTAAGAATACACATTCTTCAACAGCATTTATTAATCTTAGTTCATGGTAATTTCAGCATTTACTAATGCATTATTAAAATCACAAGTTGTGTTTGTTTAACATTAGTTAATGCACTGTCAACTAAAATGAACAATGAACGCCTATTTTTATTAACTAACATTAGCTAAGATTAATAAATAGTGTAATAAATGTATTTCTCATTGTTCGTTCATGTTAGTTAATTAATAAACTAATGTTAACAAATGACACCTTA
This sequence comes from Labeo catla, assembly GCA_012976165.1. Taxonomy (NCBI): domain Eukaryota; kingdom Metazoa; phylum Chordata; class Actinopteri; order Cypriniformes; family Cyprinidae; genus Labeo; species Labeo catla. The sequence continues at coordinate 1,163,734 of VONZ01000085.1, forward strand.
CTGTAAAATGTTACCATTAAATTAAAATCAGATTTAGAACACAGCTGCTCATGTTTATTTTGCATAGTGAAAACTTGCTTTTATTTCTTCTGCTCAATTTGCACTTAAACTGGATATGTGTCAGCCAATTTAAAATCAGTGCTTTTTAAACTCGTTTGACACTTCTTTATGACTTAGGTACATATTGATATGAATAATTGCTTGCAGAATGATTCTATGGGAGTGCAGGTTTGTGATTTGCAGGTTTTAATTGGTCTTCAGGAGTGCTCAGCAGTATTCAGGGCTGTCCGTACTTGCCCCAGGACAGGGGGTAAGAACGGTCTGTCTTTTCCTGAGTGATCTAGATTTGACATGCCCAGACTAGAACTGGTTCCCAGCTCCTGATGGCAGTGCCACTTCTGTGCCCCAGTTAGAGCTAACAGAAAATGTCAAACCCCCTTCCCCTTCTTTTTATCATTGCCTTTTTATTTTCTCTCTCTCCATGCCATCAGCAAATCACAGCAGTTAGTCAGCTATTAGCATTAACCGCTTTTTTTCAGGCACTATATGCTCATCAGTGCTAGGAAATAAAAGCAGCGCACCTCATCTGTAACACGGGTAGTGTGTATATTACAGTAATATATGTGTGCATCAGGTTATTTATAAATGCAGACCAGTTCATTCATCCTTGTGTTATTCCAAATCTGTGTGAATTTTTAAAGAATTTTGTTAACCAAACAGTTGGTGGTAGCCACTAATTTTCTTTCTTTCTTTCTTTCTTTCTTTCTTTCTTTCTTTCTTTCTTTCTTTCTTTCTTTCTTTCCTTCTTTCTTTTTTCTCATGCTATGGAGGTCAGTGGCTACCAGCAACCGCTTGGTCGTCAACTTTCTTCAAAGTGTCTTCTTTTGTGTTTCAAACAACATCAAGGTGAATAAATAACAGAGTTTTAATTTTTCGGTCAACTATCCCTTTAAGCAGATAGGTGGTGCAGGACTATATTATGGTTATTTTATTATTTTAACATTATTTTATTGGTTTGTTTCATTATTTGTATTGTCCTCTTGCTGTATTGACAGGGTACACCAAGTTTAATGAAATTATTTTATCTTGCTTGTTTACAGTTCTTTTTTTTTGTTTTTTTGTTTTAAAAACAATTCTGATTTGTCAAACACTGTCTCACAGGTTAAAACAACAGTTAAATTTTCCAATATAACTGAATAATAATAAATAATAATAAAATAATAAAAATGTAAAATAATAAAACATAAAGTAATACAAAGGTAACTCAATACCCTTTAATAAAAATCATAAAAATTGCTCAACATTTTCCAACTTCATGCAATATGGAAAAAAAATATATATATATATATATATATATATATGTAAGTACATTGTCAATAATTAATATTAATTATAATAACAACAAAATTTATTCATTAATAGTTAAGGCCACTTAATATAAAGTGGGACCATAATTTATTTGCAAAGCTGAATTTTCATCAGCCATTACTCCAGACTTCAGAAATCCTTTAGAAATCATTCTAATATGCTGATTTATTATCAATGTTGGAAACATTTGTGCTGCTTAATTATTTATTTATTTATTTGTTGGAACCTGTGATGAATAAGAAGTTAAGATCTTTTGTAACAATGTAAGTCTTTACTATCACTTTTATCAATTTAACACATCCTTGCTATAAAAATATAAATTTCTTTCAAAGAAAGAAAAACAAAAAAATTACTGACCCAAAACATTGAACGGTAGTGTATATAATTACAAAAGAATTCTATTTTAAATGATGCTCTTTTTAATGTTTTATTCATCGAAGAATCCTGAAAAAAAAAAAAAGTATCAGTCACAGGTTCAATTGATAATAAATAAGATAATATTAATAAGAAATCAGCATATTAGAATGATTTCTGAAGGATCATGTGACACTGAAGACTGGAGTAATGATGCTGAAAATTCAGCTTTACATCACAGGAATAAATTACATTTTAAAGTATATTAAAATAGAAAACTACTGTTTTAAACTGCAATATTATTTCACAATATTACTGTTTATATATATATACTTTATAAAAAAATAATATATTAATAATATATATATATAAATGTAATCAGTGAAGAGAAAAAATAGTGCAGTGACAGTGCAAGATGCTTGGCAAGAGCAGTAAAGTGACTGAAGTGTGAACAGGTTCCATAGAGTAATATAACCAATATAACAGTGCAATATTTTTTATGCGACTGTACGAGTAATTTATTTATTTTTGTGATAATTCTATAGGGAAACGTAGTGTTATTTTGTGACACTATACAAATAAAACCGTTGCCGCGTTTGTTTCCTGTTAGTGCATGTACCGGTTTAAAGGTTCCAGTCAGAGTGTGGTTTTCTGCTCTTCTCTCACAAGATGTGCCCTCAGCTCTTCTCGGTGCCATTACTGCTCCCTGCACTTTTTATCCTGCACCTCGGAGACCCCAAACTGCCAAACGAGGTGAATTATGGCCAGTTATATGGAGTGGACTCTGAGCCACGGGGGACAGGACATAGTCAGAAGAACTAACCACAGTTCTGACCATTAAAAGCCAGCCTGACACTGGCCCTTCATCTTACCTCCTCCACGAGACGAGTGCTTCCAACCTTTGCTTCCCCTGAGAAGAGACAGAGCCGAGAGAAGAGAGCCCCCTCAGCCCAGGCACGCTTCCCCCTATCATTATGAGTTAAGCTTCTCACCTCTACCTTTCTTTCTGGGAGTCTCCCTCTCTTCTTCTCTCTCTCTTTATCATACTGTGGCTTTTCGGCTTTGTGCTATCTGTTTTCTTTTTGTAGCTCTTTTGTTTTTTCTGCCTCTGCCTGTCCTTCTTTATTTCTCTCCGCAAGGTTAATTGCATTAGCTAAAAGGAGCCCGGCCTGTTGGTTGCTTATGGAGGTCGCAGTTAGGCATATGACCCTCACAAATCTGCTCTGGCCACCCACCACCGCAGCTGAGATGATGGGGCTGCTGATGAGGCTTCAATTGGTGTCCTGGTCTGCTGGGTATCCCAAAATAACAGTGAAGCAGTGATTTAGAGGTTTTGATGCTATTCCTGTTACGCCTGCTTGTGAGCAGGACTGCTGTGATCTCCAAAGTGCAAGTATAAATGAACATCCCCAGTGGCTCTGAGAAAAAAAAAAAAAAAATCAAAATAAATCAACATTGTTTTGATTGTAATGAATATTTTTAGAAAAATGTCTGTTCATCCTCTCTGTAAAATGATTGTGTAGACCGTAATCAGGTTGGCACCATATTTATTATTTGACAGGAATGAAAACGAGATGATGAGAGATTTAAGTTCAGTGGGTTGTTTAACAACATACAGCTTGTTCAGTTGAACAAATGTCTTTTCCAAAAACAAAACTAACAAACAAAAAACTTTCTGTAGATAAAAACTCCATATAACAGTTTTAAAAGTTGTTAGTTGTGGAAAATTGTTATTTAAGACCTGTATATAGCATGTGCCATTGTAAAGAATAAGTTCATTTTCATGTTATTAAAGTCTAATGTTAAATTCATTATGGTCTAACTTAAGGGTTAAAAGGCTATAGCGTACAATAGTTAGTACCAGTTCTTGAGTTTGATTGGCCAAACAACTTTATTAAATATAGAAATAAATATATAAATATAAAAATAAATATAAAAATTGTTTTCAGTAATTATACAAATAAGAATGCCATAATTTACGGTCAGTTGCTCAGCAACTACAGGCTATTATAGGAATCCAGCATTGATAATTATTTTATTTTATTTTATTTTAAATTTTAATTTAATTTTATTTAATTTAATTTTATTTTTATTTTACTTTTCTAATTTAACACCAGGGTAACAGCATTCAACATATAACTGTATGTACATTAAAGAAAATATAAAATATATAAAAATGTATATAAAAAGTAATAAAATAAAACAAAATAAAATGTATATATAAATTAATATATATACTACTACTACTACTAATATATTTAAAAAAATGTATTAAAAATATAGATTTAAAAAAATGCTTTAAAAAGACATTCACAAGACACCAAATACAGATTTATAGTATTTTACGATATATATATATTTACATTTTTCACAGTCTCAAGTGACCAAATGTTTCTAGATTTATGATGTTTACATCTTTTTGCCAGTAGGCAGTGCTAAGTAACTGTCTTTATGATCGAGTCTTTCACTAATTTACTTACTCAACCGATTCAAACACTGATTCATTCAGGACTGAAACCAGTGACGTTTATTGCGAGTGAGTCATTGAATCGTTTTCTCAAACGATTCGTGAATCACACTTTGATTCACCCGGGAATCAAACACCACCGCTTGTGTGCTGCTTGGAAACGCATTGAGTTTGTTTGAACTTGTTTTCGTTGGTGAAGCAAAATTACAAAAACAAACGGAAATATTGTGTGAAACATGTAAGTTACTCTATATTAATTGTTTACTATAAAACATATGACGTCAGTTGTGATTTGCTCATGTGATACTGTACAATATCTTCAGCCATTCAGTCGTTATTTAGTCTAATATAAATCATTATCTGGAATTGCAAAAAACAGCTGTTTAATGATGCCATCCGTGTAATGTGTAAGTTGCTAGTTTGTATCCATGTACATGTATCGGGGCAGTTAGTTTTAGTCTTTAGTCTGCTCTAATTGAGGTCAGTAAGGAAGTGTATGGGCTCTGGCCTTGACACGTGCAATAGATGCTTACTCCTGCTTGCCCCGGCCTCTCAGCGCTTCTCTGCTTCTTATGGGAATTAAAAAGTGCTGGCCTGAGGAAGAGCCAAAACCAGTCAGGTCAGGGTGGAGAGCACAGTAAGACTGCCTTCAGCTGCTGCACTCCAGCAGGGCCACAGCTGGGCAACCCGGGCCATTGTGTCGAGGTCAGAGCAAGCAGGGAGCAGATTGTTATAGCGCCCGATAGTCATTTATTATGTTAGGTTGAGGAGTCAGCCGTTGTCTTTGGAGTGTTTTCAGTTTTCATGTGGCCTAGCAAGGAGTTCTTAATTTATAAGACCTAGATTCTATTTTTCCAATTGTGCCACAGATATATCAATAAGAAGAAATAGGGCAACGATTTTCAAAAGGCCTTCAGTTTATTTTCAGACAACGGCCAGCATAGTGGCATCGAATTAATCAAGTCTGCGGCGCCCTTTTATAAATCATATCACATCTCTGTCCTGTTGGAAACTCTTGAACTTAGTTACTTTAGCCCAAACTGTGCTCAATACTCAGCTGTCAGTTTAGCCCCTTTAAATGCAGGTACATTGCAAAAGTCTACGCCGTTTAATTGTGCTTATGTGTATGGAAAAGATCCATCATGCCGGCGACTGTTATGAAATGAAAAAATAGGAGTGGCTATTTTTCTCTCTGATGTAAAACATCTGGCAGGATTCCGTGCTTGCAAAATTAATGGCCATTTAATTGCCAATAATCATTTTTTACCTCAACGATATGAAGTACATAGTTTTGCTGGAAGAACCAGATGTTTCAAATAAGCTGCTGTGAGCTTAACTCTTTGTTTTCTTTTCTAGAAGGTATCACAGTACATGTAGCATATGTTCGTATTGTGTTTACTTAGATAGCAACCTAAAAATCCCAGTGCTTCCGTATTGCCTTTGTAACAAGGCTGTATGTGCATACTTCCATACTATATAGATCATTTTTGTTATCATACAAACAATTGGCAGATATTAAAGGTTTAGCTACTTACACCTTACCTCACCTTCTTTCACCATTAACACTGGCTTGGCACTTTTTTTTAATTTGATTGGCATTTCAATCATTTTGACATAAACACTTAGATTAATTAGATTGCTAAGGCAGCCCACCAAAAAAATGACTATTTATTTATTCATTTATTTATTTATTTACTGTAAATTGTAACAACAGACACATTGGTCCAGTCAGGGATTGATGGTCCAGTTGGACACAAATGCATTAATGTAAATGCATAATCTGGGGTAAATCCGAATTATATTTTGATCTGTGTAGATCTGAAATAATCTGATCAATAGGAAAAATTGAGCATGTAAAATGCTTGAATCCAACTATTTTCAAATATACCCTGTGCATGTTATATAAACGCAATGCTGAGTAGTAACTGACCACATTTAATCTACTTGTAATTAGATTTTATTGCATTTAATAATACTCATAATCAGATTACAGTTACTATTTTGTGTCATATTGTTCTTTTGTTTTATGATTTAATTTATCTGCTTGTCATCAGCATACAAACCCAGTCCGCTGATAAACCCTAGTTTGGTTAACCCTGACATATTTTATGTTTAATGCACTTCACAATTTGGATAACAAAAAATTGATTACGCTTTAGGCCAAAAGTAATCTAAATGTAATCAAAAAGTAGTTAAAATACATTGCCTAATATGTGTAATCCAATAGATTACATTACAAAGTACAATTTCCATCATGTTATTTTTAGTCAGTTACAGACTACAGTTTGTAAGTAATCTACCCAGCTCTGGTTATATGTAAACAGAACTTTCAGACTTTGAAATCGGATTGGGTTTGTGTGCACTGATGAAAATTATGTTCATGGTTGGTGGTTACGCCTCTGCGTCATGTAACCTGGCATTTCCAGTGGCTTCGGTCTACATTTCAACCTTCAGGCATGAGGTGTCTTGTCCTTAACTGGCTGTTCTGATCTTCTGCTAATAGTTTATAATGTCAACGCTTTGCCCAAAGACAGTAGCGTGAGACTAAAAGTGGATGCCCCCCAGTGTGAGCATTTTTTTTTTCCTCTTCTAACTGAATGGGCTTGGTGCCAAACAGAAGAAAGAGGCGAGCGAGAGAACAAAATCAAATCCCTTGTTTGATTAAGGTTCACGCAAAGCCAGCCTGACACAAACTCCATACTGGAGTGATCATTTGCATGAGTTCGTTTGAATGGCAAAAACCTTCTCTTCCCTCTGATCCGTCCTCTTTTGCCTGAGCTCTTGATTAAACTGACTTTGAAATGTGAAAATTGTGTGGGCCGCACTAGAACAATGTCAGATAGGCCTTGTGGAGGGGTGGAATGGATTTAAAGCCATTGTTCAATCTGACTCTTTTCTCCTGCATTAAAGACAGGGTTGCGGAGGTTTGTGACAGTCAGACGCCTGCGTGCTTATCTTCCCCGCAATAGTGTTTTAATCTGTTGGGTTAGCGCATGCCTGTAAACAAATTTGTCAGTCGCACAATGGCACTGCCACCTTTAGTTCGCAGCGGATTACAGTGTTTTTAAACGGTCTCAAAATGAACACCTCCCGCTGTGCACGTCTCCACAAAAGATTCGATTAAATATCCGCGGATAAATAATTTGTGGATATATAGCGCCTATGCGATATTACCATGCACAAGGCGTGTTTGCACACCTTTAGAGGGAAGTCTTTTATGTGTTATTGTAAAGGGTTGTAATTCTTTTGATATGGAATTTAAACAGTATTTTACCCTAATCCAGAGTTTGGGCTGAGAAAGCCTTTCACGTAGGTGGTTTTCAATTAGTTTCACTTAACCTTGTAAATATTTTCACGACATTAAAGGGCTATACAAGCTTTCAAGGGGGTTTTTGGTTTGATCTCTGCCCTGTTTCATCTCTGTATTTACAAAAATAACGCAGAGGAATTTTAGGGGGATGTACAAATGATCAAGGGCGGTTATTTCTCATTACACAGATGCTTAGGGGATTTAATCAGTGTTTATGTAGTGTAACTCTTGTGTTGACTGCTAAATTACACAGTAAAAAAAAAAGCAGTTTACGGGACATTTTTTTAAATCACAGATTCTAAGAACGTGAATTGCTTGAAACTACATAAAAACCTGTTTCTCCAACAGAATTGATCCAAATATTGTCCCAACTAGTCAAACATACAGTAGTTTTCTGAGCAAAGAATTTCAAATTGAACAGTATTGCTGAAATATCAAGGGTTTGTGAGTTTACAGAAGCTATGAAAATACTTTTTGTGTGCAAAGAAAACAAAAGTAACGACTTTATTCAACAATTTTTTGTCTTCTGTGTCAGTCTTTGATGCGTGTTCATGAGAGTTTCACGACGCATGCGTGTGGTACTGCTAACTTTAATTCACATACAGTTGAGGTCAAAAGTTTACATACGCCTTGCAGAATCTGCAAAATGTTAATTATTTGATCAAAATAAAGGCGATCATACAAAATGCATGTTATTTTTTTATTTTGTACTGACCTGAATAAGATATTTCACATACAAACAAAAAAAAAACATTTACATAGTCCACAAGAGAAAATAAAAGTTGAATTTATAAAAATTACCCTGTTCAAAAGTTTACATATGCTTGACTGTGTTGTTATTTGAGCCCTTTCCAACAATTACTGTATGATTTTGAGATCCATCTTTTTACAATGAGGACGACTGAGGGACTCAGTTCATTTCTATATTTGAAGATCAGGGTAAATTTAACTTATTTTATCTTCTGGGAAACATGTAAGTATCCTCTGTAGCTTCTGAAGAGCAGTACTGAATGAAAAAAAAATGTGATATTTAGGCAAAATAGGAAAAATGTACACATCTTCATTCTGTTCAAAAGTTTACACCCCTGGCTTTTAATGTATTGTTTTCCCTTCTGGAGCATCAGTGAGCGTTTGAACATTCTGTAATAGTTGCATATGAGTCCCTCAGTTGTCCTCAGTGTGAAAAGATGGCTCTCAAAATTATACAATCATTGTTGGAAAAGGGTTCAATTACACAAAAATGCTGAAAAAGCAATTTGTAGGGCCTGAAGGATTTTTTTTTTTACTGTTCAGGACAAACAAGGGGCTTGTGAACAACTATCACTAAACAAAAAAACAAACAAACAAAAACACAGCTGTGGATTATTCAGGTAACAACACAGTAAGAATCAAACGTATGCAAACTTTTGAATGGGGTCATTTTTTAAATTATTTTCTCTTATGGAGAGTATGTAAACATCTTTTATGTGAAATATCTTATTCAGGTCAGTACTAAATAAAAAAATAACATGCATTTTGTATGATCCCTCTTATTTTGGTAAAATAATTGACATTTTGCAGATTCTGCAAGGTTTAACTTATGACCTCAACTGGATTAAGTGTCTTGGAAAATATTTAAAAAAATAAAATTTGCAAAACAAGAAATCTTTAAATGCCTTAAAGATGTAATTTATTGTTTGAATGAAGCATTTTGTATTTTAAAGAAAAAAAAAAAAACTTTTAAGGACATTTTAAAGCACTTTTAATAATGTTTTTTAGAGAACCTAAAAATCTGAATACACCAGGTTGTGTCAAAGTTCTCAAACAATCCTTTATTTGAACTTCATAGGATTAAGGCTCCTCCTTTTGAAACATCCCTGAAATGACCTTGAAGTGTTGGCTCGTGCTTCAAGTCATTCTCTGTTGTTGTCAAACTGTCAAGCCATCTCGGTCTTTGATGGACACTACAAACAGTGCATGCTAGGCTCTTTGCTTTTGACTGCGTTGACCCTCAACAACACAAACAGAGCAAAGTCGTCATTAACTCGAGCTGTTTATTTTTTTTATAAGATAAGAAGGGCTTTTATAGCTAATCAGCGGTTACATGCTAGTTCTATTTACAAGTGAAGAAAGATGGCTGTACTGCAGGGCGAGGTGGTTAATTCAGTCACGCCGATGAAGGGAAGGACGTTATTGACCTACGCCGGCAGCCATGTGTTTCAGTTATTAACCGGCCACCATTTGTCAGGGAGGCTGAGTGATATGGAGGTGACGTGAGGTTCAGACCCGGGGTAGGGTCGTCCTCCATCCGTTATCATGTGTCTACGCAGGGCACTTTAATTGAATTACCCAATTTATACTTCAAGCAACAATGCCCCAGCCTACATCCATGTGATACAATTAAACATGAGTTTGAAAGCTTGTGTTTTGCATATTTTATCCTGTGGTGAGAGGAGAAAAAGGCATCTGTCATGTTGTGGTGCTATTTTTGTAAGAATAGTTTTTTTCGTCTTGCTAATTGCAGAAAAAGGGTTGTATCACAAACTGTGTCCGGGGCTCCATTTGCCTCTGTTATGGATGAAATACTTTTAAATGCCTGCATGTGTGCCTAATTTAATTGCTCTTTTGCTAATTTAAAAATGAATGTGTTTTGTCTATAACAAGCACATATGAACTGTAAGTCATTTGGCACATTTGTACAAGAGTGTTAAAATTGGGGCCCATGACCACCAGGGGGGCTAGAAGAATGTATAATAATAAGAAATGTATATATATTTTTATTGTTTTATGCTTTTAGGACTGCTCTGGAAATACACTGCCGTTTAAAAGTTGGTGGTAAGAATTTTTTTAAAGCTTTTGAAAAAGTATCTTATGCTCAAGTCATTTATTTGAAAATACAGCAAACAAACTATGAAATATTATTGCAATTTAAAATAACTATTTTCCTTTATAAATCTAATTTAAAGTGTGACTTATTCCTGTGACAGCAAAGCTTTTTTCAGCAGTCATTACTCCAGTCTTCAGTGTCACATGATCCTTCAGAAATCATTCTAATATGCTTTTTTTTCAATATGGAAAACTGTTTAATATTTTTGGGAAACCATGATTTATTATTTTATTTTATTTTATTTTATTAGGATTCTTTGATGAATAGTAAGTTCAAAAGAACAGCATTTATTTGTACTATAAATCTTTTGTAACATTACAAATGTCTTTTCTGTCAGTTTTGACCAATTTAATTCTTCCTTTCTAAAGAATACATATGTGATTTTCTAACCATTTCTAACAACAAAAAGTTCAGACCCTAAACTTTTAAATGTTAGTGTAAATTTGAGGTAAGCTGAGATGAAAGTATTTCTCTTTAGGTTTATATACAGTATTTAACATTCAGTAGTTAATAATGAACAGATGCACTTCTAATATAGATTTTAAGTGTATTTTCCAGATAATACTGTATTATGCTGTAAAAATAAATCAGTTTGCCTAGAACATGTTGTCATATTTTGTCCTTGTGAGAGGGTCATCATTTTTGGGGGTCGTTAGCATCAAAAAGTTTTGAAAACCTGTGTTATAGCAAATGTTGTAGACCGGCGTCACAGACATTGTTTAGAAACGTCTTCTCCCAGATATCTTATGACAGATGTCTGCTTGCCTTTATATGTAAATTAAGATCCAGTAAAGGCTATTAATTCTAATGGAGTCCAATTTATGCTGGATTTGAGCAGCTGGAAGAGACTGCAGTGTCATGCCCATTCACTCATGCGTTTAAACTCTTGCCTTTCGTCCAGGTGTTACCAAACTATTTGTCAGATAAAAGCAAGGCCACTTGACCTTTGACCCTTCCGCACCTGGACTCGGCGCAGCCCGTTGCCAGCGAATCCGCTTTTTAACATTCCCAGAGACTCCCAATGCTTTGCCTCCCAAACTCAATTGCAATTAGATGTACCGACAGAAGAATGGCAGTAAAAAATGTGCTTTACATTAAGCGTGTAACATACACCAATTATGCTAATTGCACATTCGCAGATGGCTGAGTGTTGATTACCGCATAAACACTGGGGGAAATCAGGAGACTGCTATCATGTGTTGACTTCCATTGACAGTCATTTGATTATTTGTCATTAAAAAGCTAGAAATATTGCAGCGATGACAGCAGACGCTATTTAAATACGTTTTAAAAGGCAGCTCATTTCGGAAGAACAACAAAGGGCGAATCTCTTTACTTGATTCAATTTATTTGTTTTGTATTTTAACATTTTAACTTGTACCACCCAAACACTTCTTAGTATCTTTAATCAGTAAACAAGTTACTAAAAAAAAAAAAAAAAAAGAAAAGAAAAATCAAACTTTTAATTGGCAGCTGAGTCTATGCAAAAGAGAGGGTGTGTCTGCGTGTGCATTAGCATAACAATTCACCCATAGCCGACACCATTTTACAAATGGGGGAGTAAACATCTGTTCCAGATGTCCTATTATCCTGTCAGGCTGCTTAGCTCAGAGACTTCTAGCTTCAATCAAGGCCTTTGTCAGGCTCCGAATCAGACACTGAAAGGCCTGGGAGCACTGTGCTTTACTTTGAATCCCCCACTGGCATGGACATACTTAACAGACCCTGAAACAAGCTGTCCTCGCTGCTTTTGAGTGATGTGGGTCTGTGGCATTCGTTCTCTGGTGTTATCATCTGATGCTCCTCTCAGACACATTCGGCTCTTTCATGCTCTTTGGATACGTAGCGGCTGTTCTGCCTTCAGCGATCTGGCCGGAGGGTCTACAAAACCAACTTCAAATGCCAGTCCTCTCTGGGAAGGGTGACATTTTGTGCAAGCCAAAACATTTAGCGCATTAGGAGGAAGCAGCCTGGTGGAAAAGACAACTGTGTTCACGTTCTCACTCTGCAGGTCAAACGGCACAGTGTTTACTGTATTTTTAGTGAATTTCGATCTACTTTTTTTATTTTACGATGCATGTAGTCAAAGAGAAGTCATTTGGCAGAGGAGCCATGTTGAGATTACACACTTGCAGCCTATGTAATGTAGGAAGACTATCAGCTGTTTATGTGGTTCTCAAGTTTGTAATGCTTGTATCAATGTTTTGTAAGAAGTTCTGAATCATGGTTATCAGGATTTCGGTAACAGTTTACAATAAGGTTCATTAGTTAACATTAGTTAACTACATTAGGTACCATGAACTAAGAATAAACAATACTTCTACAGCATTTATTAATCTGAGTTCATGTTCATTTCAGTATTTACTACTGCATTGTTAAAATCACAAGTTGTGTTTGTTAACATTAGTTAATGCACTGCGACCTAACATGAACAAATAATGAACGACTATTTTTATTAACTGACATTAGCAAAGATGAATAAATAGTGTAATAAATGTGTTGTTCATTGTTTTAATACATTAATGTTAACAAATGACACCTTATTGTACATTTATACAAGGATTTTTAACACTTTTGCTACTTTTAGTTTTACCCTTGGTCCAGTATAACTTTCAATCTGAGTGAATGGAAACTTATTATAATAATATTAATTATTATTTTTTGAAACTATGGCAATCTAATAAGAGTGAAATTATAATTAATCTTTTAAATATTTATAGTTTTATGTAAATAATAACTGCCCTTTATATGAGCAGTATATTTTTATTGTGCATATCAAGCTGTATTTTTGTCAAAATATTTAACTAAATATTTAAGGTTATTTAGAATGCATAATACGTACCTTAGCAAGACCAACGAATCCACCACAAAATGCTATTGAATACATCGATACAAAAAGACAGAATTCTCTCTCTCTCTCTCTCTCTCTCTCTCTCTATATATATAGTTCTCAACATTTGAAGTGGATCAAAACCTTTCATTAAAGTTGTCCTAAAACCTAAACAGTACACGTTCTTGTCTTAGGACAACTTTGATGAACTTTTTTGACCCACTTTAAATATATATATATATATATATATATATATATATAAATATGAAGAGTTCAGATGCAAAACCCCCTAAAAGCCATCTCGGTCAAAAATGGGATAATGATACTGAGTGAATGGTCTTGACACATATTATACGTCCATCAAATACTTTTGCCTCAAACTCGCTAAAATCCCAGCCTCAGCCAAATCAGAATTACCGGTACTTGGGTAGAAACCTATTCATCGGAGCCTGATAAAAATGCATTTTTTAAAAACAGACGTCAGATGGATTTAGAGGCTTTTGCATCTGAGCTCTTCATATATATATATATATATATATATATATATATATATGAAGGAAATATCTAATGCACAGCAGTTAGATCATTACAATACAACAGTTACTTACAGTACAAAAGTTTTAAATGCATTTTAAAATGTAATTTATATATATGTAATTTGTTATGTTACATTTTATATATATATATATATATCTTAAACAATTTAATGCATTCTTGGTGCTAAAAGCATTAGTTCCTTAGAAACTAAATAAATAAATAAATTGTTAAAACAACAACAACGAAAAACACATTCTTATGAAATCTTATTGACCCCAAACATTGGACTGTTGTAGAAACACCCAATAATGTGACATAAAAAGCAATTTTAAAGGATTAGTTCACTTCCAGAATGAAAATTTCCTGATAATTTACTTACCCCATGTCATCCAAGATGTTCATGTCTTCATTCGTACTTCATCCGCAAAGAAATTAAGGTTTTTGAGGAAAACATTCCAGGATTTTTACCGTAGTGGACATCTGTGGGAGCCAAAGGATTGAAGGTCCAAATTGCAGCTTCAAAAGGCTCTACACGATCCCAGTCTTAGAAATAAGGGTCTTATCTAGCGAAACGATTGGTCATTTACTAGCTCTGTGATGCACATGTGCAACCTCACAAATTATGTACTTCGGTTCAAAAAGGTAGGTCCGACATCTTTATTTTTTTTAAGAAAATGGCTGATTGTTTCACTGGACCATTATTTCTCAGGATAAGGTGTAGAGCCCTTTGAAGCTGCATTCAAACTGCAATTTGGACATTCAACTCGTTGATCCCCATTGAAGTCCACTATATGGAGAAAAATTTTGGAATGTTTTCTTCAAAAGCCTTAATTACTTTGCAACTGAAAAAAAGAAAGACATGAACATCTTGGATGACATGGGGGTGAGGAAACTTTTAGTCTGGAAGTGAACTAATCCTTTAATAACTGGAGTCTTGACTTTATAAAACAATAATAAAAAAACAAAACAAAACAGTATGCTGGTTTTATGTGCGCCAACATGTCTCAATGGAGGAAAAGCAATGATTCACCAGATTTATGTTGCATAACTAGATATTTCGAAATGCACTTATAGTATCTAAGCAAGTCATTTTCTTGTCAGTATCAACTTGTTTGAAAACGTGTGCAGTTTAGTCTTACACCCAGAAGGCTACAGTAAATAACAAAGTACATTTATAGCACACTATGTGTGTATACAATTACTCTTCAATTGCACACCACAACATAACAGAGCTGCTCTTGGCACTGCAAGTCATGTCCTACATTTACCTTGGGCGCCAGATACATTAACTTCCTCCCCAATCAGCCGGCTCAGAAATAACAATAATTTCAAGTGCTGCTAATTGACTTTAGCCTTTCCAATATGAGAGAGTGAGCGCCCGCTCATTTTATCTGTCCTTTTAATAATTACATTATCATTTTACGCCTTCCATTCCGTTAGAGTAGCTGACCATTTGCGTGGTACTGAAGGCTCATTATTAGCCTTGAATTATGTGCAGTTTATTGATCCCTGTGGTGGATTATGGGGCTCTAAGTTGGTCTAGACAGAACGGTTAGCAGGATGACAGAGCAGGGGAAACATATCGGGCCTGGGGGAGAGATCAGCTCAACTCGCTGAGCAATAATGCCTGCTAGGTAATGGAATTTAAGTTTACACTAAATCTACAAATGCGTTGACATTTCAAGTGCCTAGTAAAATAGCATTAGGCTAATTAGTTGAGTTGAAGAGGTGACTGCACAAATGTTTGTAGCTACATCTCTATTTACCAGTGCAGAGCTGAATGAAAGTACTTCGGACTCCAAATATCATATATTAGCACCTTTAAAACTTGTGAAACCATGTTAATTACTCTTTAAAAGGAGAGTTCACTTAAAAATATGAACTCAGCCATCATTTACTCACCCTCATGTCCTTCCAAACCTGTTTGACCTTTTTCTGTGGAACAAAAAAAGATGCCTTTAAGAAGAATATTATAGCTACTCTTTTCAATGTTATGAAAGTACTTTAAAATGACATAAAAGCTCCATAGAAGTACCATGCACTTAGTCCATAGTCCATTTGACTCGTGCACTTTATTCAAAGCCTTCTAAAGCCATATAGTAGTTTATTTTTTTTTTAAACTTCAACTGACTTTAGTTCAAATAATTCTTTTCTTAGAAAAAAGGACACTCACTCTAGCTCTCCTTGGCTTAAAAAGAAATGTACACATAATTTATTCATTGTGTACACATCATTTATATGAGTCAATTTTTTTTTTTTTTTTGTAAACAAATCAGTTGATACAGTTGACAAAACTGAGCTGTTTTTCAGTTCACAGGGTCTCTACACAATGTTCATTGCTTTTATTCACTAAGAAGAGGACATCAGTTGGTTGTGCATATTAGAGGAGTTTGAGGTATGATGACATAATATCTTTCTGTAAATAAATTACATTGTTTATTATCAAACTACATTGATAAATACATTTTTTAAAACACATGCTACTGTTTTATCCCTGTGCCATTCAGTGCTTTTTTTAATAAACATTTGGATTGGAATCTCCCTTAAAGGGAACCCTGGTCATAGGACTTGCGTAATATATGGCGTAATATAACATAAATGATGTCTCTTACTAAAATATATAGTAGAAAAACAATGAAAGATTTACGCTATTTAAAGAAATCTGCATCGTTTATACATATTTTGGACTATTGGGGGCACCATTATTTTGATGACGTGAAATGGTTGCACTCTGTGAGCTACTGGCACTACCTGTTGCTATTTTTACTGCAGCACAACTCGGAAAATAAAACACTGATACAGTGCCACATTATGTGGCTTTTGGTTGTAATTTTCAGTCAAAGGGCAGCAAGAGAAAGCGGTGTAAATCTTTACTGCTTTCCTTGTGATAAGAAGAGGAGAAAAGAATGGGAAGAGGCCTGTGGATGAATAAATCTTTCTAAAGACCAGCGTCTTCGTTCTCTCCACTTTAGCCCTGATGCCTTTGAGGCTTTTAGTTGACCACAGCTACTGAAAGAGTTTACAAATGGCAGAGACAAGAAATGCTAGATGCCATCCTGGCAGGATGTAAACATGCAGACACTTTTCATGACGCCGCAGTGTATGAAGGAGTTTCTCAGCATGGATTTCACTCGATATCCATGGGCATTTAGACTCCTTGTGTGGAAAAATCGATGGTACGGCATTTGGTTTTAGTCTATGCGTATATCCATCGCCACCTGTAAGCTCTTTCAGTAGCTGTGGTCATTGTAACAGTATTTTCAATTCAAAGTTGTGTTGTGGTAAAAATAGCAACAAGTAGTGCCAGAAGCTTTTAGAGTGCAACCATTTTACGTCATTGAAATAATGGCGCCCCCCATAGTCCAAAATATGTATAAAACGATGTGGATTGTTTTTTTTTTTTAATAAAGTAAATGTTTCATGGGTTTTCTTCTACATCATTTACATTATATTAAGCCCCACAAGTCTTAATACCTGGGGTTCCCTTTGGAGGAACATGGAGGAATACCCTGTAAAGTTCACTTTGTAGAGCACTTATGGTCGAATGAAATGCACATCTCTGTATGAATGATTTGTTCTTGAATCAAAATGATCCAGTTCTCAAATTCTAAGTTAGTTGTTAACCTCTTGATTTGCAGCTTCAATGTTGGCCTCTTTGTCACACAAAACTTTTGTGGATCACTTTTATGATACTATTAAATGAATGAATTTTATGACTTAATTAATTCTTTAATTAGGTTGAAATGTTTTTGGTTCAAGTGTTAAATGCTGGAATGTAGCCTGTGTGTGTGTGTTTGTCTCTGTAGAGTGGTGGTGGGCATGTTTGCTGGCTATCCATCATTATTTTGATGAGCAGGCTAATTGCACAGCCCGCTTGTTAGCGGGGGCCGGGAAACGTCCTTGAGTGGATGCATGAAGGGTTGTTGGCGGGATTACGCACAACATGAAGTGGGTTTATTGTGTGTGTGTGTTTGCGCATTGTTTCTCTCTATCCAAGGACTTCTCAATGGGCATTTTGCCAGATGTGGGACCTCTTTATAGGCTGGATTTAATCAGCACACTGCATGATTCACGCACGCTTGCACCTGGTTATACAGGTCTGCTCTTTAACCAGCTAGTTAAGAACTGGATCCTTATTCTGTATTTAGTTTGTTCCTACACCCCTCTTTTTCAGTGTACCCTAAAGTTATACTCTGAAGTAATTTTTAACATTCTAATATTTGATATGAGTAGCTACTAAGTGTAACCATGATAAAAAGAGCTGAGGTTAGTGAGGCGATCCTGCAGACATGAGAGAAAAAAATGTTCATGACCTTGCAATGCAGTGTTCCTTAATGTCCAGTGATCTTCCTGAGTAGAAATGATACAATGCTTTCTCATATTCTTTCTTTTTCCCTGCTCCCTCCTTCTCTCTCTCTCTCTCTGTCTCTCTCTCTCTCTAACAGTCTAAAAGACTCAGTCAGCAGTTCGGTTCACTGTCTGGCAAATGAGCTGTCCTATTGAAATAGAAGGGAGAGTGTTCTGTGTTGCAGAAAATGCTGCCACGGCAAGCCACACCGGAGAAAAAGAGAGGGGAAATTACTTGCTTGGACAAAGAAACATGAGAATGTCCTTTCACTAAAAATGTACCAATTTAGACTCATGTTGGGTAGATTACAACCTTTCTCTTTTCCCTCTCCATCTCCATCTTCACTCATTATCATCTATAGATTACCACACTCTCCTCACCTGTGCTGGAAAAGTACATTTGTTCGATTGATTTTTTTTTTTTCGTCCTCTGCATGCTCATAAAATCGTCTCAGGGTTTGTAGTTGGATGGCTACTTGGCTGAGCTAACAGCGCTTAGGTTTTTATGAACTTTTTATGGTGTTTTATGGTCTAAATGTCATCTTTAGATGTATTTTATGTATACAGTAAAGTCCTGTCCTTCATCTTAGTCCTAAAAAATTGTGATTGTGATCTCTAACCTTAAAGGGATAGTTCACTGAAAAAAAGAAAATTCTGTCATTAATTACTCACTCTCATGTCATTCCAAACCTGTAAGACTTTTGTTCATTATCAGAACACAAATTAAGATATTTTTGATGAAATATGACAGCTTTCTGACCCTGCATAGACAGCAATGCAACTGACACATTCAAGGTTCAGATAGGTAGTAAGGACGATATTAAAATGGTCCATGTGACATCAGTGGTTCAAACTCAATTAACAGTTGTCTAGCTCTGCGATGCACATGTGTACTTTGTGTAATCCGGGTCAATACAATTAGGGTATGTTGAAAAACTCCCATCTCATTTACTCCTCCAACTTTAAAGTCGTCCTACATCACTGCAGAAGTACCGACCCAGTGTTTACAAATTGAACAAGCAAAGAAGGTCAAACTGCCTTTACAAAAAAAAGGTAAAACAGCAATGTAGGATGATTTTGAAGTTGGAGGAGAAAATGAGATGGGAGTTTTTCGACATACCCTAACTGTATTGACCCGTATTACACAAAGTATGCATGCGCATCGCAGAGCTAGACAAGATGAGCATTTCAGGTTAAAAAAGTTTTTTTTTTTTTTTTGAAAATGACTGATCGTTTCGCTAGATAAGACCCTTATTCCTTGGCTGGGATCGTTTAGAGCCCTTTGAAGCTGCATTTAAACTGCATTTTGGAAGTTCAGACTCAGGGGCACCATTGAAGTCCACTATATGGAGTTAATTCCTGAAAAGTTTTCCTTAAAAAACATAATTTCTTTATGACTGAAGGAAGAAAGACATGAACAGCTTGGATGACAATAGGGTGTATGTATCAGTGGCGATTTCTTTAAGACTGCAAGGGAAGCTCAGCTTCCCCTATAATGTCACAAAATTAATGGTCAAATTATGTACTATTGTATTAACATTTTATTGACTAAAAATGCGTTAGAAAACGTTCATCTCAAAGACGAGTTCGTTCAGAATCAGTTAGATATAGCAGGTCGGCTGACTTGATTTTCTTCTCATACATTCCCGTAGCGTCACAGTGCATTTCCCCGTTGAAGCCCAGCGTCCATTGACTTCAATGCGGCTGCTTTGAACGTTTTTTTTCAGTGCTTTGAAACTAGACGGTCATTGGATAAACGCTGCGATTATGTCCCGCCCACGGACGCTCAGCGTCTCTGGGGGTGAATGAGGAGCAAATGAGGAGTGGGCTGGCCTGGACTCCGAGCTTCTGCGTGATGATTGGAGTGTCTGTCGAAAGATTGCATCTCCTTTTGACTGACAGCGATTTTGTACTATAAGGAATCGCTGAAGCTATTCGCGCTCAGTCCCATCGCGGATTTCTAAAGTTCAGTCGAAATTAAAAATGGTGCAACCTATTTCTTTATATTTGCTTGGCGAAATTGCTTGATTTTCATCATACATTTCACACAATTATACACCACATTCCTTGTTTCACTTTTACAGAGTTTAATATTTTTTTTAGATCGTTCATTCATTCATCCATGTTAATATTTAATGTAGTAATCAATATATATATATAGATTACTACATTAAATATTAACATGGAGGATGACTATAAATTAATATAAATATATATATATATATATAGTAATCTTGAAAAATTTTAACATAACATAATGAAACCTTATATTTCTATTAAAATACTTTATAAATAAATAAATAAATAAATCTCCATAATAACCTTATTTAAATTGCAAAATATTTATACTATATAGTAGCATCTGACTAAAAGAAAAAATACATCATATTTTGCATAATAAAACTAAAGCTTTTTTTTTTTACGATTGTTTGCATTGTGACTTACTTATGACAATAAGGCACATTCTTGTGAATAAATAAATAGACAATTTTATGATGTAGGCCGAAAATGAGCTTCCCCTATTTGACAGACCAGTAGCCGCCACTGGTATGTATGTATGTTGTTCTGTGTATGTATGTATGTATATATGTATATGTATGTGTGTGTGTGTTTATTTTTTTAAATGGTTAAGTGTGAGAATGAGACAGATTTTTATTTATTTTATTTTAGTATTTTTAAAATTCTTGTGAAATCTTCTCCACACACTTGTTAAACATATTCTCTCTTACCCAGGGTAATTAAAATTCCATTTTTCAAACTTTTTTTTTGGTATCGTTAACAGATGGAGTTATCTGTGGGCATTGCAGCTGATGAATGCAACACCTAAATTGACCCCATCGGTGGTGAATAGGCCCGGGGCCGCTCAGCCGATGCTCTTGTTGTGTGGTCCTGCTTAAAGTCCTCATTACCAGGGCTTGTCATGGGAGAGGCAGTGTGCTGCATGAGAGAGTCTGAATCAGGCTTATTTGAATTCATAATTGTGCCTAGCTGAAGGGGAGATTTGTGAAGCAAGTCAGGGTTCATTGTTCGAGCTGTGTGAGTCCAGTGGAGGGTGCGAGGGAACTCAAAGCTAATGTAATCTAAGCTGTTTGAGAGGGTTAATTGGAAAGGAGGGGAAAAAAGGGTGTGTGAGAGTGTGACCGACCTTTTGGAGTAAGTTGCAACTGCAGTCGACTAAAATTAAAAAGACGACATGGCGGGTAAATCAAATCTATCTTCTGTGCTTTTGTTCTTGTGTTAATACTGTCTTATTTTTTTTATTTTTTTTGCACTTATAGAATGCAGTTTCAGCTCTCAAATTTAAAATATCATTCAAAAATTAAAATTTTGTTTTCTTTTTGTTCTAAATCTAAACATTCTTAGTGGAACACAAAAGAAGAAACTTTGAAACTGTTCAGCCTCTTTTCATTTTTGTTCATAATACTTAATGGTGCTTTTCATACTTGTACTTGATTCGTTGTAATTGGCTGGAAATTAATGACAACCATAGTCATCAGAATTTCTCGTTTTGTGTTCCACTGAAGAAAGAAAATCATAATAATGTGAAAGCGAGTAAAGAATTTTACTTTTAGTGAACTGTCTCTTTAAAACTTGACCTTGTGCCATAATGACCTGCTGTTCTGAAGAATTGCATACTTTGTAATCAATACTTTGAATGACGCATACAGGAAATAACTTGGCCTTATTACTTCCCCTTATCTAATTGTTAATTGCAAAACTTTACATGTGGACATTCAATAGCTCCGTTACACCTGCAGCCTTTGGCTTAATGTGGTCATTATAAGGTCACTGATGAGCAACGACATAATGTGCAGTCCAACATGCAATCAGAAGATTGAGACTAATGGGTCGTCTCCAAATGGCGAAAGAAACACAAATGCTGATCTGTGTTGTGAATGTGTTTGTTTTTCCTCTGTGGGTCACCACAATTTCTATGCCGTATACCATAGATGAGGTCAGGGTTTAAGTGGTTATCCTAGGCTAGTTAGCCTCTGCTGGAATGTGCCATAACTACACCATTATGGAGGTAAAAATCATATTTCTAGTATAACAGCATAGTATTGTTTTGTGTGTGTTTATATTTGAAAATATTTAAGTATGTTAGTAGTTTTGCTTGTGATTTGTTGCAGGGCTTGATTAATACGAACATTGATGGATGATTTTGAGGGTGATTTTTTTATTTTTATTTTTTTTATTGTTTGGACCATTATTTCTTAAGTAGATTATTACAAGTGGATTGCTTTGACACCATATCAAAAAAAAAGTAAAGGAGCAGGTTTATACTAGACCAGTGGATTTTAAACTTTTTAAGAGCGTCCCTAATTTTTCCTAGGCTCATTTTCCAACTCCCCTAGAGTTAAACAGTTGAGTTTTACCGTTTTCGAATCCATTCAGCCGATCTCTGGGTCTGGCAGTAGCACTTTTAGCATAGCTTAGCATAGATCATTTAATCCAGTTATCATCTCGCTCAGAAATGACCAGAGAGTTTTGATATTTTTCCTATTTAAAACTTGACTCTTCTGTAGTTACATCGTATACAAAGACGGACGAAAAATTAAAAGTTGCGTTTTTCTACACTGTAAAAAATATAAAACACAATTTGTTGAGTCAGCTTAAAATAATTTGTTACCCTGCTGCCTTAAAATTTTAAGTTCAGTCAGCTAAAATAAGTTTAGTCAACTTTCAATGATCTATGCTAAGCTATGCTAAAAGTGCTACCGCCAGACCCGGAGATCAGCTGAATGGATTCGAAAACGGTAAAACTCAACTGTTCAACTCTAGGGGAGTTGGACAATGAGGCTATTTTTTTTCAAAAAAAGTGGAGTGTTCCTTTAAATTGATGTGACCCATAGGCAATATGCAACCATTTTCATGCAATCAAGTCAAACTAATGTTTAGTAAATGTTAACGAGCAACAGCTCTGCCCAGAAACCAGTCTCGAGTCCCATGAAGGAGCTCCGGAAAGATCAGGCTCATTACAGAATCAAATAGGGTCCTTTTGAAATTAGTAAGTGTGCTTTATCCTTCACGCAGATCACCCCCATTTCCTTTAATAAATCTATTTTGTACTAGGTACAAAAAATAGTTCCTCTCAGGACCGTAAGGACAAAAATGCCCCCATTGAAACCCATTAAAACTGCTATTTTTAATCACAGTGCCATTTAACTGTAAAATGATGCACTTTTTGTTAACATTTCATTCTGTTGGCAAGGCTTTAAAATTAAATTTTTTTACTATTTTTTTTTTTTTTATCAGATGATGCCATTTTTTCAGGTATGGCCTATAAAGCAAATACTTTATTTCAAATACTTTAAATACTTACTCGCTTTATTCATGTTTTCTGCTTCTGCATATTATAGAGCCAAGTGGACAAATAATGCAGCTATAATTGTGTAGGTATGTTGGTATAGATGTCAGTGTGGTTTGTATGTATCATTAAAAAAAAAAAAAAAAAAAATTGTGTGTATGTTCTTGTAATGTTTGAGAGAGAAAAAATACTGAAAATCACAAATCCAACCACTGTGTGTACCAGTGCAGTTTTGCTGGCACTAGTGATGAAAATCCGGTACTGCGCCCAAACAAAATCTTACTGAAAGCTCATTTTTTGAGATACTATTATCAATTATTATCAAAATAATCATTTGACTTGATTTTCCAGCAAGTTTAGAGTTCAACGTTTCATAAAATATATACTTTATATAAAACATTGTTCATAAAACATTTAAAATGAACTTAAACCTCTATAACTTTTTTTTGGTTTCACTTTTTAAACTTTTTCTACTTCAACAATAATCTGCCATAGGTCTTCTTTAAAAATGAGACCAAACTTAAGTCTGTACGCCGTAGCTTAAAATTTTATGACAGTTTTTTAACATGGTCATTTTTGTCCACTAAGGACCTATGTGTAACTTTTTTTATTGACGCACAAGGGTAAGAATAAATCCCAGATTAGTAGTGTGTATGTGGCTGTTGGTTCTCTTAGCAGCACTAAAAACCTTCAAATTCCAAATGGATTATATATAGCCAAGAAGACATGCAAACAGCACTCCCTCTGTAGTCACTAAAACATATCACTCATTTCAGTTTATCACAATCTCAGAAAGTGATTATGATTGGCAATATTGCCTGACGCTGCAAAAACACATAAAAAGAAACCTTTTACTCTCCAGAGTGCAAACACAAGTATGATTTAGTCTGCTGTGAGGCAGCTGTCATTTACTTTTATTCTGTTGTTTGTTTATTTTGGTGTTATTTTACGTTTGGTGTTAATTTATGGTTCCTGCTTGAACTTTATACACATATCTTCCTTAAATCATCCTGGCGACCCAATTTTTAAGTCTCGCGACCAAACTGAGAGTCGAGACTCAGGATTTGAAAATCATTGTACTAGACTACATTCATTGACAGTTCACTTGTAAGCGATTATTTGAGTAGTGATCTATAAAAATGGTGAAAAGTTTTTAAAATTTTCTGTTAAGGTTTAAATATGGAGATCATATGCAATAATATTTTTACATTGTAAAATAAAATGTGTACTCTGTAAAATAATAAATAAATACATACATACATACATACAGATGTATAATGCCAGTATATTATCCAGTAATTTTACGGACATTTACACTAACCCTAAACCACAACACAAAGTGGAAAATTCAAAAGACAGGAGAAAAAAAAAAAGATTTTTTTTTAAATAAGAAAAATCCCTTCATATTAACACAGTACATTGTGCCCTTTTTTTTTTTTTTTACAAATTTATGCATGTGTATGTATGTATGTATGTATTTACTTAATGTGTAGGGTCTTTAAAATACTAGCACTGATCCCTTCATATTAATACAGTACATTGTGCCCTATTTTTTTATACAAATTTATGCATGTATATATTTATGTATTTACTTACTGTGTAGGGTCTTCAAAATACTAGCACTGAAAGTAAGTAAGTAATTAAATAAATAAATATGTATAATGGCAGCACATTATCCAGTCATTTTACAGACATTTCCAGTAACCCTAAACAACAACACAATAAAGTGGAAAATTCAAAATACAGGAAAAAACACCTGGGGGATACATAGATACAGTTATACAGTTGCACAGGATGGCCATTATATGCTCATAACACGCTAAACCAAACACATACTTTTATATCCTAAACCAGGGATTTCCAAACGTTTTGGTCAGCCAAACCCAGAAACAAAGCAGAACAACACATTTGAATTTCGGTTGCATGCATGATTCTTTGATGTTGGTTAATGGTCACATGGCATATTTTATTTATTTATTTAAAATAATTTATTTTATATTTTTATGTTCTAAATAATAATCTTTTAAATTACAAGCTTTTCATCAACTCATGAGCCCTTTGTGGTTTGGGAAACCCTATTCTAACAGACTTTTGGCCCATACTATGTCAAAGCGCTGTTGGTTATGGCTTTGTGTTTACCTGCAAACCATCTTCCAGTCTTGTGCACATTCCTGTCAAATTTCAATGAATAGTGATGGAATTAATTCACTTGAACATTTTCTATTTTCTGTTATGCTTGGTTTTACTTGTGTTTAGCTTTTGTCTTGACCTTGGAGCCTGACTGTTACAAGAAGAAACCCCAGTAGCCCCAAAGACTTATTCCCTCAATTTAACAGCAGACTGAGGTGTTTCTCCAGCATCATCGGATCAATGAAAAGTAAATAGCCTCCACTTCTTGTTTCACAGTGCCGTATTGATCTTTCCTCAGCTTTGGCTTCCCCTGCTTCCCTGGCGTCTTATGTCTTTCAGCCCCAGGGACGATGCTGATTGCCAAAGATTGGACAAGCTAACAAGCGCATGATGAGGAACCAGTTGGTTCTTCTTGCTTTCTCTCAGTTTTCGGAGGTCTTTGGGACAGGCACACACAAAAGGGAAGCTGATCCGTGGATGTATGCCGTCATTCTTCTGGAGGCTGCTTTTTCTTCCTTGTTTTTGACTTAGTCCAACTTGACAGGGTGCTTTTGAGGATATTTTGGGGTCCAAAAATGAGTGGAATACCAGGAAATCAATGAAAGGATGTATTCGTGGATCGGAGCAGGTGGACTAAATTTTATCTCCCTTTCAGTTCTAGCCACTGACTCATTTATCAGGGTCTTCCATCACAGAGGTGGCCTATCGAGATCGACACTCTTTGGTTTTACCGTTACATGTGGGTGAGTCTTAACGTTTTCTTCGGATCCGTCTTATCCCATATATGATTAGCGATTGGTGAGAGACACAGAGAGGGAGGGACAATTCAAATAGTCATAACTCACCCTCTAGTCTAAAATAAGTAGAATGGTTATAAAAATCCCACAAAAATTAATAAATTAATAATAATAAAAAAGATAATAATAATAAATTAATCATTGCACTCATATGAATGAATGAATGAATCACTTACACTACTGTTTAAAAGTTTGGGGTCAGTAAGACTTTTTTCTTCTTCTTGAAAACAATTAATGCTTAAATTCATCAAACATGAATAGAAATTAATCAAAAGAATCATTAAGAAAATGCATAACGGTTTCCACAAAAATATTAATCATTATTGAAAATTATTTAATCAACAAATGATTTCTGAAGGATCGCTTTACACTAAAAAGTTGAAAAATCAGCTTTACCATCACAAGAATGAATTGCCTTTTAAAATGTATTAAAATAAAACAACAATACTATAAATTGTAATGAAATTCACAATATTACTTACCGACCCCAAACTTTTAAATGGTAATGTATGTACTACATGAAACCTTGGGGGAAACGCTTATTGCCAAAAATCTTGGTGTTTAAAAACATTCATTTAGAGACATTTTTGCATTATATTTTATGAAATATTTTACTTACTTGTGATAGAAAATGAGTGTAATATATATTTTTTTCTAATCTCTCTCCTATGTCAATTAGCACTTTTGTTCTGCTTTGCATTTCATATTTCAGGGTTTCCCTGGCAGATGACAGTTGTAAGTAGCCCTATTAGATAACCCTCAGGGTGCCCTTAGCCTTGATTTGAGCACAATTAATTTTCTATTATAGAGTGCTAAAGATGTTCAGCGCTGCTCTGGCTCACCTACAATATTGAGTAGCCAGCCAATTGTGGACTTGGTCAGGCCTTGTAGTGGGGTTTGGAGCTTCCCTCAGGGATCTCATTTATTATTTGCAGATATTGATTTGACAGAAAGGGCAAGGCAAACTACTCTGGTGTTGACTTAGACCTGGCCCCTGGCTGTTAACATGCTCTCAGCTGACCAGTGCTGAGACTGTGATGTTTGCGGTTTGATCCACGGCTCTTATGAGGTGAATATTTTTAACTGTTAAATTGTGGAAGTCTCACGTATAAAGTTTCTTGAGAAAAGGAAGGACGGATGGTGCTTCGGTCTTTCTGTGGAGGCTGATGTAAAGAAAAGAAAAACAAATAAAAGTTCAGACACGACATCTATCATGTTGTTTGTTTAGTGAGAAAATAGGGGATGGGGCAGGGTGAGGTCAGGGCGAACAGACTGGAGGTAATCTCTCCTTCTCATTGTGTGTGTTGCTTCCACTATAGTGGAAGATATCTATGTAGGATGCTGCTTCTGGGTCATTCTGTCAAATCTACCAGATTTTTGATTTTGTCAATATCTTTTCTAAAGAAAGATCAACATATGTAGTGATGAAAGCCAAATGCATGTATATTTACTGAGTAATCTAGTCTTTTGTAGAAGGGGGTCAAAATGGCAATTTTCACCTGAGATTCGAAGCCAAATGACACAGTGGTAAGAATGGCTTCAGAAAAATGTCAGCATCATTATATTATTTTTACAGACAACTCTTTTAGTAAAATCTGTTGACTTTCAGCAATTTTTGTTAAGCCAGTGCGAACCGTTCGAAAATGAGGAAAAAAATAACATTTCAAGTTTGCTTTCCAAAGTTTGCATGGCTATAACTCAAGAAGCATTAAAGATATCTTAATGCCCTTTTAGCTATTGGGTCTTAACAAACTTTCCTTTTGGCACCTTCATTTTTAAGGGCCCATATGGTTCAGTTTTAGAGATGGAATCTCAATATGGCTCCAGGAGTAAATTGATAAAATTGTACAATTTTAGTGGTCGAAAACCAAAAGTTGGTAACTTTGCATATAGCTGATACTTCATTTCTTTTAAAGAGGAATGTCTGAAGAACAATTAATGTGAAAACTAGAAGTGTAACTTTTTTTGATCTATCAAACCAATTGCATAGAACATACCAGTCCGAGTGCCATAAATTCTCTTTTTCCAACGTTTGCATGTCTGTAACTCAAGCCCCTGGTTTCACGGACAAGGTTTAAAGGAGAAGTTCACTTCCAGAACAACAATTTACAAATAATTTACTCACCCCCTTGTCATCCAAGATATTCGTGTTTTTCTGTCTTCAGAAATCATGGTTTTTGAGGAAAGCATTTCAGGAATTTTCTCCATATAATGGACTTCATTGGTGCCCCGATTTTGAACTTCCAAAATGCAGTTTAAATGGAGCTTCAAAGGGCTCTAAACTATCCCAGCCGGGGAAGAAGGGTCTTATCTAGCGAAACAATCTGTTTTTTTTTTTTTTTTTAAAAATCAAAATTTTAAGCACAAAAGCTTTCATTTTGAACAAATCTTTAATGTGACTCGGGAAGAACGAGTCGTCTCGGGGAGTGATTTGTTCAGTCGCGCATGTGCAACATCCTATTAGGTTCTGTACTGGAATTAGTTCACCTGTTTCGAGTCTTTGGGTTTTTTGAGTCATTCGTTCATCTTATGGGGCTGTCATGTGATGAACGAACGGCTCAAACCCAAAAACTTGTCAGATAAGAGGTGAGGTGAGTTAATCATAGACTAAAGACCCAGGTAAACAATGAATTAATCTTTTCTGTTTCTTATAGCATTATAGTTTTGTCTTGTCTGTGTGATCAACATTTGTGTAAGCAGTAGATGTGTTCCTGTCGACGTAATTCAATAGTTCGTAGCATTGTGAACATGCATCCCAGAGCCTGTGCTACAAGAGCTTTTGTGCTTAAAAAGTATATAATCGTTTCGCTAGATAAGACCCTTCTTCCTCGCCTGGGATCGTTAAGAGCCCTTTGAAGCTGGATTTAAACTACATTGTGGAAGTTCAAAATTGGGGCACCATTGAAGTCCAGTATATGGAGAAAAATCCTGAAATGCTTTCCTCAAAAACCATAATTTCTTCACGACTGAAGATAGAAAGACATGAACATCTTGGATGACAAGGGGTGAGTGATTTGTTGTTCTGGAAGTGGAGTTCTTCTTTAAGCCTAGTCCTAGACTAAATTACTAAATTACTTATATGTCCTAATTGAAGTATGACCTAAACCTGGCTTAGGCTAAGCCCTGTCTGTGAAACCGGGCCAAAAAGTATTAAAAATTTCTCAATATGTTGCACCAATAGGCTTATAGGCAGCGCACCGACATACAGTGTCGTTGCTCTACAAGCATCCTGAGTTCGAATCCAGGCTGAAGGCTCTTTCCTGATCCAGCCCCTCCCTCATAATAAAGGCAAAAACACCAAAATAAATGTATATAAAAATCTCAATATGATTTTAGATATAGATTCCTAAATACCTTTTATTTTGGAGTCTTAGTTTTCAAGGCCCTACAATGTTCAGTTCCAGAGATATGGGGATCTCAGTGCAGCTTCATGTCCAGATGGTTAAATATTACTGAACTTCAGTGATCGAAAACTAAATGTTGGTCACTTTGCATACAGCTGATGCTTATTTTCTTTAAAGAACAATGTCTAAGGAATAAATAATATTGAAAGTAGAAATATATCTTGTTTCCCCTCAATCAAGACACATCCATACATTGTGTATGTGTGAGTGTATAGAGGGGGCAGCCAGTGTGCTTTTCGACCTCATGAATCCTTAGCCCCGAGTTCTGGGACCAATAAGCACCTTCCCACAGGCCCGCTCTGAGCCTTAGCTCAACCACAGCTTCTGTTAGAGCAATCCGACCCTAATTGGCATTTAATGTGATGTCTGGGCCTGGGGTGGAGGAGCGCTAGAGGAAGGAGAGTACCCAAACAAGCGCTCAGGTTGAAACATTCATGATCCGTGACATTCAGGACCCGGAATGGCACTTGAGGTCTCAGAGTTGAATGAGACTCTGGTGGAGATTGTGTGGCTATTGCAACAAATGATATAGGATAGAATTTGCAAAAGGACTTTTTATTTATTGTTTTGTCTATTTTATGTTTGATTTATTTTACTGTATTACTGTATTTTCACCATGATCTTAATCAGTAAAGAACTTTGTTGTTCTATAAAATTAATGGTAATGATTTTCCCATCCAACACAGATGGAGAACTCCTACTAATTTGGTGCACATGTGATTTTTTTTTTTTTCCCTTCATTCTCTTCATTTTACTGTCAGACTCAGGATCTTTCATAATACAGAGGATGAGGGTCAGTGAGAGAGAGGAGTTGGGTGGGAATGATGATTGAATGCTGTGGGCTGGATTTTCCACTTGCAGGCTGCTTCCACTTGCTAAAGAAAAGGAGTAAGCCTGTTTTTGTGTGTGTGTGTGTGTGTGTGATGCATTAAAGTTTACATGATTTTTCAGGCTCAGCCCCAAAATATTTCTCCTTAACATCATGAAAATCATTAATTAATTATTGGCCATGATGAATGCATAGTTGAATTTTATAGACAATGTGAATGCAAAGTACGAACATTTGGCACGAAGACTGGAATTTTAGTTTTTTTTGTTAGTTTGTTTGTTTGGAAAATCCAATACAAATCCAATCTGATGGAAATGAATAGGTGATATCTATAGAATGTAAGCATAAAGTAAAATAGCATAAAATAAAATAAAATCTTTAATTTAAATTCCACATCTTATGGTTTGGTCTGTACATTCAATTTTAAGGCATAAATAACATAATATTAATTAGTATCATGAAATTAACATTGATATTCCCACACTGGCTTGGCGTCCATGTTTGGACCCCTAATTACAATAGTTTTTCTGTTGCTGTTTTTTTTTTTTTTCCAATACAAATCCAATCTGATGGAAATTAATGGGTGTGATCTATAGTGTGTAAGCATAAAATAAAAAAAAATTAAAAAAATGAAATATAAAAAAATAAATAAATAAAATAAAATCTTTAATTTAAATTCCACATCTAATGGTTTGGTCTGTACATTCTTTTTTAAGGCATAAAAAAAAACATAATATTAATTAGTATCATGAAATGAACAGCGATATTCCCACGTTGGCTTGGCATCCGTGTTTGGACCCCTAATTACAACACTTTTTCTGTTGCTGTGCTGCTCCACATTTGCTCTGTGAAAAGCATTTTTGTTCTCAGCCTTTTTATAAAAAGTGCTGACATATTCTCACTAATACAGAAACCCCACACATACAAACAGTGCACACTTTTGGCACGCAAAATAAATTCTGCCTCTCAGTTTTGTCTGACTTTGTTGCCAAAACCGCTCGATACACTTTAAAAAGACTGTAACTCTACACCACAACAGTGTTCAAATTGACATTTGGCTCATCACATCAATATAACACCTACTGTCTGAGCTTCCAATAACTTGCCTTTTTCCTTTCAGCAAAATACAAATCCCACACCGTACCACACAGACGGCTCTGGCAATTTGATATACCTCACAAATAAGATTATTTTGGTGTTTTAGGCCACATACCCGTCAAGTGTCAGCCAGCCACCATAACATTTGCTCATTCTCATCATTGCCGAAGCCAAACTGTTTTGCCCGTTAGCACCTATGCATGCATGGAGATGTTTCATTTCAACTTTCACGCTAGTTTTGAAAGGGAAAACAAATCAGGATGCGTTAGCACATTTGATGGAGGATGTGTGTAACTGCAGTGACAACCGCTTGGACGCCAAGTGCCGGTTACCAGCAGTTCGCATTAAGTTACGCAAACACTAATTGGAGAGTACCTGGCTCCACTTCACTGACTGTTTCCCCTTTTTGGCAGCGTCTCAACAGCGAGCTCACCGCTGTTTCACTTGATTAGCCCCAAATGGGGAAAAAAGCTGGCTAATTTTGAAAATGTCAGAAAAAGAGAGGAACCTTCAAGTCAAACATGCGTATGGCCTGTTGGCACCGCACTTGCTTTTGATTTCCGGATGTCCCTGAAAATTGATTTTCAGCTGTGATTGCGTACATTGAGGCTAATCAAAGGTTTTGAATAATTGCTCCGGTATGATCTTCCAACATGAATTCGCGGTGTAGAGCATACTGGCTTTTGCCAGAAACATTTGCTAGAGGTGACCTCACGACATACCTTTCAAATGATTCCCAGTTGCGTTTAGGATGCCGTATTTTCTTCTGTTTAGCTCCTAAATGAGCATACATGCTTTTCCTACTCCGCGTTTCGTACGAAGTGCATACTTCTGGGTTTCGTGTCTGCTTAACACATCTTTACTTTGCACCTTCACCCCACATTTGTCTCACTTCTTGTCGTCGCGAACGGGAGCTGCACAACAAGACCCGCCGCTTTGCGCCGTAATAAAATGAGTGCACCATTACCGCCACGGCTCTTCCTTACTCCATTTGGCAGGAGGGAGAAAATAATAAATTGGTATGAATTACAGTGCATCTACTTATCCCTCAGAGTCAAATTGTTCAGTAATGCTCATAACAACCAGAAGAAGCTCTTTAGCGGTAATGCATGGCTGCTTTGTCTGAGGAAGACATCTCCTCCTGAGCCTCGCCTTTGTGTGCCGGTGAAATGTGGTCTTTCGTTTAGCGCCGTAATGCATTACACTGTTTGTGGAGGAAGAAGCAGATTGATTGGGGAGGGCTGGGAGATTAATAACGCGCACCTTTCGGTTATGACACCCATTGTTTCATAGATGCCCTGTAGAAGTGTGCTTAGAAAAATGCATCAGTGTGTAAAATATTGAGCCTGCGGCTTTTCATTACTCTCAGCGTCGTAGACGAGTACAGCTAAACAGTAATAAACTGTTTTTTTCTGTCTTTTTTATGATCGAAAATACTGCAGTGGGGAGAAAATGGCATGTCAAATCCGCCCCAAAAACAACTGTCTTGTTTGGAGGCGCAGGTGACACGGAGGTTGTGTAGCTTAATGAAAGTGTCAGGTCCCAGACAGAGCTGAGGAGACTTTCGTCCTGACAGCTAACGCAGAAAAATGAGCGACTCGTGGCTGCGCTCGCTGCAGGGAAGCCCTGTAGGCTGTAACCTTGAGCAGAGGAAGCCCACCACCCCCTTAATGCAGCTAGTTTGCAAATGGACTCTGTGCTTAGTTTGAGTTTTTCTGGGAGTTTATCTTTTTGTAGATATGCTACCAGGAGAGCAGTTGAACTTGGATTGGATTGGTCTGTTGCAAGTTTACTTAACGGATTACTTCAATCCTAAATTTAAATTACCTTCTAATGTATCATCATCCCCTGTGTCATCCAAGATGTTCCTGTCTTTCTTTATTCAGTCGAAAAGAAATAAAGGTTTTTGAGGAAAACGAAAACTTTTTAACTACAAATGCTTGTCTTGCACTAGCTCGACAGGGGAAGTTCACTTCCAGAACAAATATATACAGATAATGTACTCACCCCGTTTGTCATCCAAGATGTTCATGTCTTTCTTTCTTCAGTCTTGAAGAAATTATGCTTTTTGAGGAAAACATTTCAGGAATTATCTCCATATAGTGGACTTCAATGGTGACCACAAGTTTGAACGTCCAAAAGGAGGTTTAAATGCAGCTTCAAAGGGCTCTTACCTAGTGAGACAATCGGATCGGATTTATATACTTTTAAATGCTCAAATTTTCTAGCTCTGCTATGCGCATGCGTACTCTGTGTAATCCGGGTCAATACGGTTAGGGTGTGTTGAAAAACTCCCATCTTATTTTCTCCTCTAACTTTAAAATCATCCTACATCACTGCAGAAGTATCGACCCAGTGTTTACAAAGTGAAAATGCAAAGGTCAAACGTCCTTTACAAAAAACAAAAAACAAAGGTAAAACGGCAATGTAGGATGATTTTGAAGCTGGGGGTGAAAATGAGGTGGGAGTTTTTCAGTCTAGGTTTAGGTCCGATCTAGGACTGAAAAGTATATACATTTTTATTTATTTATTTATTTTTAGAAAATGACAAGTCGTTTTGCTAGACCCTTATGTGCAAAGGAAAAAAAAAATCTGACACAGTTCTCAAACTCAAAATTGTGAAATCATTCTGGCCCCTTTTCCTTAATCATTTCTGATGCAAATTCAAATGGATAACAAATGTCATAGATTTTAACCTTAAAAGAAATGTTGTAGGGATTTTCTGACACCAGATGTGCAATCGAGTTGTGTAGAGTGAATATTGTTTTATCACTTTTATCACTTTTTTTTTTTTAGACCCCTAGATAAGATCCTTGGCTGGGATCATTTAGAACTCTTTGAAGCTGCATTTAAATTGCATTTTGGATGTTCAAACTCACATTCCTGAAATGTTTTCCTCAAAAAACATAATTTCTTTACGAGTGGGCATAACAAACTTGCTCGTTAGCTCAGCCGGCACGGGATTGAATGTGGACTTTGAATGTGGAAACTTTGGGTACGAATCCTGTGAAAACATGACTCACGAGGAAAGAGCTAAAATATGAAAAATCAAAGTTGAAATGGCATGCTTGCGATTTGCGTTTTTATGTCACATTCGCTTTTGTTCATATACTGTCGGGTAGGTTTAGGTGTAGTGCATATGGTACGTATTTAAAATTACATTTTCTATTTCTAAACATAAACCTGCCCCTTACAATATTACAAAAAATGTATTATTGTACAGTACATCTGTATACCACCTAGCCTTTTCCATGAAATGTTCCATATGTATGTTCATCTGTTCCGAGGAAAAAAACAAACAAACACTCTTTTAGCGCTACTCAGTGGACATTTCTGTTGGAAACTGCAGTGATCTGTACTTTAATATGTACATTTCCCCAGGTACGTTTTCACCATGAGACCAGGTTGAGTTTTTCCCCTCTTTAATTTTAAAAAGACCACAACATGAAAGGACTGAGAGGCAGTTTTAGAAAACGACAAGTTTGGCTTAAACATTTCTGGCTGCTTTCTCCTTTGCCCCCTACTGAGCCCACTTGGACTCGAGGAGGAAACAGGATCATCCTTGACTTCCTCTTCTAGGATTATATAACACATCACACTGAGTTTCGCTTCAGGCTGTTTTATGTCCTGTGAATTCACTTGCCATGATATTCATAGCCTGTTGACACAGTGAGGAGGGGGAAAATGGGATCAGGAATGTGGGAAATATGAGAATGGGATTGTCCGATATTGTGGTTGTAATGTACACAGTACAAGATAAACACATGCAGGCTGTTGTAATGCTGAAATTTCCCTTAATATTTCTTTTCATTAAAACGTTTGGATTCTTTGGGATTTTTTTTTTTTTTTAGAACATAATGCTGTTATGCAGTAGGGATGAATCATGATGATCAAAAGTGATAGTAAAGGCATTTATAATGTAATTATAAATATGTAATATAAAATATATATTATAATCATATTGTAACTATAATTTATAGTTCAAATAAATGCAAGCTGTTATTTCTGAAGCATCACGTGACAACAGTTTAGCTTTTCCATTTAAACAAATTACTTTTTAAACATATAGAAAAGTTAGATTGTAATAATTTTTTTACTGTATTTTTGATGAAAAGAAAATGTAGCCTTGGTGAACATTCCAAACTTTTTTTTTTTATCTTATCGACCACATAGTTATACAGAATTGTGCAAGTCAGTACAGGTTATGAAAGCATGCACCATTGTTTGGACTGTAAAAATGAGATAAAGAATAAGAATAACAGCATTTTTCAGTGCTGTTGTAGAATTTGAATGAATCTTAATTAAAATGTTGGACAATATATTTTATTCAGGGCCAACAGGAAATTGAAAATAGCTAAGATTTGATACAATTAAAACTACATTTGGAACATATTCAATAAACATGATTTTCTGACACAACAGAGTTGATAATAATGGGGTAATTATTTATAATAATTAGTTAAATAGCAAAACAACTTAATCGGTTTTTATGTTTTATGTCATATGTTTTAACCTCTCTCCTATCTGTACGCTCCACAATTTATCTGCAGGGCCAGCTTTGTTCTTATTTAATTTGCTGCTGTTTTATTTCATTTATTTCTTGTGTTGCACAAATTGCTTTT